>JAEIGQ010000166.1:0-725628 GCA_018904275.1 Lordiphosa clarofinis | reverse complement strand
CAGGGTTCGTAAATAACACACAATGTGCAAAACATCGTGTTCTAAACAATGTTCAAAACAGTAAGCATTGTTTTTTTCATTGTTTCTATTGGGAATGTTCAAAATGTTTTGAACAGTGTTCTAAACAATTTATGTCAAAATAAAAAACATCGATAAAAAACACAGGCGTTTTGAACACTTGAAAACGAAGTGTGTTTCTAATACTAACATTTTCAACAAATAAAAAACATGTTTATTTACATTTTGAACATTAACATTTCGACACACGAAAGCGATAACATATTGAACACTGTAAGTACAAATTGAGCTTCCCTACAAATTTACATTAAATAAATATTTGGCTCAAAGTATGCTTTGCATTGTGATTGTGATTGAGCTCGTCTGTAAAATAGAGCAGCTACTGTTTAAATTTTTGAGCAAAATGGAAGACCAAAAAATGCGATACCATGGAGCTGGTCAGGCATAGAGATGGATCAGATAAAGTTGCGTGCAAGTTATGCGGGAAGGACTTGGCTAATACATCTTATATTATAATACGCGCTGGAGCTGAATCTTGCTTTAAGCTCCATAGCGGAATGCACAACTATGGTGGAAAAGGAGATATGGTCATAAGTGATTTTTATAGGGAATGGTTGCTTTGCGAGGCCCAGCTCAATCAGTTGACCATGGGGGTTTCAAAAAAGTTATTGCTTGCACTATCCTCAAGAAAAGCAATTTTAATGGAAAATGATGCCTTTTTGCCTGCGATTTATGTACATGCCCGCTTTAATTATAGTAGAGGATCGTCGTTTTTAACACTTGATCAAAAGCAAACGCTATGGTAAAATTGTTGTTCTTACTATTTTTTACCCCACTAATTAATAACCATTGTTTTATTACCGAAAAAATTGCGCTTGGTTAATAATTTTTAAAAAAGGAGGAAGACGTCTTAATAGATGACAACGTTCCGACCACTTCAGTTAAAAGCGGATACGATATTTTGAAAATGAGCATGAATTTGCCAAGTATTGCAGACAATAACAGTGTCGAAGTCAAAATTGAAAACTTACAATATAGTGGAAGTCGATACGGCATAGGGAGCCAATACTTGCAAAAATTGCTGAATTTGCATTGACTGCGCCAGCAACTCAAGTTTCAGTGAAGAGGGCATTCAGCGCTTTGCCCATTATATTTATAAAGTTGCGAAATAGACTGAGTGAAGAAAGTTTGGAAAATGTTCTACTTTTGAAACTTAATACAAAATTAGTTAACCACACCTCATTTGAATAAACTAAAAATAAACTAAAGAATACTCAAAAGGCAATTTTTTTTATTTTCTTACAGCTTGCTTTTGTACTAATTTTAGTTTTCTGGACTTATGTTATATGATACCAAGAAGCTAGCAAGCTCTGCAACAAGGATTTGGCTAATACTTCTGGAAATATATACGGCACTACAAGCTAATAAATATGGATGAGACAGGCAGCATAACGAAAACGTAAAAAAAGGAAACTTAAAGGCAGAGCTGGAAATTACGAATGTGCAAATTCCATTAAACAACACCATATTTGAATAAACTTAATATACTCAAAATGCAGGATACTTTTTAAAGCAGAGTTTGTCAAGAAGAGCGAAACCAAATAGTAAGAGTGTATTGGTGTGTGACCTGGAAAATTTAAAACATTTTTAATGCACTTTACGTTATTTTGCACCATCGTTTATCCATGGTTTTTTATCGCTGTTCAGTATAAGCAAATGCAAAGTTGTGCGGTCAGCTCATTTGCAGTCTTGTAGCACTTTTTCTTAAGTATTTAACGGTTCTATGGAGAGCCATCAGTTAGTAACATCTGATGATTGTCATCCGATATTACCAACCCCGGGGAAAATTTATAGCTGATTACTATGTTTATATCTCTTAAAAAAACGAACATTTCACCTAAACAATGGCTTAAGATATGATGATATTTCGAACTGCGGGAAAGGCCAATAACTGAAAGTCCTTTTTCTTAGTCAAAATTTAAAGCCCGGAAGCTAAAAGACTGAAAGAAGCTCAGTTATTCAAGCCAAATATTTATTTAAAGTAAATTTGTAAGGGAAGTTCAATTTGTAGTTTCAGTGTTCAAAATGTTATTGCTTTCGTGTGTCGAAATGTAAAATGTTCAAAATGTAAATAAACATGTTTTTTATTGTGTTAACATTGCATGTGTTTAAAACACATATGATTTTGAACTGTTCAAAATGCCTAGTGTTTTTTATCAGTGTTCGTTATTCTGACATAAGTTGTACAAAAATGTTAAAACATGTCGAAACACACATGTTGCTTATGAGTTTAAAACATTTTGATTTTTTTTGAACAATGTATTTTATGTGTGTGTTATTTACGAACCCTGCCATTTAGTCATTAAATTGAAACTATTGAGTATCAAATTCGATTTAATACTACAAGTATCAAATTTTGAGAGTATTAAATTGATTCTACCTTGCACAGGCGGGCATTATTTTGTATTAATTTCTTAGTATCAATTTGTTATTCATTTAGTATCATTTTTATACTAGACTTGATCACATTAACATTTTTTCTTATCAAGTTTGTATATAAAATAAATTTAGGTTTTTACGAGCCGCTTTTAAAAAACTTAAGTTTTTTATTGGGCCGTTTTGGTTGATTTCTGTAAAAAAGGTGAAAAAAACTGCTCTGGTACAAACTGCATTCTATGGGAGTGTCACCATCAAATTTATTAATTTACTGGAAAGGATTTATGACCAAACGGAAGCAGCAACATGGACAGGAGGAGCTTTATCCAATTATTTTGATACCGAAATCGGGGTAAGGCAAGGATGCACACTATCCCCGCTACTTTTGCACTTTACCTAGACGACTTGCATGATGCGCTAGGAGGCGGACTATATGTAGGCGATTTAAATATTCGCTTATTAATGTATGCAGACGACATTGTAATGCTGGCTGATGAGACCCAAGTACTTCCAAATCATGTAAATGGGGAATGGAGTTGAACTTGAATAAGTCTGAAATTATGGTATTCAGAAAAGGAAGCAGACTATCGGCGTCTGAAAGATGGACCTACAGGAGAAAATTAGTACAAATCTCATCTGAATTTAGGTACCTGGGAGTCGTTTTCACGCCAACCATATCATCTACAAAGCATGTGTTGAGGCTAAAACTAGTATCAACATGACCTGGAATAACTTTCTGGGAAAAAGAGAGAAATGCAAAATGGAAACTATTTAATGCAGTAAGCCGTATAATCCAAGGATATGGAGCAGAAATCTGGGGAGGAGGACACTTTACAGAAGTCGATAGGACCCAACTACTCTTCTATTCTATATATTCTATATTTGCCAGCAAATACACCAAGCTATGCCCTATTCCTTGAGACCGGTTTGGAGAATGCCCACCTATATACGCTTATAGGAATGAGAATCACCTCCCACACTACATTACCAGCATGCTAATAGAAACAGGGCCGCAAACCTCCTAAAAATCGGGAGGGGTTCCCTGGGGGGGTTCGAACCCGCGAAACTTTTGGTTTCGGGTTTAAGAAGTAGTAATCAAGGTCTTGAACCTAGGTTTGTCCGAACCGGGGTTCAGAAATAACTTTGTTCTTCTTAGTGCCGATTTCTCTTTTTCAGATAGCTGCTACACTCAGAGAAAAAATAGAGAATTTCACTCTTGAATCAAGAGCATCGTTCTCAAAAGTAGGGTAAGAGTGAAAATTCTTGATCCAGGAGCAATATTCTTGATCCAAGAGTGAATTTTTGATCCCGACATTCTTGACTCAAGAGTTTCAGTACTTGATCCAAGTACGAATAATTCTCAATATAAAAGACTAAAATAATAATTGAAGGGGGGGGGGGTTTGGGCGTGACAGACACGACCGAGACCCCGGAACAACCCGTCAGACCGACGTAGTGTTTGTTTGCTCCGGCGCTGCTCGCCACCTCACCTCAGCCACCCCACCCACTTTTTTCTAAGATGTGATTGATTTTGAGTTAGTCACATACCAGATAAAAAATTTTTTATTTTACTTACTTTACTGGGACTTGAACTCGGTACCTCGAAGACTGAAAACACACAGTTGGACGAGCAGCTTAACCGACTCGACTATTGTCGATAAACTACAAGTAGCGGCGAAAGCATATTTATGAGGCAGCGCGGTTGGTATTTGGCCAGCCGCAACAGCTCGACCGTGGACCAAGTCCCCCGTAGCAGCAATTATTTTTTTATTTTTTCCTTTTTTTTATTTTTATTTCATTTTTTTTTTTGTGATGTTCTAAACATTTTTATTATATTATACAGACGTTTAATCACTTACTTTTGCCCAATCTTAATGTTCAACTTTAACATAATTATCGGCGCGGCACGGTCAAATGACAATGACAAACTGCGCATGCGCTGTCTCTCTTTGAAAGAGCGCGGCCAACGTTATTCTCTCAAAGTTTGCGTTTCCTCACTCCCCTTGCCTATAGAACCACATTGAGAATGAATTTGTCTCGATTACAAGAGCGAAATTCTTGAAAATTCAAGTGCGACTAGATTTTTTTTTCAAGAGCGTTCGTACTCAAATTATTCGTTCTAGATTTCTATGAGTGTATGTGTCAGATAAGCTTACAATTTTCTCAGCTCTTTGCAGGGTTATGTGACATATGGCTCTATAAGAAACATAAGGTGAGAAATCGGGGAGAGGCTTCATAATATCATCTTCGAGGTTGGATCTGGTGTCGACTGTGTAACCGTTCAGTCTATATCAGGCCTATACCCGTTTTTTAAGTCCGATTACTAAAAAACTATTAAAGAACTCGACCGTATATTTTTGCTATCAAGAGGATCGAATGATGATAAGCGGGACTTTTAAGTATAAAGCCCAATAGAACTGTCGGTTTTTGGAAGTGAAAACATTTAACAGTTCCGATTCTGCATGATTTGATCGCAATCGAAAACGGGAACAGGCCTAAATATTTATGCTTGATTATGCTTGATACTGTACAACTGATTCAAGAACCTCCCGGTTTTACTATAAGCAGCATTTCGGCCCTTCTTTATTAGTGGAGGAAATTCTATCGCCCCAGTTAACACAATTAGTATAGGTTAACTTTAATGTGTCTTCAGCAATCTTTCCTTATTACTGACTCTATCGCTGGATAAAACAAATATAGAGTAGGAAAGTGCGCTAGACTGATACTTGTAATGCAGGAACAGCTGACACTACAAATGTGACATCTTTAAGTTCAAATATGATGATTATCATCTTTATCAAATATAAACATGGTTAAGAATTATTAATTATTATTTTATTTTTCATTCTTTAAGCTTTTGATTATTAGATTTTTTTAATAGAACACGTGTTTTGAACCGAACCCTTTTCTACTATTTTTTGCTCCGGTTCAGGTTCGGGTTCGGGAAGAAAAAAATTTTTCTACTTCGGTTCAGGTTCGGTTCGGACTTCCCAAAAATACCGGAGTCTCCGACTCCCGGTGCGGTTCAACTCCGAACCGGTTCAGATAGACTGAGAGACTCCTTGAGATCAGCACAGGAATGGAATTCTTTCCGAATAACAATTCATGAGGCCCTCAAAGCAAAAACCTTGCAGAACAACCAACAGCGACAGATCACTAGCTCCACCCGAATTTACAAACACTTGGACAACTCAGTAGCCTATAAGCTCCACTCTCTGCCAATCACAACAGTTTCCTGGATTTTTAAGGCCCGATTCGATCTGATAAAGCTGGGGTCTAACACCTACAACCGTCAGGAAAATGGAGAACTGGATGACCTTGAGCATTTCCTAGGAAGATGCCCAATTTTAAAAGAGCATAGATTGCTATGCTTTAGGAAACCCCTGCTAGCTTTTGCCGACATAATAAAAAGTCTGGATGATAGGGAGGATAAGCAATGGGCAGACCTGGTCACCTTTATTAAAATAGCATTAAAATATCGAGCAGTAATTTTAGAAGTTTAAATTTGGTTTTACATGCGTGCAAATGTGCTGCCCTTGCTAAACACAGATGAACGATCTGGTATCTGGGGAAGACCCGGGCAGCCAGGTGTAGTAATCAGTGTGCGCACGGCCAACAGACGGACTTTGTTTATGTCCATGTTGGTTAAAATCATTTCTTTTTAGTGTAACTTTTATTATGTATATTATTATTGTCTGTTTTATTAATTTAAATAAAGAAACACTTACTTACTTACTTACTTACTGTAAGTTTTACCGTTTTTTGCGCGTTGCATTGCGATTTTCCTCCCACGCGTTTCGACGTCATTTTGCGCCAAGGAAAATTTTTTAGTTTTTTTTTTAACACTTACAAAAAGTATTTTTTTATTTTCATATAAGATTATGACTTTTCGAGTATCAAATTAATAACCAAAATATCCATTTGATACTCTTTTGGTTTAAGCTTAAAGTTTCCGTTTCAAATCAAGACCACTCGTATCAAATTGATATTGCTGTGTGATTCGGTTCGGTGTGATTTTCTTTTGTTAGAAAACGGTTTAAAGGCAGAAATGTAATGTGGAAAGTTTCCAAATTGAAACAAGTTGATGAAATCAACCAAACTATTTTCGTTTGAAGATTTAAGTTAGGTTAAGGTTCACGGTTCGCGGTTCAAAATGCTCACAGTCCCATTAGATTTATACCATTATGAAGTATTTTTCTGCTGGGCTGCAAACCGGTTCGGAACTTCGGAATTTTTGGAAAGTCCGAACCGAACCTGAAAGGGGCATACCCAACGCCTTCTGTCAATTTGGAGCTGTTTGTGTTGCACTTGTATTGCCTTTCGAATTCCCAAACAGTCAAAGCAATGCTGGCATGGCATGGGCAAGGCCTGCTGATGATAAAACCGCAAAGTTATTGAAACAGCTGTACAGTGGATCATCCAATTTTATGGCGTCTTGGTTTAAAAGAGTTATGAAGAAACATACATTTAGAATATATAGAGTGAACGGTTCCGCAGTCGACTCCGTTCAGCTGTTTGATCTCACTAACGCTCTCAGAGTGCATTTGGGAATATGTTCGGCTCGCTCTAACCACTGTATTTTTCTATGCGGAAACTTCCTAACACCGTTTGAAGTTAAGCAGAGTAAACTGGAACCTGGAGTTTTAATACAACCCAAAAACTTTCGAGGGTTCGAACCCCGGAGCGAACCTCTGTCGATTTTCTGATTTTCTGTATCAAAATCTCAACAAATAGTTTGAGTTAAGTAAATAATACTGCTGTTAAACTATAACCATTTTCATTTAACAATCAATTTAAAACTGGCACAGACTTGGGGAATCCGACTGTCTAATTAAAACAAAGCAATGTGATGGCCCTAGCGGGTGTTGACACAATGTGATTTCTGCCCAACGCTTTGAATGTTTGACATTGAAGAAATTCAAGTAAGCGCGGGTCAACGGCGGGAGTAATTATGACTCTCTTAAGCATTATTTTTTGGCCAAATGCCTCGTCATCTAATAAGTAACATGCATAAATGGATTCACGATATTCCTACTGTCCCTATCTACTTTCCAGCGAAACCACTGCCAAAGCAGAAAATAAGACTCCTTTGAGCTTGACCATAAGTGGGAGATATCAGGCTCTTACTACTCTTCGTGTTTCCGTATTTACTTGATTAAATGGAACGTGTTTCATTTCCTAGACATTGTACGTATATATTTACCTACTATATCTTATCTTATGGTATTGGGTTTTGATGCGAACATCACGAGTTTGTGGCAAACATACTCTTTAATGAGAGAATGCATTTGTATGTTTTCGAATTAAAACATTGGTTTAACTTTAAGCACTCAGGTATGATCCAATTCAAGGACACTGCCAGGTAAGGAGTTTGACTGGGGTGGTACAAAACGAGAGTGTTTTTTGCATTTTTGGTTTGACAATATTTTTTATACTATTAGTTTAATTTCGATGTGTACATAAGCTAACATTTTAAAAAGTTTCCTAAAATGAAACTCCAAGAGGCTGTCATATTTTTCGATACACATGTAAGCACCTGCCAGTTTATTGTTGTCATAATTCCCATGTATTCTACTTAGTGTGAACAGACTGTCAGTTAACTGACAAGCCAGCCAGCGATTTAGCAAGCGGTTTGCATACTTTGCTATTCAACCAGATAATTATATACTTTTAGACACATTTAAAAACAGGGAGAAACATAAATCAATTTCATATTTGATTCAAGAATTTTTCGTTTTCAGTCTCAAATCCTTTCTCTGCTTAGTTTAAGAACGAATAATGAGCGTATAATGAACTTTAATAAGAGAATAAGATCCATAAATTCATAATTTAAGATTAATTCCGTTTGATTAGGAACTATTCAAGATTTTTGCATCAATTTCGAGTACTTCTTCAATTTGATGTTAAAGAAAGAGTTTATTTCTATTTTAAGAACGAATTGAGCTTAAATTAGTACTTGTTTTTCTTGATTTGAGCATTTTTTGGCATAAATTGACTTACTTTGTGTCGTTTTTGTTTTCTTCTTTTTTACTTCAAATGGCACAGAATTTCTTTTGTTGCTTTAATTTTGTGCACAAATATTTTTCTTCACTGGTTTCAGAATTTTATAAATTTCACAAAACACTCAACACTCTGGTTAATTAACAAAAAAAATTTGAAAAAAATTTGTTTAAGATTTGGAAAACTTTTGTATTTTTGTTTTGAACTTTGGAATAGAGATTTTTGTGTACGAGTCTCCAGCAGCTTGTTTGAGTTGGTAAAAGGATTTTGGCTTTAGTTTTTTGTTCTTTTTTGTTGTTGTTGTTGTCTATGGTTCTTTTGTGGATTTGATTGATTTGCTTTGATTTAGCTTGGCTGGATCCGTGCGGCACGTGCGAGCACGTTCAGATTTCATAACCAACTGTCGAGTCTGGCCAACAGCGGAAGGATTCAAAGCAGCCGAGCAGCGAGTCAAGTTCGTGGCCGTTAGCCGAAGGCGGCCCGAGCCGTTTCGAAGTTGCCGCTAGACATTTGGGCGCTGGACCACACTCTCTCTCTCTCTCTTAGAGCCCAAGTGTCTCTCTCTTAACCAAAAAAGAGCTTGGCCATCGATGGGTGGGGAAACCTTTAATTCGCATTAAAGCAGCGGCGTGGCAGCCACACGCCAAGTTCGTGTTCAAGTGTTGCACATTATGGAGCTGAAGCCAGGCATAAAACTTTCACCATTAGCCGCGTTAATGTGCCGCACGGCAAATTCGTCAGCTGGCCAGGCCAGGCCAGGCCGGCCATTGGGTGCAAGGACAGCGCCCAAGTGGAGGCTTAGCGAAAGTTTTATCGACACTTTCGCCAGTCGAAAAATGTATGGACACATCATAGCCATTGCCAGAGCATAAACAACCAACTCAGCACAAAACACACACACACAATGAATAACTTGTGGAGAGAGGGAGGGAGAGGGGAGGGGGAGGGGGAGCAGTTGGAGACTTATTGAAAAATGGAAAACAATTTAACGGATATCAGTGGAATCTGTGCCCGCTTTTTTCTGTTCTGTTCGTTGACTTTGACATTCGAAGTTGCCTCCTGGCATTCTTTTTATCGTCCATAATCCATACATATTTTATTGAACAGAGTCCGATCTTGATTAAATTTGAAACACTTCCCCAAAAAAGGAGAGCCGGAGTGAGTATGGGAGTAGGATCCGAGCCACCTTGACATATGTAGGAACAGATGAACAACCCTTAGGACAATGTACTCCCAACTTGGTGGTGCAACTGCCCAAGGAGCCAGCAAACCACCACGCTTAAGACCGTAGAGCAAGGCTCTACCAAACAGGAAGAACGATGATTTGCTGTACCCAAGATTGGGAAAGATGGCGTGGATAGCACAAGTTTACAAATAACTAAACTTTTTTCATCCTCTACATTGTGATGTCATTTCTTATGTAAAATCACGCGCTGAATCCGAATATGGAGCTTAAAAATTTCTCAGTAGAACAGACTTCGAGATAATCCCAATTTACCGTTTTTCGGATTTTTGAAAAAAGACCTCTCACTTAATTTCAAATATCTCAAGTATGAAGTAACCCATAAACAAGTCTTGTACACTAAATTAAAGCTAATAAAATTATCTTTCAATCGTTCTTACATCATTGCAGTAGCGGATCCAGGGGGGGGGCTATAGGGGCTGAAGCCCCCCCCTTAGAGCCCAAATATCTTAATTCACCCAATATATGCAAAGAGCAAAATAAGTAATTAAGAATTTCAGAAAAAGAGACAGTTACTTAGATTGTTTTAAAAAGGCATGAGCAGTAGAGATTTCCAAATATATCTAATACTTGTAGAATGTATTTTTGTTAGTTTCGGCCACAAAAATGGAGTTTTTCTGAAGGCATTCTCTTGGATAGTTAGGTGGCGGTGTGTGGCCCCGCGGTTAGCGTGCTGGACTGCGAGGTGGGAGGTCGTGTGTTCGATCCCGCCGGAACATCTAATAATAAAAGTTTTTTACTTTCTTTAGAAAAAAGTTTTTATACATCCGGTCACCTTCACCACCTTTTGGCGCCAGCTGTGATGTAACTAGCCATGAAATAGCAAATTCTCAAACTTTGCCGTTCGGACTCGGGGGCACACACGCCAAGAAATTGAGAGAAGCTTGGGTTGGCCCCTTTGAATCGATCCCCAAGGGAATCGATATTTCGACAACCCTAATCAGCAGTGAAAAGTATCTACAACAAACACCGTTGGAATATGGGTTGAAATATTACGACCGATCGTTGAAAATTCGGTGGAATATTTAATAATTTGATTTACCACTGTTCTTTACGTGGCAACAGTTTGCAGGAGCATTCATTCAAATCAATTCCTATCAGCTCTTCACCTTGCGTCACTGAACGAACAGTTGTCGCTTGATGAGAATGGTTATTGTATGCACGAAAAATATGAATGCGTGTACACATTCGCCGAGTTGCTTTTTATACATTATTGGAGAATTAGAAAAGCTTAAGAATGATAGAGACAGCGAGACATCATCAGAAGCGGCAAATCTCATGAGTGCGATTGGAAAAACGGACTTTCGTATCAGTTTGCATGTTTTTACTGCCGTCAATGCTGCAATTTTGACACTCAGTAGGACTCCTGTGCTCACGTCGCCCATGTGATTGAATTGTTTCTTGAAACAAGAAATAATTAATCATCTTTTGAAGTAATTTAAAAAAAAAATTCAAAAAATTACAGACGAAATGTCACATGAGTTGAAAATTCCTCGATTATATGGTCGTCAAAAAAGCAACAGCTTACGCACGAGAATACGGCGCTTTTTTACCCCCCATGTTAAATATTTTTATGCAAAATACTATTCTAAGAATGAAGCATCTAAAAAGAAATTAGTAAATATTTAGTATAGCACCGTTCTAAACAACAATTTTGTACAAAATGTAATTGATGGGCCGCGAACTTTAAAGAATTATTATACAACAAAGTCAAGGAGGTCATCCACGGGTTCCTTTTTAATGATGTTTTTAAATTGCAGGTTTTGTACTAAGAATATGTGAATCCTATTCGTCAATTGTAAAAAAATCAGAAAACGATAAAACTTAACCACGTTGCTTAAATGCAATAGCATTTCCAAATTTATAAAACTAACCAAAATAATGTATGTACAAACATGGTCTTAGTGACGTGTACGAAGTGTTTTGATTTAAAATATGTTTTACTTGAAGGTAAAATTTTAAAATATGCTCTACACATTCTGCGAAGTTTTTCAATGTTTATTGTTGAGCAGTTTGTGGATACTTACTTAAAAATCCTTCTTCACTCGCGACTCCAAATAAAATCGCCTGCGGCGCTATTTATTTATCTAGCTTAACCTTTAAACTAGGGATTAAAACCGAAACATATTTCGGTTTCGCTCAAGGCATACTATACATATATTGGCCAAAAACTTTTAATACTCTGTACACAGAGTGAATGAAAATGCAGATGCACTCTAGAGGTAAGACAAAAATTGTTGAAAAAAATGTCCAAAAAACAAGTTTTTTATTTTTACCTTGGAAAACTTATTACCTTCAGAGCATATCGACTTTTTGTATGAGATGATATATCTATTCTGAGAAGCACAATAAGATCCGAACAATTCCTAGATCCGCCACTGCATCATTGTATTGTCAAATTTGTGGTGTAGCTGCTAATTACAAAGATATCGAGAATTTCGTTTCATTTTTATCGAAAGTTTGAAAAAATTGTAAATTACGACGTTATTTTAACCAAGAAAATAATTTTTATACACTTGAAAAGTGTATTATAATTTTGCCCAGAAGTTTGCAACGCATAGAAGGAATCATCTCCGACCACATAAAGTATATATATTCTTGATCAGCGTGACGAGCTGAGTCGATTAAGCTTGTCCGTCCGTCTGTCCGTCTGTCTGTTTCTACGCGAACTAGTCCCTCAGTTTTGAAGCTAGCGCGCTGAAATTTTGCACAGAGTCCTCTTTTGTCTGCACGCTGCTAATATGTCGGAACCGACCGGATCGGATGGCTACTTCTTGTAGCTGCCATACAAATGATCGTTCGAAAAATGGATTTTAATGAGAAAAACTGGTTTTTTCTCAATATTACCGCTATCAATCACGGTCATGGGTAATATTAAATGTTTTTAAGCTGATCTGCGAAGTTTGGAACCGTTGAGACAAGCGATTTCAAGTGTATAAAAGCTTCGGCACGGACGAAGTTAGCCTTGCCTTTCTCGTTTTTTAAATTTCTTTCTCTTTTGGATGATGTAACCTAATGTATAACCAATTCAATAAGTGTTCATACATCGAAATCGGTTGAAAATTGTACAAGTTATGAGCATTTATCCTAAAAAACGAGTAATTTCAGTCTTACCGTTCAAGTGGTATTAAACAAGTCTATGGTCCATTTGGTTCCGCCGTTTGTGGGCACAGTTTTTGAATTTGTTGAAAAGCTTTTCGAGCTTAGCACAAAAAAAAAGGAGCGGTTGTATAATGATTTTTGTCCAACTCCTAGTTAAGTGAAGAGCATGACTCTTTTGAATCAGCCGATGACTTAGTAAACTATTAAGAACATGCTGAAGAGCGAAATCCCCTCTGCCAAAGTGGACTAAACGATCTAATAAGAGTTCTAGAATCTAGATCTTTAAAAAAAAGTCGCAAATTTTTTCCGTCACGTTTGCTTGAACGGAATTTGTTGAAGAATGATGTCAAAATAACGTAGGGGAGAGTCTCCGGTTGTGGACATAGTTGCGTTTTTCACTAATAACTTTTTTCCAAGTCAACATAATGCGGTGATATGAACATCATTGTAAAGCTAGAGACTCTAGCTAACTTTCCTCTGAAGTAACCTATTGTTTTAGACAAATGGAAAAAAATTTACAGCCATGTATATGAAGTGATGATTTTTGGCCAAAATTTTTTTGTACCCGGTTGTGGACACCCTTGTAAAATCGCCAGAAATGGAAAAATATGAAGTAAAATGGCCATGAATTGATGAAATAAGAACTTTTATTTATTTAAGAAGCCTTCAGTGGCAAAATGAAAAAAATGATTCAGAAATGCAATGGATCGAATTCAGTTTTTCAGTCAGTTTTTTTGGCAAGAGCACCAAACAAATCAAACAGAGTCGACATCTTCGTCTTCTTCCGATGACGAAGACGCCTTCTTCTTGGCACCGCGTATGGCCGACGGCTTGGCTGGTGGTGTTGCCTGTCGTTTTCCTGGCCGGCTACGTTTCTGGGGGTCTTCTCTAGTGCGACACAGAATCACGCTTGGCTGCGCGTTCAGCTGTTTTTTTGCCTTCTCGCGCAAAACCTCGACGCTTTCCGGAGAAGTTAGCTTAGTGGTTTGCATTGGCTTGCGACCGCGATTCGATGGCTTTTTTGGAGAAGTTCCTTGCACCGGCCCAATTTCATCCAACACTGATAAGCGGCTAGCCGAAGACGCTCGTGAAGTGGATGGCTCGGGGGAGGATAACACCTCTTCTTATCGCCCAATATTGGGATCGGCGGAAACAATGTTACGACGCTGATTGTCTTCAACAAGATCAGCTTCTGTGGCGACTTCTACTGCTCTTCGGTCGACAACCTCAATTAGGTCAGCTTCGGAGAAAGCATCTGGGTCAAACGGACCAATACCGGAAAAATATTTTACGCTTCATGTGAGAGAGGTAAAAAAAACACACCATGTTTGATGGAGTTCGTTGGTTGCAATCTCGAACGAATTCTAACAACACCGAATCAACAACGGACGAAACATCTGCAAAATTTGCTCTGAATTTCTCCAAATACCGGATCAAAGTGGTTTGAGGAAGCCCAATGGTTTGAATCGGACGATTTTTTTGGTGTTTACATGGCTAAAAATGCACAAAAATTCTCAAAAATGCTGTAAAACTTGCTGTAACTAGCATAAACAACGATATTTGACAGATTTATGGCCAAACACACGCTTTAAACTCAAAAAACGAGGGTGTCCACAACCGGTGCAAAAGTGTGTCCATTCTTGGAAATGGTAGCCATTTTTATTTTGTTCAGCAAATTTTGACGACACAAACATTTCACGAAAACTTGATATCACATCACAAAGTACACTTAATAAACTAAATAAAACAGTAAAATACTCACCTCTTTTCAATGTTTTGCTTCGATTTAACGCTATGTGGAAATTGAAAAAAATAGAAACTCGGAAAAATTTTCACGATTTTTTTTGTTTGCTCAAAGCAAGAACCCAAATGCTTCTTTACACTTCGGTATTGGCTCAGATTATGTGCACTGTTAAACTACAAGTTTGACATTACTCAGTTTGGTGTTATCTGTTACCTGTCAAAAAAATAGACTGGGGTGTCCACAACCGGAGACTCTCCCCTACTATTTAGATCGTTAAAAGCGCTGTGCTAAGTATTACTCGAAATAGAATAATACTTGTTATTGCAATGAAGTGTGTGTCGAGTTGGAAAAGAATGGCCGGTCAGAACGGAATTACATAGTTGGGCAAAAAATGTAAGTTCGAGCCACCCATCATGTACAACTGGGTTTATTTAAAAATTTTGTGGAGGCTCTACAAAAAGACGGTGATGCATTTGCATATCTGAAGAGTGTGTTCCCTTACCTATCCGAAGCAAAGATCAAAGAGGGTGTGTTTATTGGGCTGCAAACTAAAAAACTTTTCAAGGTCTCACAATTCAATTTAATGTTGTCCAAGGATGACGCATGGAATTCGTTCCGTTGTGTTGTCCTAACTATAAAGAGGTCGAGAATGAGAAGATGAGAAAATAGGTAAAGTTTGTATATTATATTAAAGTTTTCATTACACTCAAAAAAATGTCGTTAAAACTTCATTTTTTGGATTCCCATTTGGATTTCTTCCCTGAAAACCTCGGCGATGAGAGTGATGAGCATGGTGAACGATTTCATCAGGATATGAAGAGTATGGAACGCCGCTATCAAGGATTTTGGAATGAGGCTATGATGGGTGACTTTTGTTGGTTTCTTACGCGAGAGGAAAACTGTGCACAGACAAACGGCGGAGCAAAACGGACCATAGACATTTTTAATACCACTTGAACGGTAAAACTGAAATTGCTCATTTTTTAGATAAATGCTAATAACTTCTACAATTCTCAAAAGATTTCGATGTATGAACACTTTTTGAAATCGTTATACATTAGGTTACATCATCTAAAAGAGAAAGAAATTTAAAAAAATTTTTCTTGGTGAAAATAACGGTGTAATTTTCGGTTTTTTCAAATTTTCGATAAAAATAAAACGAAATTCTCGATATCTTTGTAATTAACAGCTACACCACAAATTTGACAATACAATGATGTAAGAACGATTGAAAGATAATTTTATTAGCTTTAATTTGGTGTACAAAACTTGTTTATAGGTTACTTCATAGTTGAGATATTTGAAATTAAGTGAGAGGTCTTTTTTCAAAAATCCGAAAAACGGTAAATTGGGAAATCTGAGAAATTTTTAAGCTCCATATTCGGATTCAGCGCGTGATTTTACATAAGAAATGACATCACAATGTAGAGAATGAAAAATCGTGTTAACCTGTGTAGTTGGCAAAGTGTACCCACGACTCAAAAAGCGCTATCCCGAAGATTGAGGGTTTCACGTCAATTCAACACACAAGAAATGCAACACAGCGCAATTGTGAAACAAGATATTTCAACATAATCTATTTCATCACAAATCAATTGAACATTAATTAATGAAGATAGACGATTCGTACCTTTTAGAGATGGTTGGTAATTAGCAAAATGAATCGATTTGCCGAAGAAATGATAAAGATCGGATGAACGGTTCTCAAGTTATAAGCAAAAAAGTGATTACTGCGATGGCCATAGTTACGGGCAGTGTCACTGTGACAGGCAGTGTAAGCCTAGCATTGGCCAAGGCGTTGCCATACTGTTGAAACTTGAAATATCAATCTAGTTGCCTGCGGCGCAAGAAGTAAGGTCTACGTATTAGCCAGAGTCCAACGCCCATATAAAATCCAAGCCACATATTCTTCTCATTCTTCATTTTATTCCTTTAGATCAAGTGCAAAAAAAAGTGTAATGTATTTTATATATGTAATTCTTAGTACAATAAGTTGGCTTCCATCTCCATCACTTAGTTGACTGCCTTCAGCTGCAGCTCAAAGACCAGGGTAGAGTTGGGTGGAATTTTGGGCGGAACACCGCGAGCTCCGTAGCCCATGTTTGGGGGACAAGTGATGCGACGTTTACCGCCCACCTTCATGCCAGCAACACCCAAATCCCAGGCGCTGATCACCTCGCCACCGCCCAAGACGAATTGGAAGGGTTTGCCATGTAGGAGGCTGTCAAAGATTTTGTTATTGGACTCCAGGCGGCTAGTGTAATAGACAGAGGCACGCTGGCCAGACTTGGCCTCCTCACCCTTACCGGAAACAAGATCAAGAATTTTAACGCCGCCGTAAAGGGTGCGCTCGCCGCCAGATTGCGGCTGGTTGGGCTCGGCCGGCTGCTGCTCCTTCTTAGGGGTCTGCTGATCTGCCTTCTTGCCCTTAGGGGTCTTTGGCTGGGCCTGCTGGGAATCATTTTGCTCCTTGGCATTTCCATTTACAGAAAGCGACAATTTTGCCACTTTGGCCTTGGGCTGTTCGACCTCAGCATCGGATTCGTCATCCTCCTCTTCAGCCTCCTCCTCCTCATAATCTTCATCATCGTCCTCCTCTACCAGATCCTCTTCGCCGTTTTCACGCAAAGCCTGAGAGGCATCGGCCTCCTCACCGTCTTCGGCCTCCTCTTCGGCGTCCTCATCGTCCTCCTCTTCCAGATCCTCTTCGCCGTTTTCACGCAAAGCCTGAGAGGCAACGGCCTCCTCACACCGTCTTCGGCCTCCTTCGGCGTCCTCATCGTCCTCCTCTTCCAGATCCTCTTCGCCGTTTTCACGCAAAGCCTGAGAGGCAACGGCCTCCTCACCGTCTTCGTCCTCCTCTTCGTCGTCCTCATCGTCCTCTGCCGGCTGCAGGCCCTTTTTAGCCCACTTGATCATGCCGTTTACCAATGGCTCCAGATTGAAGTCATCATCATCTTCATCATTCGAGTCAATCTCATGCAAATAACCCAACAGGGAAACAGTGGCGTCTCCTGGAATTGGCAAATAAATGATGAGTGACCCCCCTAAAAATGGGATTAAGATAACTCACCTTTGGTCTGGAAGATAATTTGATCACCCTTGCTGAAATTTAGGTCCAACTGCACTTGGGGTATCTTCGTAGACACGGTGGCCACAATGTACTTCTGCTTGTCGACAGTCAAATAGAGTTTGGCGCGGGTTCCCTCATCCAAGGCCACATTGGCCACATGAAACGACTTGCTAATTGTTTCAGTGAAGGTGCAATTTGGTTTGATGGTAAGACCTGGTCAGAAAGGAATGTAAAGTGTATAAGAACAGATCAAACAGTTTCTCAGAAGGTGTTGGCCGCCATCTTGGCGTCAGCCATTTTGGCCAAATTGGAAAAAAATAAAAAAAAACACTGGTCAATGCGGCTATAAAGTTGCGACCAACCAAACTAAAAAAGCCCAAAAAAAAAAAAAAAGAAGCACAGATCAAACACGCTGCCTGCCGGCTGGAAGCACGTGGCACCGGGTGTGCACATCTTAAGGAGGCTACTTGGCGTATAATAATATGTAACACCATGTAATTGACTTACCCCAAAACATGGACATGATGTTTGTTTGTTTGCTTTTTATCAATTAAAAAAATTAAAACAGAAATTCAGCAGAAAAAGGCAAACGACGCCGTTTGGGAAAAGTTCCGCAGTGAAAGAACGAAGAAATGAATCGATATCGCATGGGCAATGCAAGCGTTGCCACCTGGCTATCGATATATATATGACAACAAAAAGCTAGAAATAGCCAGAAAATGTAGCTTGGTAGCTACAAAAAAAAAACCGCTAGAGTAGTGAAACCACATTATTTGACACGTTACTCGTAGAGCCCCAGCGGCGCAAATGCCCATTACAAGTTCGATGTTCTCTTAAACACTTTGAAGGCTGGCAGCCTTCAAGTATCGGTTACTACTCTGTATACATTTACGTTAGCTTGGCCGTTTTCGTTGGCATACTGTATACAAAGCAGAATACTATGTAATCGGAAAAGTGGGCGTATAACAGAAATCACTTCGGCTTTAGATTACAACTCAATATACCATTTGAGAAAATGTTGGCGAGGAAGTATGCGTTCAGCTCACAAAACGATACACCATTTTGAAACTTGTGTGTGGACTTGTGGACTAGCTGTGCGCGCGTCCACACACTAGGTGTATTGGATTGTAATGGGGACCAAAATTAAAAAAACTTAAAAAAAAAATGTTGTATGAGAATAGGAAGGAATTGAACTCTGGACCCATAACACAGAAACACATGGACGACGGCGCGTTAGCTCACTTGACTATTAAGCATATGGAAAAGCTGGCGACAAAATCATAATTAAGAATGTAAGCAGTTGGCCCTTTGGCGACCGAGGTGCCTTTTTTCAAAAGTCGATTGACACAAACAAAACACAACTGTTATATATACACGAGCAACAACTCGACCCGAAGTTAAACTTCTCTACACACAACTGTGTATTCGAAACGTAGCGAGAAATTCCCATTACGTGGGCACCTACTACGATGCATATTGTGGACCAGCCTCATTCACCTCTGAGCCGCTGGGAGTAAAAAGGGTATACTAAAGTCGTTTCCGACCATATAAAGTATATATATTCTTGATCAGCATCCACAGCCGAGTCGATATACACATTTCCGTCGGTCCGTCCGTCTGTATGAACACCTAGATCTCAGAGATGGTAAAAGATAGAGGTTTGACATGTATGGAACAAATGTTTCTTAAAGCTGCAGGCAGATCAAGTTTATTTTCAATTTTTGCCACGCCCCCTCCCGTCCCCGCAATTTGGAAAAAACGTTTTATCTCCTACAGTTTTAAAGATAGACGTTTGGTACATTTTAGAGATAGTTAGTAATTAGCAAAATGTATCGATTTTCCGAAGAAATGATAAAGATTGGATGAACGGTTCTCAAGTTATGAGCAAAAAAGTAAATCACCAAGGGGATTTTTATGCCCTCTGAAACAAATGATGCCACTATCGCCTACTCGCCTATGCTAGGTTCTGGGGCTGTTATAGTCCGGTCAAAATAGACATTTGAAATAACAAAAATTCCCGGAGAGCCAAATATTGGAGGAGAGCTAGGGTTTACCATTACAAATAAAGTTTTAAAAGTCCCCATCGATCCTATGTGTGCTACAAAAGTTATTAGGGGTCAAAGGTCAAAATTTGAGGTTGTTTTGATTTTTCTCAAAAACGGTAAGTTTTATCAAAAAAAAACTTTTGACCAATGTTGTAGATCTTGAAATTCTCTACAATAATGGCCTTCATCATTTTCTTCCAAGAGCTACCATTCCTAAGATATCGCTATTCTAAGAGTCTCATTATACATGATATGCACACTAGGGTGGACGCCGATAAAAAATATAACTGATACCATCTTAAACGAATACTTTTAGGGTGTACATAATAAATTAAAAAATCAAAAAATTTTTGATCATGTTTTAACCTTTGCGAAAAGCCTTCAAAGTTTCCACAAATATTACGTATACGACCCGTTCACAGAATCGAAATTCTGTCGACGAATTCTTCGTATCATTTTAAAAGTTGTCAAATTTGAATTTAATCGAACAACAAATAAAAATGGAGCAGGAATCAAATGTATTTTTGGTTGGTAGACTAGGACCAAATTTTGACGAAGCGAGTCCATTTCCAACGAAGAGATGCGTTTTTTCCACGCTTTTATATGGAACTAAATTCTTAAGACTGTCCATTTCAGAAAGTGCGACTAGTGTGGCTCGCATGTTGAAGTCAGCATGGTCAACGAGCGGGGTTTCAACAAAGGGCTATGTACGCAT
Organism: Lordiphosa clarofinis; assembly: GCA_018904275.1. NCBI lineage: Eukaryota > Metazoa > Arthropoda > Insecta > Diptera > Drosophilidae > Lordiphosa > Lordiphosa clarofinis. The sequence continues at coordinate 705,252 of JAEIGQ010000166.1, read as the reverse complement.
GAACGCACTGTCCTTCTAGTCAGATACAACAGACATAACAGTGAAAACCATTTTGAGTGTCCATTTTGGCTACTATGGGCAATTCGCTAAACTCAAGAGATCGCTCCGTGGACACCGTTTTGAATCGATAAAGAGACAGAGCCCCAAACGAAGAAGAAATTAAAGACTATTCTAGAAGAAGACTTTGCAGCATGTTCTTAAAATTGTCCTACCAACACAAACAAAATTGTAAAACACGTTGGCACAAGTGTAATGCAGTAGGGGGAGGTTACTTTCAAGGGAATGAAATGAATTGTCAATATTAAATAAAGAGTTTTTGATTTATGAATAATTTCCCTGTATTTTTTGCCCATAGTAGTATAGTAATCCGCATTATTTTTCGATCCTGAAGAAGCTTATTTATAAGCAGCCCAGTAGACTATTCGCAGAAACGGCTGCAACCGTGATGCGCAGCACTTCAGTTCACTGTGGGACCTGACTTCAAAGATATCATGATAGCCTCTTAATGAACGGCTAAAACTTGCTTTCATCTAGAAGTAAACAGCGCAAAATAGTAGAAATTTTGCCGTAATATAAAATTTTTACCAAATATATTAAGTACCAATTATATTTACCTACATATTGTGTCTGTTGTATAAAAAACATTTTTTATTGGTCATGGGACCTATTTGTCAAATTTTATGAATTCGAACCAAGTCTACGCCAACTACTAAAAAATTAAAAATGTAGGCATGGGCAACAGTACGTATGAGTGATAAACTTTAAGTCCAAGTCGCAGACCCTAAACCTTATATTTTCTCAAAAATTTTTTTTGCTATGCGTTTTATACAGAAATATGCATCGTTTAAGCGGGTATCAGTATGACGTTACATTTTTCCATACATTAAATGTCCGACCTAATGCACACATTTCCACGCCACCTGTGAGGTAGTGTACTCGGCGCGTTTTTTTCACCGTGGTTTCTACTGTAGGCCTACTCCACTAACTGTCATGTCAATTTTAGGATAATTGAAGGGAATAATACCCGTCAAGTTCTAGATATTATCTTATTATTGATAGTGCTATTGATTATTGGGTTAACTAATGTCATATTTCCGCAGATATTTTAACCAGATTCGTACTCTTGAAAGTCTACTTCAACAGTCATGTCTTTTCGACTTCTTCTTCTTCTGCTTGGTGGTTATTCATAAATTGTTCAAATGTGGCTGAGTCATTGGGCCTTTCTTTAAATTCCGAGGAATCTTCCTCTATTGTACTGGACATTTGAGCAAGACTGACCTCGGCAATTGGTACACGCTGGAAAACACAGAAACCCGACTTTTTTACAGCCACATTTGGCACTACAACCTTTTTTGCAAAAAATAGTGTTGAGAAGTTTTTCTGGAGCAGGTTGGAGTAAAGTTCGAATCGGTTCCGGAGTATTATCTATTAATTTCCAACCCTAGTCTTCTGGGTTCAGTTGATTGCCCAGCCATGTTGAACTTGATAGTATACTCGATACAAGTATTGAATGGCAGATGCCAATGTTGGAGGAAGACATGCTAGTTGTACTTGTTTCTTGTTTCGGTAGTTATCAAAGCAAGCAATTTTTTTGGAGCTCCATAAACCGCAAGAAGAAAGGGAATTTCTTCTGTAGTTATTGTTTGTGTAGTTCGACGACGTTGTTCTGCAGGTCTAATATTTTTTGTCGAGTCACTGTAGCCGTCAAATACTACCGTCACTGTAAGCCCATAATGTCTGCGTAGATACTGAACATATTTATCAAAAATAACGCTAAAGGCTTCTTCTCGATCCCATACAACGTGATGTAGTACGATGTAGAACGAGACCTACGGACAATAGAATAGCCAGATGTTTTTCAAGGCCACGTGGGTGGAGGGGATTCAGTTAGAACTGACAATCTTTTGAATAAATATTTTCAGAATAGTATATATGTAGAATAATAGAAAATAGTATATATAAAAAACGAGAAAGGCAAGGCTAACTTCGTCCGTGCCGAAGTTTTTATACACTTGAAATCGCTTGTCTCAACGGTTAGCGACTTCGACCAAACTTCGCAGATCAGCTTAAAAACATTTAATATTGCCCATGACCGTGATTGAGAGCGGAAATATTGAGAAAAAACCAGTTTTTCTCATTAAAATCCATTTTTCGACCGATCATTTGTATGGCAGCTACAAGAAGTAGTCATCCGATCCGGTCGGTTCCGACATATTAGCTGCGTGCAGACAAAAGAAGACTCTGTGCAAAATTTCAGCTCGCTAGCTTCAAAACTGAGGGACTAGTTCGCGTAGAAACAGACAGACGGACAGACGGACGGACAAAGCTTAATCGACTCAGCTCGTCACGCTGATCAAGAATATATATACTTTATGTGGTCGGAGATGATTCCTTCTATGCGTTGCAAACTTCTGGGCAAAATTATAATACACTTTTCAAGTGTATAATAAAAGAGACACAAATAGGTATTTATACTTGTTTTAAGTGCCTTATTATGTATATAAGTGTCTTATATGTGCATAACATGTATAGTTAGACTCTTAGAATCACGATATCTCAGGAATGGTAACTCTTGGTGTTGAGCCGAAATGTCGTTTACGAAAAGAACTCCCGTCGTTCACCAGAATCAACCCAAAAAACCAGTCGTTGTAGTGGTGGATAATGATGAAAAAGTTAATGGAGGAGAGTTTTATTTCCTAGATATAAAATAAATTATTAATTTGAACACAAATTTCCAAAAGTACGTACGCTTCGTTTCCTCTCATATTTCGACTGACTCAGTCATCGACTTCGATCGATAGAATCAGAGGTCGCAAAATCTGCTCAACCAAAATTTTCTGCGCGGTCTGCTCACAACAAAGACCGAAAAAAATGAAACGGCATCGCTTAGTGTCTGACCAGCAACCCTCTTTTTCGTTTCTTTCGTGTTCTCGCTCTTCGGTTTCGGGTTGAGCGCAACACACGAGTCGGTCTTTTACTGACCGCGCGAAGCGAACAGAACCGGTTGTTGTTCAGCTACTGAGAGTCAGTAAGTGAGCGAAGCAAGGAAAAAAGTCAGCAAAAAAGGTTTTTATTTTTGTTGTTGCGTTTGCCTTATGTTGTTGCCTTAGAATTTCGTCACAGGCAAAGCATTAAAGAGGGAGGGAGAAGGTGATATGGCGCTCATTTGTGTGCATATGCGTATGTATAAATCCACACGCGCAACTCACATGCATACATACATGCGCAAAAGACCATTTGCCGAGTTTTTACGACCGAAAGGTCTCGAGTGAACACTGAGCCGAGCGAGCGACCAAAAGCGGTCGGCGGTTGAGCGAAGAGCAAGCCAAAGAAGAACCAAGTTTGTTTGTTTTTCGCAACAGTTACGCATCGTGTCAGTGAATGAGCGGTTGTTTTCTGACAACAAGCACGAGAGAGACCGATTATTGCGACCTCTGGATGTTACGAACCTGCTTTTAATTTGGTCTTCGGGCCACTCAGGGCGGGATTTTTCCCGATGCCCACAAGTCGCACAGTCCCAGCCGTTAGCGCATCTCTACCACCAGAACAATACCAAAAAAATTACGCTAGAGGGCTCTATTAACAAAATTTGGCGGGAGGCAACTCAAAGAGGTTTCGATGGTACACCACGGGATTTTTATGCCCTCTGAAACAAATGATGCCACTATTGCCTACTCGCCTATGCTAGGTTCTGGGGCTGTTATTGAACTAACTTCGGAATTGTTCCGTGACTTCACCTACCTACCCTAATGGAGCTCCAAACGGGACAGATTATGGCGGATTGATATTGCTTACCCCCCGACCCGCTGCATAGATGAGTACGAAACCTTGGACACTTTTATGGGGACGAGTTGCCCCCCTCCCACGCTTTGCCGGCCTCTGTTTCAGACCAAAGAGACCGCCTCTGGAGCTTGGAATGCCCAGGCGCGTTCGCCCGAAATGGCTCAAATCTTGGGGGGAGCCCCTCAGGTAAAAGGAGAGCTGAGTGATCCGGCTTGGGCCCCCTTGTTGTTAATGGCGGCTCGGCTGGCCACAAGGAACGGACTCACGTGATAACTTTGGGACGTCTCGTCAACGATTTCCGGGCCCCTTAGCTGGATGCGTTTATATTCGGGTCGTCGTCGGCCGTGCCTCCTTACGCAAATTCGAATGTCGGTCTCTTCTGTTTTTGGGGCTCTTCAGGGAAGGATTTGTGGCTCTCGGACCGTCTTCTCTCTATTTGGACTTTTCTTGCAATTTATTTACACAAAATAAGGAAACCGCCGGACTTTGGGGGTCCGATCGGACCCCCATATATAGGCCACTTCTCCCGCCATTTGTGCATATCCCAACATACCAGGTCGATGGCCTGATTTTCGATTCGGGTGTGGGTGGGAAAGGGACTGCACATAATGCAATTTGAAAGCCCACTTTCCCCTCCGCTCAGCATTTGAATTTAATGCCCTACCTAGGCGCTAGAGGGCGCCCTGCCCTGTCTCTCCCCTCACCAGCCGTGCTGCCAGACTTCTCTACTCAGCGGTGCGCCCATGATACAATTATATTAGGTATGGCATTCAGAGTTTATCGAGGACTGACAGCTTTTGCTAATATCGAGAGAGAGAGAGAGAGAGAGAGAGAATAAAACAAAAAGCAAAGCACCCTCAGAATTACAAACACATAGTATATACATGACTAAATTTTATTAGTATTCGCTTGGCACTTTTCAAATGGCAGCTGATAAAGCCAAATCGCTGCTTGGGAGCGTTGCCGGTTGGAACACTCTAGCCTGGTAATGGCGCTGCTTCTTCGATAGAGATTTGTTCTGAATTTTGATTGTTTGGCCAATAACTGTTTGCGTTTTTGCTAGTGAAGAATTGAATTTGTAGTGATTGTTCGCTATGCGGTCTGGGGTTAAGATCCCGCCCTGAAATGACTTGCTAGCCGGTGTCAGCCCAAAATGCAGTGCCGTAACAATATGACTGGAGAAACACACAGCCACAAACTCGGGGTCTCTTCTTGGGGAACCCTGATTTGCTTCATTGCCGGCCAAGAGAGCACTCTTTAGACCAGAGGCGGCGATCCACAGCTCACACGAGCCGGTGTTAGTCGTGTTTTTAAGCAAACGCGTGCCGAACTTGTGGTTGTGTAAATCGGTGAAGATTTCATTGCAAGTTAAACTACTGCAGTCTGGAGGGAGTTCTTTTGTTCACCAACACAAGCGCCCTTTTCAGTCCTCTCCATTTGGCCGCCTCTGCTCCAGTCCACAGGCGTCTTACTTGCAATTCAGTGTTCACCGATTCACACAATCAAGAGTTCTTCTCGCGTTTGCATAAATCCAGGACTGACATCAATTCCGGGTAGCTATGGGCTGGCACTGCTTTACATCGACATACGCAACAGTATTGTAGAGTTGTGCCGATTTTGTTGAACTAGTTCAAATGAACTAGTCTTTAAAATGAACTAATGAACTAGGTCTTGGTTTTGAACTATAGTTCATATTTTGAACTATGTATTTCTGTTTTTGAACTAGGTTCATTTTTGAACTATAGTTCATATTTGAACTATAGTCATATTTTGAACTATAGTTCATATTTGAACTATAGTTCATATTTTCTATGTATTTCCAGTTTTTGAACTAAGTTCATTTTTTGAACTATAGTTCATATTTTGAACTATGTTCTGAACTAAGTTCTGAACTATAGTTCATATTGAACTATGTATTCTCAGTTTTGAACTATATTTCATTTTGAACTAAGTTCATTTTTTTATTTTGACTATAGTCATATTTCTATAGTTCATATTTTGAACTATAGTTCATATTTTGAACTATAGTTCATATTTTGAACTATGTATTTCTCAGTTTTTGAACTATGGTTCATTTTTTGAACTATAGTTCATATTTTGAACTATAGTTCATATTTTGAACTATGTATTTCTCAGTTTTTGAACTAGTTGAACTATAGTTCATTTTTGAACTATAGTTCATATTTGAACTATAGTTCATATTGAACTATAGCTATTTTGAACTATAGTCATATTTTGAACTATGTCATATTTGAACTATAGTTCATATTTGAACTTTAGTTCAATTTTGAACTATAGTTCATATTTTGAACTATAGTTCATATTTTGAACTTTAGTTCATATTTTGAACTATGTTCATATTTGAACTATGTTTATTTTAACTATGTATTTCCAGTTTTTGAACTATGGTTCATTTTTTGAACTATAGTTCATATTTTGAACTATAGTTCATATTTTGAACTATAGTTCATAATTTGAACTATAGTTCATTTTTTTCTTTTACCTCTGAAGCAAATTTTAAGCCGTTTACTCATTGTCTGATACATGAAATATGAAAATCTAGTGGGCCTGCATTTAATAATGATTTTCTATGAATTAACAAACTGTTCACATTTAAAGAATTACCAATAGCAGGACTACGAAACTATCATTTCTCAAAGCCAACGTATGAGATTTTCGAGCCAACCCAGCGGCAGGTGCTAAGTGTTGCCTCCTCCTCGGCACAGATTCTTCCACATGCTGTGCCCGCTTTGCTTCGCAATGTGTCCTTCACCCAAGAGTCCTGCAAAAGTTTCATTGATTCGCAGGATAAGCTGCTCCAAAACATTTACCCTGGTGGCCATGGGCACCCACGACATTACAGGGAGCCTTCAGCTGCGAGGATTTGGCGTCAGAGGGAATCAAATTCAAACCGCATAACCAAACTCAGGAGATGACAGGTCTGCAGTTGATGGACTTAAATGCCCAGCTTAAGCCACATCATTCGTGGCTCTTCCGTCTATCCAGTGATCTATGGTGCCAATCGTGTAGTTCTCTCACTGCTGCCCATTATTAATGGTGAACGATCGAAGAACTTGCCTAAAGTGGTCCAACCAAATGGTAACACTCTCTTATTTAGAGGTAGTCATACGTGAGGAGAAAATTTCGGTAAAGCGTGCCAACGCTATTGGTATTAATGAGCCGGCTTCCCAACTGGCTGACATGTTAACTTGAATTTACTAAGAGGCACGGGATAAGGGTGACTCGCTGATTGTGTAAAGATTCCCCCACCGTGACATGTGTGATCCATGGCTGCGACATCTATGAAGATGATGCTATTCATTTTGGCTATAACAACATTATGAAATCGCTGCCTTATGTAAATAGTAAAACAGTTTAATCTCAACAAACTGACCGAGCAACTGCGCGAGCAAGCACCGAAGCCCTGATTTTACGCGCACGCAAACTCAACAAATCCATCGAAACCAAGCCGACTGTGTATTATGTATCAAACAGTATTAAAATTTTCCTCAGTAGTTAAAATAATGAACAATAGTTAAAAAAACGAGCAATAGTTAAAAAAATGAACTATAGTTAAAAAATTGAACTATAGTTCAAATGAACTATAGTTCAAAAAATGAACTATAGTTCAAATGAACTATAGTTCAAAAAATGAACTATAGTTCAAATGAACTATAGTTCATGAAAAAATGAACTAATGAACTAGGTCATTAAAATGAACTAAAATTACCAACTCTACAGTATTGGCCCGACATTTTCACAAATTATAAATAAATCCCGTCGGCAAATCAAAAAAAATTCGTTAGCACACAACCTTTTCAATCAAATGACAGCAACAAAATGAAAATTTGGAGTCCCCAACAGAGAGCTCTCTCAGAGAGCACCTTACCCTATATAATTGTATCATGGGTGCGCCACTCGCTTAGACCTATCGATAAACCAGAATGTAACACGGATAAATACCGGAAAAGTCTGCATGAAAAAAAGCTATTTTGCATCCGATCGACTTGAAACTCAGGTTGTTAGGATAGAATGAGAATCATTTTCCGATGTTGGGTGGGAAGTGGGTGGGGATCAAATTCGAAACTTCAAGCCTTTATAAGGTTCGATTTCTGGGTTCACGAACTTGAAAAAATATTTTCAAATAATATTTGACTCTTCACATTGACTTCAACTGATTCGACTGCCTCTTACCATCTCTGAGATAACCTGCATTTATGTGGGTGTAGCTCGACCCCCAAATGCACCTTCATTAGCCAAAGAAGTGGCCCATTAATAGAAGCCTAACCCAAGTGGCTGCAAAATTGCCAGTGAGCTGTAATATGATAGATACTTCAAATGGGGGCAAGTGGTAGTATGTGTGTGGGAGAGGGAGGGGCAGGAGGTAGGTCACTTATCAACACTTGGCCATCTGTTCGACAGCAAGGAGTTGGTTACTGCCAACTACCAAATTACTTAAACTCGATTCATTTTGCAATTGGTTTTTGGTTTTCGGTTTTGGCCAGAAGTGTGAAGAGCTCGACGCGGTCTAAGGCCTGGTAAAGACAGGTAAAGATACCCGAACGGACCGACGGAACGGAGTTGCTGCTCGCCCCTTTCTCTTTTTTTTTTGTGTTCGCTGGCTATGAAACAGATAAATTGCAAAAGTTTTTCCAAATATTTTCACAAGACGACGGCAACGCCGACCCAAAGGTGGAGCACAAAAATCTGCAATAAAATTCTACCAATAAACTTTCGACGCACGCACACACACACACACACACATGCCCGACGCAGATGCGAATGCGGATGCGGACAGGTGGAACTTTTTGAACTATACTAAATTATTGTAGTTGCTGAAAAAGTTTTGCCCTCTTTGCAAAAAAAAAAAAAAGCAACAAAAAAAGGACCTGAACCAGATGGGAGAACATATCCGAGTGTGTAAAAGCTATAAAATGCGGTGAACTAATGTCAGGGACGCAACTGACCCGCACCCTGCACCCTCGGCCTGTTATTAACTTTGACTGGTGGAGTGTTTCGTGGGAGGAGGAAGGAGGGATCATTGCACTCGAAAATCTGTGAATCTGTGCTCTGTCGTCCTGGTGACAAATGTGTCAAACTTGTGTCAGTTGCTGTCAAGGTCGACCATTGAATCCTGAATTCCTGTCTTGTAGTTTCAAGCCCCGCAGCGTTAGGACCTAATTTATTGATTTGGGATTGGAAACAGTCCACTTGTTGGACTTCCAAACTTGAAAAGTACTCTCAGATCTGCGTGTTTTTATGGCTTCATCAAGATCAGTTCACTAATAAGTGTGTCCACGTGTGTGTGTGTGTGTAAGGGACATAAAACCCGCCCCCAGGCCAGAAAACTTTCCTTCTTGTTGTGCACACAGAACACGTACGCCTGTGGATACAATATGTCATAGTGGGGCATAGTGGAGTTCTGGGAGTGGAGCCCAGGGTGGCATGGCATGTGTCGCTGTCGTCCGCGATTTGGCCGACCCTGGCCCTGGCCATGACCAAAGCTGGAAAGCTCGTTGACAGCACTTACGCTACCAAGTGGTTGGCATAAATATTCCCAAACCCGCCCCATACACCCAGCTAAGACTTGAGGTTTCAGTTACTGCACCTGTTCCTGCCCAAAGTTTCACTCACACACACACACACCCTTTTGGTATTCCCTACCTGGCGCCTTGTCACAGTTGGCATGCAAATCGTACAACAATCACTTAAAGTTTTACGTGCTCTCGCAGGAAGGAAAGTCGCCAAACCATAAATTATACTCCATCTGTGGTCAGAGAACAACAACAACAACAACAAAAAGAAACAGAAGTGAAACTCCTTCGAAAAGTGTTTAAATCAATTTTATTCCAACGCCTTTAAACTGGCGAGATCATAGATTGGGCAACTAATAAGAGGAGTGACTGTTTAGTCAAGGCTTTAGAAATATTTACAATGAAACTTATTCAAGTCACCTTTGGAAGGTTATAGATGTGTGACCTCTTTAGTTCTAGTCGTCTTCGTATAATAACGTCCCTCCTTTAGAGTCTTCTTAACCCTCTAGTTGCCAAATTTTTTTTTGCAAAAAAAAATTATGTTTTGCATTGCTTTCGCTTTAAAAGAGAATGTTTGTTCAGGAAAAATTTTGTATTCTTAGAGAAAAGGGTCATTTGAGGTCAATTACTTACCCCGCCTACAGGCGGTCTTGGGAAACAGAGCCAAAAAAATTACCAATGCACAAAAATTTGATATTTTAGTTTTTTTGTTTATTAATATACAAAAAATAGAATATTAATGCTGAAATGTTTTGAAAAGGGGGTAATATGCTTCTTTATTCTTGAAAAATAACTCTTAAACTTAACAAAATAGTTTCAACATAAAGTGAAGTGAAGTTTAATATATGAAAATTATGAAGTACAGTTTACTTATGATGGAAATTAAAGAAGCAACCTTTTTGCTGAGAGAAACAAAGATTTAAAGATTGCGTTTCAGAAGCGCTTCCCGGATTTTTACAACTCTTTTTCCCTCCATTTCGACCCAAAAATTCTGGAAAATTATCAACTCCATCAAAGCGAGTGTCTGCAGGTTGTAAAAAAGTCTTATTCTATGACCTTTTTTTTGAGGAGCTGTGCATGGACGTCCAGGACCTTTGCTAACGTTTTTTAACGTTAAAATGTTTGACAATCGGACGAATTTTGTATAAGAAGGATCGAAGTCCACAGAGTTTTTAGCAGGCAGTTGGCTATTGTCATTAAAATGTATAATATATTACTCCGAATTTGGTCAAAACGATTTCTTGACATTGTGTCTTGGATGATTCGAAGTGCATATTTGCTCCAATATGAACGGATACTTGGATAGTAAAATACTGACATAAAAGTTAGAATGCCAATAAATTAACGCAACTCTAAGTTCTTTATAGTAAATGAAGTCGCAATGTTTTCTTGGACGGCATAAATGTTGGTCTGCTGAACGATGTGCGTTATGATTTCGTCATCTAGAAAATATTCAAAGCATTTATATGGTGTGTCGGGACTTTGAAGTTCTTCCAGATCGGGATCACAAAATGAGATAGCCGATTTATCTAGCACCAGATTGTGTTGACGCCATAATATCATTTTGAAGGTCTAGGATTTCGGATTTATATCCAGAACGCATCCTCCAAAGCGCCAGCATCATTTATGGTGTTTTTTGTTGGCTCATGGTCAGATGCATGACGTCCACTGGAACGACTTTCAAATTCGCCTTCATTCTTTGTTGTGTTTTTTGGGTAAATGTTAGCCAGGGTATAGCTTTTGGTTGTCGGAGATGTAATTGAAGTGATCGAGGTTGATGGTGATAACATTGAAGCCGTACTGCCATCTAAGCAAATCTCTGACTGAAGTGCTGATTCCGACATACCAACAACCTCATCTATCGCCATATCGAACCTGTCATACTCACAAGGATCTTCATCTAAATCGTCTTTATTTTCTTCTTCATTATCCGTGACGCCATCAATAGCCAACATTTCTAGAACTTTTGTGATTTCATCATCAGATAGCGCTGATAATTTATGCGTTTGTTTACGCTCCATGGCTAAAAAAAAGAGATTTTTAGTCAAACTATTCCTATATAAAAGTTCGCATTTGAAACTTACTTTGAAATATTTTTTGAGCCAGCTGTCCCAAGACCGCCTCTAGGCGGGTGACCTTTGAACTCAGCTAAAATGCTCACAAGCACGTTCCTTCTTCAGCAAAATCGCTTTTTGTTTGATAACAGATCATTTTACTTTTCTTCTACGCTTATGAATAATATTTTTTTTAATTTTTTGTTGTTCGCACTCCGCACAAAATATTTTTTTTCGTGTTATGCACAAACTTCTGCATTGAACTGACTTTCACAGCTGCTCTTGTGCTAGCGCAAGCTGCAAGCGCGCCAATATAAATATTTGGGATTCCCCAAAATAGATAAAACGAATCAAAAAAGCAAAATCAAAACTGCTTAATGTTTGTGCCAAACGTCAACCCCTTATTCAGATATACTCCCAAATAGTTAAGTCCTCGAATATGAATAAGCAATATGTCGTATAAGAATACACCTGGACAGTATGACAACGCGGAGTGTTTGTAACATTTGTACACTTGGCCTGGTATAAGCCCAATGCTTAGCCCATCTCACAAAACGGCTTAGATACTGTTAGATTATTGGAATATAAGCGCATAATGAGAGTTCTCTTTAAGCTCTATTTACACGACCTGATCACTCATCTGAGTTTTCGTCTGATTTGCTGTCTGGCCGTGTAAAAAGGCGTCTGAGTAGACATGAAGCTACTCAGATGAGCGATCAGACGAAATAGATTCGTCCGGTTCTTAAGTCAAGTAACAAACGTAAGACTTCTTACCAAATATGTAGACGATTTATTTGCAGTAGTGAAAGGGGACGACATTGACGAAATACTTATAAAACTTAACAATTACCATAAAGACATAAAGTTCACGATGGAATAAGAAATTGACCAAAGACTACCGTTCTTGGATTCCATAGTACTTAGGAAGGAAAATACATTAAAACTGGATTGGTACCAAAAACCAATGGCCTCCGGTAGACTGATAAATTACCATACTAAGCACCCCAAAAACATCATACTCAACACAGCACGAAATTTCATTAGAAAACTCTTTGAAGTGAGTGATCCAATTTTCCATAAAAACAACAAAAAACGAATAACCAAAATTCTCAAATCAAACAATTTTTCCTCACAGTAAGAAGAGTAAAACCCAGAATAGAACACCAAAGGAAATAACACCTAGGATATACAAATCGGTTGTATACATACCATCTTTTTCCGATCGTCTGATTCGTTCCGTTTGCTATAACAAAGACAGAGTTGCCATAGCTCATAAGCCGATACACACAAATAAAATATTTATACCCGTTACTCGTAGAGTAAAAAGGGTATACTAAAGTCGTGCAAATGTATGTAACAGGCAGAAGGAATCATTTCCGACCATATAAAGTATATATATTCTTGATCAGCATCAACAGCCGAGTCGATATAGCCATGTCCGTCTGTCCGTCCGTCCGTCTGTATGAACACCTAGATCTCAGAGATGGTAAGAGATAGAGGTTTGACATGTATGGAACAAATGCTTCTTATACTTGCAGGCAGATCAAGTTTATTCCAAATTTTGGCCACGCCCCCTTCCGCCCCCAATATTCAGAAAAAACGTTATATCTCCTACAGTTGTAAAGATAGACGATTCGTACCTTCTAGATACAGTTGGCAATTAGCAAAATGAATAAATTTGCCGAAGAAATGATAAGGATCGGATGAGCGGTTCTCAAGTTATGAGCAAAAATGTGAAAAATAGCCGAGTTTAAAAAGTGTTGCATACTTTTCAGATGTTCAGATGTTTTTTCATGAGTAACGGGTATATCGAAGTCGTTTTTACTAATACAAAGAGCAAAATACCGACGCTGGAAAATAGTAACTTAATCTACAAAATCCCTTGTGCAGGAGACGGAGCCACTGTATGCGATAAGGTATATATTGGCACGACGAAATCGAAATTAAAAACTAGACTATCAGGACACAAGTCTGATATAAAACGACGAGACGAGACACCAACTCAAAAAACAGCACTTGTGGCCCACTGTGCTGAGAGCAGACACACAGCTGATTTCGCAAATGTGAGCATACTACACCAGGAACAACAATATAACAAACGGTTCACTTTAGAAATGTTGTACATAATCTCCACGAACACTCGGATGAACTTCAAAACAGACACGGAAAATTGCGCTCACATATACAGACACTTACTTGACAAAATACAGACACCTACTTGACCATAGCAATAAGAAAATAGACTCAGTTTCAAACTCCGCAGCTGACTGATGGGACGCTGTTGCTCTCTGTATGTAAACATTTTGTAAAATTTTGGTTTTGTATCAAGTGCAAAAATTCGTGTCTTCTTGTGTTATTGTTTATACAGCCCTGATGACGAATGCCGACGGCATATCGAAATATATTGGAGACAAAAAACAAAGTGTGTTTCATTTCATTATAAAACACATAAAATATTCACGACCTTGAGCCTGCTATCAACTATTTCGAAAAAAATAGTTTTTAATTTAAGATCATTTAGTTTTTGATGTAAAAACGCGCTCTTTACTTAAATACAAATCGCTCTTAGCTTATCCCGCAACGTGCTTAACAAATCCAAAACGTTTTTGAAATCAAAATAGTAGGAATTTTTAAAAACGCCCTTCAATAAAGAAATTCCTTACTTAAATCGAGAATTTTTTGGCTTATTGAAGTTTTTGAAACTGAAAGTTCTAGATTTAAGTAGGGGGGAATGGGGGTAGTGAACCACTCGAATATTGGCCCCAAAAAAATCTTCAACTTTTTGTTTATGTCAAGTGGCTCCCTTCTCATTACCTAACTTTTGACAAGCAACCTGTTAGTCAAGACGTTCTTTAAGTTTGTGCACCAGAAATCGATTTTTATCAACAAATAAAGTTTTTTTTATATTTGACTTATGAACGCCAAGCTAACTTCGTCTTTGCCGAAGTTTTTATTCCCTTGCAAATGTTTTAATACATCAGAGTTTACGAACGTCAGCACTTTTCGACCGATAGCTATAGATATAGTCATCCGATTTTGACCAATACTTTCGAATCTGTGTAAAAGTGTTTAATTTGAATAATTGCTGAAGTGAGGGACGTTAACCCTAAAAACGAAAAAGTATTTCTCACAAAGACCCATTTTTCGACCGATAGTTCCTATGGTAGCTATAAGATATAGTCATCCGATCCGGTCGGTTCCGACATATTAGCAGTGTGCAGTAAAAAGAAGACTCTGTGCAAAGTTTCAGCTCGATAGCTTTAAAACTGAGAGTGTAGTTTGCGTAGAAACAGACAGACGGACGGACAAACGAACGGACAAAGCTCAATCGACTCAGCTCGAATATATATAGTTTATAGGGTCGGAAATGAATATTTCTATGCGTTGCAAACTTCTGGGCAAAATTATAATACCCTTTGCAAGGGTATAAAAATTTTACGTAATACCAAAAGTAAGTATGAAGCAAACATGTTTGTTCAATTGCCTTTTTGATAAAAATATGAATTTAAGACGAGAGCGTAAGTTAAAGTCGGCTCTAACCGACTTCGATAGACCCGTGACTCATGAAAAAAACATGTTTGAAAGTGTTTCTGCGTTCCTAAGGGTGACCATCCGAAAAGTATGCAACATTTTTTTTAGGGTGGGAGGGGGCTTGGTTCACTTTTTTGCTCATAACTTGAGAACCGTTCATCCGATCTTTATCATTTCTTCAGCAAATCGATTTATTTTGCTAATTACTAACTATCTTTAGAAGGTACGAATAGTCTATCTTCAAAATTGTATGAGATATAACGTTTTTTCCAAATTGCGGGGGCGGGAGGGGGCGTGGCCAAAATTTGAAATATGAAATAACTCATACGCAGTGTTGCCTACTAGTATGTATATATTTGTTTCATTTATAGCCGGCGTCGGTTTTATTTAGCAAACTGCGAAAACTGAATGATATTTCAACAGATAATAGCAGCTAAATAATATTATAATAATTTCGTTGTTAAAATTTGTATTTGAGGAACGTGTCGTATGAGTAATTTTATTCAACACTTAAGGCTCTGTCGCGCCCATTTAAAATTAAAATTAAAATAAAATTGCTAGATTTTCAAAATTGTTGTTTATACAACAAATATTACATTTGGGAATGCTGAGACCTACTAAATTTTCATTTTGCCGTTTCGAGGTCCGACTTATCGAAATTTTTCGATAAATCGTGATGTCGATAGTGACAGCTTTCCCTGAGATGTGACGGAGATGTGACTTTTGGCTTTTAAGAAAAGCCAAAAGATCGCTTCGGAGACCATATATAGATTTCATAAGGCTCTGAGGGCCATTCCAAAGGCGTACTGGGGCTATCGCTATTCATTAGATTATCAATGTATCAATATGGGTATAGGACGTATCTTCTTGGCATTGCACAAATTGTTCTATAAACTTAAGAAGGAGTAAAGTCTTTTGTTTCCCCATCACAAGTTCTTTAGGATCTCTACAGCTTTCACAGGTAATACTCCTCTGTAGTTACAGGCCATTCGTATACACATTTTTGCCACTTGAAATATTTTGGCTTCAATATCAAGGTCCCTGGGTCAAGTGTTGAGCTTTATTTCATAGCCAATAAGTGAAAATCATAAGTAATAAAAAAGGAATATGCAAAATTAAAGTACAACGAATAAAAAGTAAGCCAATGCCAAAATAGTCAACCGCAAGAGCCTTGGGTAAGCGCAAACCAACAAAAAAAAAAAAAAACAGGAGGAAAATGAAAGGAAGAAAGGAACCGACAACGAGAATGAGAACGAGAATACAAAAATAAATCCCAAGCAGGCAATGTGCTTCGAGTCCTTTGTGTCAGTGTGTGTGTGTCAGTGTGTGTGTGTGTGTGGAGGGTAATAATCTTATCTTTAACTCGGCAGAAACAGAAGCCGTTGCCAGCGACTGTGAAAGGCGGTGACACTAAGCGAAATATTTCAGGCTGAAATTAAAAATGTTGGTTAAGTTGGCTAAAGGTGTCTGTCAAGCGGGATGACTGCCAGTCGCGGTCTCCAGGGTTTTTCTGTCAGTGTCTGTGTGTGTGCCTGCCTGGGTATTGTACGTTAAATATGCGTGCCTGCTGCTTTCATTTTGGGCCTCTCGTCCTCGTCCTCGTCCTAGTCCTCGGGTACACTGCCATTTCCATATGGCGTCATATTGCTGAATGTGGGTGGAGGGGGGAGGAGGCAGCGTTGGTTTCATACAATTGAAATTTGTAATTATTCAAATCGGATTTAAATACACACACACACACACACACACATACACGGGCAGACGCTGACAGCCGGCAAGCGGATACACGACACAGCGACCGACTTTTAGTTTGCTGCGTAGCAATATTTAAGGGAAAAGTAAAAAAAATAAATAAAAATTAAATAAAAAGAGCAGCGACAGGCAGCGACAGGTGCATAATGAGCCAACCCTGGCCTTCCGTCTTCCGTCTTCCTCATCTCCGTGCGTTGGCGTGACAATGCCAAATTGGATGAGAATTAATTCATTTTGAAGCGTTAAGATTCTTTACGCGCTAATGAGTTGAAGTGTGTACACTGCACACACACACACACAACACCTGCCCTAACAACTTACAAATTCCAAAATGGATATGAACCCAACAGCAATTGAATTCCAGTTATTACACATCACCATAACAGTTATTATTATTATCAAAACAACAATTTAAAAACCTCATAACTGTCTTATTATAATTCCAACTAATGAGTTTTCAAGTATGGTTATCTACATCTCTCTCCCTCGCCCGTTTTGTCACCAAAATTGTTGTGTCTTTTCCGTTGCAAATTTTTCGCTGTGACGTCTGCTTTCAGCTGCGGGACTGCGGGGCTGCGGGGGAGCTTATCGCTTAATTGCTCACGAATTATACAAAACAAATACAACACAAACATTTAGCACAATTTTCCGGAAACCAAAAAGTTGAGCCCAGAGTTTCAATTGTCGCACACAGAATGGGGGATATGGAAACTGAATCGATTGATGAGCCACCAAAGGTAAGCGTGATAATAACAACAACAGAATAAATCCAAAATATTTCCCAAAAAATGGTGAACACTAAATGAAAAAACAAAATTTTATTCAAGGCAAAGGTCGAAAGCAAGTACAGGGTGGCTGATGAAAGCCGCAAAAAAAAAAACACAAAATTAACAATTTTTATACTCTGTACCAAAGGTACATAGAGTATAGTAAGTTTGTGCAAAAGTATGTAACAGGGAGAAGGAATCATTTCCGACCCTATAAAGTATATATATTCTTGATCAGCATCAACAGACGAGTCGATATAGCCATCTCCGTCTGTCCGTATGAACAAACAGATCTCACAGATGGTAAGAGATAGAGGTTTGACATGTATGGGACAAATGCTTCTTATGCTTGCAGGCAGATCAAGTTTATTTTCAATTTTTGCCACGCCCCCGCAATTTGGAAAAAAAACCTTATATCTCCTACAGTTTTGAAGATAGACGTTTTGTACCTTCTAGAGATAGTTAGTAATTAGCAAAATTGATCGATTTGCCGAAGAAATGATAAAGATCGGAAGAGCGGTTCTTAAGTTATGCAAAAAAGTAAATCACCCTCCCACCCTTTTACAACTAACACCGCACAATCTTAAAGAGAGAGAGAGAGAGAGAGAGAGAGTGAAAAAGAGAAAGAGAGAGACTTAGAGATGAGCGCAGCACCAGCATTGCATTCAGTTTCTACTCCAGGTACAGAGTATGTTATAGTCGTGCTTGTCCGACTTTCTTACTTGTTTTTCTATTAAAGGAACAAGAATTTAGATTATCCGCCGATATTACGCACTGGAGTCCGTAGTTTCGGTTCAAAGAGTTTTGGTGAGCATGGGACAGTCACAAGAAGAGCTTACCTACACTCAAAAAAATTTATTGCCTAAAAAGGCCAAAAATTGCCTAAATATTTAGGAAAAATTACCTAAAAAGGCGCCAAGGCTATTGGGGCCCTAAGGTTTAGGACATACCTTACCTAAATACTATGTACTCTATGCCCTAAAATTGAGGCAGAAATTGCCTAAATTATGATTTATATGCTAGGATTAAGGTAAAAATTTCCTAAAATTTAGTCATTTTGAGTCCTAAAACAGGGTATTAACTATCCATAGCTCTAGACAATTCAGGTTTTATGTAAAAACACATTTCTTACAAAAGTTACATTGTTTATTATTTTTATAACTATATTAAAGGATCGATATTAAATAAGATAAAAGAGCTATTATTTTTAGCACGATACAGAATATATAGGTAAGTAAAATGATATATTTCAGAGTGTATACAATAGAAAAATAGGCCCAATGCTTCATATAATCGGTTGTCAAATCCTATTCCTGATAGAAGAAAGATAAATTATGAGCAAATGAAAGTTCGCAGCCAGAAGGACACATCTCCGACCCTTCAATATATAAATATTCTTGATCAGCATCAACAGACGAGTTTATATAGCCGTAAGCGTATAAACAAACAAATCTTAGAGATGGTAAGAGACAGAGGTCCGACCTGTAGGAGACATTTACATCTGAGACTTGCAGGCAGATCAAGTTAGTTTTCAATTTTTGTCCACGCCACACCTCATATTCTTTTGTAATCAGCATTATTTATCAATCTGCGTAAGAATGGAAAAGATCGGATTAACGGTAGTCAAGTGTTGACCAAAGTAAAGTTCGCAGCAGCTAAATACATACATCTGAGCAGACACTTTCGCAGGTATAAGGGTTTTTACAGTCGGGCTTGCTAGACTTTTTCACATATATTTTTTTACAAAAAATTTATTTATTTTATTTTAAGTAAAGTCCAGACGTCTCCGAATTTATTTAGCAATAATACACAAAGCCACTTCGATTGAAATACTTTCGTATTTAGTGATGGAGTTAGAGGTGTACCAGCAATAGATGGTAACAAATTATCAATTGCTTTAAAGCTTTAATCTTTAATATATACGCATAACTCTCCCAACTCATATCAATACCTTAAAAATTAAATTTTAATTACCTCAATCTAAAGACATAAAATTCTTAAAACTTTAGTATTTTATGCCTCATTGGAGGACTACAAATGTCTAAAATTTGGATTAGTTGCTTTTCTTAATTTTGGCATATATAATACCTAAAATATTAATATTAATTACAGCAATTTTAGGACATAAGATGCTTAAAATTTAGGTAATTTATTCCTGCAGTTTAGGGCATAAAACGCCTAAGTTTTAGATAATTTATTCCTTAATTTAAGTACATATCATACCTTTAAGCTTAGGAAACTAATTCCTCAATCTTAGAATATGACATTCCTTAAAACTAAGACAAATTTTACCTAAATTTTAGGACATAGTTTGCCTAAAATCAGAATGCCTAAACTTTAGGGCCCCAATAGCCTTGGCGCCTTTTTAGGTAAATTTTCCTAAATATTTAGGCAATTTTAGGCCTTTTTAGGCAATAAGTTTCTAAAAATTTATATTTGGTGTACGAAGTTAAGACTTGGACACGGGGTTTCTTATATGACAAAGAGTGGACTGAGAATGGGTTTCATTGGCTAAGGAACTCGCGCTTACTAGTTTTTTTGTGATATCTGCGGAATAAAACTTTTTTTCTTGTTTTAATGATTGAGCGGTTTTGAATAGGTATTGAAGTGGAAAAACACGTCTAACTGTGGTAGAACGATTCTGCAGACTTAGCCTTCTAACTATTTTTAATATGGTTACCGCTAGCGGGTTGAAATCGGTTCTAGGAGGTTAGTTTTCAACATTTGTCCTCAATGGAGTAAAGAATTATTGGGTCTTATATTTTCAATTATTCCAGGTTTTCATATCACAAGCATGTCGGTTCAAAAAACTGCATGACAATGGTCATGTTTAGAGCAATCTTGTCATGAATAGTTTTCCAAATTGCTATGTGCTGAAATGCAACGTTCATAAGATACCGCTATCAATTCGATGGTTGCAACCAAATCAAGTCATGAGATAATAAAAAGTTGATAAATTATATGCATATCATGTCCGTAGCATAAAATTTTAGGTAATTGGACCTAGATTTTAGGCTTACCATAGCCTAAACATTTTTGCCTAAATTTTGACATTTTAGTCCAGATTTGACCTGTTTAGGTAAACAATTACCTAAATAGAACAATTATAGTCCATTTTTGTATTTAAGGCATACTGTTTCCTAAAATCTAGGAAGAAAATTTTTCTGAGTGTACGAATCGCCTCAAGGGTTTCGACAAAAAAAACCTTGTAAAAAAAGGAGGGGTATTTGATGATCGACTCTTTTGCCTGAACCCTTACCTGGAAAGCAACCATACTTCAAACACCACAAAAGGTTCAAAAACGTTTTCTATGCGACAAATTATTTTGGGCACGCCTTTGTTTTTGCAAAGTCAGCTACTTTTGCCTTTAACCGTTGTAGCGAATAGTTTCGAGTACCAAGTATCGAGTACTGCATATCTAATACTGAGTATCGGATATTGAGAATCAAAAATTAAGTGTCTGACACTGAGTATCTAGAACTGAGTATAGTGTACTGTGTGTCGAATGCTGAGTACCGATTTCTAAATATATTGTACTAAGTATTGGCTATTTAGCATCGAATACTACCGCGAACTGAGTATCAGGTATTGTGTATCGAATAATAAATATCGAGTTCTAAATACCTAGTACTGAGTATCGAGAACTCAGTATCAGAAGTGTATCGAATATTAAGTATCGAGTTCCTAAAATCTATCTCTGAGTATCGGGTATTCAGCATCGTGTACTGTGTATCAAGAAGTGAGATTCAGGTACTGTGTATCAAATACTAAGAATAGAACACTGTGTATTAAGGATCGAGAACTGAATATCAAATATTGCGTCGAGTACTGAGTATCAAGAACTGTATTCTAAATACTCTGTAATCGATTATGGAGTACCGAGTATCGAAAACTGAGTGTCGAGAATCGATAATCGAGCATTGACTATCGGGAGCACAGTATTCAGTATCAATACACAAGCACACACCGCAATGAAAGTATTATTTGTATCTTTAATTGACGGCGTCACTTTTACTAAATCGCAGGGTTCGCAAAATTACACTTAGTTTTTTAGCTTAGTACTCAGACAAAAAGTCCAAAAGCTTTCGTTAAATTCCGACAGACCTCTACACTCAGTCTTATTTAATTCAGAATTAATTGTTTAAAAGGTTCATAGCTTATATAACTTCTGAGGTATGGGTCTGAAACACTTTATCGATATCCTTGAATTACATATAATGTATGGCTGTGAAACACTTTTTCAACCGCTTTCGAACCGATTCACAGACTTGAAATATACCCTAATACTCTTCCGGATCGGTATGAACATTTCTATAAGGAACAAATATTCAAACATATATACTTTGACTATATTAAAGTCAAATTGACAAAACCTAGTTTCAAATTGATACCCACAAATAAATAAAAAAACGGTGTCAACCTGATACAAGATATTATAAATTTGATAACCTCGATATGTTTTTCGAATATCTGAGAAAATATCAACTTGGTACCCAATTGTTTCAAAAAAAGTCTAGGAATTTGAAATCAATACACAGATTTGCTTAAGCCAAAAAAAAAAGTAAAAGAAAAATCAAATAAAATACATTAAGATGGGAGTGCAGAAACTGCCTGTGGCTGGGGGTTTGTGTGAAATTATTCGCTTCGATTTGCTGCTTCACTTGTGCCTCATCTACAGCTTTTGTCTTTTTCTTAGGCGCTCACAACAACAACAACGTGTAATAAGGTAACCTCATTTCATATGTTTATATTACCGTTACAACGTTGGGTGTCAGCATAAAGAAGAAAAAGCTACCACCTGAACGGCCCCTGTGGCATCCACATTTTTGGGGCCGGCTGTCTGTCCGTCCGTCGTATCTGTCCCTGTCTCCATCTCCGTCTCCGTCGTATGTGTGCACTGCGCTGTGCCTAATAATGTGATTGCCTTGTTATGGTTAAGCCATATAATGTAATATGCCTGTGTAAGTGTGTGTATTGGCTGTGTGTGTGTGTGTGTGAGTGTTGGATTCACAAATTTATTTTTATGATCATGTGAAATTTATTAATATTTATTGTTGTATTCGTTTTAGCTCCTCCCGCTGTTCCTTGCTTTTTCTCATTGTTTTTATATGTACTCGAGCATTTGAAGCTGAAGCTGGAGCTGTCAATTGCACGAATTGTCATACCAGGTTGTGGGCGGTCCAGTTGCAATCCGTTTTGCATGTGTATAGAGTGTTCTCAACATATTTGCAAATGGAATTTGTATCGGTATGTCATTATCCTTAAAGACCAAAATCCTCACCAGCTGAGCATATGTCACAGAAATGTTCATCTATGACTTTGATGCTGAAACCTGTAATGGTCATTAGCTTTGATATGAATACGGCAATTTGGTAGAATTTACAAAATTTGCTACGAGTCGACTAAGAAGAGTCCATTTGTGATTGTTTCTGCTTTCTCAAGTGAAAGACCAAGAGTTTAAAGTGAAAATTGAAGCAATAGCTGGCTTTCAAAGCAGCCAAACTGGAAACAGTTTTTCTCCCTAAGCCTTCTTTTCTGACCAATCGTTCCTATGGCAGCTATATGCTATATATAGAATATGTATTAGACTTTTATAGCGACGAGAAGAGTCTAATATATGAGAAATGCGGGTTACAAATATGTAATAGTAGTAGTAGTTTATTTAATTTGTTCTGAGAATTTTCAGAACACTTTGTTGACATTGGCAGTTTGCCGTCAGTCATATTTACATGGAAATTTTTTCTTACATATATTTAGTTTAGTTTTTGTTTAAATTTAGGTCTAAAAAAATTCGGTTGTGATTTGCTGTCTATATCTTAACGCTTCGAAAATATAACTTGCCAGTGTGATCCAACTGCGCCCATTCAAAATTTCAATTACTTCTGTAGTAATTCTCCTAGGATTGGACATTCGGCCAGGAAATGAAAGGCATCCTCTTTTTCGTGTCTATTGCAAAGCGTGCATTCATTTTGTATACCATCTCTATCAGGTCTGTTCCCATTTCCGAGTGGATTTAAAAAGTAAAACGATTGTATTTCCGAATCGTTTTCATTTGATGTTCCCGTTTCCGAGTGAAATAGAAATCGATTTACTTTTCAAATGAAAGTTCGAATCGTTTTCGAACTATAATTCAGCAATGGTAACATAAGCAATTTCGATCAGCACTGCGCATGCGCTGATGCGGAATTGCGAACAGCTCGGTTTCATTTCGATCGTTTTTGCTTTCGTCTACATGCAATTTATGGGGTACAACTTTGAAATAAATAATTTTAAATCAAATTGAATGCCCAATATTTTTATGGTTACTTTAAAATCTTCTCAAAATATGACTTATTAATATAAAAATTTTGGATAGATAAAAAATATAACCGTTGACATGAAAATTGTCAATTACTTTTGATTTCACTCACTCAAAGGCAAAACTTTTGAAACCGAATAATTTGATCGTTTTTCGGAAACGGGAACAGCTATCAATTCCGATTCCACATGATTTGATCGAAATCGAAAACGGGAACAGGCCTGTATATGTCTTGAAGTTCAGTGCCATCACATCACATCGAGCGCGGAATATTTGCGAAATTACTTTCATTTTATAACGGTCATTAAAATAATTTCGTTCGCTTAGAGAGAGATTAAGTTGTTTGTACAGCCCCCTGCTTGTGCTTCTCTGGGCCTGTTCAATATATTTTTCACGCGTGCGTTCCGCTAAACGCTCCAGTATGTCGTTGTGTGTCGCTGTCCATGATCGATGGTTTTGGAGGTCTAGAGGGACGTTATGCTCAGCAGCTGGAAGACTTTATTCATTGAAACATTGAGCTTCATTTGTTAATAGCAGTTTCGCAATTTTATTCACCAGTCGTGTTGTCATGTATGCAAAATGCGTGCCCAAGGTGTAGCTGTATAGCTCGGGAAGTCCGGTCTCAATATAAATTGCATAGTTTGGAGAGTTTTGTGGCAGCTGAAATATTTTCTTGATAAAAAAGCGTAGCAACTTCTCCACATCTTCATAGCGGCAAATTCCCCATACCTGTGAGGCGTAGCACAGAACGGATCGGGCGGTTGCTTTATACATCTTATATTTAACACTCGGTAGTACGTTCTTGTTACTCATTAGTTTGTTCCAAGAGCTGCTTAGAGCCATGATGGATTCCTTTAGCTTTAGACGGAGGTGCGTTGAAAATTTTCCATTTGAGGTCATAGTAACTCCTAGATACTTACTATATTCGCACCGTTTAAGCTCCATGATTCCCCTTGAACTGCACGTCCTCTGTCATCCCTAAACACGAGCACTTTTGACTTGTCAGTGTTTATTTTCAGATTCCAAGTTTTGCAGTACTCGCTTAGTTGGTTTAGCATTTTTTGGAGCTGGGGTGCTGAATCCGCTAAGAGCACCATATCAACCGCGTACAATATCGTTTTATGCTTCCGAAATATCGTTTATGTAGAGTGAGAATAACACCGGACTTAGCAGGCAGCCCTGCTTTACTCCTGTGTTACTTTGGAACCAGTCTGATAGTTTTGAACCAACCCATACAGCTGCAATATTTTCCTCATACATTTTCTGTATGACTCTCAGAAACTTCGTCGATAGGCCCATATTGCTGAGTTTGTAAATAAGGCTCTTCCGGTCGATGGTGTCAAAAGCAGCCTTGAAATCGATAAAGCCTGCGTAAAGTTTCCTTTTCTCTTTAGGATGGCTTGTAACTATTGAAGACAGTATAAAGATGGAATCGACTGTTGAAAAATCCTTTCTAAACCCAAACTGGTTTTCGCCCAAAAGATTTTGTTCCAATACCCAACTTTTCAATCGCATGAGAAGCGTTGACGCAAACAGCTTTATGGTCGAATTGAGGAAGGATATGCCTCTATAGTTGCTCGCCTCTGTTTGTGTACCTTTTTTGTGTATGGGGAATATTACGGACTTTTTGAAGTTAGCAGGTATATCAGCAGTGTCAAAGATGGCATTAAAAGGTGCGTGTAAGCTCTTCAACGAACGCTGGGGTTGCATGCTTGAAAAATTCAACAGGTATTCGATCTACGCCAGGAGCCTTATTGACTTTAGCCTTTTTTATAGCTGCCTCCACCTCCGATTCATTGATGTCCATATCCAAGAGTCGGTGTTCTATGTACGGCAATCCAAACTGGAATTGTATCTCATTTTGGCTGTAGTTCATTTTTAGCTTTTATCGGTTTGTAGGACGCCGTACCGTTGAGTTTTCTAATCATATTCCAGAAAGATTTGCTTACTTCGGAAATATTGCTGTTGCTTTTTTGTACATAAGTCCTTATACAGTCGGTTTGCATTTTGATACTCCAATTTTACTCTATCTGAATTTTCTGTCTTCACCCGTCGTAGGAGCAGAAAAGAGTTTTTTCTCGCCAATTCGCATTGCTGATCAAACCATGGCTGGTTATACTTCGGTTTTCCTAGAGCAGGGTTCCCCAAGCAGAGAGCGCTAAAACGTGACTGTGTCTCTCTCTAACACACTATGAAGTGTGACAGCGAGCAGCATTTCTGATACATTTTGTGAGCTCATTTATTTCAGCTGGATTGTTTAAGCCCTGATGTTGGGCAACCTGGTTATTTAAATGTCTTCTGTATGTAGCTTCCGATCTCTGTCGATATACTAGCTTTGGGAGGAGGTTTTTCCTGGGATTGTGTAGGTTCCTCTGCACTTATATACGCTGTGACTGGTAAGTGGTCCGAGTACACAAGCGCTCCAATTTCCATATCAGTTACATATTTTTCCCAGCCTTCCCCTATTGCGCAGTAGTCGATGGTTGAACAGGCCTTTCCCCTGATAAAAGTGAAGTCCCCTTCTGCATCACTTTTCGTTCTTCCGTTTAGAATGGTAAGGTTCAAACATTCACACATATCCTCAAAATATACTACTATATAATATAGATATGTAATATACTCTGTAATATGAGATATTCACTACGTGGAAGGATTTGGGTATAAAACCTTTTGATATACAGCTGGAGCAAGAACGGCTGGCAAAGTTCAGCAATGAAGCTCATTTTTGGTTGATTGGATACGTAAAATAAAAACAGTATTTGCCAATGCATCCTGGAAAATGCACTTTATGGTGGCATCATGGGAACATACTCACACTCAGTATTTCATATATTTGGAAACACTTTGACTGTGCTTTGATGCTCATGTTTTGAATAATATTTTGAATAATCTCTTAGCTTCTTTTGAAAATACACCATCATCGTTTTTCCGCTTGATTTCTTGCCTTCCTTTACTTGTTTTTCATTCCAGCTATGATCTCTTCTCATTGTAATTCGCTGGATGGCCATGTCCCTGGGCCATTTCAATCACTGACTTTGTCGTTATTTATGCACAACATTACAAAAGTCCTTGACCCCCCCGTCCTCCCAGTCCTTTATCGACTCTAGCTGGGTGGGAGATAGTAGAGTTCGTTATGCATAAATTGAGTGCCGGGCAGCCCATAATAAGGTTGAAGCACTTCCCAGGGGTTTGACTTTGACTTTGGCTTTCTAGTTGCGCTTCCGCAGCGCTAATTCATTGTGCGCACTTCCTGTCATCCGGTTCTTGGCATTACGCATTACGCATACTATTCGAAATCCAAGCCCCATCCCAGCTATCCCCCGGGCAACCTCACTTCTCTAATTGTTTTTAATCACTTTCCAGTTGCCCAAACTGGCTTTGGGGCGCTTTTAGATTGGCAAAATAATGATTATATGGAGAGCGCATAATAATTATCAGCCACGTCATCATCGTCTTCGTTTTCACATTTCGAAAGCGAGGAAGATTTAGCATTTGCATTGAGTTCGTTTTCGCAGTGAAGCATGAAAGCCGCCCGACGTCTAGGAGGCAATCTCTTGCATCAGTCACAGTCAGGAGCTAGTCAGTTAACTCAGCACTTTGGCTCGCACTCCCAGAGACAGGGACAGGGACAGAGTCGGGATTGCCTAATGCAATGTGAATTGATTTCGTTTTATATGCACATGTTATGCTGAAAGGAAGGAAACGTTTGGATTTTGTGTAAGCACTCGTGCCATTTCCAGTGAGCATTGCAATTTTGATATATTTACTTACCCCCCACGAAGATACCACACCGAAGTCAACAGAACCTCTTCGAAGAGTTTAACTGTCCGATGGAAGGAGCCCTGCCCTGGACTGGGAAGGAATGGGGAGGCAAAGAATTATTTCGCTGGAGAGTTTTTGTTTGGAAATTTTTTTTGCAGTTTTCCAAGCGGAAAGACTGAAAACTAGAAATATAGTTTGCTTTAAATCGCACTGGAAGTCGTTTTAAGTAAAAAAAGTTCTTAATATACTGGTCACACTTAAAAGTCTACCCTAGCAGTTTCTGACCTAAAATGGTATGGTAGAGCCCACTCACAGTGAAACCAAAACTGAATTGTGGAAATATTTTGCTTAAGTTTGAAAATTCCCAAATCTGATCAAATAAAACAAAACTAAAATAGAATAAAAAAAAACTTTCTTTGACTTTGACTATCTCGCTCTGCAATCATGTGTAAGATTCTGATTGTGGCAAGCGGCTGGATTTGCTCATGCGAGAAATCAACATATCAAAATTAATTTCCCATGCATAAATAAGTAATATTATGAATGTCAATTTAATGCATACACACACACACCCACACGCACATCGATGGGAAGAGACACTTCCGTTTGGGCTTGCATGCGTGTTGGTGATTTTCCTTGTGGCAAAAGGTGTAATTTTAATGCCAACAGCCTGGCCATTAATAATTTTCTAGGTTCTTTTTTGGGCCACACGCACACAAACATACTTTATCCGTAAAAAAAAAGCGAAAGCCAATATGCCGAGCAAATTTCTGTGAATTATGGCAAATTACATTCTTATCGATTTTGGTCCATTTTATTTTTGCCGCAGGCCGACTTATGGCTTACCCCTTAGGCAGCTCCACACACAAATGTTTGTTAATTAATAAATTTCACCAAGTATTCCCACATTTCGGCAGGCAATAAACACGCCCCGCAACACCTGAAAGGTGTGAAAACTATGGCCCATAAAGAGCATCAGAATGGCAACACAGCAGAGAGACATCATGGTCATGGGACACAGGACAAACAACATTCATGCATATGCATGTATCGAATGGACGACTTGGAGCACAATGGGTAATGGCTACGAAACGGATTTGGAACGCAAAATTTAAGTACATTATTTAGTCGTTTATTTATGCCATCCAAGAGGACAGCCACGCTATGAGACTTGGAAGAGGAAATCAACTCAAAAAAGTTGAAGAGGACCAAGCTCACATCGTAAGTGCCGAAGTTTAAATACCCTTAGCAAGGGTATAAATAATTTGTAATGTTATCTTAAAATCAATCACAGCTTAGAAAAAAGGGAATAGGTCTGGGTGGCGATGGAGTAGTTCGTGTCTCGCCATTCATCCCTTCCTTCTACCATTTCTTAAGTCTTTTAGAGTCCCTTAGGCTTGCAATGCACAGTGGTCGGACTTGTATGGAAGTAAGCGACAAAAACAGTTCTAGGTGTCTTCCAGGCCTATAATTGAAACTGTAAGCCCAAACCCATACCATAAATACATTCTGAAAAAAATGGGCGTGGTTATATGTGAAATATCATAGCAAACTAAAAATTTATCTTATCTAAGTAGTAGTAGTAGGTTTTTTTATTTTCTTATTATTTCGTTACAAAATTGTATTATATCTTAAATATTAAGCGTTGTAAGGCATGGTTTTAAAGAACCGTCAGCCTATCTTTTGACTTTGCACCCCACGTTGAACCGTCTGGTACTACACCGGGCTGCCAAGCTCGTCGCGAGATACCCGATCGTTCCCATTGAGTTCCGAGAGTGCACAGCCGTTCCGTTACAATGGATATTTTTAAATATTACGCTACAAGATTTTAAAAGCTATCATGTATATACCTATGGAAATTCAGTTATTAACCACATTCTGTACTTCATTGCATATTCTAGGTAGTTTACTAACCCAACCCAACTTCCATCTATGTCACCATTCAAGATATTTAATGTTTCCTGGAAGGTTAACGTAGTTTTACGAAAACACCTAACTCGAATTTCGTTTAGTACTGCACATCGTCCTTGGAAATGGTGAATTGATTCGTCCTCCGTCATGTTGCACAAGTTGCAGAGCCTTGAAGTTGTTTGTTGATTGCCTTTTAGGTTCAGCAAATCGCCCCTAGCTTTAAGAATCCATGTTATGTGTCTTTGAGTGTTTCTGTCGTTACAATATTGTGCTCCTTTTGTGTACTCGAGATGTTTGTATATTCTACTGTCGCTAGCTCTTGCTTTTTCAGTGTAGTTCTTTATTTGTTCTTGTCTAAACTTTTCTATAAGATTTCCGCATATCCAATCCTCTCGTGATGCATTGTTTCGTAACTCGTCGCCGTAGTGTTCGATATGTCTCTGTATGTCTTTTTTCCAAGCGATGTTTCTTTCGAAAATTTTATTAGACAAAATATGAGAGAGTCTATTACTTCTGAATTCGTACAAAGTTTTTCCGAAATAATTTAAGTGAAGCGAATAGGTATAAAAATGGCCATCTTCCATGCCCGTTTCCAATGCTACTACGTAGTTCGGTGAATAAACTTAAGGCTAATTTTATTTTTGTTGATAAATTGGCTCCATGTTGCATTAATAGTTGCTTTAGTTTCTTTGTTTCCTGTTTGTATATGTTTTTGAAAAGACAGCCGCGGATTGAAGTTTATTCCCAAATATTTATACTCCTGAACTACATTAACTTTATTATTATTGAAATACCAGGACTCATTACTTGCCAGGCGTCCTCCGTTGCGAAAGATCATGATTTCTGACTTCATCAGGTTTACTTCCATTCCCCATTTCAGACAGTATGACTCTAGTTTCCTGATCATTCCTTGCAACACTTCTACTTTATCAGCTAGTATTACAATGTCATCCGCGTATAGTAATATCCTGATATTAATGTCGTCAATGCAGAGTCCTCCTTCGAGATAATCATGTAGATCGTCCAAATAAAGTGCAAATAGTAGCGGAGACAGCAGACATCCTAGCTTAACACCACTCTTTGTTTCGAATGTATCGGATAGCTCTGTACCAGTCCAAACTGCGCTCTTTGTATGTTCGTTTATTTTTTCTATAAACCGTGCTGTCCTTGTCGATACTCCCAACATGTGTAATTTATAAATTAGTAAACTTCTTGGGATTTTGTCAAACGCGGCTTTGAAGTCAACGAAAAATGCGTAGACTTTTTTCCTTTCTTTAAGTTTTAGTTGCAATATAGAGACCAGATTATATATATTGTCAATTGTTGAGTAATTTTTCCGAAAACCAGCTTGGTATTCTTTTAGCTTTGAGTTTTTCTCTGCCCAGTCTGAAAGCCTTTCATGTACAATATCTGACTTTATGCCTTAATTTGAAGTTAATAAAACAATGAAGTCAATAAGTATTGATTTTTTGTTGAATGGGCATCCATCATCATAAATGCACCAAATTCATAATTATTTGCATCAGTTAATGTCTGATTTGCTTTTGAGAAACATTCTGTAAAGCGTTTGCAGCGGACTCATCTATATTAGCAATTTTGGATATTCGTCGTTTCTTTGTTCTTGATGAAGATTCGTTGATGTTAGATTTGGGGCGCCCACGACTATCAGATTTGTTCGACTTTTCAGCTTTTTCTGTCACTGTGAAAGAGAGCTTAAAATCAAGCCAATCCGAATGCTTCTGAAGAACAGTCTAATTGGTACGATTGCAGCTGTGCCACCGGATGTAAATTATTTTCTCCAACCATTCTGGATGTGAAATTGATTGAAAAGACGATTTGCAGACCTTTTGTAGCATTAGTGCTCTTTAGGTCGCACCACTTTTAAAAAACTAATATATACGAAATGGTGCATTAAAACTGATTGTATATTGCCGAATCGAATAAACCAAAATTAAGCACTCTTCTTCTTCTTCTTTATTGGCCCGATGCTTGCATCACAACCGTTTGACGGTCTCGGCCGCTGCAACTAATGTCCGCCAGTCGCTTCTGCTCCGTGCGAGCTGGCACCAGTTTTTCACGCCAAGCTTGGAAATGTCTTTCCGCACATGGTCGTCCCACCTTGCCTTGTCCCAGTTCTTTCGCATTCCTCTTGAAGACCATTTTTGCTGGAGCTTGTTGCTTTATGCGCTTGACCAGACTAGTATCCCCATAGAGCTCATATAGTTCGTCATTCCTTCGGATGCGAAAATCCTCGCCAACTTTCAAAGGTCCATAAATCCTGCGAAGAATCTTTCGCTCGAAAACGCCAATCGCCGCCTCATCCGCTGATGATATTGCCCATGCTTCTGCGCCGTATTGCAGGACTGGGATGATAAGCGACATATATAGCGCTATTTTTGTTCTTCGCTTGAGGTTTCTGCTCTTGAGCTCCCTACTTAGCCCGTAATAGCATCGGTTTGCGAGCGTGATTCTTCTTCGAATTTCCAGGCTGATGTTGTTGTCGCCGGTTATCATCGTTCCAAGGTAGACAAAGTCCTCTACAACTTGAAAGTTGTACTCTCCCATTGCAACAAATTGCCCTAGGCGCGTAGACTTCTGTTTCGAGGACACTAGGTACTTCGTCTTGTACTCGTTAAACGCTAAACCCATTAATTTAGACTGCTTCTCAATCTCTGAAAACGCCCCGCTTACCGCCTGTTCGGTATTGCCGATAATGTCAATATCATCGGCATATGCGAGTAGCATTACATCTTTATTAAAGATGGTGCCCGATCTGTTGGCATTTGGGCACTGGCGCAGTATATACTCCATCAGCCGATTAAAGAAGTCACACGATAAGGTGTCACCCTGCCTAAAACCTCTTTTGGTATCAAAAGGCTCAGAGAGGTTCATTCCTATTTTGACGGAGCTTTGAGTGCTTCTCAACGTCATCATGCAAAGTCGAACGTACTTTGCTGAAATACCTAAAGTAGACAAGGCTTCGAAAAATCTTGACCTTATGGGCGTGTCGAATGCGGCTTTGTAATCAATAAAAAGATGGTGATTTTCGATGTTTCTCTCATAGGTCTTCTCCAGGATCTGGCGCAATGTGAATATCTGGTCTGTGGTGGATTTACCAGGTCTAAAGCCACACTGATAAGGTCCAATCAGTGTATCAACAAGAGGCTTTAGACGTTCACAAATAATGCGGGACAGAACCTTATATGCGATGGGGAGGAGACTGATCCCGCGGTAGTTGGCGCAAACTGCAGGGTTTCCTTTTTTAAAGATCGGGCAGCGAACACTTAGATTTTAATCGTCGGGCATGCTTTCGTCAACCCAGAAACAGAAGTTGGTGCATGCACCTTACCAATTCTTCGCCTCCAGCCTTGAACAATTCAGCGGGCAGCTCATCAGCGCCTGGCGACTTGTTGTTCTTTAGCCTTCGTATGGCTAAACAGACTTCCTGTTGGGTCGGCGGGTCTATCTCTACGTTGTCGATTGGTGGCATCGTTACTTCTCTAAAGGCGGCCTCCCAGTACTTCCAGGTCGCCTTATGGATGTCGAGGTGTTATTAAGCATTAATAATAATAAATTGAGAAAACAATCCAATTTGATTTTTACCATACTTGCAACAATAATAAACCCATTAAAGAGCACTTAACATGGAAAGCACAAACAACAAAAGACAAATACTTGATGTATTTGGATCAAAATATTTTGACGCCGGGCAGCTCCGGGCAGCTGATTCTTTTTCTATTTTAATCTTATATTATTAACAATGAATAATAATAATAAAAGCTTAAGTGAAAGTACAAATAGTAAACGAAAAACACTCAAAAAAGGTCATTTATGATTTTGTTTTGTTTTAGACGATTAACCACAAAATTCAATTTTTAAATAATTCAAATCGTAGTTTATACCCGTTCAAATGATATCCATATTATTAAAAAGTTACTGTACAATTTATTTGCTAATTTTTTTATTTTTAAATATTGGGGTCACTTTGAGAAACAGTACAAAGCACAGAATTGCGAAGCACTTGGTTTAACTTTAAGGGATTTTTTCACAGAGAACGAATGGTCACACCAAAAAAAGTTTGTTTGGTTCAAAAAAGATAATTTATTTATGAAAGATTTTGATTTCGGGTTTTTTATTTTTGTCGTATGGGAGCGACCACTGTGGAGCGTCTTCGGCTGGGATGAAATTGGGCCGGTGCAAGGAACTTCTCCGAAAAAGCCATCGAATCGCGGTCGCAAGCCAATGCAAACCACTAAGCTAACTTCTCCGGAAAGCGTCGAGGTTTTGCGCGAGAAGGCAAACAAATCAGCTGAGCCCGCAGCCGAGCGTGATTCTGTGTCGCGACAGGCAACAACACCAGCCAAGCCGTCGGCCAAACGCGGTGCCAAGAAGAAGGCGTCTTCGTCATAGGAAGAAGACGAAGATGTCGACTTCTGTTTGATTTGTTTGGCGCTCTTGCCAAAAAAACTGACCATTGCATTTCGGAATAAAAGTTCTTTTTTCATCAATTCACGGCCATTTACTTCATATTTTTCCATTTCTAGCGATTTTACAAGGGTGTCCACAACCAGGTTCAAAAAAAATTTTGGCCAAAAATCATCACTTCATATATATGGCTGCAAATTTTTTTCCGTTTGTCTAAAACAATAGGTTACTTCAGAGGAAAGTTAGCTAGAGTCTCTAGCTTTACAATGATGGTCATATCAACGCATAATGTTGACTTGGAAAAAAGTTATGAGTGAAAAACGCAACTATGTCCACAACCGGAGACTCTCCCCTTTTGAATACTGAGCTCAATTTAATCACGAATATTCTTACAACAAGGCGACTTCGAGATCAATTCAAAGTTTAAATTAGTACCAATCCCGTGTTTTCCCTACTCAAGTCGACTGACTTGTACTGGGATTGACCGACTTCTGATCTCATTTGGGATTGATTTCGAATGGTTATCAAGGACTTGTTTTCTGTGTTGCTTGTATTTTTTAGTAAACGGTATTATGAAGATTTTTGGACTATGTCTCAAAGGGGTGCTAGGTATACGTATTTTCTTCTTACAATGGTGACAATGTCATGGAGCTATCCCTGTCATGTCATTCGAATCTTTCTCAAAGATCATCCTCCCAAGAAGGCTTCACAGTTTTGGCTCTTACTTTGACCTACTGACTGATTCATAAACTCCCAGTCTAAACCTAAATGTTTGGGATAGCTTTTACTCTCTGTATCAAGAAGAAAGTCCCGGAAATTAGTGGACAAATCCTTCTCATGTTGTGCCCCTGTCTCCCTGTCTCTCTTAAGATTAGTAACTTTTACATTCCAACTGTTTCAAAGGTTCATTAAATTGAATTACCAAAATGTTTACCCTGAATTTGAGTCGTTGTAAATATTATTAAAAATTTTGTAATTTTTGTGTAGGTGTTGCAGCTGTCACTACGCACACTCAACACTTAAACAAATCCAAAAGGCATTTGACTCACACCCATCTTCCGTCGTCCCGCGCGCTTTCGGCAGGATAACAACTTTTTTTTGTCCTGTCTTCGGTGTGTGGTGTGAAATCAAATCTCATGCAAATTATACGCCTTTTTACGCATTTACACAATGATAGTGGCAACCCAAGACAACGCCTGCTGGCAGCTCCAAGTGCTGATGAGCCGACGACGACGATGAGGACGACGCCACGAATCCCATTTAAATTTGCCTTCAATTGCCGCCTGCGCTTCAAAATTTGTGCTAAAGTCTGTGGAGGCGGCATAACAACAACAACAAAAGCGAAAAGTACTCGTTACCCTCGCATGTGTGGACTCCTGTCCTCCATCTGCCTCCTGCCGCCTGCCGCTGTCTCTCGTTACGTTTTACATTTCATATCTGATTTTTCGTGCATGTGTTTGTGCCATGGAAATTTAATTTGTATTTCATCATACATACCTTGTCGTCGCCCCTCATCCTGGATTCGGTTTGGCAGCCAACGGCAAGGCAAAAAAAATACAACGAAAAGAACAAAAGTTGAAAGCAAAAATTCTTCCGCAAACGAGCTATTGAGCTACGTGGCGCACATGAAGAGTTGCTGAAACTTGTAAGAGTTTCCAGAGAGAAGAAACTTTCCCCAAAACCTTATCTGAGTCTAGCTGAACCCAGTCCTAACCAATTACCCAACTGTGAGCTATCCGCCTCGAGGGACCAGCAGAAACTGTGCTTGGCTCAATCCACCCTCGCTGCGTTAAGCCCGAAAATATGCTACATTTATGATCGTAAAATGTTTGCTGGCAGCTCCCTGGCAACTGATAAGAGTGAGATGGATGGCCCCAGCCAAGAGAAGTCGTTCATTATGCAGTTTATCAAGCTATTAGTCAACCAGTCGGGGGGCCATTGCATCCGCATCCGCATCCGCGTGAAGTCGTCATCAACCCAAAATAATATAAATACTCCCCGCCAACTGCATTTGATTTTTCACCATATCCCCCGAGCTGCTGATAAAGTCCGGAGCACATATAAATTATGCCGCGTTGGCAGGCAACTCTACTCTCGACTAGAGAACGAAAATCTCTTGCCGTCATGGCGTATGCGTAATTTGCAATTATCTGCACTTTGTGCAAGTCGGAAGGCGGGGCGAATGAGCAGGGGAGGGGGTAGGGGGGGGGGGCTGGGTCATGGATGCTGCCGCTTAATTACACGCGTGCTTGCAGTGGCAGTTTTATTTGCCAGTTATTATTCCATTTTTAATTAAATATTTGAAGCGAGCTGCTATAAATTATGTATTAAATGCGAAACTCACAACAACCTGTTCATAATTTTTTGGGCTTTATGTGAGGGGGGAGAGAGAGAAAGGAACACAATTTATAGAGGCTAAACTTGATTAAACTTTAGATTTGGACTAGGTTGTTTTGCTAGATATTATCCAAGCTTCGCCTTAGCTAACTCAAACTAATGCGAATCAACCTTCAGCTCTAAACTCACTGCAACCTTAACTTCTTCTTCCTAAAAAACTCAACCCATTTGGTCTCCTCTTTAACTCACCTCAACCTTCGCTGTCAGGCGGATTGCTATCAGTGAGTAGTGATTTGGGATCGTTTAAATTAACTCAGTCTAACTCCCTGTAAGTTTTGTTTTTGCTCTCACAGAAAGTGCACTAATGATATATGGGTAAGACGAAATCATTGTATCAGAATTTACTTTCCATCAACAGTCTACCATGTATGTGCCCATCAAAGTGTTGAATTAAGGAGACAACAAAGCTTACGCTTACGATTTAAGATTTAGTGATCAAATTTAGCTAAGACTTGTCAAAATCGTAGTTAAATGCCAAAAAAAATTGTCCCTGCTCGGGCGCCATTAAATACTTTTTTAAAATAGTTTTGAGTATGACGGTATAGCCAACAATTTCGAAAACAAACCGACCTCGACTTGTTTGTTTCGATGAGCAACATGAATAAAAGAAATTCGAATTGTTGTTTACACTATAAAAAACTAAAACGAACACTTTAAGAACATTAGGTGAGTCTCACCAGAAACTAATCTGAAACTCTTCTGAGCCTTACCTGAATCTTTTCTTAACTTTTTCCAACAGTTATCTGAACATTTAACCTTATCTAAACTTTTTCTGAAACTTATACGAACATTTATTGAACCTAATGTAAACCATATCAGAACTTTAACTGAACCTTATCTGAATCATATCTAAGCCTTATCCAAAACTTATCTGAAACTTATCTGAAACTTATCTGAACTACATCTGAAACTTATTACACTGTTACCTAAAAACCTTATCTTAGCTTTTTCTGACCCTTATCTGAGTCTTTACTTTTTATAAACTATATCTGAACAGTTTCTACACCGTAATTTACCTTAAACTAACTTTGTCTGAAACTTATCTGAACCTTATCGGACTTTTTTTTGAAGCTTATCCGTACATTTTCAGAGCCTTATGTAAACCTCATCTGAACTTTAACTGAACCATATTGGAACCATGTCTTAGGCTGCCTTCACACTGTTTAACACATGACCCATGACATCTAGTGGGCCCGCATTTCCCCATGAAATTCAATGAATTTTACAAACTATTCAAATTTTAAACGGAACAAAAAGCAGTACTACTAGACTATCATGTCTCAAGTGTCGAACAGTGTGAAGGCAGCCTAAGAATTATTTGAACAATATCTGAAACTTATTACCACGTCCTGAACGTTATCTGAACCCTACCTAAGCCGTATATTACCCTTTTCTGACCCTTATCTAAATCTATTCTAAACCTTAACTGATCCATGTCTGAACTATTTCTAAGGCTGGAATGACACTTTCAGTTTTTAGGGACAATTTTAGTCACAATATTTCATCTATGGGCAAAAGTCGTTGGTGTAAGCGAGTCAGAATATGATTGAATTCTCCGCAGATGCTTAAGAAGAGGCCGCAATGATACACAACAGCAAATTTGACCTATTAACAAAAATTTTCGACAATAATTGTCTCTAAAAATTGAAAGTGTCATTCCAGCCTAAACGTTCTCAAAACTTTTTCTGAATCTTATCTAAATATATAAAAATCTTGTGTCACATGTTTGTTAGAAAACTCCTCCGGAACAGCTCAAACGATTTTTATAAAATTTCTTTTGTATATAAATATGTATTTGGCAGCTGTAATACAGGTTTTTAACTCTATTTATATGGTGACACGTCTATAAAACACACAGTCATTTTACCCAACAACACAATTCAAAATCCGTCAATTCAACACAAACAAATTTAACACAAAACAATTTCAACACACGTCAATACAACACTAAGTCATTTCACCAAACACAACAATTCAACACACGTTAATTGAACACAAAACAATTTCAACACGTCAATTCAACACAAAAAAAAATTAGTTTATTATTAAATTTAAATTTAGACGTGTGTTGACTTTTTTTTGTGAATACTGTTATGTGTTGAATTGACGTGTGTTGAATTGACGTGTGTTGAATTGACGTGCTGAAATTGTTTTGTGTTAAATAGACGGGGAACCTAAAGTTGAGTAACGATGAGTTTTATTAGTGATAGTAAGTTTAATGCAAGTGTGTAGTACCATCAGAGATAGAAGGGGGACACTAGCTGCAGTTAAAATTTTGTTTGGAAAAAATCGCGTACTGTGTTGAAATCGTAATATGTTGAAATTTGCCGATGTTTAATTGCTTTGTGTTGAAATTGAATATGTTGAAATTGTGCTGTGTTATAATTGTGCTGTGTTGAATTGACGTTTGTTGAATTGACGTGTGTTGAATTGACGTTTGTTGAATTGACGTGTTAAAACTGCTTTGTGTTGAATAGACGTGGAACCATTTATTTTATATTATATCTCGTAACACTAGGTGATTTAGGTATCCCTCTGCAGCAGACGCAGCTGGCTACTCATCTGTGCCTCTCTGTGTGTTTTTATTGTGAAAAACATTATCATTATCGGAATATCATTTTTCATCAATCGTTTCAATTTGGCCTTTTTGTGTGTTATAGTAAACAATGTAGGTGTGGATGTTTGGGCCGTCGAACAATTGCAGGAAATAAATGAATGACCCAACTGCGTTCTTCTTAGTGACACGAGTTACGAGCTTTTTGATGTCCACAACAACAACATCTGAAGCAGAGACAAGCGCGCCGGACAAATGTTAACACACGCAGAACAATTGACCAACAACGGCAACAAGAACATCGAATATTCCTTCGTCAGGCATTCGATTATAAGCTCGAAGGTTTTGAATAAGTCCTGATTGGTGCTATGGACGAAGAATGCTCCAATTGTCATGCGCTCAAGTCCAAAATGAGTCCACCGGGCTGTGTTGCACATCTCGAAAAGGGCAACTACCGGAAGTCTGAAGTTAATTCATAGATTAAATTCATGCTTTCAAATGACTTCGTTCGGAGCAACAGCGGCAAATGGTCAGCAA
Source organism: Lordiphosa clarofinis (assembly GCA_018904275.1). Classification (NCBI taxonomy): domain Eukaryota; kingdom Metazoa; phylum Arthropoda; class Insecta; order Diptera; family Drosophilidae; genus Lordiphosa; species Lordiphosa clarofinis. Next base: position 665,947 of record JAEIGQ010000166.1, on the reverse strand, counting down.
TTGAATTCAACCTTCAAAATCAAAGTCCAAGTGTACCATATAGTAGACTCATTGCTGTCAATGCCACAAACCACTTACATTTGTTCAAAGCTACTTTAGGGGCGGGGATGCACGTTGCGGCTACAATAACCAGGTGCATCGTTGGCGAGCTGGACTCCCTTTTGAATTAGTACAATGAATTATTGAAATTCTTTAAATCATCATATATCAATTCTGATGAAACTCCACCTAGGGAGCACGTGCACAGATTTAATGAGCCAGCTGTTGACGACGTTGAAATTGTGTTCCGAAGAAAAAACAATAATCTGGAGTACTTCGTAGCTGGAGTAATATCCGCTAATTTTCTGGAAAGGACTAAAGGGATATTGCATAATCATTAAACAACTTGATCCCGCCACAGGTAATTCATTACGAACCTCTAAAATTTGTAAATATTTTCATGCATATCGTAAGATGATTCGACGCGGCCCAGGACAATATCATTCTGGGTTGTCGTGAGATGTGCCAACAATTCATTGTCGACAGGTCCGTAAACGATAGCGATTTCTACGATGGAGAAATACATTCAACCAAAGTAATCACTAAAATACAATAGAACAACATTTGCCGGGTCTGAACTTAGAATTTTCGTCTAACCTTTTACTAAACCTTATCCGCAGCTTATATAAAAACTTTTCTAAACGTTACCTGAACATTCTCTGAGCTTTATCATAACCTTATCCAACCATTTTCAGAACCTTATATAAATCTTATCTAATTTTGAACTGAAGCTTATATAAGCCTTATCTGAACATTATCTGAAACTTAATACAAAGTTACCTGTACCGTATCTGAACCATACCTAAACCTTCTCTTAACTTTTTCCGATCCTTATCTGAGTTTTAACTGAACATTATTTAGATAAACAGTTTCTGAACCTTATTTAAAGCTGATCTAAACCTTAAGTGAACTTTATATGAAACCAAATCGTAACTTTTTTTGAGCCTTATCTGAACTTTAAATGATCCATATCTAAGGGCGTTTTCTCATGTTGCTGTTTTTGCAAATCTAGGTGGATTTGGTGCATTTCAAAATACGAAATGCACCAAATCCACCTAGATTTACAAAAACAGCAACATGAGAAAACGGCCCTAAGCCTTATTTGAACCTTACCTGAACCTTTCAAACTCTAGGCTTTTTATTTGCATATTAATATTTTTGCGTATCAAATTAATATTTTAAGTATCAAATGAAAACATAAAATATCAATTTGATACTCTTTTGATGCAAATATGATATTTGTTTCAGTTTTTATTTTGGGTGCAGGTCACTGAAGAGCCATCCAACCTTTTATAGCTCTCCTCCACCTTCTGGTCTCACATCTGCATAACATGATTAACTCTAACTCATGCTGGTGTCACACCTTTTCTGAGCTAACCGTCCAATCAGGCTGCTTCCATTCCCTTCTTGTGTAATTTATGCCTATGTGCCCAAAAGTATGCATTGATATTTTGATGCAAAATAGTTGAGTTAACAAGTGAGAGACAGCCTGCCCGAAATAAATGCACAAAAAGACACGAAAGATGAAGTAAATCCCAACTACGAAAAGTCCACACTTTTACATAACAAGACACAAGTGAAAAAGTGAAAGAAGAGCCAAAAAAAATAAAAAAGGGAAAAGGGAAAAGGGAAATATATGACGCTCATTTACATGCAGACAAACAGACGTGGAACAGCGGCAGGGACAGCTTGCAGCTGGCATATGCGACCCGATCCCCCCGGCGCAGGCGCGCCCTGTGTTGTAACAGAAAGAAATGTGCCTGCTGGCATCTTGAGACATGGCCTGCCCCGCCCCTGCCGCCTCGCCCGGCGGGGCCGGCCAGGCCATATGCAAATGTGGGCCAGAAGACTGGGTATCATTTAAGCGTCAGCTGCAACACGAGTTGGCACTGCGAGTATAGACCAGGGGAATTTTGTCAAGTGTATTTATAATCTACATAAAAGTATGCAGCATAATTTTTATTTCCACAATGGGATGCCCCGGCAAAGGATGTGTGTGTGCGTGTGTTTACATGGTAAGCTGCTTAAATCCAAATCCTTTTAGGTATGTCATGTGACATCAACGCTTCGCTTTCAGTCCCTGTGTGTGTGTGTGTGTTTATTTTTTGCTGGTAGCCCTAGCAACTTGCCCGAGGCTATTTTGCATAGCTCCCACACACACACACACACACACACACAGAAAACTAAACAAAATCATTTATCGATTATAAAGCAAAAGAAAGCAAATCAAATGATTGGGTGGCGGGAGCCCGGTTAAAACCCATCTATTTGCGGATATGTGCGGATGAACTGGCCAAGGGCCATCAGTTGCTACGATAGCCACAGCTGCGACAGCTAGTTAGGGTTGCTAAGGTTGAATAAGGTTCCCAGTCGCCCTCCCCCTTACCCAATTGGGCATGGCCTCTGCTTTGCTATCCCTTTTTTTTCATGCTGAACGCTTGGGCCATTATGCAGGCAACCAGAATGGTTATAAATAAACTTGTACCTATAAAAATGATTGGATTGGATGGATATATCTAATTGGTGGCAAGAGTTAAGCAATGCCCCAGCCACGTGCGAATTGCTTTGGTGTTAAATTGTGATTTAATGTGTTTTGCCTGCTTGCCCTCGGGAAGTGGGGCTGACCCTGTTCACTTTATTTGTACAGTCTTTCTTTCTCAATAGGCCAGACTATTAGGCAAGGACTAAGGGCCGTTTTCTCATGTTGCTGTTTTTGCAAATCTAGGTGGATTTGGTGCATTTTGTATTTCGTAATGCACCAAATCCACCTAGATTTGCAAAAAACAGGAACATGAGAAAACGGCCCTAAAACTATTCATAAGGGCCGCAGATTCGAAAAAACTGTCATATTTGAAGCAGCGGAGCAGCTTCCGACTTCGAGTAATTTGACTGATTTGTTGTTGTTGTGCGAGCAGTGGAGATCAATTTCCTGGTTCACACCAAAATTACTTCAGCTCTGAACAAAACCACGTCTGGAAAACTTATTTACCCATTTTTGGATGGAGGACTCAAAAACCCAAACTTAACGCAAAAAGAAAGCCCAAAGTCCTTAACTAAGGTCGAGCAATAAGGTCGTCCGGCACACAGCTGAGAGCCTTGCAAGCACTGCCTCGGAGTCAGCACGACGCACAGTGGGCCAAATAGGTAGGTAAGGTATGTACTAAATAAAAATGATATCTCTGTGACCCGCCTTTTTATATGTAGCAACAAAACTGTGGTAGAAGAAAGATGTTTTAGCAAATATGGTTTTTAAGCCTATATTGACATCTTTGGACTATAACTAACGTCGTTCAATCGTGTTCCAGCTAATTTTGGCTTTTTTGAAAAGTGGTGAAAAAATACCAAAAAAGTTAAGCAACTACTACCAACTGTTATGTCTGTAACGAATTCTGCCGGCTTCCGCTCAGGGCAGTCGTGGATAGCTCCAACAAATTTATATTGTGGAGTTAGTGGTTGAAATGCTAAGACGGTTTTGGTTCGATTTTGTTGGTTGACAGTTTATTGGCCTTAAAATACTAAGTTTACACGCTGGCTTATCTCTAGTTTGCTTATCTTCTACCGCTTATGATCTAAGACTTAATTTACGCCTTTACTCCTGGCACCACGATTCGCTCGAGCACGTTTGCCGGTACGCAAAACTCGCCGGCTCTTGTTTGTAACCGCACAGCTACTGTCTTGAAGCTATGTACTCCTGGCAGGAGGCTCAGCTTACACCCTTTCTCGCTGGCACCACGACTTCGTCAGGCCCACTGGCACGTACGCTCAGTTACGCCGACCCTCGTTTCAACGCTCAGCTCGATGGTCTAAAAATAGGCTTTCTCGCACTCACTTCCTTGGATCCGTTGGTGATTTCCCTCGACGTTCCTTTGGCTCCACTCACTCGCGTTGGTATTCGCACTCGCTTGAAAATCGCGCACTGGGACTTGGCACTCGCTTTGAAAATGACCGCGCTAGGACGTATACTCGACTGTCCTCCTCTCGAGCAGCGAGCTCTTTTATAGCCACCGGCCTGCTTCTACTGCGTCTTTGTTTTGCCAAGTCCCGTTGTTGCCATGCCTTGCCAGATCAGCGGAATTTTCCATTGGTCTCCGTTTTGGCCTCCGCGAGTGCGAGTGTGATCCCTCTTCGTACTCTAGCTATCTCCTTTCCACAGCAACTCCAGCGGTTCTTTAACAGCGCTCCACTACGCTCCAACGGTACTCCGATTCAGTGGCGTACCGTGTAGTTATGCCGCCCGGGGCGGAAGTCGACTTTGCCGCCCCCTTCCCCCTTGAATAGTCCTAAATTTGAACCTTTTTTTCTATAATTACAATTAAGTTTTTCTAATTCTTTCCATCAAAAACTTCTCTGTAACATAAAGGGACGTACGCTGGATTTTGATTAGGAATGACAAAGGCCTTAATTGTGAGGGAAGTATTATTTTGCAAAAGTTGCTATCATTATTGGAAAAAATTCTTCGGGATGTATAATAAAGGTGATAAAGGTTTTTCGCAAAATCCGCGGAAACGTATTTTACATATCTTCTTAACCAAAATTTAAATACAAATTGACTTCGATGGGCCGAAAAAATATTGTTTTGAGGTCGAACATGGTTTTCTAATTTGATGGCAAATGCGTTTCGAAATTAGTTTTTTACTCCAAAAAAACGTTCCTTGTAGGGTGCCTGTAGAGGTTTTTACTGGAGGCTGATATAATTGGACGAGTTCGACTACGTTTTTTGGAAACATAACTCAATGGCAGTATAGAATTGTAAGCTCCAAAAATTCGGAAAATATCGCGAAATAGATGGACGCGAACTATAATGAATTATTGTGAAAATATTTATTCTTGTTTGATAATTATTCTTTTATAATTAACACTATACATTGTTTTTTTTAGTCCATGTAACAAACTGTTAAAGAACTCATTCTGTATTGATTACAAAGTATATTTGAAAACAACTTTCTGATTTTGCTCATTGGAATGATATTTTTGGATTTTAATATGGAAATTGTGGTTATTTTTTTTGATAAAAAATATTTTTTTTTAATTATTGTTCAGTTGACACAACTTTTGTTTCATAAGAACTTTTCAAAGCATACTACAAATCTGCACCCTCCTGCATACTCCCTTGAGAACATAATCAATATAGCAGCATGTTTGACTCTGTCTATGGTAGACCTCTGCTCTTTAATCCCTTTGTACTGATTCGTAAGCTTTCAAAAATGCATTCAATGAATATTTCTTTTATTACTAGATATTGAAGTGCAGAATCTTGCAACGTTCTCCATATTGAAATGACAGCAAAGTCTAAATCACTTTCAGAAATACCACTATTTCTTAATTTAAGAGAATAATCAATATACATTTTGTAATTATTTACCGCCCCTGAAATTTGCTGCCCCTAAAATTTGCCGCCCCAAAAACTTCCCGCCCCTGAAAATCACAGCCCTCAAAAATTGCCGCCCCTAAAAATTTGCCGCCCGGGGCGGGCCAACCACCCCCCCCGCCCCCCCTCGGAACGCCACTGCATACAGATAATCCGTTCTCGAAACATTTTTGCAACCATGGAAAACTTATTTATTTATTTTTGAAAATTTAAAAGCGCAATAGAGTCCTACAACTTATTTTTGGATGGAGGACTCAAAAACTCAAGCATTTCGGTTACTTCTGCTTCTCCAACGCAAAAAGAAAGCCCAAAGTCCTTCACTAAAGTTGAGCAACAAGGTCGTTCGGCACACAGCTCAGAGTCCTGTAAGCACTGCCATAGAGTCAGCAGGACGCGTCGTGACGGGGCGACCAAATTGAGGAATTCTTAGAGAACAAAAGAGCATTCCAGAACCAATTCTTGGAATTAATGAAAAATGAGGAGGCCAAGCTAACTTCGTCTTTGCCGAAGTTTTTATACCCTTGCAAATGTTTTAATAAAATCAGAGTTTACGAACGTCAGCATTAAAACAAACAATTTTTCTAAATAAAACCCACTTTTCGAATGATAGTTCCTATGGCAGCTATAAGATATACTCATCCGATTTTGACCAATACCTCCGAATCTGTGTAAAAGCGTATAAAACTAATAATTACTGAAGCGGGAGACGTTTACATTAAAAATAAAAAGTTTTTCTCACAAAGACCCACTTTTCGACCGATAGTTCTTATGGCAGCTATAAGATATAGTCATCCGATCCGGTCGGTTCCGACATATTATCAGTGTGCAGTAAAAAGAAGACTCTGTGCAAAGTTACAGCCCGATAGCTTTAAAACTGAGAGACTAGTTTGCGTAGAAACAGACAGACAGACAGACAGACGGACGGACACAGCTAAATCGACTCAGCTCGTCGCCCTGATCAAGAATATATATAGTTTATAGGGTCGGAAATGAATATTTCTATGCGTTGCAAACTTCTGGGCAACAATGGCATTTCTTACTATTTCCGCCTCCCTTTTGCGGTCTGCTATTGTTAAACTTACGTTGGGCTGTTCCCTCTCGATACGAGGGGGAACTTCGGAAAATTCTTTTTGTGTGTCTTCTCCAGATGCAAATCTGTAGTTATGCAGCACACATTTGCATTACGACAAGAACTCTCAAGTCCTTTCCCAAAACGTCTGAACCTTGCGTTGAGGTGGTGAGCTGGTAGATGAATTGCTTCCGCCGTTGCGGTTTCTTTAATGTGTAAGAAAACTTAAAGGTCCTTTAGGGGAATACTGCCAACATGACCCCTCCTATTTCTATTGCATTTTATCGAAATCGGCATTAGTTGAGTACTGATTCCCACAAGATTTTCGTAAATAGTGTTCACTTCCTTACGGAGTTTAGCCCATGCACTCTGAGATGAACTCTTAGTATACGAATCCAATTCGAATGTATTGAAATGTGTAGCTTCCCTGCAGTACGCTGCACTAGCACATGGGTATAGAATTCGATACTTACTAGTAACCACCGGTACCTACCACCCAATCCACCAGCAATGCATTTCAGTACTTACTTTTTGCAGGCCATGTCCTAGGGGGTAACCAAGCGCCAACTATTCGCACCACCTAAGTAGTGGGGTAAGTACCGAAAACTGTCAGTACCGTAAGTACATGCAAGTTGGTTGTACCGTAAGTACCTCCAGACAGTACCTCCAATTCGCACTAGTGTAGGTACCCACTAGGAAAACTCGCTTTCACTGAAGCTAGCATTGCGCAGCAGTTTTCGTACTGTTGGACCGTGCGTGGAAATAGAATCTGAAAAAAAAAAACAAATCAATGAATTGCACAGCATTTACAAACTCTAGTACTTATCATACCAAGCACAGCTCCATTGTTAAGACCTCTCGTCGCATTCGGCGCTTGTATTATTTCTTGTATTTGAGCAGGGAGTCCTTGCTCTTTTGGCAGTACTCAAGAAATCATATTTATATGCTTCATTCTTACCTTTGTTGGCTTCAGATATAATAGTAAACATATCTTAACAAAATTATACACTCACGGCTCACAAATAACTATTTTTGCAAAAAGCGCGTTCGACTTAGCAGCATCCACAATAATAACTAAAGCATCAACAGAAAACTGTCACAACGTCGAACGTTTTTTCCGCAGCGATTAGATTATGCAGAACACAAAAAGAAGTGTCAAAGTAGAAAGAACATAAGTGATCTGCCTGCAAATTGTTAATGTAACTCGGTGATTGTTAGTTTGAAATGCTTTCAAACAGGTTTAAGAAATGTGATCGAAATCGGAAGTCGATTCGTAGGAAATTAGTTTAAGTAAGAAAATAATGTTTGATTTTAGTCCTGGAATTCTTAAATTGTAAACATTCTGATATTTCAAAACCAGCATTAAACTGGGGCAGAGACAAAGTTAAATTGGCCTTCTCTTTAGTTTGTTCTGTTTCTGTTAAGAATTGTGTTCTAAAATTTTCCAAAATTTGCTGCCAAAGATAATGATTTTCTTCGACCTTTCTTAGTTTCTTACTTAAATAGCATGATTGATGACTAAAGTCCTTAAAGCCGTAGCCTTAAGCCGTACCTGACTTTTCACCACAAAACAATAAACCCTCTGTTTAATTGATGAGCGCCACCTGGCGGTATCCTGCTGTGGCAAAAAGGGATACTGCTCATTAGCGATAGATTCCAAGTGTGTGTGTGTGTGTGTGTGTGCTAGGAATAACAAATAAATGAATGACTTTGGTTTTCACCAGTTTCCATGCCGGCCTCGCCTCATCGAGCTGACGATGGTGCGTGGAGGCCATGGGGGTAAACCACATCAGAACCAAACCAGACCAAAAAATCCACCAGCAACCACAAAATGCAATTTTCAGCGTATCGTTGTGCCATAACCGCAACAGCAAGGAAAGTGGAGAAAGAAACACACACGCACACACATGCGAGTGTGTAGGGTTTTTAATATCCTTACGGGCAACTTGAAATAGAAAACAATCCGGTTGGCTGCAGGGCCAGGGCGAGGTTGGAAGCAAGCGGAGCAAATAAAATGCATATAACACGCCTCATCAACTATAAGCTCCGAATGACAGCAGCACAACAAAATAACTTGCACTCAAGCCACGCCCCGTCCCCCCTCCCCCCACCCCTTCTACCCACACACTCGTTACTCATTGTCATGGGTGTGCGAAAGGACGAGGCTTTCAGCATCTTGCAAGACGTCTTCCAGTCGTCGTTTCTTCGTCGTCCTTGACACAAGAGGACAACAACGATGATGAGTGACTTAGTGAAAACAATTCCTCACACACCTGGCAACGCCCAGCCTCAACTGCAAGTGGTTTAATACAAGGTGAGGCATTTTTGAAAAAGTTGTTTAATGAAAGCTAATAACTTAAATTAAGTTAAAGCATACTTGACTTGAGTAATTTGTAACTAAAATGCGAGTAAACAAAAATTATATTAAGGAAAAGCCGAAAAGTAGGCAACGTTTTTTGAAACGGAACTTTTTGATGTGAAATCTTTGTGAAAGTTTTAGAGATTTCAGGAAAATAAGGTTTAGCCTTTTCTTTTTTTATTTCTAAAATTTTTTTAGTATCCGACTAATAACTGACCCATAGATGGCGCCACTACTTGCTTTGCAGAATGAAGGATTTTCAATACTAAACAAGAGATGGCATCACTCCTATTTCTAATTAATGATTTTTGAGGGATTTTTAAGAGTGACCCATAAATGGCGCCACTACTTAATTTGCTGGTTGAGGGCTTTTTAAACCTGAGCAATAAATGGCGTCACTACTGGCTCTTAACAATGGTTTTAAAAGGGACTTTCAAAGCTGACCCATAGATGGCGCCACTACTTGCTTTTTAGGATGAAGTATTTTCAAAACTAAGCAAGAAATGGCGTCACTACTATTTCTAATATATGATTTATGAGAGATTTTAAAGAGTGACCCATAAATGGCGCCACTACTTGCTTCGCTGGTAGAGGGATTTTCCAAACTGAGCAATAAATGGCATTACTACTGGCTCTTAAAAATGGTTTCAAAAGGTATTTTCAAAGCTGACCCATAGATGGCGCCACCACAGTGACCATTTGGCATTCCAATCAGCCAGAGCTGCGACAGCGAACTTTCATTTGCTTATAAGTTAACCCTAACAGATGACTTCTTATCACCCTTACATACTTTTGCACAAACTGAATTTACTTTGTGTTCCTTTTGGTAACGCTCTTAAAATAAGTCTGAAATGCTTAATTTTCTTATTTTACTCCAAACTAAAGAGACTTACAAGTTTGAAGTTGCTTTATTTAAGTACTTAAAACAATGGTTCTTCACCTAAAGCTATCTCTGTGTCTCTCTCTCTCTGCCTTACTTGTTCCCCTCTCACCTTGTTTTTAGCCCACCTGGCCAAGTTAGTTAGATTGCCAGTTAGTTGCTGTGTCGCTTTTTTTTGAGGGGGTACTCGCATTACACTCGTACATATGCACACATAGTGGAGGAGCTTACATTTTTGAAACGTTTTGCATTTGAAAGGCAGCAACGCATCAGCAGCTCCTACCTCCGTCTTCCACTTTTGCCATCGCACTTTGCCCTTTGTAAATATTTATGGAGAGATTGTGCGAGTCTTCTGTATGATTTATGACAATGATAATCTCGCATGCACAATGACGTGTAAAAAATATGAGCTGATATATTCTTAACAAATATTTAATTCGCCCCAAATAAAAAATGAAAATGTTAAGTAAACAAAGAAGAACAAAACGCGTGAAGCATTTCACGCAGAACACTTTGAGATAAGTGCCAAAGGTGAAAGTAATGGGATTTTTTTCGGGGGCTTTGCAAGAATCAGACAGAGATTTGGGAGAGTGTATCTACACTGAAAACTCAAAAATTTGCAGTCCAGTCACTGAGTCCAGTTATGACTGAGTGTCTTGTAGGATTGTGTGTCAAAGTGGGTGGGTCATTCATATACGAACATCACATAAATTAGAATTATCTTTCTCCCTCTTCTTCAACAGTAAACACCGTTAAGTTGATGTTGTTATCTCACATTTTTAAACAATTTAAAATAATCAAACAATTTTATTGATCTGATGAAAAAGGAATAAAAAACTAGGGGGGAACTTATAATCGACGCAGGATTTCGCATTGTCGACTCAACACCTAATATCTGTAGACACGTTCAACTTGAGCATTGAGCCATGACAAGGAAAACATCAGAGTTGTTGAAAAAGCAATTACTTCACTTTAAAACAATATAGTTTCTTTGTTGTTTTCCCATTTCACTAACTATATATAACACAGTAGAACAAAATTCAACTTTTTTTTTTCCTGGGACGGACCAATAAATTGTAAAAGTAGAGGCATAAGATAGCAACACCTCATACCCAGTTTTTCTGAAGCACGTCAAGTTCGCGTTTAATGGGCACTTTTATACTAGCAACACAAAGTTACAACCTCTGTTGCTGGTTAAAAGAAGATGAAAGCTAAAATTTTGAAAAATTCACCAAAGATGAAAGGAATCACCAGTATTCTAATATAAAATTCCCGCCTTCAACGGATAAACGGTTAGTACCATACCCATAGAGGTCTAATTTAGAAAATGGAATTAAGGAAAAACCACTCAATAGAATTGTATAAGATTTTAACTATATTGAGATACGGACTAATAAAATGTGTACTTAAGAGATGGTTACATGCATCGAAAAACCGCGATGGTGGGTACCACATTTGACAGCACCCATCATCGAGGCAATATAGGCCATAAACTAGAGATCAAAATAGACCGAACTGTGTTTTTAGATTCACCATCGGACCCTTAAGTCACGGGCTATGGCTATCTTTGTACAAGCAATTGCCTCAGAGCAACATTGACCATATGTGTATCAAGAGCGTCTCCAAAATTATGCAATAAATCCTATGAATAAAACTCGTCATTTCCACTAAGAAAAACTAAAATTTGGTTTAAAAATATGTTTGGTGGACGAACCGCGATACGCTCAGATGCCTTGAACTGATGTATTTAAATGATCCGATCTGTTTTTCTGCTGGTATTGAAGAACTTTACTCATGAGATTAATTTCATAATTTTGGTGAAACTGGTTTCACCTAAATGGTCAATGTTGTTCGAAGGCAATTGCTAGTATATAAATGCCTAAGAACCGCGAACCAAGCCTCTTTTGGTAAAATATTCTTGTTAACATTCTGGCAATATCTTAAGTTCGCAAATTATATGAAGTTTCCCTTTGTTGAACCCCGAAGATAGAAATGAAGACTTTTACTGATTTAGGACCGCCATTTAAGATTTTTTTGTTTTTTTTTGTTTTCAAATTGTATTTTTATTGTATTTTTAAACAAATATAATTTTTTGTTATTTTTCAATGTCAAGAAAACACACTTCTAGTAAATATTTTCAGCACTTAAACGTTTTTTTTCGTTTTGGAGCGCAATGGGAGCTGCGTTGAGGAAATGCTTTTTTAGTACAATGTCCGATCACTATAGGAAGTTATTGTGAAATTTTTAAGTTTCTAACTATTATGGTTTTGGCTCCAGATCGATGATCATATGAAATGTCTTATCACTATATGAATATAGATGTTGCGTTTATCATACTTTGCAGCATTGCTAGGGTCTCTGCCATGATTACCATGTCGTCTGCGTACATGAGGATCTTAAATTTTTGGTCTCCAAGCTTGACTCCACCTTCCAAGTCACATGCTATGTCGTCGACAAAAAGAGCGAATAGGACAGGGTCAATTAGGCATCCCTGTTTTACTCCTCGGTTGGTCTCAAACTCCTCCGACAGGCACTCCCCATTCCATACTGTTGTCAGTCTTTGAATTATTTTCAGCATTTTTGTGCTTATTCCCATGTTGCTAAGTTTTAGAAACAGGCTTCTCCTATCTATCGTATCGAAGGCAGCCTTAAAGTCTATAAAGAAGAGGTACATTTTCTTTCCTCGAGACAAGTAGTCTCTTGCTGTGGATGTGAGCAATGTGGGTGTGGATGGAATACCCTTCTCGGAAGCCGCTTTGGTTTTCGCTGAGTAGCTTTTTTGTTCTCACAAACTCTGTAATCCGTTCAAGTAGTATTGCGGTGAAAGATTTCATTGCAGTGTTTAAAAAAGATATTCCTCTGTAATTTTCCACATTCTTGGGGTCAGATTTTTATCCTTTAGGTACCCTCGCCGTCTCGAAAATGTTTGTTCCATAAACTCTTGTGTGGCGTGCATCAGGAATTCTGTCGGTTTTTGGTCTTCCCCGGGGCTTTGTTGCGCTTTCCTTTTTGGATTGCATTCTGTACCTCTTGAAGTGTAATTCGGGCATCTAACTCTGCGTTTGACAGTATTGGAGGTGCGTAACTGATTTGCTTTTGCGATTTCGTATATAGGAGCCCATGGAAGTGCTACGCCAAATCGTCAGAGGTGACCGCGATTCCCTTTCTGGCATGAGGACCCTTTAATTTGCGAACTAATCCCTAGAAGGCCTTGCTGTCATTTACTGAGCCGATTTCTCTTTCTAATTTAGCATAGTACTGTGTTTATTTTGTTTGGCACAATATCTTTCTGATTTTGATTTCATTCTGATTTTTGATACAGAAATGGTTGAACCTCAATACAAAGCATAAAGTTTACATATCCAGTATATATCGAAGCATTGGCTTGGTCTTACTGAATACAAATAATGCCTTGGGTTTGCCGAAATAAAGTGAAAGCAATAAACAGCTCAAGATTAGAAAAGTGGAATAGCTAACACTAAGCTGGACTTGGAAAGTCATCTTATCAATGTAAGTGCATGCAAGCATTTTGGGCTTAGACTGATTTGGTCACACTAGAGCTAGCGTGTGAGAGATACTGCAGCGGTAGGAAGGCAGAGCAGAACGAGACACAATTCTCTGGAAATCCCACCTATAGTTTAAAATAATAAATCCATAACCCCTAGATTAAATATAATTTTCAAATTTCTTAAGACTCTCCAAACTGCCCGCGTTCTGTATATTAGCTGGTTTCTCCCTGATTCCCATTTTAAGCCCAGTTAAGAGACATTGAACCTCTGCAAAGTCCTTGACAAAAAAGTTATGACCGGGACAAGGGAGCAGCAGCAAAAAACCCAACTGGAATGCCCATTTTAAGAGCAACAAATCTGATGCTTATGCTTTTTGCCTTACTTTTCTATTTTTGTGTGTGTTTTCCTTGTTTTCTTCTTTTCTTGGTAAAAGCCAAAAGCTAGTGCCTACCAAGCATTAAATACTCTTGCCCCCCCTCCCCCTCCCCCTCCACACCGCATGCTTTCAACGGTCAGGACTTTGGGTTTTCAGTTTGGACTGAAAATGGAATCAGATTCAGCTGCTCCTGCGGCTGAAGAGGGACTCACCGTCAGACAATGTTTTGGCGAATTTCATTTGAAATTCATGTTTCTGTGCACCTGGCCCCAAAACCGGCATTAATTGCACCAAACGCACAAATAAGTCAAAATCAAATACCACTTTGGCCCTCTGGCCATAATTTTCACTCAAAGTTGTAACCATTTGTGCATAAAAACAATATTTCACGCTTGCCCTTCTGCCACTTGAAATTCAAACTGAATTTTTATTCATCAAAATACGAATTCATAGAAATAATTCGCTTAAAACCAAATTCAAGAGAATTAATCATTTATTTCGGCGAATCAACTGTCCGATATGGAAATGCAATTTCTAGTTATTTGAAATTTTCATTAAGAGTGGAAATTGGTTTTTACTGAATCACTGAATATTTTATTACTTAAAGTATTTGGTGGATGGAAAAGCTAGATTTTAAAACCCTGAGTAGTTTTGGGTTGTTCATGAGGGAGAAAAATATGAGCTTCTTCTTCTTCTTTAACGCTCTCCATTCGCTTCTGTTCTGTGCGAGCTGCCACCAGTTGGTCACACCAAGCTCGGCAATGTCTTCCCACCTTGCCGCCTCCATAGTCAGCCGCTTTCGATTTATACGCCTTTTTTGCTGGAGCTTCTTCCTTCATCCTGGCGACATGTCCTAGCCAGCGCAGCCGCTGCTGCTTTATGCTCTTGACCAGGCTGGTGTCCCCATAGAGCTCATACAGTTCGTCGTTTCTTCGATTGCGGAAATCATCGCCGACTTTTAAAGGTCCATAAATCCTCCGGAGAAACACGCTAATTGCCGCTTCATCCGCTGCTGTCATTGTCCATGCTTCTGCGCCATATTGCAGGACTGGGATGATAAGCGACTTGTGCAGGGCTATTTTTGTTCTTCGCTCTTGAACTCCCTACTTAGCCCATAGTAGCATCGGTTCGCAAGAGTGATTCTTCGTCGGATTTCCAGACTGATGTTGTCTTTGCTGGTTATCATCGTTCCGAGGTAGACGAAATCCTCCACAACATTAAAGTTGTACTCCTCCATTGTAACAGATTGTCCCAGTCGCAATGATTTTCTGTCCCCGGCTGCGGGTTTATGGCCTTATCAGCCAGCGGCTCTTCTGTACCCAGCGTCTTTCTCTGCAGTAGCTCGTCGGCACTCCTCATCGTTCCCAAACCGGGACTTGTTGAACCGAGTATCTCCTTGGCTGCGTACCTTAGCTGCGACAAGGCAATGATCCGAGTCAATATTGGCTCCTCGAATCGCGCGCACATCTAGTACATGACTCCGTCGATCACAACGTGATCAATCTGGTTTCGAATTCGTTGATCGGGGGACTTCCAGATGGCCTGATGGATGTCTCTATGTTCAAATCTGGTACTACTTACGACCATGTTCCGGCCCTCTGGGTGGTGTTTTCTTCTCTGTCTTCTCCTTTGGTAGCGTTATTATCTCGCTTCCATATCCAAACCATCACATTTCCTGGAGTGCGGTAACGTCCGATGAATATTTCATGAGGACATTCACCAAGGCAATGTCATCACCATCTCTGTTGAGGGTGCGGTCGTGGTCCTTAAAACGTTTGCGTGGGTCATCGTCAGAGGTCCGCTCACGTTAGTCAGCAGCAACTGCGGGTGCATTGCCACTGCTTCCGGTGGTCACCACGAGGAGGTGTGAGTCGACTTGAGATGTAGTAAGCCAGGATCACTCTGGGTTCGCCAAGTTGAACCGATCAGAAGCTTTACCTGACCACATACGCCTCCATTAGGTCCAGAAATTCTATGACTAGAAGTTCTGAACCACCACCATTCTTTAAAGATTTTATTTGGCAGTTTTGGCTGTGGGTTGATAATATGTCAGTCAGTCGATCAATCATGCTCAACTCAAATACCCTAAAGGAGGAAGGAAACCGTCGACAGTTTTGAAATTTGAATGTATCTTTGATGAAATGAATCAATATACTATTGATAGACTAGAAACGACATGAGAAAGCTGCTTTCAAAGATGTAAAAGTGGTTACTGACCTTGAAGAAAGGGCTACTTTAATTGAAATCTAAGAACTTGTTATTGTCCGACAACTGATGTTAATTGTAAGATTCTAAAAACAGTGAGAGAGGATTCAGCGTAGATGCACCAAAATGATGGGGAACCAATGAATTACTTTTGAAGATTTCTTCTGCTTTGGCCCAAGACGCTGCCTTTTCTGTTTTGATCGAGGAGGCTTTAGTTAGAAAGCTATAAAGTTACTCATGCAGGGCTCTCAAATCTAATTCCTAACCTATATAATGATCCAGCTACCAATACAGAATCAAATACCGAAATAAAATAGCAAACACTATTGTTATGATACATTTATTAGTTGAACCACTATTAGTGAATCATTTCCAGGTCTTTCTTTCTTTTTAAGCTTTATCTATTAAATCATGCAATTTCTTGCTGCTCGTAATGATTAACAATCCATAAACGGAGTTAAAATAAACGCAACAGTACAAGTCAAGTAAATTATCATTATCATTCACGCAAGCATTCCATCCTAGAGTCCAAAAATAACTCATCCACAACTCAATTATGTAACAAAATATGAAAACGTTCCACAGAATCAAGAAATCGATCAATAAACGCAAGAAACGGCTCTGCAATTTGAAAGAAAGAATTATTTAGAGAATTATTATAGAAAAATCGTTTGACTTACTTGGAAAAATGCTGGTAAAATTAACAAAAAGTTGATACGAAAATTACAATAAGAAACAAATTCATAAACTTTAAATTCAAAGGATTCGCTTTCTGGCTCCAGACCCAAAAGACTGACCAAAAAGGGAATCTCTTGCCAGAAACTTGTATTATCCGCTGTTGGGGGAAAGAAAATGTTTAGCAAATTAAACGGTTAGTTTCAATATTTACCCTTTAGATCGTTGGTCAAGGCTCGCATAAATATAGTCAACCACAAATTGAAGAAAAAGAGACGTAATGCTGGAAATGCAATCATTTTGAAAAAATTTGTTATACTCTTAAATTATACTGCCTTGTTATGAAATTGTTGAATAGTAAATTGAGTTAAAACACAAATCAAAATGATGTAAAAATTTACCAGAATTAGTCTACAACGTACACCGAAAACTGAATCTTTTCTTTTTGTAGAAACCCCAAACAACCAAATTGCCCATGAAATTACAGTCGATGAGGTATATCTTGCCATCAAGGCAGCAAAGACAAACAACGACCCAGGGGTCGACCATATCCCAGTAGAGTTTATCAAATATGCCTTCCCAATGTGCATTGAGATGTTGACCAACTCTTACAATAAGGTCCTGTCGTCTAACAGCATTTACAATACCAAATTCCAATACATAAGACTTTGGTTTTTGTTTTATTTTTACACCTTTTGCCTTCTTGATCTATAGACTATAAAGTTGACGGCTAAATTGAAGGGTCAAGATCAAGCGTTCTAAAGAATCCGGAAATACACAACACTAGCATATGTATATTCCGTGGCGCTTCGCTGCGCCTTCAACAGTTTAAAACCAATACCCACCCTCTCTCCACCCTTTTACCACCCATAAAAGAAATTTGGAGCCATTTTGTGTTGTCTCTTTGTTTGAGGTTGCAGCGAAGTTTCTTTTGCTTATAACTTTACTATCGTTTGTTCGATCTTTACCATTCCTTTGGCAGATCGATAAGAAATGTTGATTACTAAAAAGTCTAAAAGGTTCGAATCATCTATCTAGAAAAGTATCGGAGATATGACGTTTTTTCCAAATTGCGGGGACAGGAGGGGGCGTGGCCAAAATTTGAAACAAACTTGATCTGCGTAGAGATAAAAGAAGCATTTGGCCCATAAAAGTCAAACTTCTATCTCTCTTACTATCTCTGAGATCTAGGTGTTCATACAGACAGACGGACGGACGGACGGACGAACATTCTTTAGAATAGACAATGCAGCAGGCTGCTCATCTTTCACTTTGTGCTTTATTATTGGGAAATTTTGTAAATTACTAAAATATTGCAAATTCGATTTTCATCAATCGTTTCAATTTGGCCTATCCGTGTGTTATCGTAGGGGTGGCTAATTGGGCCGTCTAACGAATGCAGCAACGCACATGCAAAATGCTAGGACAGCTAGAACCGTTCAACGATTGCATAAAATAAGTGAATTCACACATGTCAGCAGGAATGCAATGGCGTTCTTCTTAGTCACAAGAGGCACGATCTCCAACAACTGGAGCAGAGACAAGAGCGCCGGACAAATGTTAATACACTTAGAAGTATTGTTCGACCACACAATCAAGTACACTGAGCATTTACATCTGCTTCGTTTCTTCGTCTTGCATTCCAGAATGAGTCAGATATCGTATATTCCGCACATCCGAAAGTCCTCAATACCAATTGTCATGCGCTCAAATTCAAAAGGAGTCGGCCGAGTTCTATATTCTTGGAGTGAGCGTAGTACGCGTCATCGAAATTTTAGCAGGCTTGAAAATGTATTTAGAGGTTTTGTTCCTTGGGCAAAAATACAGGCTGTGGCCCACTTTAATTTATATGGCGAATAATTGAATTTATTTATGTATTTTCCCTCAAAATATAAACAGAATCCTTGCAGAAGTCAGCAAAGGCTAGCCGAAACGCGTTGGAGAACAGCTGAGTTCAAATATGTTTTAGCAACAAAATATGTTATATTATATATTAAAAATGTTAGCAGCAACTACGCATACACACTTGCAGTATTACTTTGCCAGTTTAGTATTTCATCAAATGCTCTGATCTCTCTCGAACTGTCAGTACTTTAAGGCCTCACCTCGACCAAATCTTGCAGCGCATCTGTGTAACGTATTTTTTGGGTTTGTTACACAAATTGAGCTACTTTCCGCTGAGCCCAACTGACAGACAGACTGAAGGACTGACTCTTGTCTGCTGCTGCCTCTGTTGCTGTTTATGCAAATAGGCAGATGTACCAACTCGGAGGTGGCCAGATCGAAAGTGAAGAAGTGGCAGAGGAAGAAAGTCATAAACAAAGTCAGCGAAGCAGCCTCGTAATTTGCGCCTGCATATGTTTTGTGTGTGTGTGTGTGTGTGTTTGTGTGTCGACTATGAAATATGCAAAACTGTTGGCACGTGAAATGCGATGAGCACCAGATATCCAAAGACAAGGCGGCAATTTGACTGTCAGTTGGCTTAAGGAAAACTCCGCTGTCGAATGTGTTTGGCCCCCTTTTTGGCTGCCAAAAAATTGAGCTGATTGTCGTCATTCAGAACGCTGTTCGCTCTTGAATTTGAATTTGTGATTTGACGTTAGACAAATGTGGATTTTCAAGTGGAGATACTATATATTTATGGATATTTTAAAGCGCCACATTTCAACTGAAGCGCACTTCCCTTTGACTCGCACACACACACACACGCACACGCACACCTTTAAAGGATTTCCGACATCCGCCAAACCCAACCTTGGACGCAATTTTGCACATCAAAAGCAAAACGCAACAACCATAAAAATTGAAAAAAAAAAACAAGAAACAAGAAAAATGTAAATAAATAAAAATAAGAACACGAGAAAAACGTGAAAAGGTAAACCTCCAAAAAATGAGTGAATGGAAAAGATTCGACCCAAGGACAATTAATGAAAGCTCAACAGAAATTACGAACGAAACTGGAATACCCTCTAAAAAGAAAGTTTCTAATGAACAGGGAACATTTAGAAAGGAATGGAATGACAAGTGTCAAGCTTGGTGTGAACAACTGGAGCCATAGTTCATGTCTTTATATGGCAGCCACAGAGACCGTTAAGCGGAAGACAGAATCTCATTTAAGAGAGTTGAATCAAAGAGACACGTAGTCAGAAAACTTAAGCACCCACCAAAATTGCTTAGAATACAACGAATGCTATACATTAGAGACGAAATATACCACAAAGAGATCATTTACGAAATGAGGCAAATTGTGTTAGAAAAGGTATCAATAACCAAAAAATATGTTCCGAAACTTTCAGAGCGATACGTCTATTCCGAAAATATATAGTTAACCCCGAACCTACGAATAGTATGAAAAACTTTTACTACAAAAGCTACAGTGGATAGGAGCAATGTGATATACAAAATCCACTCAACGTAGATGGGGAGAAAAGTTGTACTTAATGATAAATTGGAACAATGAAATTCAAACTAACAAGTAAGAGCGTTGCAGTCTAGTGGCCCGACTCCGAAATACCCTTAACAATTTAGACACACATACGCGCGCGCACACTGACTCATATGCCTTCGCTGCCTAAAATAGGAAAATTGCCTATTGGTGTTTTTGTTCGGATCTAATCTTATCTTAGACGGACAAATGGACGGACAGACTGAAGTTCTTAACTGGTCTGTTGATGCTGATCATGAATATATATAGGGGAGAATGGGGGGGTTCTGAGCCGCTGGGGTTGTGAGCCACTCGAATATTGGCCACAAAAAAAAATAAATTTAATCTTTTTGTTTATGTCAAGTGTTTCCCATCTTATTATCTAACTTTTGGCTAGCAACCGATCAGTCAACACGTTCTTTAAGTTTGAGAACCAGAACTCGACTTTTTTTTAAAAAAAAAAAGTTTTTTTTTTCATTTTTGACTTGTGAATATTATACAAAATTTCTTTCGTAATGCCAAAAGTAGGTATGAGGAAAATATCTTTGGTCATTTGCCTTTTTAATAGAATTATGTTTTTTTTTTTTTTAAATTATTTTTTTTTGTTATTTGACGTCACCAAAAAAAAGTGAGATATGGGGGGTTGTGAGCCACTTTGGAAAAATGTTGGTTTTGACTTCCAAAGAGGATATTGCAATGATACGCAATAAAACAGAGGAAAAACTCTCCAAAGAAGTTAAAAACCCATTAAAAAAGGCAAACAAAAGAACAGCCACCAGCTAAAAGTGCTCCTATATAAAAGAAAACAAGCCTGATGCCGTCAATCAATTTTCACTCTTCATTGATATTTCTTAATTCAGAACATGAGAAAAAATTTTATTTTTTTCATTTAATAAAGAATATTTGCTTAAAAACACGAATTTTGAACTTTTAGATGGGTGGGTCACAACCCCCCACAAATTTTTGAAATTTCAAAAAGTCACTTTTTTTCAATATCAAATAAAAAAACCCCAAAAATTTATTTTTTTAAACTAGTGATGAGGAAAGTTTCGTGCATCTTTTACCTAAAATACAAAATTTACAGAATGAAAATATATTAATTTTTGGCTAAGTTATGTTCGAAAAACAAAACTATGATCACAACCCCCCACTCTCCCCTACTTAATAGGGTCGTTAAAGTTTCCTTCTTCTTGTTACATACATTTGCACAACTTCATAATCCCCTTTTACCATTATCACACTCATCGAACTTTAAAGCATGTTTCACTTTGGAAATGCTTTACATTATGAACACACCAATAGACATGAGACTTAACTACAAAACGGCTATGGATAACTGCGCTCTCCCAAACAGGCACTTACTCGCAAAATCAAAAATAAGTACGAAACTCTACGTCAGACGGCTCTTCGACAGAAAGCCCAAAAACAAATATTGGAAAATGGAAAATTTTTCCATTTATGGTAGCTAGAGAAAATGTAATAGAACATTTTTTCGATCGGATCCCTTATCACCCTATGCTTCAGCTTAGGCTCGGTTCGGATTTCCCTAAAATTCCGGAGTCTTCAACTCCGGAGCATTTTCACTTTGTGCCATTTAGTTGCTTTGATTGTAGGTGACAGAGATTTTATTAAAAAGTTCGATCTTTCAACCCCACACCTGATGTGTAAGCCATAATACCACCACTCTTCAAAAGACTGGACATTATAAAATGTCTCTCGTCTTCAAGGTTTAACTGCAACACATCTACCCTAGTCTCAATACTTAAATCCCTTATCATTTCAAAGATTGACTACGGTCTTATCTTTTATGGCAACGCCCCTACCACACGCATAAAAAAAATACAAACAATTATCAATAGTGGAATCAAAATGGTACTAGGAGCATTTAGAACAAGTCCCGTGAATAACCTACTAGCAGAAGCCAACATCACACACATAACTAACAGGAAAAACTTTTTAACCAGCAAAATCACAAAAAATCTAATTTATTCCAAAGACTCACCAGTTCACACAATTATTAACAGACCCAATATAACAAAAACAGCCCAAAAAGTAAAATCAACAATTTCTAGGACCTTTCAAGCCTCAGAAAATAATTGAGACTAACAGACCCCCTTGGCAGCTGAATCCCAAAACAATAGATACAAGTTTACATCAATATTCAAAAAACCAGACAAACCCGTCCGTCTTTCAACAAAAATTCCGAAACTTTCAAAACAATCATCCCCAACACCACTTTATTTATACAGACGGTTCCAAATCCATTCATCTCCACATCATTTGCCATTACAACAGAAGACACAGTACTTAAGAGAGGGATCCTTCCTTCTTACTCATCCATTTTTACCGCCGAAATTATCGCCATCCTCGAAGCCATACACATTATCAAGTCAAAAAGAGACAAATTTATAATATGCTCAGACTCACTATCCTCACTAAAATCCATACAAAACATCGAAAACCACAGTTATTACCCAAGAATTATGCGAACCCTACTAATGAGGCACGAAAACAAAATAAAACTTATGTGGATTCCAAGCCACATCAACATAAAAGGACGACTTCGCCGACGAGAACGCTAAATCAGCAAACCAATTCCCACTCATCACCACAACCAATACCAACACAACGGACATCAACCGACACTTTAAAACACAACAAATACCCATAATGCAACAACACCACCAATCATGCTCAGACTGGTACAAAAACATAAACCCCAACAAGATAAACATATCAAACATCATGAAACTTACGAAACAAGAGGAAATAACTAGATTAGACCAAATAAAAATAATTAGACTACGACTTGGGCATACAAAATTCACAAACCAACACTATATAGATAAAAATATTTCCAAACACTGCCCCCTCTGCCAAAACGATACCACCCTAAACATTGAACACATCCTATCCCAATGCCCATCCTTGACACCATCCCGAAAACAATTCCTCCAAAACAGAAACCCAATAGAGCTCTTATCGCACCCATCAATAGAAAACAAAAAGCTTTTACTAAAATTCTTAAAAAATACTAACCTCTACCACAAAATATAAAAAAAAAACTCCCAGTGCACACGTATATTCCATAGTAAAAATTAAACTAAAGTACCAACTACAACAAACTAAATATAAACCCACCCTCAATTATACGTTGTACATTCACAAACACACATTACCACCTAGTTAGCTGAGGGCCTCAGCTGCCATGCTACTCCCCTACTAGCTCCTAAGTTTATAACTTTAAGCTAGCCATATATAAATAAATAAATAAATGTGCTATTTTAAATACTTTCAAAGAATACAGTCCATAGTTTCTTAGATTGCTGAATGATTTTGGAGTTTATTTTTATACCCTTAGAGAGGGTATATTAAAATTGTCCGGATGTTTGTAACGCATAGAAGGAAGCATCTCCGACCACATAAAGTATATATATTCTTGATCAGCATGCCGAGCTGAGTTGATTTAGCCATGTCCGTCTGTCCGTCTGTCCGTCCGTCTGTCCGTCCGTCTGTCCGTCCGTCTGTTTCTATGCTATCTCCTCCGTCAGTTTTTAAGCTATCGTAACCAAACTTTGCACGAAGTCTTTTGGTATAAATACGCTGCACATTTGTCGAAACCGGCCGGATCGGATGACTATAGCATATAGCTGCCATAGGAACGATCGGTTGAAAAACTAGTTTTAGTGAGAAAAACTTTTTTGTTTTCAATGCTATCGCTCCCAACGCTCGTATTTATAAGTTTTTAATGATTTCACATAATTTCACCAAGCCTTGTCAAAATCGGACAACTATATAGTATAGCTGCCATACAAAAGTTAGGTCTGAAAAAAAGTATTAGTGAGAAAAACTTTTAGAGCGAAGCTCTTTTACGGACGTCAGACTGGGGGGTAAATCTTGAAAAATTTTGTCTTTGCGACAGATTCTTTTGGGGTATGTCTTTGATTTTGTGTTTTGTATTTTGTATTTGCAAAATCAGCTGCTTTTACCATTACCGCGTAGTAGCAGGTGGGTTGTGTGTGGAGTGGGATAGTGTGAGGTGGAAGTGGGGGAAGGTGATGGGTATTTGGTAGAGACCTGGTGGGGATCTGGTGAAGATTTGGTGAGGATCTGTCGCGGATTGGGTGCTGATCTGGTGGGGTTCTGGTGGTGATGATCTGGCGGTTATCTGGTAGGGACCTGGCGAGCTCTGGTTTGGTACTGGTGGAGATCGAGTGGGGATCTGGTGTGAATCTGGTAGGGATCTGGTGAAGATCTGGTGTGGATTTTGTAGGGATCTGGTGGGGATCTGGTGAGGATCTAGTGGGGATCTAACGGGGATCTAACGGGGATCTGGTGGAGATCTGGTGGAGATCTGGTGGGGATCTGGTGAGGATCTAGTGGGGATCTAACGGGGATCTGGTGGAGATATGTTGGGGATTTGGTGAAGATCGGGTGGGAATCTGGTGGGGAACTGGTGGAGATCTGGTGGGGATCTGGTGTGGATTTGGTAGGGATCTGGTGGGGATTGGGTAGGGATTGGGTAGGGATCTGGTGGGGATCTGGTGGAGATCTGGTGGGGATATGGGGGAGATCAACTTGTAGGGGTTTGAGGGCAGGTGGTGGAGGGGATCTGGTGGGCTCTAGTTGGGATCCGGAGCGGATCTAGAGGGGATCGTGTGGGGACATTAACATAACAGTAACTTAACAGTGTCTTGACAGTGACAAAGACATTACAGAGACTTAAACTGTGACTTAACAGTGACATAACAGTGACTTAGCAGTGACTTAACAATAACTTAACAGAAACTTAACAGTGACCAAACAGTGACATAACTGTGACTTAACTGTAACTTAACAGTGACTTAACAGTGACTTAACAGTGACTTAACAGTGCCTTAACAGTGCCTTAACAGTGACTTAACAGTGACTTAACAGTGACTTAACAGTGACTTAACAGTGACTTAACAGTGACTTAACAGTGACTTTACAGCGACTTAACAGTGACTTTACAGTTCCCTAAAACGACTTAACAGTGACTAAACAGTGACTTTACAGTGTTTTGAGGGTGACCTAATATTTGATAATTTAACATTTATTAATACAGAATCCAAATGTGTCTTTTTCCATTACTTAAATCGGATTCATCGTAAAGAGCTTCGCTCGTACCGTGCGTCTCATGACACACACACTTTTTTTTGTTTTTAATGTTACCGCTCCCAACGCCTGTATTTATAAGTTTTCAATGATTTTACATCATTTCACCAAAATTTTTCGAAATCGGACCACTATATAGTATAGCTGCCATACAAACTGTCAGGCACATATCAAGCTCCAAGGGTATATAAACTTCGGTCGAGCCGAAGTTAGCTTGCCTCTATTTTTTGAGTTATATTAAGTACAGTCGTTTAGCATTTCTCTGAGTTAATTTATACGAGGGGTATTATTAATATTTTCGAAACTGGTCACACTAATCTTATTAGCTAAAATTTGGTAATACCAAAATAAAGTTGTTTAAGCATAAACAGTCTGACAACGTTTTTATGCACGAGAGCTATTTGCGTTCAGTCTGGTATTGTCATTTTAAGATTTGACTTCTGCCTTTAGTGCCATGATTTTTGTGTAAACACATCAGTATTGAGGTTAAACTAAATGAGCGTGTTCACCAGCATACACCAATCATCTAACAAAAATCATCAATCAAAAAAAAAGTGTTAGTCTGCTGGTGAACGAACTTGTTAGAATTTTTAGGCAACAAATTTAGCGATATATTTTTGTTGGCGGAAGGTTTGAATTTTTGACAACAAACAGCTTAATATAATTAAGAACTGACCTAGAATTCCCCTTGAATTCCCCTGCTAATAAGGCAGTGACCCGTTAGGGACAAGACCACAAGTAAGATGTTTTCGATTTCAGGTTAAACGAGGACCCCGTGACCCTAGCTACAGCGCAAGCCGGAACCATTCTTCCGTAACCAGGCGCCGGGTTTCATTTCTTGTGATTATCTTGTAAGAGGATATGGGCGTCCCTATCAAGCTCTTGTCTGGGAGGAACTGAATGGTAGCGCCTTGACACACTGTGTTGAGGTGTCCATGTACCCTGATGAGGTGGTTATTACGCGTAGGGCTTCTCCTTTTTGGAGTGGCGGCTTTTTAAGTAACAACCAGTAGAGCCCTCAGAGCCTTGAACGAATATCCCTGAGCTACTTGCGAAACCACGTCCTCTGACAATTTTGTTTCCACATTCATTTTGCATTTGCATTCTCAAAATTCCTTGTTTGTTTACTTCTGACAGCTGTTTGCTATCGATAACAAATCGTAATCAAGCAATTCTAACAAACTATTTCTTTGTTTGATTCACATCTAACACAATCACGAAAAATAGCAAACATGATTGCGCTTCATGCCCGTTCAGCAGCACAATCTAACAAAAACAGCCGATTTTTTGTCATCGATTTAAGCTGCTGAACACGCTCAATGATATGGTAATCACTTTTCCAGACGCCGTCAATATTAACTACAAACTTTTATACATTGTGGCGGATCTAGCGCTTTGCAAGATGACGCACAAAGCGAGAGGCTCGAAACGAAAACAGCAGCAAAAAAAGGCACGGAGCATGCAGAGTGAGAGAACAATGGGCACATTCATCTGATAAATCTGATCATCGATTACTAATCTACGATTTGAGATTGCCGACTAAAATCTGCAAAATGGCTTTGATATCAGGCTGAAAGTACTTTAAGTCCCAGGTTCAAGTAATATAGAAAATTTGCATGTGAAAACTTACACTAAAGGTAAGGTCCCACAGGCAAATAATTTGCGCAAATATTTTAAAATATTTGCCCATTTTGTTTGCCCTTAGTGGGAACACCAAATAGTTTGCGCGCAAACATTTGCCAAGTAGCCTTTGCCTGTGTTTGTGCACCAATAATTTGAAGCAAATGTTTGCCTAATGGGAACACGTGGGAACACCCTCGGCAAATTTTGTTTGCGGGTTTGCGAGTTTGCTCTTGCAAGCAAATTGTAAGAGCAAACAAGGCAGATAATAAAAAAAAATTTTTTTTTCTTTTTTCTTACGCTATTCAAAATTAGCAGCAAGTAAAATTCAAATAAATCACAAGACCACGAAATAAAATAAATTCGTAATTAAAAAATGATCTAAAAATATATGGATATAGCTAAACTAATAGAGAAATTCTTAATAACAAGGGGTTATAGTCTACAAAAATGCGTTCCTTTAAATAGTCCGTTTTAAGAACCTTTAAAATTGCAGCGCAAGTCGCAGGCACAATTTTGCTACTGAAATTGTGTGGAATTCGAAAACATACCGCAATGACCGATAGCTATCACCAGTTGCTAAAAAGCGCAGTGTGACCATTAAACGACATGTTGCCGAGATCGCATTGCGCCTAATGTTGTCCTTAAGCTGAATCATTGGACAAACAAGGCACAACTAAAAAATGCTAATGTTAGACTGTAAGACTGCTGCTTTCATTGGCAAAAAATCATTAAGCAGTTATTTTTGTGATTGTTCATGCCTATGTTTTCTCTGTTGTTACTTCAAAAAAATTATATTGTTTGCTTAAACAAATCAGCCTACTTGATTGGTATAAATTTAGTAGATTGGGCAAAGAAATGTATAATAAAATTTGCGCCAAGCTGTGTGAACACTAACGCAAATTATTTGCGGAAGGGAAATATTTGCGCAAATTTTTTAAGAGCAAATATTTGCTCATGTGGGAACACCAAATTTGTTTTACGCAAACATTTACAGTTCGAGACAAACTTTGTTTGCACAATTAGGTTCAAATTTTGTTTGCCTGTGGGATCTTGGCTTAAGTCAGGCAATCAAACTTTCTACCAAACCGGGTTCTATGTGGGGACACACACACATACCAAGGATACGGGTAGCTAGCGCTGTTCTCATTGCTGTCAAGTCATATAGAAATTCCCAAACGATTATGGCCGATCTGGCATGGAGAGGTGGGTGTTGGCTTCATTACAAATGGGCTAAGATCGCTGATGATTTGGTAGAGATAACAATGAAACAGCTGTACGATCAACTAGCCTCCTATGTGATGTGTTGTGTTCCTTAAGTTGGCAGGATTTTGAAGTAACTAAATGTACAAACTAAACTAATACAAACCTAATATCAAAATGATACTAAAGAACTAATACAAAAAAGTGTGAACCTGATACAAGTTTGAAATCCTCGAAATGTTGACATGACAAAACGCCCACGGATAAAAGGCCCATATTCAAATTAATCGTAGTAAGCATCGAAATTAAACTACAAAATGTTATGGGCGTTATGTCCACTTAAATTTCGGACATACTGCCCATATTTCGTCGGACTTTTCGCCCAGTTTAATAAAAACACTGAAATTATATTAGAGAATGGTCCTAAAGCGCCTAAAGTGGACAGAGGCAGAAATGCTTGGAATAGCAAAAGCAGCGAGAAGTTGGTCACAGAGTAAGACTTTTTCCTGCTCTCTCAAGTACAATATAATCTCAAAACCCAAGTAGAAGTTTAACTACGAAATGGTGTCCATGCCCTACAACGTGAAGTGCAGAATGCAGCCTATTCGGCATGGCTGGACTTAAATGTGACTGCCCTGGCGATCAGCGCAGGTTAATACGGAATGATCTAGGTATAGTTGTGCTGCCACCATCCCTGATGATCTACTGTCCACAGGATGGCCGTGGAGGTAATTAAACTAGAGACCAAAATGGAGGCACCGCATCGCAACCTTATCTGCTCATTTTCGACCCTGCCACTTGTGTGGGATATGTGGAGGCGATTGGAGTTAATTAATATTCAAATAAAGTTGAACTTCCGATTCATTTCGAAAACACACCATTTCGAATTTTATTTTGCTTTGTTTGCTTGTCAGTCAGATGGTCCTTCACACTTACAGCTATTCACGAGTCTCAATCAAATCAATGTTTAGATTTGCTTAAAGTTTAAGCCATAACCGAAATTTAAATCAAATCTAAATCGCTTTCATGAATGCCACTAATAAACAGCAGAGTACAGACGCGCTGCCATACTACTATTGGTGCGTTTTCGGCCCTGCCGGTGTGACCGTGGCTCAAATGCCCACACTTGTGTGGGATATGTGGAGGCGATTGGAGTCAATTATTATTAATATAATTTTAATACTTGATCGTTTTAATGGGAATTTGATACACAATAGTTTCAATAGTTTGACTCGCTTCGAAGTGTGACTAGCAAGAAGCACGGCGCCGGCAAGCCGCACACACAAAAGGGCGCCACAAGTGTAGTGTGCGTGATTGAGACTTGCTGATAAGGGTTAAAGTTGTTGTTGTTGGACTGCTGCTGTCACCTTTGGTACAGAGGAAAACTAAACTGAAGCGTTGTCTGGCAACAGTTTGGTTAATTTCTCGTTCTTGTTTTTTCAGTCCGATATGTGGTATACCCGTACACAAAAAAAAGGTACTTCCGGGTATATTTAAAAACGAAAAACAAAAGTGAAAATGAATCCCTTCGTGTTTTTGTGGTGGTAATGGGACCACGCCCACTGGCTCTGCTGTAAATTCAAGCGAATTAAGTCATTTAAACTTTTGAAGCGAGTGATTTTTCTTTCCGGCATAATTTCCACGCCCATGCAACAGCCGCAACAACAACAACAACACAAAAAACCAAAGTCGAACAATTTTATTTATGGCGAGTTTATGGGCATTCATCATTGTGGCGGACCGGGCAGCGGTTATGTCCCAGAATTCCTGTCTCTCTTTCGCTGGCGACTTAGCGCTGCATTGTCCGTGCGTGTGAGTGTGTGAGTGGCTACTTAACGTGCGTCTGTGTGTGTGTGTGTGTGTGTGTGTGTGACATTTATGTGCGAATCGCCAGCAAACAACAATGTTTACCACAATTCTTTCACAGTTTCCTCACGTCCCGCCAGCAGCTTCTTTGGCTTTTGATTTATTTCTTGCAATTAAGTTGGCGCTTTGGCGAATTGACCAACTGGCGCGTGACATGGCCACAATTGTGCGTGGAGCTAGTTTTCCAAAAATTTAGTTTAATCAAAATGTGAAATTTGATTAACCAACTGAAAAGAGAGCCAAAAGCTTAAGAGAACCCAAAGCACTCTCTTGACTAAGAGAGAGAGACAGAGAGAGACATTGTTTCGAAGTTCGAATTTCGAAATGTGTGAATTTGTTTACGAGGGATGCTGTGTGTGTGTGAGTGTGTGTGTGTGTGGGGGGTGGAGGGCAGCCAAATGTTTCGCCTATTTTTTTTTGGTTAAAGCCTCTCATATTTATTTAGGTTCAATCATCCATTTCCCCCTCTCTCCCCCTCCCCTCAGACTTACTTTTATTATTTTAATTTCATTTCATTTAATTAATTTGATAATTGAGTTCCATGTGTGTGTGTGTGTGTGTTTTTTTACAAATGAATATTTTTATTGGTTAGTAGTTCTCACTCGCTGCCAACAAACTCAATTGATTTAAAATATATTTTTGTCTGTGCCAAATGACCATGATTGGCTCTCAATTGGGGCACATCCTGCACATCAAACAGGCAACAAAAAAAAACCAGAAGAGGAGATAAAGACAGATGGACAGCAATTTGTTAAAATTCACTTCAATCGAAATTTTCCTTAAAATGCCGACAAGTGAGAAAATTAAAAGATACATTGTCAGAGTTTGTTTGCATTTTGTTTCGGTTTTCTCTGTTTTTTTATATTTTGTTAGCAATTGAGATGTTTTAAATAAAATTGATTTCAATCTAATTGAGCACACTTTTTAGGCCTCATGTGGATTATTTCTCATGCATTTTAAGTTTATTTATGCACTTGGGTTTAGTTTAGTTTATTAAATTTCTACATCCTAGAACAAAAAGGGATGGACTTATAAATATTAAGCTAGTCAATAGAATAAAACATTGTTACATTTTCATAAGACTTTAGGTAAACATTCAGTTAGTTATTATAAGGTCTTGACACAGCTGGAACAATCACTGAACGATGTTCAGAATCGGGCTAGAGTCAACGATATAAGAGCAGTTTGAACTCACCACATAAATTGGATACACCTTCAAAACCATTGCATAGTTTCAGGCTGAAATTTTATATAAGAAATTCATAAGAAATTCTTCATAGCAAAATATGCAATTGCTTGTAGTGTGTACAGCTACAAGTCTGCTGATGAATGAATTGGGGAAAATTTGGAGACCGCCTATCTACACATATGATAATAATAATAATAAAAACTGTAGTAAGATAGTGTTGAGCAACAAACAACATTTTGAAATTTTTCAACATTTTGGACAATTCATTTTGGGCCAGCTATAAAGCTGGCAAAAGAGCTGATACAAAATCCCCAACTATGTATATCGGGATTTTATATATATAAATCGAATTTCGAGAGAGTGGCCTAAGTCATAACTTCCTTGAAAGCGAAGGGCAAGGTCAATGAATTTATTTATGGAAGCTGAAAATATTGTCAATAAAATTACTGGTGATTTCGGAAAGGATTTAAAAGGGAAATTTAAAGCTATTTGGAAATAAAATCCAGATTTTCAAATCATTTCCAAAATTAATAATATTTTAAATTTGAATGCTCTAGATTTTTCTGGACTTGAACCAAATGGAAATATCATTAAATATAATTTTGCTCCAATTACTTCCTGTGACGTTGAGCGAAGCTTTTCCGCTTACAATATGGTTTTTGGAGAGAAACGTCAAAGCCTCTCAATTAATAATTGTAGCATGCAACATGTATAATTGATGGTATCTAACTTTTGGTAGAGCACGCGCTGGCCCCGGCTTTTTTTCTCTGGTCGGCTGGGGTGAGTGGAACAGGAGGAGGCTAAACGGGATTTGGATAGTTAGGCTGCAGTATAGGGACAGGACAGAAATGAAAAGTTGAGATGAATCCGCAAGGCTTTGTTGGTTACGCCCACCCTACCATGATCCTTTAGGGCCGAGAGTAAGTAGAAACAAAAAAGGATCCCTTTGACAAAGCTTCTCGCTATTACCCTATATCATTACGCTGCTGCATGGTGTTCCCCAACAACAATATACTCTAAAACATATTCATTTCAAAGTTAATTATATTATAAAACTTCATGGTTCGACGGTACAATCAAGTAAGGACTAAACATTATGATTGGGCTAAAGCGAATTTAATACAAAGTGTATCGATAAAGTGGCTGTGTTCTATGTAAACCTACAAGGCATAGTATATTAAAATGGTAGGGTATAAAAACTATAAAAAAACTTATGCTACAATATTATATTATGCTACAATCAATAGACCCAACATGTCATAGGCATCATATGGTGGCAGTTTACGTCAGCTATGAGTGAGATGGCCCTTAAGCTTCCTCCAGAGATTGCAAGACAATTATGGCCCACTTTAGGCTCGGTTGGTGCGAAAAGGGAAGTTCGATCCCAAGCCAAAGCCAGACCCCTAGTATAGCCACCAGCAATTATCAATCTTCGATTCCGGGAGCACCCTGGGATGAGTTTATATAGTGCACTGCACGCAAGAGGGACACTTTAGGCGTCTCTAGAGGTTTCTGTGTCACCCCCGAATATAAAGAGTAAAAACATAATTAAAATTATAATTAAAATTAAGACATAACATTAAAATTTTGAACATTTTTTATACAGTCATTTGAATTAGGGAATTTAACTGAATCGTATTTCGAAATGTTTCGGTCAAGGTTCTGTTTTGGTTATAATGTTATTTCGGTATTCGGTTCCGTACCGATACCTAGATTTTTTCGGTAAACTAGGACGTACCGGTATGTTACCCTTAAAATATAGAGAAAGATCGATCACTCCAGAAAACAAACGTTCCACGCTTACTTGCCCTTCTTAAAGACAACTTTGTCGAGTTTTCACCTTATTTCCTTTGGGAACGTTATTCAGAAAAAATTTATTTAAAATTATGATGTCATTAAATTTTTTTGGGAAAATACTGATTTATTTGAATTGTTGTTTGTATTCACTTAGCCTTTACTTACAACCGGTTCTGAACCGAACACGGTGTAGCAGTTCGGTTTGGGTTTTTGTCTAAGTCGAACCAAACCTTTTAAATTTGTATCCTCCCGAAACTGGACTCGTACCGGATTTCTTCTGTTTGAAAAAGGTTGAGAGAATCACTTTAGTCAGTTTTTTAAGAGCTTCTAAAACTATCGTTGAAAAATCATTTTATAGTGCAAAATCGAAGCTTTGTCATTTCACAATTGTTTCCAAGCTGCATATAACGACTTCGAGAAGGAAATAAAGTCAATATCCGGCTCTGGTAGCGAACTAATGAACGAGGATTTTAATAGCTTTTTTAGCTGCAAGTTTCGTTTCCAAAATATATACTTTTTTTTTACCAAAAAATTTCTATATCAAATCAGTTGGTTCGGTATGTAAAGTTACCGGCTTGAGAAGTGAACACTTTCCAAGGGGTTTTGAGCCACCGTCCTGAACCTTCTTCAGAATACCAGAGGTTTGCAGCCTGGATCAGAGCTGCTTATCTCATTAAGTTTTATTTAACCTTAGGAGGTTCAGGGATTTTTTGGCGCTAGGTCTGCGCAGACCTATATGGGATTTGTATGGGAATACATAGGCAGATATCCTAATAGTGTGTGTAAATGTGACTAATGCTGGGAAAAAAGACACGATAAACAATAAAAACATATTTATACATTTAAGCTAACAATATATCCTATTTTTTGAAGGGTTTTTGCAAAACATGCAATTTAAAGCAGAGCGAGCACGATGGTCGAGTAGTAGAGGAAGAGGAATGGCAGGTTGATCATCTATCGGTGGACCTCTAGCTACCTGCGAAAAATGTTGATTTAAGAATTCGAATAGAATAACCCCGAATAACGCCTCTTACAGTAGGATTCGTTGCTCTCTGCTCCATGTGAGAGAACACCGGCTGGTCTGCCAACTTCATAAGGAAGACACGTCTCCGGTCATTTGTCTTGATATGCCCCAATTTGTTATGAATGACAAATGCAGCCAAACCCGCCACGTCCAACATGTTAAACGAGAGCGTAAGTTAAAGTCGGCTCTGACCGACTCATGAAAAAACATGTTTAACAGTGTTCCTGCGTTCTTTTGGGCGACCATCTAAAAAGTATGCAACAATTTTTTTAGGGTGGGAGGAGGGGTAGCGGGGGGCTTGGTTCACTTTTTTGCTCATAACTTGAGAACCGTTCATCCGATCTTTATCATTTCTTCGGCAAATCAATACATTTTGCTAATTACTAACTATCTTTAGAAGGAACAAATTGTCTATCTTCAAAACTGTAGGAGATATACCGTTTTTTCCAAATTGCGAGGGCGGGAGGGGGCGTGGCCGAAATTTGAAACAAACTTGATCTGCGTGCAGATAAAAGAAGCATTTGTCCCATTCATGTCAAACCTCTATCTGTTACCATCACTGAGATCTAGGTGTTCATACAGACGGACGGTCAGACGGACATGTCTATATCGACTCGGCTGTTGATGCTGATCAAGAATATATATACTTTATATGGTCGGAAATGATTCCTTCTGCCTGTTACATACATTTGCACGACTTTAGTATACCCTTTTTACTCTTCGAGTAACGGGTATAAAAACAGAGCTGGAGGCAATCGGTTTATGCCCCGTTTGCATGTATAGCCGCCATCAATCTGATCCATGGTGTCCACTCTGGACTTATACATATTTTAGTCCAGAATTTGAAATGGTTTCTTCGAAGAATTCGATAAGTCGACGGTGCTATTATTATATAATGCTTCATAGAGATGAGAATCACAGTTGTTTCTTTTTTGGCTCGTATGAGCATAGCGAGATATTATTATTGTGGTAATCGAATACAGTGCTAAATACATGGTATGCAGGTTTTGATTTTGCGCATGGTGCCCAGATATGGCAAACGTTTTGTCATCAAACCCGCGGCCAAGTCATAAGACGAAAGGAAAATTTCGGGATTTACTGTTCGTTCAGAACTGGCGAATTTTTCGATCAATTTCAAAACAATGTTCTCTTCTTGATTTACCGCACGCTCTTCATTTGTCCGTTTTCCAACATTTATTAATCCTTTCAGTAAGTAGTTGGAATTGGCGTCACATATCCACCAGATTTTTATTCCGTATTTGACAGGTTTCGAGGATGTATACTGGGTAAAGCGCGTGCGGCCTAAGTACTGGAACGATTGTTCGTCAATAGTTATCTGAGCACCCGGAACATATAAACGCTACAAGTTCTTCATAATCATGTTCCAAACATAGTCGATGGCTTTTGACTGCTTTTATTATTGCTATTATAATTGAGCGTTGCTCTTTGCGCTTCGATGGCAGTTACAGCGACTTCATAGAAATCTTTAATATTATCATCATCGTCATATGGATTTTCGGCTTCTATGACGATGTCTGTCTTAGCTTCGGAACCCGCATTTTCTAAAGGGGGTACATAATCTCTTTATAAGTACTGGCAAACCATTCGGCTAACCTTACTTCCATTAGATTTCTCTCTTTTTCCCACAAATTTTGGGATATTCTGGTGCGATTCAGTACGTCGACGTTCAGTAGAACGTAAAAATCGACTCAAACCACGACAGTCAGAGTTTCAATCGCATGCCACACCATTCATTATTTCACATAGGTTTGCACACACCTGCTTGTGCCGTTTGTGACTCTTTTTTTTGAAAGCTTGAATAAAACCGAATACAAACACAGAATCGGTTTGATTTCGAGCTTATTGTGTTCTTAATACCCGCTTGTAGGAAGTCATGAACATGCAAAACAAAGAAGTTATACACACTTTCATATGAAAAAGGTCTGCACAAACCTTGTTTGAACCACCTAGGGTTAAGATTCACTTGAAAAAAATGTTAATATGAGGATCTACGAATATAAAATGCATTTAAGGATACCATTCCAAAATTAAGTGCCAGCTTTGCAGAGTAGTTATTGCTCAGAGCCTAAACTGTACCAGTATAACGTTTAGGTTAAAACAAAAACATCGATTTCTGGATGCGGTTCTGGTATATATGCCCTAGATCAAAGTACACTAATTTGTGCCTACTTTAGACTTCGGTGTGGGAAAATTTGAAATGAAAATGAATCGGATACATCTCGGAGAACGTACTTCAAAGTTTTTAGGTGAC
The DNA here is from genome assembly GCA_018904275.1 of Lordiphosa clarofinis. NCBI lineage: Eukaryota > Metazoa > Arthropoda > Insecta > Diptera > Drosophilidae > Lordiphosa > Lordiphosa clarofinis. Next base: position 629,936 of record JAEIGQ010000166.1, on the reverse strand, counting down.
CGGCGTTTATTTTGCCATCCTTTTGTAATTTACGCTGTGTGCCAAGTTTCGTCCTTGGCGTGTATTAAAATCAAACCAATGACAATGATTAACTGTGTTGGCCATTCCGCAACGTTAATAACTAATAAAAACTTGTGTGTTTACAGTGCTTAATGTTTTGGCACACGATTTAAAGTGTGTCCTTTTGTGTGCAGGGCTCTCTCACATTTTGTTGTTCTTTTCGTTTTCATTTTTCGTTTTTTTTTGCCACTTCCTTTTCCCTGCTGACCAGGACGACAAGCACATGACAAGATTTATTTGCTGCCTCTTTGGGGCTTGGCCTGCCATTTTCCAAATAATTACACATTTACATTTTCCGAGATAATTTCAACAAAATCATGAAATCAACTTGATATATATGTATATATATATAGAAATCACGAAATGGCAAGGGCCAAACAGGAAGCGGAAGTTCAATAGAGTGTGTGGGGCGTTGATGTTGATGTTGATGGCTATCTTTAAAAAGACATAAATCATTTGAGGGGAGGGGTGGGGGGGTAGCATGTGATAATTAATCATGAACGCCTGCTGCATTTTTGTAGTTTTCTTGTAAAATTTTTGTTTGTTTCAAGGAGTTGGTCTAGCTAGGCCCCCACTTAAGTTGAATGTCAAAAGTGCCAAATGGCAGGCTAAATTAAATTCCATTTGGTCAGCGTGTGTGTGTGTGTGAGTGTGTGATTAACCGCAGAATGTTATTGCAATTGAAGGCAAACCACGGAATGTTTTGAACCGAGGGCCGCAGTCTTACAAGTGACTGACTGACGACCGCAAATGGACGTCTACCCAGCAAACATTTTGTTGCGCTGATTCGGCAACTTTATTCTAGCAGTATTAATCAGGATTGATAACAATAGCGTTCAAAAGGGAGTCCAGCTTTGGCATAAGGCGCTTTAAGGTTATTGTAGTCGCAACGTGCATACACTGTACTTTATCGGTCTAACAAAGCTTAAATTAAGCTTACAAAATGTTTGCTGGGTACATTTGGGGTATGTTCGTGTGTGTTCCGCACACAATTATGCTATCCATTATTTAAAGCCTAATCATCAGTGGTGAATGTTCTTGTTGTTGTTGTTGTCGTTGTGGCTTACTGCGATTACAATTAAAACTTACAAGGCGTCGAAATGAACACAACAGCTGCCTTCTGCCTCTTCCTCTGCCTCCCAGAGCTCGTATGACAAGCAATTGAAATTGCAAGTGGACACGCCCACACGCCCATACGCCCTACGCTTCAGTTGCTAATGTTGCTGTTGTTGTTGTTGCTGCTGTTGATATTCTTGTTGCGAATTTATGGGCCGCCCTCATTTTAGGGTAAGAGAACATTTCTGGTTATTGTTATGACCAAGCACTGGGCGAACAACCAACCAATTATACACACACACATTCACACACATAGAGAGAAAAAGGAAAAGGACGAGTAAGAGAGTAAGGTATAATGGGGCTGAGTGAGACAGTGATTACACTCAACAACAAAATGTGCAATGAATTTAACCCAATTAGGACAAGTTACCTGAAGTAGTTGCTCCCCAAGCAATGGGGGGAACAGCTGCCATTCTGGTGGCCTTCTATTTTTAGTTTTGTTCCTTTTGTGTTTGGTCAAATCCTTGCTATTTCCGCGTCCAGGTTTTAACTGGATTACTGTTTGACATTTTTATAATTCAATGTATAAAGATATGGATAGATAAAAGGTTTGTGATTATTTAACAGTTTGTTGAGGGAATGATAAAGATGGAATGAACTATGACCAAAAGTCAGATACAGTGGTTACTTTAGTATGGCAATCTATTACAGTTTGGAAAATCAAGTAGTGACGCCATCTGTTGGTCAAACTATGACTAAAAGAAACTTTGCTACTGCAACGCAGCAGGGTACAGCGTATATTACAGTCGAGCTAGCCCGACTTTCTTACACTCAAAAAAAAAAACAAATACTTTGTACTTGAATCAAGTACGAACGGTGTCGCTAGTGCGGTAGGTACAAAAACCTTTAAGACTGTTTCCGGATATTTAAAGTAATTTTCGAACTATTATAATACCTTTTTGATTAAACTTTTTGTTTGTGGTGGTCTTAAGTACATCCCAATTCTAAAGACAACCCCAAACCAACCATACAAAAAATAAGCATAAAATGTTCTATAAAATTCTAAGCTTTCCCAAAAATCCATAGGAAATGAATTAACCAAAGACCAAGGTCAGAAATCTACCCTCACTCCATAACCAGAATGAAATTTTAAGGACAGACTCAACTTAAATAATTCATATTTTTTGTAAATCGTAAGTCTACTCTGTACTTAATCCAAGAAATTTTGTACTTGAACTAAGTTCGACTTTTTCTTAAATTTTCGGGCTAACTTTGCGAAACGTTCTTGATTAAAGAACTTTTGTTCTCATTCGAATAATTTTGATAGCCGTTTATTTATGCTAGAATGTTTCGTACTTAAATTAAGTACACCCAAGAACAAAACACACTTGAAGTTTCAAGTACAAAACGGTATAAATTCTATCCCGATTGATATTGAACTCTGCCGGTCGTTTTTTTTGTAAGTGTACTTGTTTTGGTCTCGATTCGTGTATGTATAATTAGTAGTTGATGTTCAGTGTACTTGACAATCAGTACTCGATAATTAGTACTTGACAGTCAGGACTTAATAGGAATTATCGAGATACAGATTATAATCTCAACTTTAGGCCAGTACTTATTACACAATGCTTGATACTTAATACTCGATACCCAAATACATTGAAATACATTGTTCAAAAAAATTTAAAATGTTTTTTACTTATAAATAACATGTGTTTTTCAACATGTTTTGAACAGTGTTTTGTACTACTTATGTCAGTATAACGAACACTGATAGGCATTTTGAACACTGAATAGCTGAGCTTCTTACAGATTATGCATAAAAAAAATATTAAGTGAAGAATTTAAAAGAACCTGCTGCCTAATGTGTTCTCCAGTCATTCATGCTGCGGGTGTCTCATATCATCATCCGCAGCTCTCCAATAAGCTATTGGGTTCATGACGCTATCTTCAATATATTCTAACACTGACACCTAATATTGCAGCATATTGCAGTATCCATACGTGTATGATTAGTTTTTAAATGCGATTTTAAGTTGTATTACCAGCAAGGCTGAAAACCTCTACAATTTTGCAGAAGGTTCGGTCCGGAGGTTCGAACCCGCTATTAAGTCTAATGTTCGGTTCGCGGACCGGTTTTCAGAATCTCTGAAACCAAGGTTTTGGTTCGAACCTTGGTTCGCTTGAATATAAAAGGATAGTTTCGATTTAAAAATACTTATTATTTAAGTAATATTCTTTAGGTACTTAAATACAGTAATTTTAGTTGACATTTGAAACATTTGAGAACTGCTTCGTTTAAATTAATAAGCATTATATCTTCTAGCAGAGCTGTAATGTATTCATTACTTCCCGTATTTAATTACTTTTCATTACTATAAACACACATTTGTAGGTAATAAAAAAAAAAAAACTGATTACGATTTTTTAATAATTGTAATTGTAACGTGGAATTATGATTATTCCGTAAATATTCAAAAATTTAATTACTTTTACAATTACTTAGATAATTGTTACTGTAAAAGGGTGAGTATTGAGTACTTCTGCTTGAAATGTAGAATTATTTCGTATTTGTAGGTGAAAATTATGATTTTTTACAAATCAAGTTTGATTGTTTGCTGATCAAGGTAATAAAAACCCAAGCTAATAATAGCAATCATTAAATTTAATTATGGATATATAAATATTCAATATTTGGAAGAATACCGCATTTTGATGACGCAACAGTTTTTGACACATAGAAATACAATAGTCTCCAAACATAAATCCTATGATTTCGACAAAACCAGTAGGATAACAATTGGAGGATTGGAGAACATCTTAAATGATACAAGTGAGATTACAAGGAATTTCTATATTTTTTGGTGTCTCTTTGGAGAAATTACTTAATTTGGCGAACCGAACCTCATTTTTCAAAAAAAGTGGTCCGGTTCGGGTTCAGGTTCGAGGAGTCAAAAACATTAGGGGTTCGGTTCGTGTTCTGGTTCGTCGGACCGAAAAATCCCGAACCGAACCGGTTCTAAGGGGTTCGGTTCAGGACCGGTTTGCAGCCTTGATTAACACATGTTTTATCAGGCTAGCCATATAATTTGAACCTATTACCATAGTAACTTTTCTGATATATCGCTTATAACAATATCGATAATCGCCAATATGGGCATACAAAATATCATATCGGAATAAACCTTATCGTCCAACAAAAATATCGACATATCAATATATCGATAACATATTGACAACCCTATTGGGAATATCGTATGGCAATCATTAAATCGTAGGTCCTAGAGCATCAGGGTATTCCCAGCTTAAGAATCTAGCTCGAGAAGCTGTAGATACTTTTAAAACAGTGATTTAAGACTAAAAATGAAATAACTGCAGAAATTTGAATATGCTTATACTAAACCGCGATAAAATACCATAAAATACCAATAGTGAAGAATTTAGATAAGTGCATTAAGAACGTTTCAAACCACTTTACCGAGTGTAATTTTGTTATTCACACCGACACAAGTCGAACGCATGCTGAAGTTTGTGCCAAGAGCGCAAATAGCTTTTCAGTCGCTGGCCTGCAGGTCGGAACTGTCTTGCGTCGCTCTCCTCGACACTTCAAATTAATTATTCGATCCGAACTCTATAATCAGTTCTCGATACTCTAAACTAAGTGCTTGAAAGTTATTCGATACTCGATACTAACTATATCGTTACTCAATTTTCAAAACTCAGTATTTGAAACTCACTGCTTAATACACAGTACTCAGTTCTCAATAATCAGTACTCAATAACACTAGCTTACAAGCTTCATTTTTTGGTCTTGGTGGACCTTTCTGTGGAAATGCCCATCGGAAGGAATGAAATATTGGGAATAAAAGCAAAATAGCTCGCAAGAGTGATTCAATTCGAATTCGAAATGAAGCGCTTTATTAATCGCGAGCATCCTAGCACACAATACTGTGTTCAGAGAGTGATTGAAGCTAAGTTTCGGTTGTCAAGTTCAACGATTATTTGGTTTCGGATTAAAATGTTATTAAATTAAAGAACGTCAGAATTGGCATAACAAAATCTGTATTTCATGAATCCATATAGAGTATTCAGAATTTAGAGGCCAAAATTCAGCCCACCCACACGGCGTATGAGTCTTCATTTCCTAATCACTCATACGCAGTGTTGACTAATCTCATACTCAGGGTATAAAGTAAAAAAAAGTTTCATTTCTTCAAGTGTAATTGTGCTTGGCCGATTGGCGAAAGAAACAAAAAAAAAAAAGAACAAAATGATTTCAAGCGAGAGGCAATAATTTCCAAACGGCGCCCCATTTAATGTCTGCAAACAATTAGAACTTCTTTTGGTTTCCCCCTCTGTAATGCCGCTTTAATTTAACAACCTCCCCCTAAGCCACAGAACAAGAAAAAGTTGTAATTTCTTTTGTTTTCAATGTCATAGAATTTCATTGATGGTCGCTGGTCACTTTCACTCAAAATTCCAAGCAAATTGAGGCCCCCCTTTGGCCGCCCCCCTCCCGGATACGTGATAAAAATGTTGCTGTTCATGCAACTTGTGAGCAATAAATCTTCAATTTATTTCAAAATAATTAAAATTAATGAGCAAAAATTGAAAATGCGCACGTGCGTTTGTCTCTGCGTGCAGGAGCAGGAGTTTCTGTACGTACAAAAATTAAAACCATAAACTTGGCCAATTGGCAAGCATTATAAATTGCAAGGGCGTTCTGCGGCCAGGAAGTGGGTTGGCTGAGGGTGGCTGGGGTTGGACCATTCTATGCAGAAAAGCAACGTTTCGCTGCTCGTTTAGTAATTGCTAAACATTACGTGTGTTCTATGGACGCGTTTCCGTTTCCGGCGTGGTTGCCAACAAAATGGCATTTTTTTTCTGGCACACTATTCCAGCCCCATTTTGGGGTGGGGGTTGGGGTGTGATTTTTGTTTGTTTGCAAAATTGCCAACTCTTATGGTTATTTTTGTGTGGTTTTCATTTTGGATTTTCAGCATTCAAGAGAGATTGTGCGTTGATTATTAGACTAATGTGGGGCCAACACTTTAATGGTGTATGCAGAAGCGATGGAAAGGGACCGAAGGGATGCAGGGGAAATAATATTTGGAGAAGAAATAAATGAAACTACTAAAACATACAGTTTTTGAGAGAGATTGATACTCAGTACGCGATACTATTTACTCCATACTCAAAACTAGATACTCATTATTCATACTCAGTACTCCATACTTAGTACTTTAAACTCAGTAGTCCATGCTGAGTACTCAGTACTCGATTCTCAGAACTCATACTCTATACTTCATACTCAGTAATAGATATTCACTTAAAACTCAATTCTTGGTACTCTGTACTCCATACTCAGTACTCGATACTCAGTACTCTATACTTAGTCTACTATATACTCAATACTCCATACTCAGTACTTGATACTCAGTACTCTATACTTAGTGTACTCGATACTCAGTACTCGATACTCAGTACTCTATACTTAGTGTACTCCATACTCCGTACTCGATACTCAGTACTCTATACTCAGTGTACTATATACTTAATACTCCATACTCAGTACTCGATACTCAGTACTCTATACTTAGTGTACTCCATACTCAGTACTCGATACTCAGTACTCTATACTTAATAATACACCCATACTCAGTACTCGAATACTCAGTACTCTACCCTCGTTAGTGTACTCCATACTCAGTACTCTATACTCAGTGTACTATATACTCAATACTCCATACTCAGTACTCGAATACTCAGAACTCGATTCTTAGTACTGGATACACAGTACTCGATACTCAGTGAACTCTACTCAGTTGTCGATACTCATTACTCTATACTCAGTGTACTCAATACTCAGTTCTCGATGCTCAATACTCGATGCTCAGTACTCTATACTCAGTGTACTCAGTACTCAAATCCTTAGTACTCTTTACTTAGTACTTGATATTCATACTCAGCACTCGTTACCTAGTACTTCGTACTCAGAACACAATTCTCACTACTGGAAACTCTTACTCAGTACCCGATACTAAGTGATACTCTGTACTCTCGGTACTCAGCACTCAAAATGCAGTCTTCGATACAAAACACTTGATACTCAGTACTTGATACACAGTACTTAGTACTCAATCGTCAGTTCTCTTACTCAGAGCTCTATAATCAATACTTAGTAGGTACTCATACTCTGCATTCGAAACTCAGTACTCGGTACTCGAATACTTAGTACTCGATATTCAATATTCAAACCCAGTACTCGATACTTAGTAATCAATGGTCAGTGCTCGATACTCAGTACTTCATACTCAGTACTCGAACGTCTTTAAAACAGCTTCGCTCCAGAGCCCTTTTACTAGATATTGAGACCCCCTGTGGGTATTACTTACATTATCTAAAGATTAACAGTTCATTTTGCATGGAAAACCTTTCTCAAAGTCTTCTCGTCACTTTTCTTTTCTTTCTTGTTTTTTGGTAGCTGCTGACAAACGTTTTGTCTAATTGTTAAGACAGCCAAACAATTTTCTTTTTAATTTGACAGCTTTGGCATTCAATTGTTGTCAAGGTTCAAGGAGATTGCCAGTCAAAGGCCGTGGGTGTGGGGTGGGGCAAGTCGAACGTTGGGCAATAAATTGCAGCTGACGCTGCTAAGTATGCTACGATATTGTGGCCCCAGGCACAGAGACACACTTACTCGTATATTACGCACATAAATCATAAAAATGATGTGCGTAGCAAGGGGCAGGGGAGGGGAAGGGGAGTGCAGCAACTGCATGTTTGGACCCTTGCCATCCGTCAGAGCTGTTTAAGTGTTTCTCTATGTTAATGCCCGTTGCCAGACCATGTCTCTGTGTGTCCATGTGTGTGTGCAATTACAGGTTGCGCCAACACACTCAGACACTCACTTCAGAGACCCAAAGGAATTTTGGAGTGCCATTTACATCTATGAGTGCTGCAGCAGCTTCCTGTGTTCATGTGTCCGCCTGTGTCTGTGTCTGTGTGTGTGTGTGTGTGTTGCACCTAATGCCTAGCGACTGGCCAGCACATTTATCACACATTGTGCTGCCATTTACGACTATAACTGTGACAACTGGCACGCCCACTCCCCGCATAACGAAAGCCCAAGATATCCAAAACTGGAGAAGCATTCTGCGCCATCCCCTCCACCCACCCACCCACTCTCGGCAACCACTTGACATGTTGCCATTGCACTTAAACAGCTTAAGCTGCATGTTGCACCCAGCTGGAGGCCAACCAAATACAAAATCAATAAGATATCCTGGCGCAAACCTCATTATTGTCACACTCAACTGTCACCATTTTTCGCCTGCAACTGCAACTGTGGCACACAGTCAGTCGTCGACTGACTGACTCAACTCAAGTGTGCGGTATGCAAAATGCCAGACGCGGCTCTAAATGACTTAAGTGCCGGGCGTGTCCTTCCATTGTCCTCGCCATGGCGTCACACCTGTTAAGCTTGAGCGCAAAACTGTTTGCACATCAAACTTTGCGGCCAAAAGTTTTTACATCAAATTCATTTGCTCGCCTTTGTGTGTGTGTGTGTGTGTGTGTGTGTGTGTGAGCTGAATCCCCAATTGAATGGCAAATGACTTTTCAACTTTGCCGCTTAACAACAACAACTGCGGCGAGAAATATGAAAATCCAAAAAGTATGTCCAACATAAATGCAATGGCCCTGGCCCTGGCCCCGGCTCTGCCTCCGGAATTATGTGTAATTTTTAGAAAATTTTGTTTCTTTTCTGTTTGCCCAACAATGCAGAAGCATTTTATTTCACTTTTATTTGTGCTTGAAGCCTGATGTTGACTTCCCAGGCTAAATCTTTTCTGTTTTAGTTTGAAATAACAATTGAATGATTATTTGTTTGCAAAATATTATTAACTTTATTGAGTCCAAAAAAAAATAATAATGAGCTTAAATTTCCATGAAGACGCAAAAAACAGTTGTAGGTCGAACGGTCGAAAATATTTTACAAATTTTAAAAATTTGTATAAGAGTTTAGATTGCCTTTTTTCACCGTGTTGGAAATTAAATTGAAGATTCAAATAAAATGCTCCAAGAAATGGCGAAATAGTCGAATTGTTAGAACAATTTACTTTATTTTCTTATGAGTTTAGGTTATCTTGAACACGCCTAACTAGATAGATGGTAAAGATCGCAAGCTTCACTAAATCGCAAATTTTTTTTCTAAATTTGCTTACGCCATTTGCCGTAGCAGACGGTGGTTTTTGTGAGTGCTTTAAGTACCGAGAACTGAGTATCGGGTTTAGAGTAAAGAGTACTGAGTACACATTAGTACTGAATATAAAGTATTGGGTACTGAGTATCGAGTACTGAGTATAGAGTACTGAGTATAGAGTACACTGAGTATAGAGTACTGAGTATCGAGTACTGAGTATTGAGAACTGAGTATCGAGTACTGAGTAGAAAGTATTGTGTGAGCACCGAGTAGCACACACACAATTTACCTGTTGCTAGGATAAATCAGATTTCTCTTCATTTCTCTTCACTCCAACCAAGTTCCAAGAATTTCTGCCAATTTTCGACCACTTCGTAAACGAAAGCCCCCATTTTACCATTGTTTTTCCAAAGATTTTGATGGGTTTACGAATATCCCTCTCCGGTGGTCTCTCTAGTCTACCATCTTTTCACATCTATAGCCTCGAATAGCTGACTCGGTTGTTCCGCAAAGACAGTTGATTCACTTTGAGTCCCAAGGTAGTGGAAAGCCTAGATTTAACTGGACATCGCTACATAACAGGAGGACACATATTTTAGCCCTAAGCCCACCTCATGGCTATTCCCTCTTCGGTGAATATATAGCATGCTGTTCCACCCCAGATTTAAGATTTTTACAGAGCGTCTCAAATGAGCGTGTTGTCTAAGCAACTGTTTCCATCATCAGCAGACTTTGCCATACACTGCAGGTTAACAGCAGACTTACCAAACGAAAACGATACCAAATCACATGCCCATACCATCTCTGCAACCATGAGTTCACTGGAATATGCGGCTTCCACCTCGGCACGTCTGTATGTTTTCTCTGCCATTACTCATACAATCTCTGATCAAGAACCAAAGCAAAAAGTCATGAAGCAATTTTGAAAGACAAAATGCAAATCGTCTATCACACTCGCTCTCGCACATACACATATGCCACTTACTTTTTTCACATTAAGCATGAATCCAAGGAAAAACGAAATAATGCTCAGCTGACAGGAGTCACTTCCTCTCTAACCTAACCCATAGTAATTGTACGTAGATTTTCGCTGTGCTTGGCAAAAAGCATTTCTCGGAGACGGTGGCAGGGGCAGAAGGGGGGGCAGGGGCGGGTAACCCTTCAATCAATCACCGCCGTTGACAGTTACGCAAATATCAATCAAAAATAAATCGCATGTAGTAGTACTATGTGGCAACTTATTTGCCCAGGTGGGCGGGCCAAGGGCCACCCAGGCATTGGATTAGTTGCCAAGAAGTGGAGCCGTGAAGTGTCTTTGATTTCGCATTTGTGAGTGTGTGTGTGTGTGTGTGTGTGTGTGTGTGAGAAGTCACATTCACCAGCACCATGAAAACATTGACATTTGTTTTTTTTTTCTGTGCTTGCGGCACGTGTAGCCTTGGAGGCTGTGACAAGGTTTTGATTGGTTTTGCAGACGATGCAGAAGATTCCTAATTGGATTTTATAATTCCATAGTTTATCCCGGCGAGCACAAATATTAGAATTATGTATAAACAAACATAAATATATATACTTGTGTTGGTTCCATTGTTGCCATTCGCTGGCCCTCCCAAAAACAAAGGCAACCGCAACAAAGCAAAATGCAGCGAAACTTTTTCTTGCGGCTTTTGGCCTTTTGTGGCCAACTAATTTATGCGGCCAGTTCGTTGGCTGGTTTGTTGGCCATTTGTGCGCAAATTGCTTTAATTGTATGGAAATTTTTGCCATTTGCCAGACATTAAGTATTTGTGTAAGGGCAGATGCTTGGTTAGCTTTGCTTATATGGAAAGGATTGTTTGCAAACTAAAGAACAATTTTAAAATTTTTGAGAAATCTCCAAACCTTAGGCCAGTGATCGGCAGTGAGAGCAGAGAAGTTGCCACTGACAGCTGAGAAAAAATAAGCTTTTCTTTTTCGTTCTAGAAAATGGACAAGTAAGTTACAGCTTTTCTTAACTGATTCAAAAATACTGTTGCAGCTGCTGACACTCTGCCAAATTCTCTGCTTCCAGTGCCGACCCTTGACTTAAAGCTTAACTTAAAATTCGATTAGAATATAAGATTTTGACAAATAGTTTAACAATTCATCGCAAAATATGGTACACTGATGAATTAATTTGAATATATATCATCCATTTTTTAGAATTTTATCCTTATTCCCGGTCTAACTCAGTACTCAACTTGATACTCTGCACTCGGTACTTAGAGTTTAATGCTTAGTTTTCAGTACTTAGTATTCTTGAAACTCTGTACTCTATTCTAAGTACTCAACACTCAGATCTCGATACTCAGTACTCGATACTCAATGTACTCTATGCTTAGTATTCTGTACTTTGTACTCAGTACTCGATACCCAGTGTCTGTACTCAGTACTTATAAATCAGTACTCCATACTCAGTACTCAATACTCAGTACTCTATACTCAGTACTCTATGCTCAGATCTTGATACTCAGTACTCTATACTCAGTACTTGATACTCAGTACTCTATGCTCAGATCTTGATACTCAGTACTCTAAGCTCAGTGTACTCTATACTTAGTATTCTATACTCTGTACTCAGTACTCGATACCCATTGTGATCTGTACTCCGTACTCTAAAATCAGTACTCAATACTCAGTACTCAATACTCAGTACTCTATACTCAGTACTCTTTACTCAGAATTCCACACTCAGTACTCCATACTCAGTACTCGATACTCAGTACACTATACCCAGACTGCTCGATACTCAGTGAACTCTATACTCAGTTTTCTATACTCAGTTCTCGATACTCAGTACTCTTTGCTCAGTGTACTCTATACTCAGTACTCAAAACTCAGTACTCAATACTCAGAGTACTCTATACTCAGTACTCTAAACTCAGTACTCTATACTCAATTCTCGATACTCAGTAACTCAGTAAGTTGGAGGTGCTGGCGGATCGTGGGAGTGTCTTTTCGGCAGGATCGACAGGTGGGGTCTGTAGGTTAGGTAGGTAAGGAATAGCGCAAGTAGGTGGCTACAAGGAGAAGGCGAGCTATAGAGTGTCGACGCGTACCGCTTGGGGTATGTCTGTAAGTGCAGGCAGGGGGAGGGAAAGAAACCGATGAATTGGTGAGTGTGGACGTTATTGGGTGCGGGTTCTTCCGCTTCTTGGGTCAAGGGTCAGGGTGGGTCATCAGATGGCACCCAGTGGCAACGCGCAGCGCAGCGTTTTGTGCAAGTTGGAGATTGCGCCACTGTGTATCACTGATGGCCGGAGACCAGATGGGAGCAGCGTAATTTACCATTGATCTGCCGATTGCCTTATATGTGGTGGTGATCGTCTCCTGCTCTTTGTTCCACAAGCTGCCTCCGATGGCCTTCAGGACTTTATTCCTGCCCCTGACCTTCTTAACGACACCTTCGGAATGCTTAGCGAAGGTGAAGAGGGGGTCAAAAGTGACACCTAGGATGCTTGGATTGTTGACGGTTGGGATCCCTTGACCATTAATATGGGTATTTAATGTCTGTTTAAACTCTTTCGTCCCGCTGGTCATGAGCGTGGCTGAGGACTTTGAAGCAGAAAGTCCCAGATTCCTATCAGCGAAGTAACAGGCCAAGCACGGTAGGTATGAGTTAATCAGGTGCTCGGAGGTAGCTATATTTCTATGGTACAATCATCGGCTTAAGAGATGAGCTTGACTTCGGCAGCAGTTGTTGTTGTTGTTGTAACGACTGGGTTTTGCAAGTATGTACGTAGTATGAAATGAAAGAGAAAGGGAATGAAAATTAGTAGATGTTGATGGTGTGTTTAGGAGTCCAAGTCCAAATCGAGGAAGGTGGCTGTGAGGGGGGTTGGACCATAGTATATGTGGAGTCAGTGGGGTAGGGTTAAGCGGGCAGTTAAACAGGTGTGCTGTGTCATGTGGACCGCGGCTGTATTTGGGGCAGATATCCTCAATATCTGGATTTATGTGTGCCAGGTAACTGTTTAGCTGCCTGCTCTTTCCGGAGGTAGATTCCTCTCGCTCGGATCTATAGGTGGTGGTCTGCCAACGAGGACAATATTGTCGTAGATAGAATTGATGGTGTTTTCTACCATGGTGGTGTGTGCTTCATTTCGGGCTGTGATGCAATCGGATATGATCCAAGGAGTCGCTCGATGTAAGGGTAAGCCGCTCTGAGATCGTAGCGAACTGGCTTGTCCCTTCTGCACATTGCTCCGGATGTGCTCTCATGGTTTGGGTGGGAGGCATTTTGAGCATTTATCAGAAACTGTTGAGTGAGGAGGATTTTAGTTTCCTGGTGAAGGTGGTCCGGATGAGACATCATGTGGCAACCTGTGGCCACTCTGAGAGCTGCGTTTTGGACCGTCTGCAGGCTCTTCCACTGTGTGTCGCTGATGGAGGGGGACTAAATTGGGACGGCATAGCTGAGGAGCGATCTGCCAATCGCTTTGTAGGTGGTGGTAATTGTCTCCTTCTCTTCGCCCCAGCTGCTCCCGGCAATGGCTTTGAGAACCTTGTTCCTACTTCTAGCTTTTTTGGCCACTCCTTCTGCGTGCTTGGCAAAGAGGTATAGGGAGTCAAACGTGACGCCAAGTATTTTTGGGTTGTTGGCGGTAGGAATACTGTGTCCATTTATGTGGATGTTGAGTACTTGTTTGACTTCCTTGGTCCAGGTTGTGAGCAGCGTAGCAGATGATTTGGTGGTGGAGAGGGCTAGGTTCCTGTGTGAGAAGAAGTTTTCTAGGATTGGCAGATAATTGTTTAGCCTTTCTTCAAATGTTTTGACGTCCCTGCCTGATGTAATTATAGTGCAATCATCGGCATAGGAGACTAATTTAACTTCTGGTGGCGGAGTTGGTAGGTTAGAAATGTAGAGGTCTTCGGCAGCAGTCGTCGCTCTTGCTGTATTGTAGCAGCCGACACAATGACGATGCTGAGAGCGAGAATTGCTCTCATTTTTTGCTTGTGCTCTCCTCTTATGGCTCCCTGTACTCCCTCGCGCACAAGTTCTCGTATTCGAGCAGTTTTTCGTCTTGAAAAATCTTAAAGAGAAAGAATTTAATTCGTGCTAGATATTTCTGGGTGTAAGTGCTTTATAACTCAAGTTTAGCTGCACTGAATCACGTTTCAAACAAAAAAAAAAAAAAAAAAATTAATTACGAAGTTTTGATTTTGCTCATACGATAGAAAATTTTTTTTCTATTGCTAAAGTTGTTCTTTTTTTGTAAGCTTGTGTAATCAGAACCCAGTTTTTGTTACTCAGAACTCCATACTTAGTACTCGATACTTAACGCATTTGCTACAGAGTACTCGATTCTAACTACTCCATACTCTGAAGTTCATACTCAGATGTATTTGCTCAGATCTCGGTACTCAGTACTCGATACTCAGTACTCTAATCCCAGTATTTAATACTCAGAACTCTATACTCAGTTTTCGATATTCAGACTCTATACTCAGTACTCTATACTCAGAACTCAAAACTCAGTACTCGATATTCAGTACTCTAATCCCAGTACTCAACACTGAGTACTCAGAACTCAAAACTCAACACTCAATGCTCAGTACCCAAAAAAATGGTCCCATTCAATCGAAATTCTAGTTAAGTATTTACTTTTCAAAAAAACTCTTTCAAAATGTACCCGCCATTTCTCTGCTTCTCTCTGCTTTTGGGTAAATAACAAACTCTTGTTTTGTTTTTCTACCATTTTGATTGGAAAACGCAACAGGTTTTTGCGCTCAGCCATTGACTCGTCAGCTTTTACTTACTGGCACTGGCCCAGCCCTTCCTTGGGGCATTCTAGAAAACGAAAGTGAAAGTCATCACTTTTATTTCATAAAATTTTTATTAGGCTTCCATATTTCATTCACTTAGTTGGGTTGGCTCCAAAAACAACACACACACACACACACACACTAATCTTAGGGAAAACTGGGCGAGACTGCATCTGCAACCATTTCGCTTTCACATTTTGCTCTATTTACTTTTACGACACGCCTGGGCCAAGAGCGGAGCGGCAACAATGCCATTAAACTTGTAGACTTCAGTAGCCAAAAACAGAGAAAAAAGAAAGTGTCGCAATTGTTACATAAATTATTCACATGCTGCCAGACTGCTTGGAGCCCCATGGAGTTGGGGCTAGCTAAAGAGTTGCCAGGGTTTCTTATGATCGGCACGTGTGTGTGTGTGAGCGCGCATATTTCATGCAAAATGTCAACTCAAGGTGTTAGTTTAATGTTACTGTTTTTTTTCTTTCTAAGCTTAGCTACATTTTCAAGGCAACAGCTTAAGTTGAAGGAAAAATTAGAATTTAATTTGGGGTTGAATAGGGAAGAAATGTCAATTTGATACCAATTAGTATCAATTTGATATTTTAGTATTAACACAAATGAAAGTCTTCTGGAGTCTTAACATTTCTTTCCTTTCCTTTTTGTAGTATCAAATTATATTTCTCTTTTGAATGAACCAAAACCCTGAATGTCCTTTCAAGAGAGCTTCTTTTGTCCACTGTAAATGTATGTTTAATCTTGCGTAACACCTACACAATAATGCCTCCCCATTTGTCCTTCGCTCCACACTTAATCTCTGGCTAAACTCATTAGGGTCATTTGGAACGGAATCTCTTCTCACATATGCAAAACCGAAAAAAAAAGAAACTAAATTCGGTCATAATTATTTGGTCTAAGCCACCCCCTATCAATTCGTGGGCCATTCGATTTATCTTTTTTAAGCCGGACAACAGAAAAACAAGAACAAAGCGAGGAAAATACATTATTTTCTTTATGATGCGGCAATGCTGGCAAATCTACGCAATTAACGCACTTTATGCGGCAACGAGGGCAGAAAAAAGCAGCCTCAGCAACAATGTGACAGCTGATGAAGTCAATGCCATGGATAATTATGCTGATGAACTTGACAAGTTGAGAGTTGGGAGTTGCAAATGCTCCCAGTGACGCATTGCCTCATTAACGCAAAGCCAACTCACTTATTTAGGCTAAAGCGGACGAACGGACGGAGCCTCCTGACACGCATGTCCCATGGAACCAAAAAGTGAGTTCTATTTGTGAATACCCTGATAGGAATTGTATCTAGATTAGGCCAACATGAAGTGAACTTATTAAGCAGCTTTCATTTTTAATTATGCGGCCTCGGTCGGCCCCCTGCTATTTGAGGGCTTCTATTTGGTGGCCTGTCACAAAAAATTAAAAAATCATTTTGTTGCCCCACCCCCAACCCGCCGCCAGCAAATGCAATCAATCAAACCAAATTTAATTAAATTCTTAAGAAAAAAATTCTGCATAGGCGAAAAACTTGACCCACCTTCATGGAATGGATTTGTCTCTTTCGGACTTCGGACTTTTTTCTTCAATTCATTGAATTGTGTTGATTGTGTAGGGAAACCGGAGCAAATCAAAGTACTTTCTTTTAATCATTTTCATTTGTATGCGGGAGGCAAAAGTCCACAGTAAATGTCAGAAACTGAATTGTAAGGAAATAAAATGTAATTCAAAACTGAACCCACAATAGCAAAGGAAAATTTTAAATTAAAAAAAAAAAAAAAAAAAACCCCCCCTTCTGGGACTTGAACCATCACCTTTTCATTCCATTAATGCTTTTGGCATCTACAAGTCATCCACTTAGTTGACTTGGCTGAAGGTCTTAAGTTTTTTGCCGCAATCAATTGCAGCATAAGAACTGACACAAGGTATACCAAACAAGGTAGGCGCACTCGCTCTCTTGACAACTTGTTAAATTTCAGTCAGTAAGCTAAGAAAATCTAAAATAGAAGCACATTCTGCTGTCAACATTTCACTCAGATATTAATCATCTCTCTCTCTCTTTGAGTCTCTTTGAGTCATTTTTTGACACTTTGAGTACTTGTTTTTATGTAGAATGTTGAGTAAAATTTTGAGTTGTCACAATGAATGTTCTTCATTGTCAGCATGGAGTTAAGATCACCCAAAAAAGAGAGTGTGCTTCTATGTTAGATTTTCTTTGCAGTAAGCAACTGTTGTAAGCAACTGTCGTACTTAGTCGTTTAGTAGGCTTTGTATTGAGATATATTACTTTCTCGCTCTCTTTGGCACAAATATAAGGAGTTGTGAGAGAGTGAGTGCGCCTACCTTGTTTAGTATACCTTGGTTGTGCTGAGTTTTTATACTGTGACAAATGACTAAGTGGGCTGAGAGGCGTTGCAGCTTGCAATCACCCGAAGTACTTAGTTAAAACCCCAGTACCGGTGGTTTAATAATTATCATTTATATAAGTTTTTAGCTGGCTCAAGGTCCGAAAAAGTTGTGTTCACAACTGAAAACAACCATCGCTTCACCTGCTTTCGACAGCGATAAACCTACTGAAGATTCATTCGGTAGAATGATGAAACGGTACCGTATGGGCAACCAGCACATTTTTGGTGTTTTCAGTTGTGAAAAAACACAACTTTTTTTGGACCTTGAGCCAGCTAAACTCACTAATTAAACATTAGAAAGGTCGCCAGATAAATTACAAACTATAAGTTTTTCAGCTAGAACAAAATGTTAATAATATAAAAAATTCTTTATATATTTTATTTTTGTCTTTTTTCCATATTAAAAAATTAGATTGCTTCATTTTAAAGTCGAGTATAAGTGATCTTAATTCGTGATTGATTGACGAAGACTAACATTGAGAGTATAATCTTGGGTTAAGATTATTGGGTCTTGGTTGAATTCTGACTCCGTTTCTCTTTGATTCAAGATTATAATCTTAATTTCAGATTGATTTTTACAGATCTAAGATATGCAGGCGCGTACTAAGAAAATTTGGAAAATTTGTCAGCGAAGTGGGTCAAAAAGCCAAAGAAAAGTTTGCAAGCAGAAGGAATCATTTCCGACCATATAAAGTATATATATTCATGATCAGCATCAACAGCCGAGTCGATATGGCCATGTCCGTCTGTCCGTCCGTCTGTATGAACAGCTAGATCTCAGAGATGGTAAGAGATAGAGGTTTGACATGTATGGGACAAATGCTTCTTTTATCTGCACGCAGATCAATTTTGTTTCAAATTTTGGCCACGCCTCTTCCCGCCCCCGCGATTTGGAAAAAACGTTATATCTCCAACAGTTTTGAAGATAGACGATTTGTACCTTCTAGAGATAGTAAGTAAATAGCAAAATGAATCGATTTGCCAAAGAAATGATAAAGATCGGTTCTCAAGTTATGAGCAAAAAAGTGAACCAAGCCCCCCGCTACCCCCCTCCCACCCTAAAAGAATGTTGCATACTTTTCGGATGGTCACCCTAAGGAACGCAGGAACACTGTTAAACATGTTTTTTCATGAGTAACGGGTATATCGAAGTCGGTTAGAGCCGACTTTAACTTACGCTCTCGTTTAAACATAGACTTTTTCTTCTTCTTTATTGGCCCGATGCTTGCATCACAACCGTTTGACGGTCTCGGCCGCTGTTGCTTTATGCGCTTGACCAGACTAGTATCCCCACAGAGCTCATACAGTTCGTCATTCCTTCGGATGCGAAAATCCTCGCCAACTTTCAAAGGTCCATAAATCCTGCGAAGAATCTTTCGCTCGAAAACGCCAATCGCCGCCTCATCCGCTGATGATATTACCCATGCTTCTGCGCCGTATTGCAGGACTGGGATGTTAAGCGACTTATATAGCGCTATTTTTGTTCTTCGCTTGAGGTTTCTGCTCTTAAGCTCCCTACTTAGCCCGTAATAGCATCGGTTTGCGAGCGTGATTCTTCTTCGAATTTCCAAGCTGATGTTGTTGTCGCCGGTTATCATCGTTCCGAGGTAGACAAAGTCCTCTACAACTTGAAAGTTGTACTCTCCCATTGCAACAGATAGCCCAAGTCGTTGACGGAGCTTTGAGTGCTTCTCAACGTCATCATGCAAAGTCAAACGTACTTTGCTGGAATACCTAAAGTAGACAGGGCTTCGAAAAACTTTGACCTTATCGGCGTGTCGAATGCGGCTTTGTAATCAATAAAAAGATGGTGATTTTCGATGTTTCTCTCATAGGTCTTCTCCAGGATCTGGCGCAATGTGAATATCTGGTCTGTGGTGGATTTACCAGGTCTAAAGCCACACTGATAAGGTCAACAGTGTATCAACAAGAGGCTTTAGACGTTCACAAATAACGGGACAGAACCTTATATCGTGGGGAGGACTGTCCCGCGGTAGTTGGCGCAAACTGCATGGTCTCCTTTTTTAAAGATTGGACAGAGAACACTTAGATTCCAATCATCGGGCATGCTTTCGTCAACCCATATACGGCACAGAAGTTGGTGCATGCACCTTACCAATGCTTCTCCTCCAGCCTTGAACAATTCAGCGGGCTGCTCATCAGCGCCTGGCGACTTGTTGCTCTTTAGCTTTCGTATACAGACTTCCTATTGGGTCGGCGGATCTATCTCTATATTGTCGATTGGTGGCATCGTTACTTCTCTAGGTGCGGCATCCTGTTCGTCCTCGCCTCCTAGTAGGTTGGAGAAGTAACTTCTCCATTTGTTGAGCGCCACTTGCGGATCTGTGACCAGATTCCCCTGTTCGTCTTTGCATTGTGCGACTCTGGGCTTGAAACTTAGACTTAACAAACTGAATATGTGAACGTCTGCAGCCATTGTGCCGGAGAAACTGTGTGTGTTTGTGGCTAGAGATGGTGTGTTGCCACATCTAATCTCCCCCATCTGTGACTTTGTCAGACAAAGAAGGAAACGAAACTGATCGCATCCCTGACGACGGTACTCGATAGTTTCTCTGGTGGCGAGTGAAGGATGGCATCAACGGTTCTCCGACAGAAGCTGAAGTTTGTAGATTCTGGAAGAACTGGTGCTTTGATTGACAAGGACTTAAGTTTACCTCGATGAAGACTTTGATTTGCCGCTTTTGGGGACTTTGTGTTGCTAATCATATCGCTATAATTGCTATAACTGGCAAAGTTTAAGAACAATTCGAAATACTTTAGAAGATATATTCTATTTTGTAGACCAAGATGTGGATTCGTGGCCGCCTGCACTACATCTAGATTGGAACAGCTGCGGACTCAGAGAAGCAGCAGAGATTCAGTCAAATTTCGACAATGCAAAGGCAAAGTATGTAAGGGTGTAAGTTGTGTACTGAATTGCAGAAGACAAACTTTTGTTAGAGAGGGTGAGCCTATGTCTTAAGCAGACAAAAAGCTAACAGTCTGGCAACTCTTGGATCACAACTGTTACCCAGTATTCTGTTGACATGGTCACTTTCGTGTAGCTTTTGATTTTGTATGATGGAAAATTTGTACATTTACGAGTAAATTCTGTAATATCATAAACCATTTGTATTGATGACCTACATGAATATTTTTTATAACCAAAGTGAATATTATGAATTAAATATGAATTAAACTCATATTTTATGGGCAACTAAAGTAATTTGTTTGCATCATTGGACAAGGGTAAAGTCAAGGGATTTTATGTATTAACAGGTTAACCCTTTGAAGAAGAACTTTACCACCTCAGTTCTCTTTCAGATCAGCATTAGGTTAAGATATCTTTAGTTATGTGACGGGGCAGCTCTTTAGGTGGCAAAATACTCTCCCCACTTTCCCGAAGTCGGGAAGTGCTGCACGCGTTCCAGTCTTTGTTACAAGCTATTTCTGTCCAGGTAAACCAAGCAGAATTGTTCAACTTGTTACCAATGCATTTCACAAAAATGAAGGACAATGTGGAACAGAATAACAAGCAGGCCAAGGCGAATCGCGGAAAATGGTCTGGGAATGGTTGAAGAACAAGAAATTGCACATGCTGCAGTAAGGCGTAGCCTCTCAGAACTTGACACTTGACGACACACTAATAGACAAAAGTAGTAGAGGCAAGGCAAGATAAGTCAGCCACTCATAAAAGTTAGGGTCTAACTCCAAAAGAGTTCACAAAACTGTTGCTGCTCGGTTTCACTTTCCTATTGAAGGTTTTACTGTAGCCTAGTTCCTAGAACTATATTTAACTTGGCTTTATTTGAACTGGTTTTATGGCAATTCAAAATATAATCCAATGAGAACAAGAACTCTGTTTGCTTTGCCACATTGCTCTGACTCCAACACTGCCTCGTCGTCTTCCGTCTCCTTTACAAATATAGCTTATTGTTTTTGATTCCCTTCAACTTTTGGCTGGACCAGTTCGTCCTCTGGGGTTTCTGGTTTCAGTGGCTCAGCATGAGGAATATTATTGGCCCATATTTCTTTACATTTCCGTTCAAACTCCTCCTTTTCGCGCCGCTGATATTCTTCCTCTTTTGCTAACATGTCCCAGATGCCAGCATAGAACCATGAGTAATCGTTATGGTCGTCCGAATCGTGAGGATCCATTTTGTTTAGTTAAAAAATATAATAGTTTTATCGACTTGACTGTGCGACAGATTAGATTGAATGAAATTCAAACATCAGGCTACTTGGGGGTAAAGTGAGAGAAATAAGGTTGGTTCCTAGATCAAGGGTTAGTAACACTTTTGTCATTTCATAATAATTCACTTTCATAATTCTTAAATCTGAAGTCTAACCTTTTTTTACAAGACTTTAAGAAATGTGTTGTTTATCGTCATTTAACTTTCCAAAACATAACGACACCGGATTTTTTCCCTCGCTCAAAAGGACCCAACAATTATATTTTTTCATAAGCATATGATATAGCATTCGAATATAGAAGACTGTGCATTTACGTAAACACTTCAGGTAACGTAGATTTCAAGTTTACAAAAACCAAAACAAAGACAGATGAGTAAAAAATAAGATGATCTTTAGGACACAGGAGTAGAACAATTTTGGGTTTTAACATTCCCTAGTGAAAAAAGGTCAAGTCAGTGATTATTAATTCCCGGCCCGAAGGACCAAGAATCTTTCGCTCGAAAACGCCAATCCCTCATCCGCTGATGATATTACCCATGCTTCTGCTACCGGACTGGGATGATAAGCGACTTTTTAGCGCTATTTTTTGTTCTTCGCTTGAGGTTTCTGCTCTTAGCGCCCTACTTAGCCCTAATAGCATCGGTTTGCGAACGTGATCTTCTTCGAATTTCCAGGCTGATGTTGTTGTCGCCGGTTATCACGTTCCGGGGTAGACAAAGTCCTCTACAACTTTAAATTGCACTCTCCCTTGCAACAGATTGCCCAAGTCGTGTACTCTGTTTCGAGGACACTAGGTACTTCGTGTCGCAGTTTTCATTGGTGGAGATTTTTTACGGTGGTGGGTACCAAACCCGACGCACTAACCCTATATATTATACCCTGTAGGGAAGGGCCGCTCACGTTAGTCAGCAGGCGGGTGCATTGCCACTGCTTCCGGTGGTCACCAAGAGGAGGTGTGAGTCGACTTCAGACGTAGTAAGCCAAGATCACTTTGGGTTCGCCAAGAAGCTTTCCCTGACCACGTACGCCCCTATTGGGTCCAGAAGATCTATGACTAGAAGTTGTGATATAATTCGTAGCTTTTCTGGGTCTTTTACCGAATTTCTCCTCACAAATTAAGTCCACGGATAACTGATAAAATCTAGTTCAGCATATTGCGTATTATTAGTTCTCCCATCCGGTTCGAAGGACCAACCTGTTAAAAAGATATAACTCGTAGCTTTTCTGGGTCTTTTTCTAATTCCATAAGCCTTTAAGATTGCAAGCACATGGATTGCTGTTAAAATCTAGCTCATCATGGTGTGTATTAATAGATCCCTCATCCAACTCGAAGGACCAAACTGTAAGGTAGAAATAGTTTGTTGCTTTTCTTAGTCTTTTACCAAATTTCTAAGCGCTTAAGAGTGCAAGTATTTCCCACAAATAAAGCCCATGGAAAATCTAGTTAAGTGTAATGTGTATGAATATTTCTCCCATCCGGCTCGAAGGACCAACCTGTGAATTAAATATACCTCTTAGCGTTTCTGGGTCTTTTAGCTAATTTTTAAGCCTTTAAGATTGCAAGCACATGAATGGCTGCAGCTTAGTCTGTATTAATAATTCCCCCATCCGGCTCGAAGGACCAACCAAAGAAAAAAGTCATTAAAATGGGTTTAAACCCGTGTATGCTTGCCCTGATTCGTTTGCATTCCTGTATTGGGAGTGACTGCTCAAACAAAAGGGTCAGCTCAATTAGTGTCCTGTGACTTATTAAAATGCTGTTTGCTTGCTCCTTGCTGCTTGCTTGCTGGCTGCTGGGTTGCATTTGCTATACATCGTTGTTAGTTTGTTGGTTTGCTGCTTACTTCATGAAATGCATTCCACGCGATGTTTACACACTAAACAATAACAGGGATAACAAGCAGCGAGTGACGCCTCGCACACACACACTCACACACACAGACACATGAGCCGTTCCCCCAGTTTGCCGCAAAAGCCACATAACATACTTTCAGGCTGGAGCTTAAAACAATTTGCCCGAGCATTAAATACAGTTTAATTTTTTATTATTCTCTCTGCTTGTTTTTTTGCTGCCGTACACAAAAGTGGCCTGTTGTTTTACCCCCCTTTTCTGGTATGCAATAAATTGCGCCACTTGAGCAAAGTTAATAAAGTTACAAATAGTTGAAATATTTATTTACAATTTTTTTGGCTTGGCCAACAATTTTTCTGCCTGCGCTGTTTGTTGTTGCTTATGTGACATTGTTGACACTTTGAGCAGGGCGAGGGCCAGGGTAAGGACGAAGCAGTCAATGCTCTATCAAAAAAAATAAAGGAGTTGGGGACGTTAAACAATTTGTGCTGGTTGTTGGCATTGAGCAATTAAAGCTGCTTCAGCTTATCAATTCCCTTGCCAAATCGCTTCAGGCAACCGATAAGACTCGTCTCACTTTCACCCGCTGCAAAGTGAGAGAATTGTTTGCCATTGTTGATGTTGCTGGAGAGAGAAACTTAAAAAGCGTAAACAATTTCTTTTGACAAGTGTATGCACACACACACACAGTAGCTGGCTGCACTCAATTTCGCATGTAGTTTGTTTGCTCTTTCCTTCCCAACCGCAATTTCCTTTCTTGTATGTTTCGGGTTGGCATATTAAGTTCTTCGAAGGGTCATTTAAGAATGGCTTATTTAATTTGTTAATGAAAACCCACAAACAAGCCCAATTAGTTTGGGATATCTCCGAGGACCACTTCAAAGGACAAATGACAGTTTAACATTTCAACTAGAATGGAGGTAAATAAATTTAAGGGAGGTGAGCTAAGGGGTTGTCTCTACAGAATTGTTAAGCATTTAAGCTGTTCAGATTGACATTTGGTGGGTCAGCAGGGACAATTAGTTGAGAGTTGCACTTTGTTATTTGATTTTAGAAATATATTAAAACATGAAGCCTTGGGCACTTTTAACCAGGGGCCATTTAAACTCACATGCTCGTCTTGACGTTGCGTGTGTGTGCTTAGCCACGCGAGAGTGCGTTCATTTAGCACTTCTTTGTTGTTGGAAAAGTGAGCTTTAAAAGCTGGTATACTGTCGGTGTGTCGACGTTGCTGCCTCAGAGCAGCCTTGTATACACATTAGATTAGAACGTGCCGTACTCTGCTTTTAAACCTTCTCGATAAGGCAAACTACCGTAGAATTGTAGCGACAGCTCATTGATGGGCCCAGGTCCCAGTCTGAAATGGAAATAGTCAAAAAGTTTGTAAGCAACTTCAATGTTCTATCACCCACTTCAGTCTGTGCTTCCCGGAGAATGTCTCAAATAGAACTCTTATCAAATATACTGGCGCACTGTCTACTTTCTGCAAATCCCACAGCCAAAGTACAATGCAGGTAATTCAGTTCCTGCTAATGGCATGAATTCAGTTCTTCCTGTAATGTTTCGGGTTTCATTATATACTTATTTCTTGAGTATTGCTCTATAGTCACAATTGAACTGAATATTTCTAGCTTCTCAAATATAGGCAAGACCTCCAAATCTGACAAAGAGTTCCAGGCTACCCAGATCTCTTTCTAAATTTATTTTTTAAAACCGTGGGATCGCGTATTTGATCCAGTAGATTCCGGCTTTCGACGCCTTCTTTAGATGGCTCACACACCTCACTAACTTCTTTTCCTTGTCCTTTAGTGGAACGATTTTACCATACCGCGAAACCACCTTATATTTGCTAGTGACACCGCACTCTTAAGGAACAAACTATTTCGACTACTCTCTGTATCCCCTCTTGTTATCAGCAGCTATGTTTCCTTTCTGCTGTCATATCGCGGTCCCTTCCAACCAAATCTGAATACTCAGCCATAAAATCTTGAATCCTTAAGTCTTTGTCGAATCGAAGGTATTATTGGTGAGCTGCATAACCTTCGAAAGCCTAGATCCACCCAGTAGACTGAAACATGTTGTGCTTTTAATTTTTTGCACATGAGAAAGGGATCTACATTTTAACGCCGTATCAGAACGGCAATGTTTTAAAAGCTTCAGCAAGTTGGAGAAAGTGACCAGATGCGGAAGAGCTTTTCTTATAGAAAGGGAAAGGCCGACACACTAACCGCCGCGCCACACCCGGCCACGACATTGCTTATGAGCTTGTCAAACAAGTAAGAGCGTTGCAGTCGAGTGGCCCGACTCCGAAATACCCTTTTCAATTCAGACACATGCACAGACACACTCTCACATTTGGGCACCAGCGTCGAGATACCCAACCTATCTGCGTGCAGCCAATGCAGACCAACGGGTCTGTGCGCTGAGGGTGTACAGCGGATTCCGCACCATCTCCAGACTTAGAAAGCATTAATCCTGAAATGCGAAGAGCGGAAATTCGCGAGCCCACACGGAAGAAATGGCAAGAGCGGTGGCAGAGATGGACGTTCAAGCTGATTCCAAACATAGGATTATGGCTGGACAGAAGACACGGACAGGTGACCTACTACTTGACTTTACGGGACACGGATGTTTAAAATCCTACCTACTTAGGTTCAAACACGAAGACGACCCGTACTGCCCAGACTGTACAGGGCAGTCGCTCAGACGCCGAGCATGTATTTTTGTCTATCCGAAGTTCTATGAAGAACGACAAGATTTCAGCATGCGGATGGGGGAGGACACGGAAGAATCTAGACTTTTTCGGAAAATTGGTCTGCAGTCCGCAAAATGGCCAAGTAGTGTTCCAAAGCCTGCGTAGCGCAGAAAGACAGCGCAACTATTCACATAGGAGAGAAACCTAGATGAGCCCGTTGGCAATTCCCCCGATGAAGTAATACCTCACGGCAGTACCACGGAATCGGGAGAAGAAGGCGGTAGTTTAGTGGGTTGGAGTCCCACACTTTAGAGACGGCTTCCGATGCTTCTATCGCTTACAACAAAAAAAAACACACACACTCACATGCGCGCTCGCAAACTGACTCATGCGCTCCACTATAGGAAATTTTTACAAATTTCGGGCATTAAACTTCAACTTAAAAACTAAGCAAGATATTGCGGTCTTGTTCTTTGCTTTAGGTTATCTCTATATCTATAAAAGAGAGTGTCCTGATTCACTGATTCACTGACTGACTGACTGACTGACTGACTGACTGACTGATTGGCAATCATCGCACAGCCCAAACGGTAAGAGATAGAGGGCTGAAATTTTCACAGGAGTTTCTGTTGGTGGTGAAAGTGCGTACTAAGACGGGGTTTTGGAAAATTCCACCTGGAAAAGCGGAAAAGCGTCGGAAAAGTTTGTATGGAAAAAATGCTATTTTTCATCCGATTGACTTGAAACTTGGTTTGTAAGCTTAGTACGCGAAATAATTCGACACGTGTTTTCCCGATTTTGGAAAATCCGCCCACGAGGAAAATTCCCGGAAAATTCTGCATGAAAACAACTATTTTTCATCCTATTGGCTTGAGACGCGGTTTGACAGGAAGGTAGATGAAATAAATTGAAATGTGATTTTCCGAAGTTGGAAAATTTGACCCAACGGTCGGAAAATTCCCGGAAAACTCTGTATGAAAAAAACAATGTTTTGGCTTGAAACTCGGTTTGTAAAGACAAAATACGAAATAATTTGAAATGTGATTTTTCAATGTCGGAAAATTCGCCCACGAGGAAAATGGTCGGAAAATTCTGCATGCAAAAAACTATTTTTCGTCCGATTGGCTTGAAATTCGGTTTGAATGGACAGAATCCGAAATAGTTTGAAATGCGATATTCCGAAGTAGGAAAATTTGACCCAACGGTCGGAAAATTCCCGGAAAATTTCGCATGAAAAAACTATTTTTAATCCGATTGGCTTGAAACTCGGTTTGTAAGGACAAAATACGAAATAAATTGAAATGTGATTTTTCAATGTCGGAAAATCCGCCCACAAGGAAAATGGTCGGAAAATTCTGCATGCAAAAAACTATTTTTCATCCGATTGTCTTGAAACTCGGTTTGAAAGGTCAAAATCGGAATTAATTTTTGTTTTTATTTTCCGATGTTGGAAATACCGCCGGAAAGCCCACTGGGATGTGGGTGGAAAATGGGTGGTAAGTGGATGTAAAGTGTGTGGAATGTAGCGGGAATTGGGAGCGATGTGGGTGGGATGTGGGAGGGATGTGGGCGGGAAATGGGCGGGAAGTGGGTGGTATGTGGGAGGGAAGTCGGCGGGAAGTGGGTGAGATGTGGGTGGGAGGTGGGTGGGATGTGGGCGGGAAATTGGCGGGAAGAGGGCGGGAAAGGGCATGAAGTGGGTGGTATGTGGGTGGGAAGTGGGTGGGATGTGGGCGGGAAATGGGTGGTAAGTGAGTGTGCGTTGTTGTACTAATGAAGGCGCAGCGAAGCGCGACGGGTTATTTGCTAGTCTATATATATAAAACTGTTCAACCTGACTGACTGACTGGTGACCGTCGCACAGCCTAAACCATAAAAGATTGGAAACTGAGCTTTTAACAGTAGTTTTATCTTATGCTGAAAGTGAGTACTAAGAAAGGATTTTGGAAAATTCTGCCGGGAAATGCGGAAAATTGTCGGAAAACTTTTGTATGAAACTTCTTTGTTTTTCATCCGATCAAGTTCAAACTTTTTTTCAAAAATCAATAAAAATAATTCAACATTAACTGCATACCAATCTTCCGGAAAATCAACCACCTCTGGGTGGAAAGATGGTGGTCAAGGTTGCCAGCCATTTGCTCCCAGTTCATTTCGAAAGGCAAACTTTTCTTTACAGTTGCGAGAGCAGAGAGCGCACGCAAAACCAAAGCCCAGAGAGCATAAATCGAAGAGAAACGATTTCAATGTGTGCGCGGGAGCAGTTGAATTGAGTTACCGATCAGGAGCGTAAGAAAATGAAACAAAATTTGCAACACAATGAATCAAGGCAGAGGAATACGTTTTGTTCCGTTGCCTCGGCAACAACAACAAGACAGAGTACAAATTAAAAAACTACAGTTGCAAATAAAACAAAAACAAACGCAAATACAAAAACTCCAGCCACAATTAAAATAACAGCAACATCAAATAATGTGTGGGTGGGTGGGAAGTGGGAGCGATGTGAGTGGGAATTGGGCGACAAGTGGGTGCGAGATGGGTGGGAGATGGGTGGGAACTGGAGGGGATGTGGGTGGGAGGTGGGTGGGAGGTGGGTGGGAGGTGGGTGGGAGGTGGGTGGGATGTGGGTGGGAGATGGGTGGAAACTGGATGGGAAGTGGGAGGGATGTGGGTGCGAGGTGGGTGGGATTTGGGCGGGAAGTGTGGTGGGAGGTGGGCGGGAAGTGGGTGGGAACTGGAGGGGATGTGGGTGGGTGGGATTTGGGATGGGTGTGGGTGGGAGGTGGGTGGGAGATGTGTGGGTGGGGGATGGGTGGAAACTGGATGGGAAGTGGGAGGGATGTGGGTGGGAGGTGGGTGGGATTTGGGCGGGAAGTGAGGTGGGAGGTGGGCGGGAAGTGGGTGGGATGTAGGCTGGAAGTAGGTGGAAAGTAGTTGGAAAACGGGTGGAAGTTGTGTAAGAAGTAGATTGGGAGTGGGTGGGGTGTAGGTGGGATGAAAGTGGAAAGAACGCAGCAGCAAAGTCGTAACGCTGAAAAAGTAGTAAAACGTTGATTTCAAAGCCTATGTATGTATGATTCGATTTCTGGGCTCTACAGAGGAAACAAATTTATAGAATGTTTTCAAATTTGATAAATATTTGACT
The DNA here is from genome assembly GCA_018904275.1 of Lordiphosa clarofinis. Classification (NCBI taxonomy): domain Eukaryota; kingdom Metazoa; phylum Arthropoda; class Insecta; order Diptera; family Drosophilidae; genus Lordiphosa; species Lordiphosa clarofinis. The sequence continues at coordinate 600,536 of JAEIGQ010000166.1, read as the reverse complement.
CTCACGATTGACTTCAAACTGATTCTGATATGGGTTCTATACTGTTCAAGGCGCAGCGGGGGGATTTTTTGTAGTATAATATAAGTACCGTAGGGCTTTGTACGCGAAAAAGAATTCATACATATTTTTCGACCGCAAATTTTAAGGAATTTCTAAATTCCTTATAAAAATTCAGCTCATTTATTTTTTGAAATTTTTTTCCTGTCCTTACAGTCACCTCTAACTGCACAATGTAGCTCTTTAGTGATCCAAAGTGAATGCAAAGGCGTCGTTGGCGAAAGGCCGCAAAGGATTCTTAATAGGCACTGAAATTATATTTCAGACTTTAAGAACTATCTTAAGAACTCCTGCAGTGGACAGCTTGTCCGTTTTTACTTTGTACGAGCAGTTGTACTTGCTTCTTGTTACAAGTTATCTTCCCCAGATATTGAGAAATCAGCACCTTGTTTCCTACGCTTAAGCTTAAATGACCTTTGGAAACGACTGGGTTCATTTACTAATTGCATTCAAGTGTGGTCAAAATGATCTTTGCCCAAAAAGTTTTCGAACCACGCTTTATGCATCATTATTTCATAAAAACACATAATGGGATTCCTTTTTAGTTCATGAATAAATTTTGACGATACAGTTGTTTCAAGAACTTCCCGGTTCTATCATTTGCCTCTCGGCTGCAGGAGACAGCATTGCTATGACTGCTTGGGAATTGTAAGCCAGCATAGGAGCAAACAGAGTTGACGTCAAGCTGACCAGCCTTCTTTGTGATGTTGTGTGTTCATGTTAAAAAATATATGTGCAAACATAATAAGAGCGGTTCGAAATTTATTAATTTTTTAAACTATACATTTATGTCAGATTTCACATGTACTTCATAGAGCTATTTCTAACAAAAACTATAACAGAGTAAAGTTTATTTGACACACAGCAGCTGGGTTCCATATTGGCCTCTAATTGCTGCTCGAACAATTCCGAAAACTTTTAAGCTGCTCTCTGAAAGAAGGGAAATCAATTCTGAATCTACATTTTTTTGAGTGTTTAGGCTTCGATCTCTAGGGTTTGAACGCTATCAGAAATAGTCAATTGACACCTTAATTACCTAAATAGACCAACGAAATATGAATATCGAAATGATGCTTTTTGAATATCGATTGAAATATCGATATAGATATTTTCTATACTTATAAAAAAGTAGAACGAATAATTTGAGTACGAACCTTCATAAAAAAAATTTTGTCGTTCTTAAGTTTTCAAGAATTTTGCTCTTAAAATCGACCTAAATTCGTTCTCAATGCGGTTCTATAGCAGGATTCCCCAAGCAGAGAGCGCTAAAGCGTGACTGTGTCTCTCTCTAACACACACTGAAATGTGACTTCGACAAGCATTCGGCAAGTAAGTTCTAGCTCCCGGGGCTATCGCTGGGGAACTCTGTTCTATAGGCAAGGGGAGTGAGGGAACGCACACTCTGAGAGAATAACGTTGGACGCGCTGTCTAGGAGAGACTTAGCGCATGCGAAGTCAGATCAGAGCAGACGGCCGTTTATTCCCTTAACGTTGAACATTGAAGATGGGGCAAAAGTAATCGAATAAAGGACTGTAAAAATCCACATTAAAAAACAAGTGAGAAAGTCGGTCAAGCCCGACTATAACATACTCTGCACCTGAAGTAGAAGCTGAATGCAAAGCTGGTGCTGCGCTCATCTCGAAGTCTCTCACCCCCTCTCTCTCGTGCTCTCTCTAAGATTGTGCGGAGTTAGTTGTAAAATGGTGGGAGGGGGTGGGGGGAGGGTGATTTACTTTTTTGCTCATAACTTGAGAACCGCTCATCCGATCTTTATCATTTCCTCGGCAAATCTATACATATTACGAGTGAATAACTATCTCTAAAAGAAACGAATCGTCTGTCTTCAAAACTGTAGGAGATATAACTTTTTTCCAAATTGCGGGGGCGGGAGGGGGCGTGGCAAAAATTAAAACTAAACTTGATCTGCCTGCAAGAATAAGAAACATTTGTCCCATACATGTCAAACCTCTATCTCTTACCATCTCTGAGATTTGTTTGTTCAAACGGACGGACGGACATGTCTATATCGACTCGGCTGTTGATGCTGATCAAGAATATATATCGAACCCACGCCTTTCACACCAGGTTCCCGCTTTAAAGAGTTGAAAATTTTTTAAAACAAAACAATTGATTTTTTTTCTTTCTTAGATTTTGTTACCTGTTTTTGGCTCCCCCTAGTTTCTCATGTTTTCCCCCTTGACTTTTTGGGTACATGGGGAATTTATAAAGTTTGCAATTTCTTTTCACTTCCGGGGGGAGGGGGGTTTTTTTCCGTTGTTTTTGAATAATTTATTAAGTTTCATTTGTCTTCAGTTTGCTGTCATATATTTCTCTGTTATTTCTTTATTTTTTTGTTTCTTTGGCTCGGATGATGAATGTTGCCTGACTGTGAGACATTTTTTTCCGATTGTTTGTTGTAATTTGAAGAGTTAATTAATATTTATGTCCGTTCGTGTTAATTAATAACAATTTATGGCCAGAAATTTGTAATCAATTCGTACTTGAGCCAGTCAATTGCATGCACATTTCTGTTGCAAGACAAACCGAAACGTGCTTCTCATTTCGATTTGATTTCCATTTGGGTCTGTAATTGCAATTGATGTGAAAGAGTCGCAGCAAACCGTAGGGATTTTGTTGGATTAATATTTGCCAAGCAGAAAGGGAAGAGTCTCATCCACGGCCAACAATTCAAATAGGATTTGTATTTGTTTGCCTTTTAGCTGAGTTTCGTTGGTAAAGGAATTTTGTTGGCATTTTTCTTCGGTGGGTGGAAAAGAAGAAAAAAAAAAAAAGTGTTGGGCAAATATTTTTGGCAAGTTTGTTAGAACGCTAATTTGATGTGCCCGAAAAGTATCTGTTTGCGGTTTTGTCTGGTTTAGTTTGGGGTGGGCAAATATTTGGTCACATGCGATGATGATAAAGTGTGCTTACTATTCAGAGGCTCCAAAGAGTGGAAGTAATGAAATGAAGGTGCTGGAGCATAAGGTGAAAGAGAATGTGAGGTTTAGGGGGAAGGTTTATACTGCCTGTCTCTATACATATCGAAGTTTGACATTTTTCAGTCTGAACTTCTTTTATTTAATTTAATGCACGCAAAAAAATTGACTTCCCCCGTTTTTTCGCTTAGCTGACGTGAGTTATCCTTGCCTGTTTGTGTGTACTTTTAATCCTTGGATGTGTTCTCAGTGCCTGCGTGTGTGTTTGATCCCATTTACTTGGGATAAATGGTTATTTAATTTGTTTTCTATTGGCATTTTCTTAAGCTAACTCTGTTTAACTCTTATCCACCTACTTATGTAAGGAGTCTCCCTCCCACTCTCTCACTCTCTCTCTGGCCCCTAAATATATGTAGCATACTTTGCGGCTTGGCCCAAGTTGAGCGCGTGCCAAAAGTGCGGTTGTGTGCGTGTGTTTTTGTGCGTATGCATGTGTGCTGCGGTCGCTTGAGACAAATGAACTTCGATTTGAGTGCGATTATTAAACAGCCAACCTCAAAGTCAGCCGCTTGAACTGGCAAAAGTAATTAAAAATTTTTGGAAATTCTTTTACTTAAGGGTTTTTGCTAGCATGATCCGATCTTGTTGCCCAGCGCCTGCATGTATCCGATCCTGCACTTGGTCAAACATTCACCAATTCCGTCGATTTTTATTGTTCCATTGCAGCCTACCAGACCGTCCAAAAACGACTTGCTTCCGCTCAAGAGGCTTGAGTCAAGAGTTTTCGAATTCAACAAGAAAGCACTCAACGCGAGGCACCACTAACGACAGGAACAAAGTCCTCAGCGATGGGCTTCACATAAGCCCTCAACAAGAGGCACCAAGCAAGTCTTCTGTAAGAAGCACCGTGAAGCACTCAACTTCACGGCTCCATAAGAGTCCACAACTAGAGGCAATACGAAAGATCTCAACAAGAGTCAAGTCCTTAACAAAAGGCAACACGAAAGTCCTCTACGAGACGCACCGAAATGTGACGAAATGTGACACGTCTATTTAACACATATACAATTTCCCTTGGAGCTTGATATATGCCTGCCAGTTGGTTCTATGGCAGCTATACAAGATATTCATGACTGAAAAGTGTCAAGTGTTAAAAAAATATAGTTTTTCTCACTAAAACTACTTTTTCGACCGATTGTTTTTATAAACACTGGAGCAACACTATAGACGCACCTTGTTTTTTCAGTGTACGCATAGAAAGAGAAGAGGTCGACAAACTCTTTACGATTACAGTTTAAAAGAGCAGCAAAGCCCACAGGTTTTCCAACGGATTCCTTCAACCGCAAAGAAAAGCAAATAAATTCAATGGCAGCATGTCCATATACACTCTGGAGTTCATAGAAGTGCTTGCACTCAGAAAAATACTACCAGGATAGACCAATCGGGATAGAATTTATGCCGTTTTGTACTTGAAATTTTAAGTATGATTTGTTCTTGAATGTACTTAAATTAAGTACGAAACATACTAGAATAGAAAAACGAATGTTAAAATTATTCAAATGAGAACAAACGTTCTTGAATCCAGTACATATCGTACTCACAGTTAGCCTAAAAATTTAACTAAAGATCGAACTTAGTTCAAGTACAAAATTTCTTGGATTAAGTACAGAATAGACTTACTGTGCAAGCTCCAAAAAGTGTAATACGAAAACTGCGAGTTATTTTACGTTGGAACGTCTGTTCTTGAAATTCCCTCCTGGTTCTAACACTGCGGTAATAGAGTGTGGGTAGATTTCCGACCTAAAGTATAAACATCTGGGTCTTTGGTTAATTCATTTCCTTTGGATTTTGATATTATATAGAGACCTTTATAGGCTTAGACCAAGAACATTTTGTACTTATTTTTTGAAGTATTATTTTGCTTCAAACATGGTTTGGAGTTGACTTTTGAAATAGTAGACTGCGATGAAGAACCTTTTTGCACTTATTTTGGGAGAAATTCGGGCTGCACTTAAGACCTTAACAAATTGATAATATGACCAAAAAGCTATTATAATAGTTCGAAATGTACTTAAAATATTCCGAAACAGTCTTCAAACAAGTATTTTGGGATTGAAAAAATTGACACCGTTCGTACTTGATTCAAGTACAAAGTTCTTGGTTTTTTTTTTCTGAGTGTGGAAATGCCAGCTCCAAGCATCCACACTCGCAGAACGCAACCCATTAATGAACATTAATGAACCTCCTCCAAAATTTGTCTTAGAAAAGTACCGGGTATCCTGCCTCAAATTCCTTCAATAGTGCTGTAGTGGCGCTTGGATAAACAAATTGAAAGGAAAAGCCTAAAAGTAGGCAACACCATTCTATATAAAAACGCATCAAATGAATTGGCTTTGTTTTAGTAGTGTATTTAGTTGTTGATATTTTAGGAAATTAAAATAACAAAACAATCAATATGAACTAGCTCAACGAACATTAATTAGAAATAAATTCTTTTATAATATAAATAAATTAATTTCGATAAATATTTTGATCAGAGTTGACCCAAAAAGAACTCGATAGTTTACAAGTGACGGCTGAGTGACAATTGCATGTCACCAGTATTTCCGAGTCGCGGCAAGGTGGCTTTTGACAAGCTTAACTTCCGCCTATTTTCTTTGTACCAGCATCCAGAGCACAACGTGAGCGGAAAAATATTACCTCAGAAGAGGATGAACCTCAGAGTGACTTATTTACATCACCGTAACCATACACAAATTGTACAAATCAATTTACTTATCCATTACACTGCCGCTTAAGTATACTTTCCCCGCAAGGGTCAAGAAGCCGGAGTTAATTATCTTTTTTTTGGTGTGCCAACGGATCGTGAAGACCGCCCACACAATAAAAGTGCCAAGCCCCTAAAAATAAAAGGGTAATTATTTGAGTGACGTTGGTGGTTGAGCAGAAGACGCTCATTTATTTGTCTCGCCTTTTCACAGGAAGTGGCCCCTAGGGTTAGCCAAGCTAACCTCCACCCTCGTCCAGAAGGGTGCCAAGGTCAAGCCCCGACCAATCTTTATTTTTCACCATTTGGAAAGGTGATTCTCTGGAGATCGTGCCAAAATCACCTATGCCCTCGAAAAGAGACGAATTCAGATGCGCCAAGCAGTGCCTATAGTGACGTCGAGTTGGGAAGACCTTAAACAGCAGCCGGAGAGAACTAGCAGACACCTCAGCTGGATTTTGTTTTGATTTAATTAATTTTTTTTTTTGCAACAAATAAGGCATAAGTGAAAGAAGGAAACAAAGAGAGAAGCAGGGAGAATCAACATATTTTGAATTCTATTAATTTTTATTGTGTATTTGGCTTAACACTTTAACCAACAAAAGTACAAACCGAAAAGTTAATCCAATCACAACCAACCAAAGTTATCGATCATCACCAAAATCTCGAAACGTGGTCTTCAATTTAAGAGTGGCAAATTCTTTATTGTAATCATTGCAGGCTACACCTAAATTACCTTTCAGCTCGTCCGACCGAAAGTACTTTCAGCGCGGAATAGCGGTAAGTCAGATCAGCCTTTTATGGCCCCTTTACGTTTGTTTTGATTTGGATATTCTCTTCGCATCGGCTGACCGATGAAGGTTGGCCAGTAGACAAAATAAAGTAAACAAAAGGAAATGCGTTTGCTGGCTGAATTATTACAACTAGTAGTGTACAGTGCGACCTCGATATGAAGTTTTCGTTGTTCACAAATTAGAAGTCTTTAATTGAATGAGAAAATTTAAAACGCCTTTATACACTGAGAAAAACAAAATGAATAAGTCACCCCATGCGAAATACTTGATCTACCCACACAATTAATTTTTTGATAACCAACTATCTTTCTACATTAATACCAAGTTAGAGTACATGCCTTAATATCATCTACATATTGTTATCTACTTTATATATTTTAATTTTTCTTACATTATCCACCTTTTATACTTAAATTACTTATTATGCTAATCTTGGAGCTACTCTCCATCCGTAATCAGCATAAATTTTGAATTGCGGAGGATTTTGCCTTTGTTTATAAATGCGTATATCTAACTATAAAAGAATTAAGAAGTAGGAGTTTATGTTAGGGGCCTCGAGTAAGAAGTCCAGGTAATCCTAATGGGAACCCAACCCCTTCTACTGACCACACAGCCGGAACAAGCGCGTGCTCTACTCTGGAACTTCATTTACACCAGCTCGCTTTTGGCAAGAACTTTGTAACTTACTGTTACAGGTTACATGCTACAGTGCGAAACCCCATGAGGACTGTCCAAATTAAACTTTTTTTCTCCGAGAAAATGATCTAGAAAGATAAATTAATATTTACATTGCTCTATAAAGCTCTATTATTTCTGTCCACTCAGTTCCCGGTTCGAACCTGAACCTTGGTTCAGCGACCTTCTGAACCCGCTCCGTGAACCCGAACCCAAAAAGTTTCAAGGGTTTGAACCCCGATTTTTAGGAGGTTTGCAGCCCTGATTACAACTTTTTAGTATCAATAATTTTTTAAATTTTAAATTAATTGATTTTTCGAAATTTTTATTAGAAATAACTATTTATTTCGGTCCCTGGTGTACAATTGTCATGTTAAAATTGTTTTGTGTTGAATTGACATGGAACCACGAAAGCCCTCAAGGCGAGGCAACCCACACATGCCAGGACTTCAACTGTGCTCATCATCGACCCCTACTACTTCTCACACGGAAGCAGTTCTTCGACTCAACTACGATACCCACAAAATACCAATCGAAAGCCATTCGCTTCCCTCATGGTCACTGGAGCGGGAGTACTGAGGCCCCTCTGGGCCACTCTATGCTGCTTATCTGTACACTTAAGTGCTCCATCTAGGTTCACGGTTCAGCTGTGCAATGTGTGTGAAATTCGCTCTGTTAATTATGGTTAATAAAGTACAAATATTAAACATAAACAACAGAATAGCTGGTCGACTGCACATTTCTAACTGGTCTAAGGCTGCTTTTGGGTCTAATTAAGTTGCTCTAAAATATTTATGGTATACTCTCAGCTTTAACCCCTGGCCCCTTAGTTTAAAGCCCATAAAAGCATGCAACAGTTTTAGTTCTACTTTGATTTACTAAGTCAAAAATAAAAACGCCACGCTACATAAATCTCAGTATTATAAAAAATTGAAAGCAGACCACCACTGGGCAAGGGACCAACGCACACACATCGTATATCATTACACGCACACACACACACGTACTCAGAGAGAGAGAGAGAGGGTGGAGAGGGCGAAAGTGCAGAGTGTCTGCAACGATATTTTACAATATAATTATGTCAACTACAGAGCATGACGACAAAATCTCCGACGAGCTCTCTACTTCAACAATACTTTGTGTGTCCAATTCCCATCCCCCCAACCCCCTCCTCCTCCCCCCTCACCAACTGTCGCTTTAATGCAACCGGGTTCAGATAGCCAGTGTTGGAGCCAAAGCTGCAGGCGCTGGCGCCAGCATATGAAATTATGTCACCCGTTGGGAATACGTTGGGGAGCGAGCGTTGAGATTTCTGTTTCAACTTGTACCATTTCTTCAGCAGATTTGGCATTAATTAAATTAAACTTTTTATTTTGAATTCGTATTTGCTTACTGTCGGTTGGGTGCCGCATTAACTGACAGTCGATTTTAAAGTATTTATGGTTATTTGGAGGGTTATTAACAAGAAAGAGGTAGAGAGCATTGAAGAGCTACTGAGCCTACAATCGCATAGCTTCTTCTTCTTCTTTCTTCTTCTTCTCTTCAATTCCTCAAAGAAGAGCACAAATTGTAAAAGCCATTTAAAAAGTGTAACTAAAGAGTCATATACTACGTTTCTATACACCAAATTAATCATGATAAAAGCCCTTCAAAGTATGCAATATTTTGTTTTCCTTTTATAATTATCTACTGCCTAGCATTAATTTTCAGTTTATGGCAGATTATCCAGCTTATTGAACCAGTTATAATGTGGCGTTAAGCCACATATAAAATAAAATATAGTTCTCAATTAGTCCTTTTCAAATGCATTGCATACTTTAAAGGGCACTAAGCTCTATAAATTCTGTGTGCATAAACTAAGTAATTTAGCTTGTAAAGCGACTAAAAACTGAAAGAATTCGCATTAACATTGCGCATTTAAATATCTAGCTTATACATAAATTTAAACTTGAATTAAGCACGTTTTACTCAAATTAAGAACAAAAATTCTTAAAATTCGTAAAAATCAAACTTAAAATAGTAAAATAGTAAGCGCTTTATTTTACAAATAATGAAAATGGAAATACAAATACACAGAGAAAAATATCCGTTCGAATTGTAACGAAATCATGAACTTTTGTTGACGATAGTCTGCTAAGCACGCTTTTTCGATATTCATGAACATTCGTTCACAATATGCCATGAACATTTTGTTCTCACACATGAACGGTTAGGGCTTGTGTTATTAACATTTTGTGCTCGATTCAAGAACATTTTGTTCTCGCTTTGCCGGCAACTAAGATCCAGAAAAAAAAATTAACCATAGTTAGGTGAATGTGGAAGTCTCCTCCCTCCAGGGTGGTTTTGGTTACTCGGGAAGGGCACGGAAGGAAGGAAGAGACGACCAACCCACACACCTCACCCACCGCGTTGCAACCTACAACCTTTTCTAAGCTGTAGCTAAATTTTATAAGAATTATTAATTTGAAAATTTTCTTGCTTCACCTAGTCTGGGACTTGAACTCAGGACCTCGAAGAGACTAAACACGGACGACGTCATTTTAACTCACACGACCATCCAGCTCACGCGCGAGACAGCGACAAAATCATATTAAGAAATGAATGCTTTCAGAATGAAGTGCTTAAGTAAGCATTGAGACTGCCGGACAGATCCAGATGGCTCAGCGGAAAGGCATTCGCTTAGCACGCCGAAGTCCTGGTTTCCAATCCCCGTCGTTTCCTGTTTCTTTTTTTTCAACTTTATTTATTTAAAGTATTTTTAACATTGTCCATATTTTTTACACTGCACTCTGGTCCTATGATATAAATAAATGTTAATAAGCACTGAAATCATAAAATAGCTAAAATATTTATATTTTCATGAACACTTTTTCGCATTTCATGACTACCGTTCATGTTTTATGAACGGAAAAAACAGACCACAATCAGGACCATTTGGTTACGATTTTAGAACGGGATATTTTTCTCTGTGTACATTAATGGAAAGTTTAGAGCTAGGGCCTAGACTTAGACAGAGATTTATGCATAAATTGTTATTGCAAAAATGTCCAAGAGAGACAATCTCATTATCTACAAAGCGGTTGTATCCACGGCTAGCTGCAGAATGCCAAGACTATAATTCATCGACAAATGAAAGGAACACAAATTTGATACTTACATTTACCGTTAATGTGCTGCATTTCAGCCAAGCATATCCATGTATTGCTTTTAAGTGCGATATTATATTTGTTGAGTTTCCACGAACTTTAATAAAATAACTTTTGAACATGTTGCCTTAAGTGTTTAGAGCACAAGAAACAGTTATTCGCAACAGTGTGACCGAACGCAGAAACAACGAGAGCGTTGGTTAAAGTCGGCTCTAACCGACTTCTATATACCCGTTACTCATGAAAAAACGTAATTAACAGTGTTCCTGCGTTTCTTAGGGTGACCATCCGAAAAGTATGCAACATTTTTTTAGGGTGGGAGGGATTTTTGATCATAGCTTGAGAACCGCTCATCTGATCTTTATCATTTCTTCGGCAAATCTATAAATTTTGCTAATTACTAACTATCTCTAAAAGGTACGAATCGTCTATCTTCAAAATTGTAGGAGATATAACGTAGAGTAAAAAGGGTATACTAAAGTCGTGCAAATGTATGTAACGGGCTGAAGGAATCATTTCCGACCATATAAAGTATATATATTCTTGATCAGCATCAACAGCTAAGTCGATATAACACGGAAAAATCCAAAGTGATGGTAGTCCGGAATGGAAGAGGTAGGATGGCAAGAAATGAAAGCTGGACACTCGGTAACATTCAACTGGAATCGGTGAAAATGTACAAGTAAAATGAACAGTGCTTAACAGTGACTTTACAGTGATGGAAAAGACCTAAAAGATTTAACAGTGGCTTAAGGGACTTGAGATAATTTATTATTTATTATAGTAGAATCGAGAATTCCAAATGTTTTTTGCCATAATCATCGTAAAGAGCTTCGCTCGTACCGTGCGTCTCATGACACACACTCGTTTTTTTGCTGTTGTCTGGTCACACTACACTGTCGAAGCAAATTATTTCCGCTCCCACAAATTACATACCTATCTATAATTTAAGTTTCCCAAAAGCCATTTAATTAGCAACTATCAGCGCTTTGCTTTCAGGGTTGCCCACCCATACGAAAAAAAAAAATAGAAGAAACAAAACAATACAAATTTGCTGAAATTTTATAAAAATTTTAATTATTCAATTTTTGAATGCGGGCTTTTACTCTGGGGGAAACTCTCCTGAGGGTTTTCATTTAATTTCCAATTTTTACCCCTTTTGGGACCAATTTTGTGGGCGTGTGGGGCGGGGCGGGGCGGGGCTGCTGTTCATTGTTTGATTTTATAATAATTTCGTTTATGGCATTGAAGCGATTTGCACTTAAAACTTTAAGTTCTCGCCTTGGACCCATTTTGCTTGAGCGAGTCCTGGCGAGCTTCATTAACATTCTGCCAGCCAATCGACGGTGGGGAGGGGAGGCAGGGTTGGCTTTTGTTTCGGTCGCGACGTTGTAGCGTTGCCAATTAAGTGAAAGCCCGTAAGTGTGTGCTGGTTGGGCAAATTGATTTTACGCTGAAAAAGGGGTTCGGCCACAAATAAAAAAAAAGGTTGACAACTCTGGTTGAGTTGTAAAAATATACATTATATAGGGGGGGGGGGCTAGCCACCAAGTCACCAAGCTTCTTGATCGCCTTCCAGTCCAATTTGGGGCTCTTTATATATTTTGCAGGATTTTCCCTACATATCTGACTGATGACTTCATTATATCCTTCAAAAATTGCCAATTGACAGTTTATTTACACCATTTTAGAAGCCCAAAAGTAGGCTGAGATTTCAACTCCTCCTAGAGCAGCAGTTCATTGCAAGGCCAACTGTTGCTTCTTTAGTCATAAAAAAAGGACATTTCAAAAATTTATGTTCGTCTCTTCCATTTTCGTCAGCATAAACAGGATCAGCTGAAGTGGCCAAAGGACTTAGTCGACATAATGAGAAACACTCGACCCGTCGGCCAAAGGACAAGTCCTAAGTCAACACCTTGAAACACAAAAAAAGAAACACTGCTCACTTGCTTTTGCCACCGTGTGGTAATAAGCTGCAATTTTATTATTACATTTTTCAGCCAACTTTAACTGCTCCGGGTCTGGGTCTGGGTCCGGGTCCGGGCGACGTCTGTGCTCGGTAATTTCAGATAAATGAAAATGCATAAACAAAGAACTCATTAAATTCAGACAAGCCCACTGCCAACCCGGCCACAAAGTAACTCCGGCCATCGCCCACCGGCGACTGCTGATAAATGTCTCACCGCAAACACCCGACACCTCGTCCTCCCGCCATCTCCCGCCGCCCACCATGACCCAGGCATTTCTTTGTTGTGGACTTGACACCTGAGCGGGATTGAACCCGCTGGGCAGACGGGCTGATGCACTTGTGCACACATAATACTTAAAATATGGTAAAGACCGTGCTTAACATTTCTGCTCTCATACAGAGAGTAAAATGCAAATTTTTGCGCACTTAAAGTAAGTTTTAAAAGGAACTGAAACAGAAATCGATGTTGAAAATTGCTTTCAGCTGTTCAGTTCACAGAGTTGAAACAGAGAAAGAAACAAAAGATTTCAAAGTGACATTTGCATTGCATTGCAAAGCGAATTAATTGAGATTGTATTTGGCCCAAGGGCAGGTTGGAAATGTTAGAAAAGAGGAATGTGGGATAGGTTCGCTTTGACGGTTTACAGAGATTTGAAACCAATCACAGAGATTACAAATATTCAATTAGTTTTGCATTTAATTTATGAACTTGAGTTCTTAGACAATATTTAAATTCTTATAAATTCTATAACAAGACTGAAATCATTTACGACCCTATAAAAGAGACTGTCCTGACTGACTGATTCACTGATTGGCAATCTACGCACAGCCTAAACGGTAAGGGTTAGAGGGCTGTAATTTGGACAGCAGTTCCCATTGGTGGTATAACTCGGTTTGTAAGGTGTAGCATGCAACGTGCAACAAAATGTTGCAGGCTCTCGAGCGGATGGAGGTGTAGCTGACTCGGAGGGGGGCACGCACTTGTTCCGGCTATTTTAATCGGTAGTGGGATGGGTTCCACAAATGGTTCCTAGTTGCCACATGCTCGCCTATATATGCTCAATTTTATAGAAATTCGCGTGCGGGTTCTTATTTAAATCGATCGATCAGATAGTGAGGAAAGAAAGTTAAAAGTGAAAAGGAAGAAAACTAACTACATATAATACTCATCCGACGGCCCAAACTGCTATCAGAGCCAGATCCGCTGTCATTTGTGCTGTGCGGATGTTGTTGCCACAGCTAATGCCCACCCTACCATGACCACCTTTATGCCAAGGTCAAGCTATGACCGGTGATCCCTAAGGACAGTCGACTCTAAGATTCCATTCTCTTCTTTAAACGTTGCATGGTTCCCAAACAAAAGTACTTAGCAGATCATCACTTCATTCAACATTCTAAATTTATTAATAAACAACTTCATTATCTCCAGCAAAAATTAAAATCATCATAAAGGGATTTATTCAGGGATTAAGGCAAATAACTAATATTAGAATATAAAAAATATATGTAAAGTTGATTAAATGTACAAATAATAAGGCTAGCAATAAGATTTAGTTAAGTTCCTATATTTATCTTTAATTAAGTTTCATTATTACGAATGGTTAGCAATAAGATTTAGTTCAATTTCAATATTTGATTTCAATGTTTGATTTTAAGCTTTTCTAGTTTCGTTTTTATTTTACTTCATCATTAAGTTAGAACGTTCATGGTTTGATTGACGTTAATGATCATTGGCTATGGCAAACATTTTAGCTAACCGCGAGGCCTACGAATGGCTCGAAAAACAAAAAGAACTTCGCTAATGATCATTAAGAGTCATAAATGCATTGGCTTATCAGCATGTAAATATTTTATGGCAATAAAATAACAGCTGATTGATTTGAAATTGAATTGAAATAAAACATTTAATTACTTTTAGGTTGCGCGAATGAATTTTGAATTTTGGTTCGTTTAGGTATGAAGATCGCCAGTAAATAAAACAAACATATTTTTGGTTTAATTCTTCGGCTTAAGCCGGTCACTCACCCAACACATATGCAACGTTGAAAGCGCTCTGAGGTTGTTGTTGTTGCTGTTAAATTGCTTGGGACTTTTGTTGTAAGAAAAATATATTGTTTATTTATTGGGCGGGGACATTAGAACCTTGAGCTTAAGCAAAGACCCTTTCTTCGGCAACAAAAAAATTAATAAATGCACTTTGATGTGGACACCTTTGCATGTGTGAATTTTAGGCTATTTGTTTTTTTTATGAATTTTCGCACTTAGTAACAGGAGGAGACTTTAACTTTTAAAAATTAATTGAACATTTTTATCCATTTGCTGACCGCTTTGTTGTTAGCTGATTGAGTTGAACTACGTATAGAATTATAATTTTTTTCTGCACGTGGCCAGACCATTATGTAACAATTGGGTATGATGTGTCTGAGGGTACGAAGCAACAAAAAAAACTCTGTTTGCACTATCCAATATTTAGTTGGGAGGATTAAGGGTTTTCACCACCAAAATTTCCGCAATTTCCACTTCTGGAAGAAAAACCGAACTAGGCTGTAGTTTTGGGCTGCGACTTCTCTAGCCACGCGTGTATAGGGCTTAGCTTTCGCAAGGGAACTGCACTCAACGGCAGACGAATGATCGGTGGATGCTTTGCGTATTCTTCTGTTGCTCTGCTCAAGTTAGAGTGGAAGAGGGGGAGTGAAGAGAAACAAAGAGCATTTAATGCCGGCGCTCGTGGCTTTATGTGGAGTACTCCAGCGGCATGAGTCCGGGGGATTTTCGCTCGATCCACATGAATTGGGAGGATGGACTGAAGTACCAATCTTCTCGTGCACTTTAAGTTTCTTCACTAGGAGGTGGTTCTTCCATGGGTACTCTGGGATACAATGGAGGCCACAAAAGGCACCTTGGGGGTCGCACTGGGGGCCAAACCTATAAGGTTAGAAAACCACCAGGTTAGATACGGCCATGGACAAGACAATAAATTGAAATATTCTTTCTCTGCTCTTGAGTGAACTTACTCGTGGAGTCTGGCCGGTAGGGATTGTTTGTGGGGCTGGCTTAGCAAGCTCTTAATCACTTTTCACTTTGAACTTTTGCACCTAATGACTTTATTTTGTTCGCGCTTGAAATGGAGTACTGCACTTGTGGATAGTCCAAACGGAAAAAGGAAGGGCTGATTTGGTTAGGAGAGCATTGGACCTGTTAACAGAGGCTTGGTTGCAATTTTGATAAAATCCCAAATTGTTTTTATTTGACGTTTGAGTCTGTTATGAGCGTTTTGATTAATTGCATTTTGTTGCTCATAACATTTCGCTCAACCAAGTTTACCTAGTATGCTTTTAGGCTTGGTTAATATAGGGAATTGTGAGGGAAATATCATTTTGACTCAATTTTAGCTACATGGAAAAAAAAACTGAAATTCGAACGACAAGCGCCCTACAAAGGACAGAATGCAAAATATTTTAAAATGTGATATGTCGGAAAATCCGCCCGCAGGCGTCATGCGTTCAAATTTTAACGAGAGCGTAAGTTAAAGTCGGCTCTAACCGACTTCGATATACCCGTTACTCATGAAAAAACATGTTTAACAGTGTTCCTGCGTTCCTTAGGGTGACCATCCGAAAAGTATGCAACATTTTTTTTCGGCAAAATTTGAAACAAACTTGATCTGCCTGCAGATAAAAGAAGCATTTGTCCCATACATGTCAAACCTCTAGTAGTAGTTCTTTATTGAAAATAAGACAATTGTATGGGCATGGCGTTATTGCCGTCAGCCTTATTCTATAACTAGTTTACTGCAATATTATTATTATTCATCCTATAAAGCTTAGGAAGTCCCACCCTTCGGAGTTACACCACCTGCCTTCCCCGCTCGTCGCGAGATAGCAAATCTTTCACTCCTAAGGGGGGCGTCCCAGGCTCGTATTAACCTAACTTAGTTTATAGCTTGAATATTTTTCTAAAAAGCTTCCGCCAAGATGTTCGCTCTATACTTGTAGGCCTCAAGCAGATATTTTCCCAACTGCTTCCAGGATTGCCCATTCAACACCGCCTTCAACTCATCCATCGTGAGCACCGCCTTTCCCATCAGGCAGACTCTAAACTCCTTCAAAATTGGGAAGATGGCTATGAAGTGTGCAACAACCTCTCTAGCGTTCATATTACAGAAAATGCAGAGCTCATTTCCCTCGTGTCTACCTCGACCATATGGCATGTAATTAAGGGCCAGTATCTCAGTTCTAGCTCTGAATATATAAGATTTGTTCCTTGAAATACATTTCATCTCCTAGCTCATAGTCGAGAATCTTGTACGTGTTCCGAGTTTAGCTTGCACGTGCACGTTGAACGAAAGCCTCACGATTTTTGTTGCAAATATCCGCCAGCAGATTCGCATGTCCGTCCTTCCAAGTCGAGGGATTGGAAACGGCCAGGTCCACTCTATGTTCCACAGCAAGTTCCTCCCAATATTGGAAAAATTGTGAAGTCGACTCTTTCAGTGCAGTTGCTACTATTTTTGGGTATCTGTCTTCCGGTAGCGTGGAAAATATTTTATTAACATAGTTAAAGTTAGTCTGCAGTCCTGTCTCCAAGTGAATGGCATAAGTTGGCGCCTCCCATCCCCAAACTTCCGCTGCATAGCATATAATTGATCTGGAGGTTGCTTGGAACATTTTGTACTTAGTACTGGCGCTCACACTTTTCTTTCCCATGAGAGCTTTCCACGTGCTATTTAACGCACTTTTGGACTCTCCAAGCTTCATTTCAATGTGCCTTTTAAAGGACATATTTGGTGTTAATAGCACTCACTGTTAAGTCACTGTTAAGGCACTGTTACGTCACTGTCAAACAAAGAACATTAGAGTTTTTAGCACAGAATTTACAACTCTTTAATGCAGCCACTCTTTGCACAGCCCGACCATCCGCAGATCCCCATAAGATCTCCACCAGATCCGCACCAGATCCCCACCAGATCCAAGCCACATCTCGCCAGGTCCCTACCAGATAACCGCCAGAGCCCCACCAAATCACCACCAGAACCCCACCAGATCAGCGCCCAATCCCCGCCAGATCCACACCAAATCTTCACCTGATCCCCACTAGGTCTCTACCAAATACCCATCATCCCCCCACTTCCACCTCACACTATCCCACTCTACAATTAAAACAATTTTCAAATACAAATCAAAGAAACCCCAAAACACTGTCGCAAAGACATTTCAAGATTTACCCCCTGCTGACATCCGTAAAGAGCTTCGTTCAACAAAATCAAAATTAGTTCTATTTTAAATAAAACAACTGTTTAAACTCAGAGGTCATAAGTAATGCATTTTGTGTGGGGCTGGAGGTATTAACTGTGTTTGGAGGGCTACGAAGGTTTCAACTCAACAAGCACACCAATTATTTCAATAGAAAAGCCACCGGATAAAGATTCTACGCCACAAGTAATGCAGCTGCCGGTATCGAAATGCTTTTTATTGGCTGAGACTCACTTGCTTGTCTAACTCGGTTTGGATTTTTTTGGGTACGCCACATCGGATCATGATCGGATCAACCCGAATTGGACCACTTTTTCGAAAAATATGCTTCAGTTCGCCAGATTAAGTAGTTTTTTCAACGACACATCAAAGAAATATAGAAACGAGAAGATTCTGATGCAAAATTCTGCACTTCTAGTTTTAGTTATAAAAAAATTATTTATTGAATGCATTTAGAAAGTTTGCAGTCCTGTTTTGAAGGGATAAAAGATCAGTGGTCTACAATGGTTAAAGTCAAAAATGCTCCAGCCTCTAGACCTTAAGTTTGACTTAATTAGAGATATTCGGAATTCCATATTTTCCACTATTTTATACTGCTTCCTCCCGGAGAGGACCGAATCCCCTACGAATTTTTTTATAAACGCTCCGGTCAAATTCTTAGAGTCTTTGGCAAGAATTTTTAATAACACGATGAACAAAGAGGTTACCGAAAAATGCTGCTCTACCAATATTGTGTTTCCCATATTCAAAAAAGGCGACCCCAACATTTCGTCCAATTATCGAGGAATCTCGTTTGGAAATTGTATCGCGAAGATTCTTATGGGACTTACAAGATGGGTAAACCATTACAACATGATGAATGAGTCTCAAGCCGGTTTTAGAAAGGAATATTCTACTGTTGATAACATTTACAATCTGTAGCGATTAAATATCTCGGAGTATGCTTTACGCCTTCCCATTACTTTCAAGGAACATATACTGAGAAGAAACACAGAAGCTAAAGCCAGTATCAACTGCGAATGGAGCCCTTTTTTGGCAAAACCCAATGTAAGCATCGGAGCAAAATGGAAACTTTTTAACGCTGAATGTAGAGCTGTTCAGACCTATGCCGCACAGGTATGGGGATACAGCTACTTCGAGGTGGTGGATAGTCTGCAGACATATTTACTGGAAAGTCCTTAGGCTGCCACTACCGAATACTTCCTATCTGGATATGCTCTAGCCTTGGATTTACACCTTGGATACGTAGGAAAAACCCGATTTTTATATGGAGAGAGTCGACTCCCCCACTTTCTAACTTCCGAAATAGTCAGGAAAAACGTTTTCTGGGCACAAGGGCTAGATAAGGTATGCGCTCCACTCAATCTTAACTGGAAAGATGGCCTTCGCTCCGCTCAAGATTGGAATAGAACGAGACTTGATATAATGGAAGCTCTTAGACAGAAGACGCATGCGGAACGCATGACTCACTCATATCCCTCCCAGACCCCAGCTAGATCGTTCCCGGAAACTACACAGATACTACCCAGATACCGCACAAATCCCCACTAGATCCCACACAGATTCCATCCAGATTCTACTCAGATCCCTCCCAGAACCCATCTAGATCACACAAAAAGGTCTTACCCAGATCCAACAAAGATCCCGAAGATCCCACCCACATCCCTCTCAATTCCCATTCAGATCCCACCCAGATCCCTTCCAGATACCCTCCAGATCCCATTCAGATCCCACACAGAATTCTTCCATATCCCAACCAGATCCCTTCTAGCTCCCATTTAGATCCTGCCCAAATCCCACCCAGATCCCTTCCAGATCCCTATCAAATCCCATCCAGATCCTGCCCTAATCTCGCCCAGATCTTGCCCAGATCCCTTTTAGACCCACCAGATCCCACCTAGATCCTCCCAGATAAGATCCCACCGAAATCTCTCCCACTTTCCCCCTCTGCCCATCTTCTTATGTCTGTGTGTGTGTTTGCCGGGAAACTTCACAAATCAAAATAACACAAAATATGAATGAAGTCAGCGTCACGTGACGCTGAAATCAAATTTTACCCCTACTAAAATCGTCCGTACCGAAATTAAAGATGAAGAATACCCCTTCAAGCGAGTATTGATGCAGTCTGCTTGGCATTTCTTTCCCTATTTCTCAGATTGCATCTCAATACACACAATTTTATGAGCTGATTCAGCAAGCACTTTTGGTCCACATCCGCATTCGTTTGCCACAGTTAATAAAAAGCCAAGTAGAAAAAAAAGGAAATCTGTCGCCTGACCTCACAACACGTACGGGGCATGTGGTGATATATTATTTACATTAGTTGGGCCAATTCAAATACAATAACTGCCATACAATGGAGTCGAGATGCTGGCCGCCAAGCCCAAAGAAGAAAATCTTTTGCTGGCGACAAATATAAACAAAAAACACAGACCAGACCAAAGGGAGCTAAACTAAGGCAAACATAACAAAAGCACTTGGCAAATACGCCAGGACTGAAGCCTCCTAAACAAATATGCAGCGAGCGTGACGGCGGAGAGTAAAACGGAGTCACCGACAGCGCAACAGGAATTGCCTTTATTTGTCTTCATTACATTGTCCTCTGGCTGGTTGTGTCTCTCTGTGTCACATAAAATGGAAAATAGTTCACAAAAAACAAATGGAGGGAAAACCGAAAAGATGCGCAGCATTCCATTCCGGAACTCAAACAACAATCGAATCGAACTCGCACAACTGTGGCATTGTTTGGGGTTCGAGCTTTTTGCGTTTCGCCTTTCGACTTTTGCCAGCTGGCGTCTGCCTTTGTTTCGAGTCCGAGTCCTGCCAGATTAGTGGCCAGCAAAGTTTTTGTGGCTTTGCTTTGATAATCCTTGCCGGCTAAGGCTCTCACTCTATCATACGCTTTTCTTGCTGCTCTTACATCAATGGCATTAGCAAGTCATATGTGAACTTGGATTTGGTTATGTATACAATTGTAAATCGTGTGTGTGAAAAAAACACTTGAAATACAGCCCAAAAGTAGGCTAGAATTTGTAGTTTCTACTTGAAGATAAATGCAAAAACATTAAGATATTTTTTTCCTATTCCTTTAACAAATCTGTCAATCTAAGTGTAAGTTTATAAATCGGAAAGCAAATAAAGTCTTGCCTACTTTGCAGGGCATTTATTATGATATTTTGTTTGTGTTTAAACAAAGTAATTGATATACTTGAGCAGAGAATCGGTTGGGCCTGAAACCACCCAGCTGGGTTCATTCGAGTCTTTCAGAAAAGCAAACCAAAATGTTAATCAGACTTGTTTGGAAATGGCGTGCTAGCGCATTGCGCTATGGCTGACTTTTTTTTACTTTTCCTAATACACATATCAAAGTTATGGGATTTGCCATTTTCCATATTTCAATAAGCCATTTGGGGTATAAGTATATCTAATGCAATGCCATCTAATGTCAATTTAAGTTAATGTTATGTTTATTTGCCCATTGATTAATGGTCCAGGCACAGGCACTGACTTGGTTGGAAAGAAGGTCTTCAATCATAAGAATGTGTTTCTCTTTTCCTTTTTTTTTTTTTAGAGGTTTATTTATGCATCAAATTTATAGGCCCGAGACAAGCATATTTGTGTCATTAGCCGCAAATTTTTGACCCATTTGTCATTAGAGAGCAACGAATGCAGGGAAGGATTTGCATAAAACAAACGGACACGGGCACTGTGTGTGTGTTTGCCTGCTAAAATGTGTGACCGACAAGATTTATCAAGTAATAACAGACATTTCGGACAACCCATAGACCCATTAGTCACACGCTGTTTGACATTGTCTGAAAATATCATTTTAATCACAGGCCACACACACACACACTCACACACACACACACAGAGAGGAAGCAAGTGGCAGGCGGCTCCTTCAACGCCAGGGTCCGTTGCCTGCCATCGTCCTGCCCTCGTATGTGTGTGTGTGTGTGTATGTAAAATATGACCGCCTCATATGCGAGTGATATGGCACAAAACATGTTTCCTTGGCTGCTGCTGCTCCTTCATTCTGGTTGTTGCCGCATTAAATTTTAAACACATCTAGCCCATTGGGTGAGGGGAGGCTTATTATGTTATCGATGCGAGTTTTGGCCATTAAAATGGGTCCTTGAAAAAAAAAAACGAAAGTAAAGGGTAGCACTTCAGGCCAAGTGCCAAGTGAATGAAAAAAAAACAAAAGAGAGGGGAGCAGAACATTAGCGGAAGGGACTAGCCAAATTGAGAACGAGTTTGCGGGGAAGACAGCGGTGGGCACGCCCCAGCTGACCCTACACTATATACTGCATACAATATCTCCGAAAACGAATTGGTCAACGAATAGGCACGCAGATATTATGAAGAGAAGGAGGATTCCTCTGAGCATTAACTACTTTTCATTACTAAAAACACACTTTTTTAGGTAATGATAAAACAATTCCTGATTACCATTTTTTAATAATCGCAATTGTAACTTGGAATTACGATTATTCAGTGAATATTTCAAAATTTAATTACTTTTACAATTACTTAGATAATTGTAACTGTAAAGGGTGATTGTTGAGTTATTGTGCTTGAAATTACGGTAATGGTAATGGTAATGGTAATGGTAATGGTAATGGTAATGGTAATGGTAATGGTAATGGTAATGGTAATGGTAAGGTAAGGTAATGGTAATGGTAAGGTAGGTAAGGTGGTAATGGTATGGTATGGTATGGTTGGTAGGAGGTAGGTAAGGTGTAGGGTGGTAGTAGGTGGTGGTGGTAGGTGGTGGTGGTAGGTTGGTGGTAGGTGGTGGGTGGTGGTGGTGTATGGTGGTGGTGTTGGTGGTGGTGGTGGTTGGTGGTGTTGGTGTGTGTGGTGGTTGTGGTTGTGGTGTGGTGGTTGTGTGTTGGTGTTTGGGTGTGTGGTGTGGTGGTGTGGTGAGGTTGTGGTAATGGTGGTGGGGTTGGGGTGGGTTGTGGTTGTGGTTGGTGTGGGTGGTGTGGGTGGTGGTTGGTGGTGGGTGGGTTGGTGGGGTGTTGTTGGGTGGTGGTGTGTGTTTTTGTGTGGTTGTGTTGTTGTTGTTGTGGTGTGTGGTGTGTGGTGTGTTGTTGTGGTGGTGGGGGTGTTTTGGGGTGTGGTGGTTGGGTGTTGGTTGTTGTTGTGTGGTTGGTGGTTGGTTGGTTGGTGTTGGTTGGTTGGTTGGTTGTATGGTTGGTTGGTAATGGTTGGTATGGTTGGTATGGTTGTAATGGTGGTTGGTATGGTATGGTTGGTTGGTATGGTTGGTTGGTTGGTTGGTTGGTTGGTTGGTTGGTAATGGTAATGGTAATGGTAATGGTAATGGTAATGGTAATGGTAATGGTAATGGTAATGGTAATGGTAATGGTAATGGTAATGGTAATGGTAATGGTAATGGTAATGGTAATGGTAATGGTAATGGTAATGGTAATGGTAATGGTATATACGGGCTAACTTTGGGTTTTCCTACTAATAAAAGTTTCGAAAAATTTTAATATATATATTTGTGAACACACATTGCGCCGCACTATTGCTGACTGGCACAAAGAAATAAGAGTGATCGACAAAGACTCAAAGTAGCTAACCAAAATCTTTACCTTTCTCATCTTTCCTTATATTTGTTATAACATTACCAATTGGTTCGAATGAAAAGGTAAGTATTCACACATATTGTTGTTGTTTATGCGATCACGTTTTCCAAATAACTCTCTTGCACTGAATGTTAATGAATGTGCGTGGGTGTAAGAGATATACATATGTTTTTGCCACGCCGTCATCTTGACACCGGTGACTTAACAAGTTGCGCTGTAATCTTGACAATAGATGGAAGTGAGGAATAAACAAATTTTATTCGAGTTTCGATTCTTGAAAAGTTTGCTTGTGAACTTTACTGTTATCCCATTTTCAAAATGCGATCTACTTCGATCAAAAACAATCATTTTCGGAAATGGTTTGCTTTTGATGTAGAAATAAATGACAAGAAATTTAGAAATAAGAATTAGAAAAGAAAAGAAATAAGAAAAAACATTTTGTGAAATAAAATGTAAGTGTAAACTTTGACTTGGTGTTTAATTTAGAGACGGGAACTTATTAATTCCATATCACATGTGCATAGGCCAGTGTCAGCTCTTGTGGCTTTTCCGCATCAATCTGTCTCACTTTGACGTATGCTATACTAAACGAAATTAAAATTGTTGTGGCTCATATATTGCAAGAAAGATCACACACATACTCAAAGTGATTTTGTATACCAATAACCGTAACCGTAAAAACCCGAAACAGAAAACGGTTAAACATACTCTGTACCTGGAGTAGAATCTGAATGCAGTGCTGGTGCTGCGCTTATCTCTAAGTTTCTCTCTCTCTCTCTAAGATTGTGCGCTGTTGTGAAAGGGTGGGAGGGGGTGGGGGAGGGTGAAATACTTATGTCAAACCTCTATCTCTTACCATCTCCGAGATCTGTTTGTTCATACGGACGGACGGACAGACAGTCGGACGGACATGGACATATCGACTCGGCTGTTATGCTGATCAAGAATATATATTCTTTATATAGTCGGAAATGATTCCTTCTCCCTGTTACATACTTTTGCACAAACTTAATATACTCTATGTAGCTTTGATACAGAGTATAAAAATAGCGCTTGCGGCCCATTGTGCTAAGCACTTACACTCTCCAGACTTCACAGCTGTTAAAATTGTACAGCAAGAGAAACACTACAAGAAGAGCTTCTCTCTGGAGATGCTTCATATCATCGACGCACCCTCACACATACGATTAAACTTTAAAACGGACACTTAACCAGTTTTGAATGTTTCACAGAGTAAGCTCATTATGCAAGCTTCCTAACTTTGTTTTACGCACCTCCTATTTACCCGTCTAATTACTCGCTTTTATTCAAATTAAAACCCATTTTTTTCCAGTTTTGTGTCTTTTTCGACAGTTTGGTCTATCAAATCTTTATAATAATCTTTTTTTTGCGATTTTTAATTGACACCTCTTATTTACCCGTCTACATTCCCATTCATCAAATCTACTTATAGTCTTGCAATGAAAGATACAAACTTTCACATTTATTTTACATTTTCTCGTTCATAAATTTAATAAACTTTTCGCTGAGGCTGCTTTCTTCTCTACGTTCGTGGCCATTGTATGTGACCAGAAAGTTATCCACCGTAAAGCTATAGAACGTATAGGGACAGTCCACATCCGCCATCACTTGGGCAATGTTGCTAAGCAAGCGGTGTACAAAATCGCTAGCTTCTTCCAAATTAAACTCCCTGGGCTGCAGCTGTAAGCCATTTAGTGAGTTCAAGCTTTAACATATATATTAAAATAACCAACCTTGATTATATCTTGGACTCTGTCACCATCAACTTGGTGCACCAAACCCTCGTCATCAAAAAGAGCCACATGTATATAGTTAATGCGAGATAAATGGGCTTGGATAATCCAACGTTTGAGACGATAATTTGAACGCCAGTCGTTTTTTACATTTTTTTTATCAAAAACCTTTATCGAACTCAAACGGTATTGTTTAAGTAATTCCGAACTTTGGCTGGAAAACTGAAAAAATGAAGACAGTGATCAAACAGCAAAGTGAACTTACAGATGGTCCAGCGGTTGGGTATTCTCCAAGCCGCTTATCTCTCCCGAGTAAATCAGTCCAAAATTACCCAATTTAGCCGTGAATGTGGCAAACAATTTCTTATTCTCATCCACTGGCAAATCCGTAATGGGTTTTTCACCAGGCTTATCTGGGAACGATTAGAGAATTCGATAATAATAATTTCAGAATCTATCCGATAGAAGTGCTTAATTTAATGGCGCCCGAGCAGGGACTTTGTAAAGTATTCGTTGTGTTAATCAAAACAAATAAATACCCTAAGACTGGACTTACCGGCAAATAAGTATTGACGTGCCTTAAACGCATACGTATCACGTTTACGTCCGTACGATTCTTGAAAGAGATCTGCCTCGGCATTCGCTAGCCTCAAATAGATGCAACCCTTGAAACGTATGGCTTCCAGTGTCTCAGCCATCTTTCCCGCATATCTGGCGTTAGCGTTCACTTTTAGCTCCATAAGGCTAATCAAAGCTTTACGATGAAGACAAAAGTCGACATGTTCCATAACCTCCTGTGGCCTGGTCGATTGCATCAAATAGTCCTCCACCTTGCCATGGGTGGAGCTATGCGTGTGTTTACGATGAATGTACGACTCAAAGCCCTGATTCAAGTCCAGGGGATACTCAAGGGCCAGGGGCTGGCGATAGTATCCAATAGTTTTGGGTTGCCTGAACTCTTGATCATCATATTCCACCACCTGTTTCAGTTCGATATGCTCAAGCTTATTGGGCTTAAAGCTAAACAACAACTGTCCGCGGGACATTTCAACTGAGCAGAGAGAAACAAAGTTTTTGTATTATTACATTAAACAATAAATTATTCACTTAAACTTTTGATTTGTGCTCTGACCGATTTCAGAAGCCAGCAGGTGTCCAGGCCGACTAACTAACTGACTGATTTATGTACGGGCCCGGAGTTGTGAACTTTTCAGTTTTGTTGTGCAAAACAAAAATTAAAAATCTTGTGCAACTTTTTTGATTTGTCTGCTCTTGCAATTTGTGGTGCTCTGCTCTGCTCTGTGCTCGCTTTCGAAGTCTTAAGTTTTAATTATAAGAAACGTGCGTAAAATTATAAAATGTGAGCAAATTTTGAGTTGTTGGGAGGGGCGGACGGAATGGGAAGGGTTAATCTTTAGTTGTTTACTCACTCATAAAAATTTCGAATTAGTAAATGAATAACTGAACAAAAAAGAGCTATGTAGTTCCAAAGATTAAGTTGTAATTTTTGAGAGCTGCTCAAGTGAACTGTATTCTTTAAAATGCTTCTTTTGGTTTAGTTATTGTTCACTCACTCATAAAAATAAAGAGCTTCTAAATGAATAACTGAATAAACAAGAGCAATGATTACTTTATAGTCTTTGTAAGCTTTTTAAGTGAACTTTATTCACTTAAATTGTTCCTTTTGGTTCAGTTGTTCACATACTCATTAAAATCAAGTTACAGTAAATTCTAAAGAGTGAGTGAACAACTGAACAAAAAAGAGCAATGGAAGCCCCAAAGATTAAGCTGTAATCTCTGTGAGCTTTTCCAGTGAGCTTTATTCGTTTTAATTGCTCTTTTTGGTTCAGTTGTTCACTCACTCTTTAGAATAAAGATCGGGTAAGTGAACAACTGAACAAAAAAGAGCAATTGAAGCCCAAAAGATTAAGTTGTAATCTTTGTGAGCTGCTCAAGTGAACTGGATTCTTTTGCAACTTGCGAATGAATAACTGAACAAACAAGAGCAATGATTACGTTATAGTCTTTGTAACTTTTTGGTTGAGTTCCTCTTTTTTGTTTCGTAAAGTGAAAAACTTGCTGAACAACCGAACTATAAAGACCCATTCAATCCCCACTTGGGCGCTCAAAACTCTACACACTTTATTAATCATCAGAAATTTATTGGCGTATTTATTAAATTTCTTTTCATGACAACCAAATATGTTTGTTCAGTAAAGACATGCTTGACTTTTATACAAAATTATAGACACTTGTCCACCTACTTTTTTTTTTTTGCTTGCACTTTTATGCGTCTTCTTTAGACTTTCTGCGAATTCAGACTGAATGACAGAATGGAACGAACGAACCGAATAACGCCGCAAGTAACGCTTAGTTTAATGATTACGTACCGGATACAAAATTATAAAGTGCGTGCTATCAAATGTTTACACAGTGAGTCACTTAAAGAAAGACGATTACTTGCGAGGGTTTGCCCAAGAGTATCTAAGAATTTCATGTAGATAGATGTGATTTACGTATATGAAAAATTTTGTTATTTACTTTTCTATTTTTTGTTTGTTTGTGAAGTGAAGTTTAGCATCCGGGAGTAGATCCCGAATCGTATGCAAAATCAAATTTTGAACGAGTGGACCAAAATACTACTTAGAAATTTGCAAACCAAGTCTAGGGCAACAACTTTGCTAAAGACATGAAAACAAATTCATAATAGTTGACGAGACATGGTATCGTTAATCCTACACTGAAGCGGAAGAGTTCCAAGGTCAATAAAAAGAAAACGGCAGCTTATCTGACCAAACCCAGGCAGAACTGTACCCTTTCAGAATTGTTTGGTCTCGACCGTATCAACTTTTTTGTGTTCAAAAATATGTCACAGTGTTGTCAAAGCTGGCTTTCAAAATAAATACACTGCCATGCACTTGAATAGGGACAAGCATCTAAAAGCGAATATACAACTATTTGACTGAAACAATCATATTAAATCAATAGACAAATATTTTTTTAAGCATTCAGTACTTTATTCTTTATTGAATTAAACAAAAAAACTTTTTAAATTAACGTAGTCTCTTATTAAAAATTTCTTTTTAACGATTTCATATCATAATTTCATATTTTTTTCATGCACTTGAATAGGGACAAACGTTATATCATGATTCTAAGTAAAACTCAACGCAATGAAGCTTATATTTTGACATCATATAAACGTTTTAAATATAAAAAACAAAATTAAATGACGTAAAAAAACGCAAAATAATGGCATATAAGGAGTAAAACCTTACGTACTGGCAAATTGATGAAAAAAATTTGAAAAAGCAAAAGTGTTGTATGCACTCAAAAAACAATTCACCCTAAAAAGTGCCATTTTCGCCCTAATTTTTAGAAAATCGCCTTTAAAAAACTTCCAGAGGCGACTCGCCTTATTTTTAAGAAAACGCTTTTCTAAAAAATAAAAAATTATGTTCTAGATTTCAGAGCAGTTTTTTTTAAAAAAAACTTAGACAATTTAAGCTGTTAAGTCAATTTAAAATTCCCAACCGGTTATGGCAGCGCTGGCATGAGAAGGCAGCAGCTGACAGTAAAAGAGGACAGACTACTGTCCACCCCGTGTGTGGTTGTTGTTTGGATCCACCCCGCCGCGAACCCTTGGGTTGGGCCACTTTTTTCTAAGCTATAAATAATTTTTAAATGCATTAACCATTTTTTTTACTTACTTTACTGGGACTTGAACTCGGGGCCTCTGTCAAATACTGAACACTCGGACGACGCCTTAGCCCACTCGACTATTAACCTTGAGCAAGACGTAGCGACATAACTATAGTTAATAATGTACACAGATGGTCTAGTTAACATTACTTTCGGTTAGCAAACTTGGAGGCCTGGGCTCAAATCCCAGTACGAGCATATTTTTTCCTATCATTTAATATATATTTTTTTTAATGTTTGTTATTAATGTTTTTTTTTTATTTAGCAGAACCTTGCGTTTAAGTCATACCTAAGAATTTGTGTGGCGTATTTGGAGCTTAAGTACTCACATTGACCACTCAATAAGAAGCAAGAGTCGTGGTCGAGTGGATAAGACATTAGCTTAGAAAATGTCGTGGACTGGGATCCAATCCCCGTAGGAGCATAGTTTTTTCTTATTAAATGGTTATTTTTTTTAATGTTTTTTTTACTTGAGGTGTTTTTAGATTGCTTTTACTTGCTCAATACATCTGCATTCTTCAGGCATTGCGATAGACATTAGTGTGCGTAAACAAATGCCATCATATAGACGGCTTCGTCGTTAAGACCGAACGGCAGGATATCGCAATGCAATTTCGAAAACATTTTTAGAAAGGTTGAAGGATTTAAAAAAACTTTCTTAAAATTGCGGTTTGTTTTCTTAATTTTAGGGCAAAGTACGCTAAATATTTAACAAATATTTTCTAAAATCAAAGGTGAAGTTGCCCTAAAAATTAGAAACGGCAATAAAGAAAATTCACCCTAAAATTTAGAAAAAAAATATAGTTTTTTGAATTTTAGAAAGTTTTTTCTAAAAAATTTATTCGTAGGGCCACTTTTCGAAAATACAGACAATTTTTTCATAAATATAGAAATTTTTCTAAGTTTTTGGGCGATTTCGATACTAGGGTGATTTTCTTAAATATAGAAAAATAATTTTCTGAGTGTGCAATTTTCTTAAAAACCTATCAAAATATGGGAATAACATAAAAGGCCGCACAAAAAAATTTTTTCGTGTACTGCAGAGCATCGAATTGTTCAAAAAGTCTTAACTTTGAAAATTGATTGAAAGTGTCGATACGGCACGGAGAGTTGTACGTAAAGCTGAACAGATTATAACAGATTAAAACTAAAAAGAACCCCACTTAATACCCAACGTAAAGATCCTCGTCAAGTTCAGGGTTTATTTCAACAACAACGAGAAAGCCAAGCTAACTTCGTCTTTGCCGAAGTTCTTATACCCTTGCAAATGTTTTAATACATTAGCGTTTCCGAACGTCAGCATTAAAACTAACAATTTTTCTAACTAAAACCCACTTTTCGACCGATAGTTCCTATGGCAGCTATAAGTTATAGTCATCCGATCCGGTCGGTTCCGACATATTAGCAGCGTGCAGTAAAAAGAAGACTCTGTGCAAAGTTTCAGCTCGATAGCTTTAAAACTGAGAGACTAGTTTGCGTAGAGACAGACAGACGGACGGACAAAGCTCAATCGACTCAGCTCGTCGCCCTGATCAAGTATATATATAGTTTATAGGGTCGGAAATGAATATTTCTATGCGTTGCAAACTTCTGGGCAAAATTATAATACCCTTTGCAAGGGTATAAAAATCGAGCGAGTCTCTACTCGGGGTACAATAGAGGGTGTTTCTCATAGTCTTCTGATTTAAAATATTATATATTTGGGTTTTTCGGGTTTTTTTTTTTTTTTATAAAAAATTAAATTTAAAAATATAAAAAAAAAAAATTTTTTTAATAATTTTAATATTACCCCGTTTTTAGGAACTTTTGGATTCCCCAAAGTAGCCATCTTGAACCTCTTCTCTTCCTGTTATTTATTAACGACCTTCCTAATGCAATGATGACTTAAAAAAATATTTCTCGAGCCATAACTCAGCCCAACGATTCTGCTTTGCTTCAGGTTGAATTTCGAACTCAATATATATGCTGGTCTCTCACAATTTGTTGCATTTGAACAGGGAGGAAATGTAAATCTATGACGTTTTATCGTTGAACCCCTTTTCTGGTTAACTATTTATTGAATTCTTATCAACTTGAACTTAATATTTCATTTGGATCATTAACTTTCCATGGGCTTGCTTGGTTTTATTCAACGTTGGTCTAAGGAGTTTAATGATCCCTACACAACCAACGGCTCTTCTTTATATCTCTTGTGAGGCCTATTTTGGAGTTCGGTTGGTGTATTTGGAATCCTCAGTCACTTACCCTGTGTAAACGCATTGAATCTGTCCAGAAACAGTTCCTTTTGTTTGCTCTTCGTAACCTGGGTTGGGACCCACAGTTGAGACTTCCTACTTATATTTCCAGACTTAAACTTTTACTATGTTAGATATAATGGTTCTAAATAAACTTATAACTGGTAATAAAGACGCTGAGTACTTACTCGGGCGTGTGCATTTTTCAATGTCCCTTCTAGACAAACACGAAACTATATTCCCTTGAGGCTTTCTTTTGCTTCCTCTTTATATGCTTCTAACTGTCCGTTTCGCATTCTGTGTAGGGATTACAATGGTATCTCTCCTCTTCTCACTGATTACCTTTCCGACGAAAGCTTTAGGTCTTTTATTTTCCACACTCTTGCACTTGCATAGTTTATAGAATTCTTGTTTTTTTTTTTCTTCCGATCATTAACGCTGCGTCTATGTCTTTAAGACGAAGCTGCAATTAAAATAAATAAATAAATAAATAAATAAAAATAAAAATAGACCGATAGCTCCTATGGCAGCTATAGACTATAGTCATTCGATTTGGATCAAACTTAAGATCAGTAAAAAGTTTGGGGCCGTTAGCATGGGAAACAAAAAAGTTTTTCTTACTCTAGGACTACTTTTCTAAGGCAGCTATACTTTTAAGTTGTTCGATTCGTATCAAACTTGGTGTTATTGTAAAAAAGTAAAGAAAACTCATAAATACAAAATTTGGAATCGGTTCGATTAGAAACAATAAAGTTTTTATAAAAGAACACAAGAAAGCGTGGTTTGACTCGACATGCATGCAATCTAAAGACTTGGTATTTGATCTATTAAAACAGTATAGAAAGGACAACTCCAAGACTCGAAAAGCCTTGTGTTTTAACAAACAAAAGGAAGTAGAGCTCTATAACGCCCATAATTCAAAAACTTACTGATCAATTCTGAAGTCTATAAATAGAAACCCAACCATTTGGAAAATTCAAAATGACGCACCGTCCTTAGCTCAGCATTTTAAGCAATGCATCTCTATATCGAAACTTGAAAACTAACAAAGCACCAGGGAATGACAGAATATCAGCTGAATTTTTAAAAAACGCGACTCAAAACTTTATAGAACCGCTAACACACGCCTACAATATATTAAGTACAATTAAGGGTCCTTCCCAGACTGCTTCAAGACAATTTATAAAAAGGAAGACCCGTCTTACGCCAGCAACTACAGGGGAATATCCAGCTATTTTCCCGCTTGACCGAATGGGTTAACAAAATGGATCTACTAAGTGAATTCCAGAAGGGATTTCGAAAGGGCTATTCTTCAGTCGATAGCATCTTTGTTCTAACGTCAATTGCTCAGTCTTATCTCCAGTCTTTATTGATTTCAAAGCAGCATTCAATACATTGAATAGAAGAAGCCTGTTCTACAATCTAAGGCTGCCTTCACACTGTTCGACACATGACCCATGACATCTAGTAGGCCCGCATTTCCCCATGAAATTCAATGAATTTGACAAGCTCTTCAAATTTAAAACAGAACAAAAAGCAGGAATACTAAACTATCATGTGTCATGTGTCGAACAGTGTGAAGGCTGCCTAAGCTACATCGGTCTATGTACCAAAGTGCTCAAGGCAATATTTCAGCTGTACGACAATAACACAGCATCGGTTTGGAACGGTTTCAGAATTTTTTTTGGTTTAACACTGTGGAGTCAAGCAGGGCTGTATTCTAAGTCCACTTTTATTCTTCCTTTATGTTGGCGACATCACACATGCCCTACCAGGAGGGGTTACCTATGCTGGACAACTGTTCAAAGTGTTGATGTATGCTGACAATATGTGTCTTTTTTCCGATTCTCCGCAAATGCTTTAATTCATCGATGGTACACTGTTAGTTGTTAGTTTATGTGACAAATAGCTCTATGTAGAAGATGTGAAATCGGCCCTTAATCAAACATATCAACTTAAAGCTACAAGAACTAATTTTCGAACCAATAGTTCCTGTACAGCAATATGCTAGAGTCATCCAATTTGAATCAATCTTTAAAAAATTGTATTAAAGCATAGAAAACTAATAAATACAAGGTTTGGAGACAAAACCATTAAAAACAAAGAAAATTCTCTTACTAGAATTAGTTTTATTTAAAATTTTATTGATACATTGGGGGGGTTACATTTCGCAAAACAATTTAATGTATGATATATATTTATAAAAAAAAATTGGAATGAAAAAAAAAGTAATCAGTCGACCCTCGTCATTCTTAAACTGATGTGTCATTTTTCTGGGAAATATTTTTTATGAATTTTGGTTTGAATTCATTTGTTCCAAATCTTAACTTATTCTCCTTTTACATAATTTGATTAACAAACTGTATAAACTCTTCGCCGAGGCAACTGTTAGCCTCACGTTCACGGCCCGTGAACAAAAAACAATCTCCCTTCACAGAAAAATTGTACACCGTGTAGGGACAGTCTACATCGCCCATTGTTTGTTTAATTTCGAAGAGCAGGCGATGCAACAGATCTGTACTTTCGTTCATTTTGAAACGGCTATTCAACTGCAAAGGCAAAACATTAAAAAAAAGTCAGGCTCTTTCTATTATTATCATACTCACCCTTTTGAGTTGAACGCAACTATCGCCATCCACTGGCTGCTGCACCAAACCATTTTCATTAAAAATGGCCACACGGATATTCTGAATGCCGGAAACATAGGCTTGAGAAAGCCAATATTTAATGCGGAAATCTGTACGCCAGTTTGAATATCCGCGTCCACATTTGGATTTATATACTTTGACCATGGCCAAATTACATTTCTGCAGTTCATTGGGTTCGTTGCTGTGTGGAAGGTGGGTAAAGTGAGTTCTTAAAAGAGATTTGGCTGGACTTACAGATCTCCCAGGAGTTCTTGGTTCTCCACACCGCTAATCTCACCAGAGTAGAGCAGACCAAATTGGCCCAATTTGGCTGAAAATGTGGCATACAACTGCTGATTCTCATTTACTGGCAAATCCGTGTTGGGCACTTCCCCGGGGGCATCTGAAATAATTGGAATTAATCACAGAAAGATAGAAAACATTTGTCCGCGAAGTAAAAGAAAAGGCCAAAGAAAAGTTTGTATGGAGCAAATAAAGGAGCTTTGATTTGCTAAGACAGCGAGAGGGAGAGTGAGTGAGGGAACGACTCACACTTGCATTAAAGAAACAAGTGAGAAAGTCGGTCAAGCCCGACTATAACATACGTACCGGGTAAAAGCTGAATGCAATGCTGGTGCTGCGCTCATCTCTAACCCCCCCCCCCCCCCCCCCCCCCTCTCCCCACTCCCACTCTCTCTCTCTCTCTTTAAGATTGTGCGGTGTTAGTTGTAATAGAGTGGAAGGGGGTGGGGGAGGGTGATTTACTTTTTTGCTCATAACTTGAGAACCGCTCATCCGATCTTTATCATTTCTTCAGCAAATCGATACATTTTGCTAAATACTAACTATCTCTAGAAGAAACTATCTTCAAAACTGTAGGAGATATAACGTTTTTTTGCAAATTTGGGGGGCGGGAGGGGGCGTGGCGAAAATTGAAAATAAACTTGATCTGCCTGCAAGTATAAGAAGCATTTGTCCCATACATGTCAAACCTCTATCTCTTACCATCTCTGAGATCTGTTTGATCATACGGACGGACTGACGCACAGACGGATATGGCTATATCGACTCGTCTGTTGATGCTGATCAAAAATATATATACTTTATAGGGTCGGAAATGATTCCTTCTCCCTGTTACATACTTTTGCACAAACTTAATATACTCTATGTAACTCGTTCGAAAATAAAAATAGGGAGGTGTTCTCGTATGCAAAAGTGTTGAGAAGTGAAAATGCCCAAATAGAGAAGAATGAGGGGGACTGGAAAGAGTGGAGATCGCAGGAAGAGGAAGGGGGAGAGGAGTTAGACGGGACGTTAAAGAGTGGAGAGCGTTGGAAGAGGAAGAGAGCGAAGGGAAAGAGTCGAGATCTGGGGGGAAAGAGGGAAAGCCAATTTGAATTGAAATATATTTGACATGAGATTAATTTGTTATGATCTTCAGTTTATATTCATGGGTTCAACGAAATGTAACATTATGTAGAAGTTTTATCCAAAAATAATGTCTCTTTTAATATTTGCGAAGGGCTTAGTATATACTTCTGAAATTTTCGTTACATGTGTAAAGGCCACTGCATTTACCACGTAAACAAATTTTTCTTTGTCCTTTTCACCTACTTCGCGGTGAAATTGTCCGAATTTTCTTTCTTAGTGCGCGCCTGCATAACTAAACAAATGTATATGCCAAATCTTAGATCTGTAGGATAAGCAGTTTTGGCTATGGGTTGATATTATGTCAGTCAGTCGGGCCTACAGATTTATAAGTATAAATATATCGAACAAAATTTCGCCAGGTTTTCGCTCTTATGTTCTTAATTCCTAATGAAATTGCTCTGTTTATAGTTTTTGCAAACCACTGGACCAAGCGAGAATGGCTTTAGATCAGGGTTCCCCAAGAAGAGAGCGCTTAAACGGGAATGGGTCTCTTTCTGACACACAACGAAGCTCGACTTCGGTTAGCATTCGGTAAGAATTGGCAAGTAAGTTCGTGCCCCCGGGGCTATCGCCAAAAGAGAAACACGGAATTCCAAGCGAAACAATGGAAAATGGAGCAGTCATTTCACTTTTCGTTTTCGTTTGCTTAGCTAAACCTTGAATATATTCACGGGTGTCCCAGAAATCTCTAGAGATTTCTGTATAAAGAAAAAATCCGAAGTTGAAGGCAACTTAGTTTCTAAATTAGTAAGAAATTTCACTTTTTTTTTAAACTCTTTCAGTTTTGTTTTGTTTATTAATTCCCCTTAAAATGTTTCACTTACCCGCAAATAAATAGTTTCGTGCCTTAAAGGCATAACTTCCCCTTACAGTGCCGCGATTTTGGTCTTCCTCATTCTGTTGGTCAAAGTGTAGATAAATGCAGCCCTTGTAACGTATGGCCTTAAACTCTTAAACACAAAAGAAATACAATAATTATATACAATTTTAAAGAAAATCTTGTTCTTACCAAATACATCAGAATCATGGACTCCAAATTTCTCCTTTAATAACATTATCTTAAGAAGAGTTTTCCGATTAAAGCAGAAATCCATCTTTTCCATTTGCTCTAAAAACTGCGGTTCAGGCAACTGCATTAGATAGTGTTGCACCTTGTCATGTGGTCCATGGAGCTGTTCGTCGCGGTGAATGTAAATTTCAAAACCTTTTGTAAGGTCCAGTGGATATTCAGTGCGTACCGGCTGGCGATAGTAGCCAATAGTTTGAGGTGTTTTGTATTGCTCAGTTATTGTATCGAATTCGCAAATGTATTTAATTTCCAATTCGGTGAACATTTCTCCTTTGAGATTGAGCAGACGTCTGGGGATGTCGTGATGCATGATTATCTGCAGGTAAAAAATATATATATATATTTTAGTTTTGATTACATTTAAGATAATTGGCCTTTAAGCTGTGGCCTCCTCCATGCTGTCTTGTCAACGGCAGGAATCGAGGCTAATATGCACTGACAAGTACAGTGTGTAGTATATTGTCATTTGATTAGACTACATGAGTGTGTATGTGTGTGTGTGTGCTTTTGACCAAAGAACGATATATACCCTTTGCCAATGCCAGATATCATCATCATCATGACTCAACCACCCGGTTGGCAGCAAACTTCATTATCACTTTAAACAATCGGCTTAACCCTTAGCGGGGCATATAGGCTAACTTTTGCAAACAAATTACCTTTCTCTTAAGCTTGTTTGTATTCTACGCACAAGAGTAAGCGATTCAACAAACAGATACAACAAAGTACTCGAGAACTCATTTTTATTCTATAGTCTACCCATTGCACCGAGAGTTATTTTTCGGTAATTGGCAACTCTCTGTCATACAAGCAATTGCCTCACTTCGAAGTGAGCTGCAACAATAACATCTTTACGTATCGACAGACCAAAGGTATCTAGAATTTGGTAGGGTAATAGCTGAATTGACAAAAAGCTCAATTGATGGCGCCACTTTCGCTTGGCAGCTAATAGATATACGGGGTAAACCCCGTTAATTCAAACTCTCAATAATTCGAACTGTTTTCCTGAACCTTCAATATTGCGAGTAAAATGAAATACTTCGTTAATAAGAGTCCTCCATAATTCGATATAATTTTGAATATAATTTTTAAAAAATTTAATAAATTAGTTTATTTCCAAATTCTTCGAACTGCAAAATGTTGAAACGAAATACAAAATAAAAAGCATTAACGTTGAAGGACAGATTAAAAGCTATTTTGGAAATTGAAAAGGGAAAGGCTCAAAAAGATGTGTGATCAAAATTTCAAATCAAACCTGAGACTTTGTCTACAGTTTACAAGAATCATGCAAAATTAAGAGCTAGAAAGTTAGAAAAAATCCTGCAATAGCGAACTCCGAATACATAAAAAGTAAGTAAGAGAGTCTTTTTGCACTGATTCACTGACTGATTGGCAATCATCGCAGAGCCAAAACGGTAAGAGATAAAGGGCTGTAGTTTTCACGACCGTTGGTGGTGAAAGTGCGTACTAAGACGGGGTTTTGGAAATTCATTCCACCCGGAAAAGTCGGAAAAGTTTGTATGGGAAAAATGTTATTTTTCACCCGATTGACTTGAAACTTGGTTTGTAAGCTTAGTACGCGAAATAATTCGACACGTGTTTTCCCGATTATGGAAAATCCGCCCACGAGGAAAATGGTCGGAAAATTCTGCATGCAAAAAACTATTTTTCATCCGATTGGCTTGAAATTCGGTTTGAAAGGAAAGTAGGTGAATTAAATTGAAATGTGATTTTCCGAAGTTGGAAAATTTGCCCTGACGGTCGGAAAATTCCCGGAAAATTCTGAATGAAAAAAACTATTTAGCATCAGATTGGCTTGAAACTCGGTTTGTGAGGATAGAATACGAAATAATTTGAAATGTGACTTTTCAATGTCGGAAAATCCGCCGACGAGGAAAATGGCCGGAAAATTCTACATGCTAGAAGCTATTCTTCATCCGATTAGCTTGAAATTTGGTTTGAAAAGAAAGTAAGTATAATAGTTTGAAATGCGATTTTCTAAAGATGGAAAATTTGACCTGACGATCGGAAAATTCCCGGAAAATTCTGCATGAAAACAACAATTTTTTATCCGATTGGCTTGAAACTCGGTTTGTTAGGACAGAATACGAAATAGTTTGAAATGTGATTTTTCAATGTCGGAAAATCCGCCCCCAGGCGTGAAAATTCCCGGAAAATTCTACATGCAAAATAACTATTTTTCATCCGATTGACTTGAAACTCGGTTTGTAAGGTCAAAATGAGAATTCATTTTTGTTTTTATTTTTCGATGTTGGAAATACCGCCGGGATGTCCACTGGAAAGTGGTTAATGGGATTTGGGTGGGATCTGGGCGAGAAATGGGCGGGGACGTGGTGGAAAGTGGTTGGGCGGGATGTGGGACGGAAGTGGGTGGGATGTGGGCGGGAAGTGGGTGTGCGTTGGTTCTATACTGTTGAAGGCGCAGCGAAGCGCGACGGTTTATTTGCTAGTCGTCTTATAATTGAGAGAGCACGATTCGGAAGAAGCCACAAAATTATGAGGAAATCTGAACCAATGGTTTAACCGCTTCGAAAAAACGATCTAGAATGAAGTGACGCTGTTTAGCTGAAGATGCCGCGGAGGCTGACCGAAGAATAGCTGCTGATTGGACTGATACATAGTACCTTAAGGTACTCGCCCTCAAAATCAAAAATTTAAAATATATGGGATATAAAGGAGTGAGTTACGGATTTAATCTCTAAAAATTAAAAAAAAAAAAATGTTATGTGTAAATTCTTTTTATATCCTTTTAGGGGAATATCATCATCATATCATCCGAAACTCATCCCATATATTACGCATATATTTTATATATTCGATTTTGAGGGCGAGTGCGCTTACACAAAATGAAATCCGATCGCTGCCAAACTTTTTCTATTGGGACTAAAACGAAACTTTTTCGGAACGGTATTTTGAAATCAGAAAAAAAAGTTAATGTTTATAAGGGACAGCAGTCTAATATACCTGCATCGTGCGTAATTGGTTCGTTCGTGACGTGCAAGTAAGCACGATCACGCGCTCACCTCTAGTAGAGAGTATATAAAAGTCGGACTTGCCCGACTTTCTTACTTGTTTTTTACTGCCAAAGGGTTAAGGCATTTTCATTTGAATTTTGTATTTTACACTGACACACACACACACCGACAGAATCGCCTTGGTCCTAGGAAATGGATTGTAATCTCTACTTGCTCACTTTTGCACTCTCGCTCTGCCTGTCTCTCTCTCTCTCTCTTTCTATGTCATTCGCTCACATGCCTGAGACAAATTAATTGTGAAGTCATGTAATTGTTTGACAATATATTGTCCAAATTTGTGTGGATGTGTGGCAAACATGGGACCAAAGGATACCTACAACAACAGCAACAAACCCACAAGTCCTCATAATCTTACTGTAGATTCGAGTGTAACCCAATTAGTTGACAAGCGTCTCAATATGACTTGTAGTTAGTCGGCTTAGGTGCAACAATGTGTGGCGTTGCCACTATGTGTGAGTGTGTATGTGTGTGTGTGTGTGTGAGGGAGAAATACATAAAACTTAAGAGCAGACTTTTCAGCCTTCTTTGGCATGTGAAACAAATCAATTTCTAGGGTAATATAAATAGTTTTATCACCGTCAGAAATTAGCTTTGGTTTCACCTGGTGCAACATGTACACAAACAAACAAAATGGCCTATTTTACGCTGACAAAATTATTGTTATAATTACTTACAAAATTATATTTTTACTTTTAGTTTCCACTTGTCTTAATCACTTTTCAAATTTTATCAACAAATGATCGATTGAACTATGTCTATTCTGTTGAAAGCGACAATGGGAATAACCAAACTGCATTTGTATTTTTGGCGTCTCGACTTAGCATTAACCAACACTGATCGTAAGATTTAGTGTTGTTTAAATGACAATGACAGTTAACAGACATTTCGATTCAGTGCTGCCAAGTTAACAGAAAAGAGCTAAAATGTGACCATGAAGTATAAAAAAAATAGTTTAGGATATTCGCCAGCTCTCGTAAGAACGTTATTGGTAAATTTATGATGTACTGAGAACCCCCTTGTAACCTGGTAATTATACCCTTACTAAGGGTATATTCAAATTGTTCTGATGATTGTATGGAATAGAAGGAAGCATCTTCGACCACTGAAATTATATATATTCTTGATCAGGATAATAATCTAAGTTTGTATAGCCATGTCCGTCTGCTTTTATGCTATCTCCTCCATCAGTTTCACAGCTATCTTAACCAAACTTTGCACGAAGTCTTTAAAGCTGAATGGAATGACTATAACGTATAGCCCCTACACAAACAATTATAATGAAGAATGTGGGAAAGACTAAAGAGTTGGATTTGCCGGTTGCCAAGAATATAATGGTTTGCACGGGCCGGATAAGTCCAAACATCATTGTTTCATCAATCTCCATTTTGAACTTCATTCAGGGCGAGAAAGTGCACATTAGAGCTGGAAAAACATCGACGGTAGACATCGATGTTTTCTTCACAATCGATGATTTTGCAAACCTACATGAACAAGACTCGGCCACACTATTTTTTTTTTAATTTCAATGGCGTTCTATCAAGATGCCATATGCAAGTATCCATAAAAATGTAATTCGACCAAACCCTATAGTGTATGTAGTGGTTGATGCTCAAACATTTAGAGGCTAAAATCAAAAAAAGCGTGAGATTTATTAATACTCACAAATTTTCAATGATTTCCTATTTAGTTTAAGAATCCTTTCACCTTCCCAGCCTTAACAACGTGAATTCTGTACTGTAGCCAATCAAACACGGAAACAGTCAAAACTACAGAAATTTTAATGGCATTATTTGAGAAATAGCTACCTGGAGGAATAGTATATATTTGTCTGTCTGACCATTTATCCCCAATTTACTTCAAGCTCTAACTTACTCCACAAGCCTCCAAATAGAAACTTTACAAGAAAATACCCCCACCGCTCATACCGCCCACTAATCAACGTTGCATACATATATATTTATGAAATCCGCCAACATCCACAGCTTCTGAAAGGACATTCAGTAAAGCCGGACAGACCCTGTCGGAAAGAATTTGAAGCGTTTGATGTTCCTTTAGAAAAATTTGAAGAGTTTTCAGAAGACTTAAAAAGGAAAAGTGAACAGTTTATTTATCTATACTTAAAAGTCTGTTGGCCCGACTGACTGATTATCAACCCACAGACAATACCGCTTATCTTAATGATCCAAGATTTGGCATAGACCTTCGTTAAATTGGATAAAAATTGGAAAATTTTACCGCAAAGTGGGTAAAACGCCAAAGAAAAGTTTGTATGGGGCATATAATAAGCTATGGCGATCAGCCCAGTTTGTGAACTAAGCGCTTTTGCTAAGAGCGTGAGAGTGAACAACGCACACTAGCTAGGTATGCGTGTGGAGCAGAGTCCGGCACGTTCTTTTGTACTGTGTATAAAGATCGCTCTGCGTTAGCGACATCGAAACACCTATAGTTTACGTGCTTATACTGCTCTCTTTTGCAACAACTAAGAATTGCTAAATGGCCGCGCTCTTGCGTGGCTCAACACACACACACGAAACTCCAAAATAAGCATGTGTGTTTTGCCGGAGAGAGAACTGATGAAGAGGAAGTGATGAAGTGGGACGACAACAAATTTGAGTTGAATATTAAATGAAGAGGCTCTCATCTGGTCAAGTTGTGAATTCAGTGCCTCCCATGACACACACTTTTTTTTATGGTTGAACGTGATGAGCTTTGGCGCTTACGCAAAATTGTGGACTAAGCGCTTTTACTTGGAGCACGGCAAAGAGTGACTGTGCGATTGAATTTCTACAAAGTCGCGGTCAAACGGGTTTAGCTAGTATAATAATACATTCTCTATTTTTTTTTAATTTAATCTCAAGCAACAAAGTGCTTTAGGAAGGTACATCACCAGACCCTCAAAATTTTAAATAAATATCGATGTTTCTCCAGCTCTATTGCATTCGTCTTGGATTGTTCTACTTTCGCAACGCGTTAAGTATGGTATATTTGTACTGTAACTTAAGGGGAGGCTGACTTCCTGGCGGCATCTTGCTTTGTGTGTACACAGAAAAGATGGATTTGGTCCAGGATGCGATACGAATGATATGCTCATAATGTTATCAAGCGACAAACCAGTTGGAAGATAATTTCGAAACGATTAATTATCAAATTGGTTTTGTTCGTGATGGTCTTTTGTTGTGAATGCGGATGATGTGTTCGAAGATAAGCGAAGGGATAACAATAATAATTATGCTGGTCACACACACACACACACACATATGTATATAAGTTTCCTTGGCTTTAAGCCTAATTAGTTGAGTAGTTGATTTCCATTTAATATGTCATAATTAATGCCCTAATACCAATCAAGTTGATGAGGTCAAACGGAGAATGAATTGACAACACAA
Source organism: Lordiphosa clarofinis (assembly GCA_018904275.1). Taxonomy (NCBI): domain Eukaryota; kingdom Metazoa; phylum Arthropoda; class Insecta; order Diptera; family Drosophilidae; genus Lordiphosa; species Lordiphosa clarofinis. The sequence goes on along the minus strand of JAEIGQ010000166.1, from coordinate 558,083 downwards.
TTGCAATTGGATTTTTGCAACAAATGTTAGTTCAAATTGTCCTCGTTTGCTGCTCGTTGTTGTCCATTTTAATTGCATGTCCATTTGTTTTTTTTTCAGTTGATTTCTAGCTTTTTTCTGCACACATTTCTACATGTTGTTTGCTTTGTTCTCTCCTTTTGGTCGATATTGTAAGCAATTTGACGAGGAAAAGACAGAGTTCTAACGAACTTTAGTGCCTAGATGAAAAGTCTAGTTTAATTGAAAAGATACTCGAAAGTCAATTCAGGTGTGCGGTTTTTAAGTAAAAGCTATCAAAAAAGTTTTGAATGGAAATTTTACAACACCTGAAAGTTTGCGCAAAAATTTGTGGAGTGGTCAAGAAATCTTTCAGAAAATTCAAATCAGAACATATTTAGGATAGCTTAAAAACTAATTGACTTTTTTCGGGTTTTACACACTATTGTATTTGTATATATTCTGCCTATAGGAGTCTTCATCCATCTCTATTTACAGTGTGACCATCGTTTTTGTCTTAAATTACCTTCACGCTTAAATAATTATCAATATATTTGTACATATTGGAGGTTATTATTACTTATACGACACACGACACCCTTCATAGTGAATCATGAACCTCGTAATCGAGGATTGTAGGACTTACTCTGATTTTTGATTTGCTCATGCATTACTTCAAGTACAAAGCAAAAATGTATGTACTAGGAACGTTGTTCCTAGAGATAACCAACCTTGAAACTTAGAAGAGACAAGACTTAAAGTTTCAATTGCTAATATGTCTACAATTTCGAAAGTTGTATTGTTTGCTCATGAAAGAGCAAGAAGAAAGAATTATGTGAATGCATTTCTACATGCTTATTTCTGCTTGAAATGCCTATAAATAACATAATTTATAAAACGCACTCACAATAAGGTGTGAGTGTCGTTAGAAACTCACAAAGCATTTATTTGAATCATGATGTTAAATTAAAAGGCTTAATTTCAAAATCACAAGCTCACTGAATGGTGTATAAATCTTTTAAAAGAAGAAAACTAACCAGCAACAAGATCACTTTCTGCTGTGATTTTTCCTCCTTTCTGTAAGTCTCTTCAGTCACCGTCTAATTACTATCAAGTCACTGTCAAGTCACAGTTTAGTCACTCTTTAGTCAATGTCAAGTCACTGTCAAGCAGGAACCGTTAACAGAAACAAACCCGATTGAAATCGCGTACCGGAACCAAAACCGATACCGAATACCGTTTACCGTTATGTTTGGAAACGATAGTACCGCAACGAAACCAAAACTTTGGAAACCAAAACCCCATTTAAATGCATTCGACCCTCTTCTTTAATCGTCTCTAAGAAATCACAGCTCTTACAAATTCCCATCAATCGAATTTCGAAACAGGAACAGGCCTGTGATTTAGTGCATTTTGTGATGTGATATCAAGTTTCAGTGAAATGTTCGTGTCGTGTAAATTTGCTGAACAAAATAAAAATGGCTACCATTTCCAAGAATGACACACTTTTGCACCGCTTGTGGACACCCTCGTTTTTATACCCGTTACTCGTAGAGGAAAAAGGCAGAAGGAATCATTTCCGACCATTTAAAGTATATATATTCTTGATCAGCATCAACAGCCGAGTCGATATAGACCGTATGTACGTCTGTCCGTCCGTCCGTACGTATGAACAAACAGATCTCGGAGATGGTAAGAGATAGAGGTTTGACAGGTATGGAACAAATGCTTCTTTTATCTGCATGCAAATCAAGTTTGTTTCCAATTTTGGCCACGCCCTCTCCCGCCCCCGCAATTTGGAAAAAACGTTATATCTCCTACAGTTTTGAAGATAGACGATTTGTACCTTCTAGAGATAGTTAGTAATTAGCAAAGTAAATCGACTTGCTGAAGAAATGATAAAGATCAGATGAACGGTTCTCAAGTTATGAGCAAAAAAGTGAACCAAGACGCCTGTTAAAAAAATGTTGCATACTTTTCGGATGGTCACCCTAAGGAACGCAGGAACACTCACGGGTAAATCGAAGTCGGTTAGAGCCGACTTTAACTTACGCTCTCGTTTGTGTTTAAAGCGTGTGTTTGGCCATAAAACTGTCAAATTTCGTTGTTTTAACAGCATTTTTGTGAATTTTTAGCCAAAAAAAATCGTCCGATTCAACAAAAATCAATTTTAATTCGCTGGTCGATGCCATTAAGCAATGCCTCATCGATAAGAGGGCCGTCAAAGCTACAGCCAAGGAATATGGGCTTCCTCCAACCACTTCAAGTCGGTATTTGCAGAAAGTCCGAGTAAATTTTGCAGATTCGCTTTTGTTGGAATTCGTTTGTGACTGCAACCAACGAACTTCATCAAACATGGTGTGTTCCATTTTATCTTCGCTGTGTTAGGTGCTTGAATTCCGAAACATCCCTGGTTTGATGTGCAGGACACTCGACTTGGCACTGATGCCAAAAACAATCATGTCCGGTTTTCGAAAGCCCGGTACTGTTCCATTTGATACTGTAGCTTTCTCTGACTTCATTGAGGCTGTCGAACAAAATGCAGTAGAAGTAGAAGTCAGCGTCGTATCATCGTTTCCGCCGATCCGCTAGCCGCTTATCACTGTTCTCCGAAACCACATGGAATCGCGGTCGCAAGGCAATGCAAACCACTAAGCTAACTTCTCCGGAAAGCGTCGAGGTTTTGAGCGAGAAGGCAAAATAATCAGTTAAGCGCGCAGCCAAGCGTGATTCTGTGTCGCACCAAAAGAAGACCCCCCCGAAACGTGGCCACCACCACCCAAGCCCTCGGCCAAACGCGATGCCAAGAAGAAGGCGTCATCAGAAGAAGTCAAAGATGTCGACTTCTGTGTGATTTGCCAAAAAAAACTGACCGCTGCAAATTCGATCCATTGCGATCGTCCTGAGCATTTGAAGTGCGCTGGCATGAGTCTCTAGCTTTATGTTGACTTGGAAAAAAATTATAAGTGAAAAACTCAAGTGTGTCTACAACCGGAGACTCTCTTCTACTTGTATCAGTACGTATTGGTATACCGAAATAAAAAATCGGATACCGTATCGAAACCGAAATTAATTAAAAACCTTTTCAAATCACTGTTTAGTCACTGTTAACTCACTATTCCTCCTTTCTTATTAGTTGAAAGGGATTTGTGTAAGTCAAAGACAAATCCAATTTTTTTTTATATATGCACAATTTAGGTATGATTCACACTTACATGTAAAAAAAATGTATTTTGTTTCAATATTTTGTTTACAATTGAATGGTGCGTGCAAAGCGTTGACTTCGAACAACTGCCTCGGCCTTTGGTATGGGTGCAACTGAATCTAATAGAATTTTCGCTAATGGTGTTTCTCTCAGCGTGACGATATTATGGCAATACACTGACATTGTTCTATCCACACAACCACTTTTAGCCAATTACACGATGTGCAAAATCGGCGCATTTACAGTTTACTGAAAATAATGTTATTGTTTGTAGAAAACAGATTTTCTGATTGAAGTCTCAGAACTGTAACAGAATCTATAAAAATAAACGAGTATTTTAAACACAAAACGAAGAAGTGAAGCTTACATTACAATTGACAGCTATGAAATCTTCAGGACAATCAAACTGCTTTCTCTATTTACCATCTATCTACTCATCCCTGTGCATAATAATTTGAACTCATGCGAAAATTATTTAATTTTCGAAATTTTTTAGGAACTTTTATTATTTACCATTCTTCTATTTACTTAGCTTTCATAATAATCAATACTCTTTAGAAAATTTTTTTAGACCGTTTAATCTACACACTTCATTTAAGCGACAATCTAATTTCATACATGAATTTCACGCTTTTCGACATTTTTTGACCGTTCTAGTTACCCGAACATTTTTCCGTCGTCATGCCAATCTAAGCACATTGTACATTTTACAAATTTCGCAATTCTTTGGACCGATTGGCTTACATCCTTATTTTCCCGTCGACATTTGCCAGCTCATAAACTCATATTGAATTACTATTAAATCTTTAAAAAAATATATACTATGTATGCGAATTTCCGATATTTTTTTACCGATTGGGAACAACAACATCAATATTAAGGTTGCTCGAGGTCTCGTTATGCATGCGCATAACTCCAAAAAGGAGGAACACAACACACCACATGGAAAGCAACACATGTTAAAGTATACAAATAGATATAAATATAGATATAGATATAGATATAGATATAGATATAGATATAGATATAGATATAGATATAGATATAGATATAGATATAGATATAGATATAGATATAGATATAGATATAGATATAGATATAGATATAGATATAGATATAGATATAGATATAGATATAGATATAGATATAGATATAGATATAGATATAGATATAGATATAGATATAGATATAGATATAGATATAGATATAGATATAGATATAGATATAGATATAGATATAGATATAGATATAGATATAGATATAGATATAGATATAGATATAGATATAGATATAGATATAGATATAGATATAGATATAGATATAGATATAGATATAGATATAGATATAGATATAGATATAGATATAGATATAGATATAGATATAGATATAGATATAGATATAGATATAGATATAGATATAGATATAGATATAGATATAGATATAGATATAGATATAGATATAGATATAGATATAGATATAGATATAGATATAGATATAGATATAGATATAGATATAGATATAGATATAGATATAGATATAGATATAGATATAGATATAGATATAGATATAGATATAGATATAGATATAGATATAGATATAGATATAGATATAGATATAGATATAGATATAGATATAGATATAGATATAGATATAGATATAGATATAGATATAGATATAGATATAGATATAGATATAGATATAGATATAGATATAGATATAGATACCAATTTTCAGATTCCTACAACAGAGATATAGTTTGAATAACCCATAAGCCGATACACACAAAATAAATATATTTCAGCATTACTAAGAGCAAAATCCTATATGCTGCAGACGGAATCACTATATGCGGTAAGGTATATATTGGTACGATGAAATTAACGATCTATCGACGAAACCTCAATTCAAAAATTATCACTTGTGGCCCACTGTGCAGAAAGCTGACACTCACCAGACTTCTCAGCTGCACGCATACTGCAAAAGAAACAACAATAAATATAACAAGAGCCGAAGTTCTGATACACTTGAAAAAGCTTGTCTCAACGGTTAGCGACTTCAACCAAATTTCGCAGATCAGCTTAAAAACATTTAATATTACCCATGACCGTGTTTGAGAGCGGTAATGTTGAGAACAAAACAGTTTTTCTTACTAAAACGCATATTCCGACCGATCAGTCTATGTCAGCTACAAGAAGTAGTCATCCGATCCGGTCGGTGCCGACATATTAGCAGCTAGGCGTCAAAAGAAGACTCTGTGCTATGTTCAGCGCGATAGCTTTAAAACTGAGGGACTAGTTTGCGTAGAAACAGACAAACGGACGGACGGACGGACGGACAGACAGACAGACGGATGGACAAAGCTTAATCGACTCAGCTCGTCACGCTGATCAAGAATATATATACTTCATGTGGTCGGAGATGATTCCTTCTATGCGTTGCAAACTTCTGGGCAAAATTATAATACACTATTCAAGTGTATAACAAACGGTTCATGTGAGAAATGTTGTATATAATAAACACCCCCATACACTTAAGACTGATTTACAAAACAAATACACGTGCAAATTCATTTTGACTTTGTTACCAAGATCAAGCAAATGCCACCCACTCGTATATCTAAAGTTTTTACAACGTGTCGGCTAGAGATCAAAACGCAGTTAACAACACATGAAGCGTTTGGCAAGGTCTGCTTCTACGAAGTATTGACGACAGAGAGGGAGAGAGAGAGAGAGAGCTAGTTTCCAAGAAGAAGCTAGAGCTAGTTAGTCCCGCATCACCTACAGCAGAGTTCCCCAGCAATAGCCCCGGGAGCATGAACTTACTTGCCGAATGCTTGCCGAAGTCACACTTCATTGTGTGTTAGAGAGAGACACAGCCACGTTTACGCGCTCTCTGCTTGGGGAACCCTGACCTACAGCCAATTGGAGTACAAACTACTTTCAAGTTGACCCAAAAGCCGCAACCATATCGGCTATTTTCCTAGCGTGAACAGAACTGACTAGTCTAAACTATACCTGACACTGAACACTTTCTTGCCCGGTGGCCCATAATGAATAAACTCAAACTCAGGGTTCAGCAACACAGTTGTACCAGGAAACACACGCACTGTTGAACAGAAGGCGATCCCTTGCTACTTGAGGGAGAGCCTTCAATATCGCCGAAGCTTTCTTCTGGACTACGTTAATATGTGATCTGGAAATATAACAACATAAATGTATGCGTCGTCCTTAGCGTAGATTTTGTGGTTGGCAACGAATGATTTCGTGTGTATTAGACAGCCACGAGCAAATGCACAAATTTTTTGTGGTTGTTATATTGCCTTAGAAATTGTAATTTAATTGTATTAGATTCTACGCGGCCGTAAGCTGGCTATCGCTACTCAGGGGAAGAACTGTTTGAGAGCCTTTCTTAATGTTAATTAACAGAGCAATAACATTGATGTTAACATTGTGACGTAATATTATATGTTTATGACAATAGTTTTCAAAGCTTTTAATACCTTGTATAAATTACAATATCGTGGCTTAATATGTATTATCTTAGGCCTTATGTCTATTTATTCTGAAAAGAGCAATAAGATCCGATTAAAAACACCAAAGTTATACACGAAACTATTTTGCTTGTGAGCTAGAGCGTATGAGTCAGTGTGCGCGCACGCGTATTTTGTGCGTTTGTGTATGTGTGTCTCAATTGTACAGGATATTTTGGAGTCGGAACAGTCGACTGTAACGTTCTTACTTGTTTTTTCCGATTTCAGAGTTTATAGATATTGGAAATATAAATGTGACAGTCGGACTATTGTTGTTGATCAAGAATATTGATAGTTTATACGGGTATAAAAAGTGGCTCACAGAATTCTTTTGCGGTTGTACCGGAAATTGTGTTTAAAATTCAAGGAAATGTTTTATCACTCGCTCCCCTCTTTTAGATAACGACATACATTCATTTCACTTTTAAGCTTCGCTCTAAAAACTTACGAAAACTGTCCCTTTTTTTTGTGCGTTTGGTTGACACTTCGCTCTCAATAAATCAAAGAGCACCGAAATTCGTTTGTCCCTTGTTCCATTTGATGACTGCACTTTTTGTTCTCTCTTTTTCTTTAGCTTTAGCTCAATCGAGTCATTTGCTTCAACCGCTAAGCAAAAACCCAAATCATATAAAGGACTTTCCTCTAAGCGTTTTAATTTCATTGCCCCGGAAATGAAGCAGTATAGAAAAAAAGCTGTCGGCCAGCAGGTACACGACAGGTGAAAAGCCAAAGAAATTCACAAAAAAAAAGAATAAGAGAAAACTTGTTGATGGCCAGAAAAACATTTTTTGTCAGTTCTGCCCCGCCATTTAATTAAAAAAGTTTCCTTTTTCGTCTGCTCAACCAAATCCGAGAGATATACGTATATATTTTCATTTTTTGTTTGTTTTCGCCATGTCAAAAATGTTTGGAAAACATTCTCATAACTTTAATAATGTGCTCATGAGCTGCTGCTCCTGCTACTCCTGCCTGGGATAAAAGAAATATGTTAATCAAAAGCAATTCGCCGACTGACTTCAAGTATTTTGCTTTTTTGTTGATAAAGAAAACGGCACACAAAAAAATTGTTTATGCATGTTGATTTAATTAAATTTGATATGCAGAGCAGAAGAGTACATGCATACGATACGAACATTAACATATGAGCGAGAGCAGAAATCATAACAAACAAATGCGCACAATGGCAGCACACTGACAAATTGGATAGGGGGATTCCCCTCCCAAAACTCCGATCAGCCCCAAGGGCCGATGCACTTGATGTTGGACGTGGGGCGTTGCTCTTTTTGTTCGCGATTAATGTTTTATTGATTTCACGTTTTATTGCTAAATTTGTTATTTGGTTTTTTTTTTTGTTTAGGAAAAACAACAAACTATACTCTATAAAATTAGACAAATTGCCCGGAGATTAGATTGGTTTGGTAAAAGTCTAAACAAAAGTTTCTTTGTTTGGCTTTCAATATGATTATTAGTCCATTTTTATGAAAAACTGAGCGCCGACTTTCAGTCAGGCCTGTTCCTGTTTGCGAATCCGATGAATCGGAATTGGCGAGAGTTGTGACTTCTAACAAACAATTAAAGAAATTGGGTTTTTGAAAGCGAAAACATTTTTTTTTTACCTCTTATTTTTCGAAATTTCATGTTTTTTCTTGTTGTTCGCTATTTAAACAAAAAAAAATACTTGGAAATTTTAGAAGTTTTTGATGTGAAACATCTTTAATTTCGGTACGGACGATTTTAGTAGGAGTAAAATTTGATTTTGCGTCACGGACGCGACTCACCCATATTTTGTTGTTGTGTTTGGTTTGTGCAGAATGATGACAGGGGGAAGATTGGTGAGAGAGATGCAGAGAAGAGTTTAAGAGCACACACCCACACCCAACATTTTATTTACAGTTTTTTGCCTATGGCTCAGACAAAAAATATCAAAACAAAGACACTCAGAAACTAAAACAGCAACAACGAGAGAACATTAGAGAGCGTACTCCCACAACTTTTGCTGTAAGTGCGCGAGGGAGAGTGAGTGCTACTAAGTACTGAAAAGACAGGGCACTGAGAGCAGCATCATATTAGTTGTATTATGGTTTTTCTTTTGTGACAAAATGCCATTGCTGATTTGTATACCAAGGAGAGAGCTTCTTTTTTAAAGTTAAAGGGCTTAATTTAAAAATCATAATAATTTTGTCTTTGGAACTTATAGCTTAATCTCTTGTCTGTTGGTGTGTCACTGATATGTAACATTTCAAGAGAAAACGGCTTCCTATAATTGCTTTTCTGTTGTAAGATTTTTGATGCCCGCTCTCTGTGCAAGTGAAATCCTTTTTTATACCCTGTTCCCATAAAAAATGGGAAAAAGAGGATCATGAAGTTGTGCAAATGTATGTAACAGGGAGAAGGAAGCACCTCCGACCCCATAAAGTATATATATTCTTCATGTATCAACAAACGAGTCGATTTAGTCATGTCCGCCTGTCTGTCTGTATGAACGCGTCGATCTCAGAGACTGTAATAGATAGAGCCAAAAGTTGTGGCATGTATATAGGTCTATACTGTAACCACATCGAGTTTGTTTCAGATTTGGAAAATTCCTCCTTTTCCATCTTTAAACAGCGAAAATCTGTCTTATTATCTGTATAAACGCGTAGAGCCACAAATTTTTGCACGTATGTAGGTGTATACCGTTCCCAGATAGAGTTTGCTCCAGGTTTGTCAAATTCCTCCTCCATCTTCTTCTAACCGCGAAAAACTGTCAATTTTTAAGTTTTAACCTAGTGCCTTAATATATTGTCAGTGAGGCCCAACATCTATCTATTCTGTGTACCACAATGAGATCCGAGAAAAAACACCGAAACACCATTTATTGAAATACATTTTAAAAAAATAGAGGCAAGCTAACTTCGGCTCGACCGAAGTTTATATACCCTTGGAGCTTGATATGTGCCTGACAGTTTGTATGACTGCTATACTATATAGTGGTCCGATTTCGAAAAATTTTGGTGAAATGATGTAAAATCATTAAAAACTTATAAATACGGGCGTTGGGAGCGATAACATTGAAAACAAAAAAGTTTTTCTCACTAAAACTAGTTTTTCAACCGATCGTTCCTATGGCAGCTATATGCTATAGTCATCCGATCCGGCCGGTTCCGACAAATGTGCAGCGTATTTATACCAAAAGACTTCGTGCAAAGTTTGGTTACGATAGCTTTAAAACTGACGGAGGAGATAGCATAGAAACAGACGGACGGACAGACGGACAGACGGACAGACGGACAGACGGACGGACAGACGGACGGACAGACGGACATGGCTATATCAACTCAGCTCGTCATGCTGATCAAGAATATATATACTTTATGTGGTCGGAGATGCTTCCTTCTCTGCGTTACAAACATCCGGACAATTTTTATATACCCTCTCCAAGGGTATAATAATTGGAATTCAAAGCTAAAGGAACCATATATACCTGGGACAGGGTATTTTGCTGTCGGGGCACTCGACCGCAACACTCTTACTTGTTTGAGTTTTAGATTTTGTTGTTTCAATTTATTGTTTATTGCACCTGATTTCCAATTTTGTATATAACTCATACGCAGTGTTGCCTATTTTAATATATCTTTTTCGTTTATAATTAGTGCACGTTGATTTTATTTAAAAACTATTCAAATAAAAAATGAAAAAGTACTACTACAATGTATTATTTTAAAAGATGATGAATAATTCCGATCTAAAAATTTGTATTCCATCAACGTGTCGTATGAGTAATTTTTTTTCAAAACTTTAAATCTCTGTCGCGCCTATTTAAAATTAAATTCGAATTTTTTGGATTTTCATATATTATATAAAATCATCACTTTTTCCAAAGTGGTTGCACCCTTCATTGTGGTGTGAATTAGAATAAATTGAATCATACTCTGAAGTGGAAGAAAAATTCGATTATCGAACTTATCTTAACTTAACTATTTATTGACCGTTTCAAAATATCCTAATTCACACCAGAACTACATCAGTTGTAGCTTCAGATAACACAGGCCAACAAAATGACCATCTTTGTGAGTTGCAGCCCTGTTGATTTAAAAATATGATAAGTTTATCTATTATACTTTGATAAAGGTTTGGTAGGGTTCCTAAGATGTTGGTTTGAATCTATGAATGTCTCGACTTTGTCTCGAACTTAAATATATGTCTCGCGGAAGAAAAATGTTAAAGACTTTCTGGGCTTCAATCGACTTCCCACACAAACTCCCTGCCTGGGCCACAATTACTCAATTGGCTACATTCCCAACACACACACACACACACACACACACATCCAAACAGACAACAAAACCATCAAAATTGTTGAGCTAACAATTTATGTGGAAATTTGATTTTTATGTGTTCGCGACTGTTTAGAGACTTGCCCGAATCGCCGCTACGCTGATTTCCCGGCGCCTTCCTCCAGTAAGTAAAATTGATGGGCGACGGACGGGCAGTTAAATGAACATAAAATTGTGTACTTACAAACCAGCGCAGGCACTTGGTAGCGTAATTTTTGGCACACTCACATACATAAGGGCCTCATTTGTTTTAAAATGCAAAAACCATAACAATAATCATCATAATAATAATAATAATACACAATAATAATAACGCAAACAGATGGCAAGCAAACTGCTTGCAAGAAACTCAATAAAATTATGCAACATCAAGTGGCGCGCATTGATGACAATTTGCCCCACCCTAATCATTCGCATTTATTACTTGGACCCACACAACTGCAGCTTTTCATAATTTATAGAGCTGGAGGGGGAAGGGAAGAAGGGAGCAAGGCAATCAAATGTACATTTCGGCCCATAAAAATCAACTTAAATATCAAAATATTTTAGGCGTAAATGTTTGAAAATGATTGAGGCTGCTCATAAAATATGAACCAGCATACTTACGAATGTATGTACGTATATTGATGGCCCACTGAAGAAAGATTGACTTTGAAATTCACAAGTCTTTAAGTAGTTCCAAGGCTCGTTAGGAAGTGTGACTTTTTGGGTAGGAAAAATGACCAAATCATAATCAATGTGTCTCAAATCACTTTCCATGACTGACAAATCTTTTAATCGCTGAAAAATACCAAATTAAATGACCAAGTCATGTCTTTCAATATCCATGAAAATTTACTAGGAGATATATTCATCATATTCATCATATTGATGTTAATCTAAGTTTTTTAACTCTACTGACGCAGGATTCGTCCCGAACTCCTTCATATACTCTGCCAGGGTAGACGTCCCATTTGGTCCTTCTGAATCACCCACCTTATCTACGTAAAATCTCTCTTTCATTCGTTTCTTTACCCTTTTGTAAGGCTTAAGATACCTTTCCTTTAGGTCAAACCCTACCCACATCGCTACAAAATCCATTTTTTTGTACCGCTTTCCTTCTTTTCTTTGCCCTTCAAATGATCTTGGATTCCCTTCAAGCAAACCTTTGTTCCTTTCTTTTGACTTTCTGCATAGTTCCATATGTTGTTTATCCAATTCATTAAAACCTGTTTCGATCCTAAACGGTTTGATCTCGGTGTTACGAGTTAAATTCTCTTCCTGTATACCAGCCTTGGCGTATGCCACAACTCTCTCTCTCCATTTTTACCCGGCTTGTGCTCAGTCTTCATAATTTTCGTCTTCATTAGAGATGACACTTCTCTCATACCTCGATCTGGGTCCTTCAACACAACTTTGTCATTCCCTTTCTCTTTTCCATTAAACTACAGACAATGTTTTTCGGAGTCGTCTCAACGATTACTTGGCTTGTGTTTTTCTCTTCCATAAGTAACTCGCTGCAATATCCAATTGTTTCTCGACCGTCAAGCTGCTGACTTTTTTTATCTGTCTTGATCCTGCGCTCAATTTTAGTGTTATCTTTTGTCACCATCAAGTCGACGTTTTCTAGTATGGTTCTTCACAGGATTGCATCATAAACCATGTTTTTATCTGATACAATATGAAACTCAACAATCAAATCGATATCATCGATCTTCACATCAATCGATATGCTACCACAAGTAACAATCTGAATTTTACCAATTCCTGCCAAATATTTTTGCCCTCCTATCAACTGACCAACACCTAACTTAACAAAAACTCTGCGACTCAACAAACAAAACTGCGCTCCTGTGTCAACAAGTCCTTTGAATTTAGTCTTTGAATGAACCACAGTCTTCATTCCCAATCCTGAAGAAGTGAACATACTTGTCGGTCTCTTTTTTACTTTTGATTTTAAATTTTACGCTAATTAATCATCAAATAGTATCAGAGTGGGGGGGTTGAGAGCATGACTTTAAAAAATTGCATACTCATGGGGTCCAACCTAATGTACACAACTGACAGAATATCCAATAGGTAACTAAGCATCGCCGGTTATATCATACATTGTGGTGGCAAAGCTTCTGGATAACACAGTAAAAAAAACTCAGGCACCCACCAAGATTGCTTACTAAATAAAAAAAACTGGCATATACAGGAAGCGGTTTACTCTTGAAATGTTACATATCAGTGACATACCAACGGACAAGAGACTAAACTATAAGACGGACACTGAAAACTGCGCACACTTATACAGACATCTACTTAAGAAGCTATAATTAAGTACTGAACTCCACGTCAAGCGATACAGACGTGTCATAAATTGTATGTAAAAAAAATGTTTTCAGTTTATTCTGATAACTGGTTAATTGTGTTTGTAGGGTCCCTGAAAACGGAGGCCGATGCGCTTTTTTCTTTTTTTAAAATATTTCTAAGAATCTTTAAAGATGTATTTTCGTCTTAAACACGCCATATCTTTGCCAAATAAACTAATTTAAATGCCATAAAAATCACAAAACTAAATCATATGTTTGGTTATATGCTCAGATGGCGAAAATATTAATCCAATTAACGCGCTTCCTTAAACGGGATGATTTGTTTTGATAAAAATGCTCTCCTTAAAGGCCAAATTAGATACTTTCCGCTGGACTTATATAATCCCAATGATTTTTTTAATTTGCAATGATATGTCCTTTATCGTAAATAGCTCATAAACTCAGACATTTATGCTTAATGTGGCCTCCATAAATCCTAGAGTGCCAAAAAAAGCAAGATTTTCGTTTTTCCGCTATATCTTGGAAACAAGAGCTGATGGAACAAAACAGAAACCAGTTTTGGAATCAGTAAACGTTCATTGATATCGATATAGCGATATTTTAGTTTCAAAATAGAGGAAAGCTAACTTCGGCTCGATCAAAGCTGGAACCTAGAACTTTGCTTTGCTTCGATGAGGACTTTACTTAATCTCGCTGCGTACTTAATTTGGGTGGAGTATTAGGACTTATTTGTATGTCATAGCGTTGCCAATTTTATACCGATTCATGTATAAGCTAATCGAATCAAATGTGATCTTAGAAAAGCTTAGCTTAAAAGCATACATTTAGGAGAGCTTTTCAGTCTACGCAAAGCTTTTGCTTTCGCTCTCTTTAGAGGTAAAGAAGCGCAGAGAGAGCTTTTTGCATATGTGCCCAACATTTTTCCCTGATATTTAAACTTTGACACATGTTTGGTCTATAAATATCAAATAAATTAGGAAACTTTGTTCTTTCATTTGGTTTACACACAAAATGTGTTTGAATTTTTAATTGTGCAATCGTTCGTGCGTCGTCAGAAACGTTATTTGTGCAATGTTTTGCTTTTTTCCTGTGTAATTTAACCTTTTTTTTGCTTGTACATAAAAACATATCAACCTGACACACGCCAAGAACCGTTGTAGACCCTTATCAAAGATACCAGACGTCACATTATTGAGCTAAATCAGTTTAAAATGCACACAAACACACACAGAGACAGAGAGAGAGAGAGCAAACATGACCGAAAATTTTCATTTCCATTTTGTATTTTCCCTATCCATGTCAGAGAGTTGATTGTGGGTTAGTAAAGGGGTGGAGGGGGGGTTGCGGGGCGCTAGACTTCTGGTATTTCTCGTAGCTCATTAAAATTTAATGGCCACACACAATCATATCAATCAAACTGGCTAATTCGCGACCCCGCTTCAAATACTGCGTAAATGTCAACTGATGTCAATAATTTGCCGGATTTTGTGACCCTTTAATTGCTTTCAACGCCTCTGACAGTTATCAGAATTGTTCGGTAATTGGCAAATTCTTAACGCTTTTGGGTCGATCGAATGGATGTGGCAGGAGGGAAAAGGTTGATTTTGAAGTGGATGGGGAAACAGACCAGATTGGACGTACACAGAAAATACCTGGGCGCAACCTTGATTAAAAAAACTAAAGTTGGAAGGATGAGATGGCCCACACTTTAATGTGTCATATTTGGCATTCCAGATCAGCCACCAGCTAATTGACAACCCCATAAATCTCTTTCATTTTTACACCTAACATAGGTTAAGATGGCGCGCACACATGCGACTGAAGGATGAACCGATGGCAGAACTTTAAGCTGATCAACAATTACATAAGCCGAGCTAAGACCCAATCTGTGTTTTATACTTAATAGTTAACGTGGTCAAAGAAGTGACGCCAACTATGGATGAGTTTGGGGAAAATCTCAGCTATGAATGTTCGAAGAATATCATTGGCTAATCTAAAATCTCATCGATATATAGTAAAGTCCTGATCGAGGCAACGTAAAGTTCTCAATGAGGCAAAGTAAAGCCCTCAGCAAGGCAAAATAGGCGAAGCAAACTTCTTAAATTAAAATCCTCATCGAGGCTCAGCTAAGTTCTCATCGAGGCATAATAAAGTCCTCATCGAGGCATAATAAAGTCCTCATCGAGGCAAAGTAAAGCCCTCATCTAGGCTAAGCTCAGCCCTCATCGAGGAAGAGTAAAGCCCTCATCTAGGCTAAGTAAAGTCCTCATCAAGGCTAATCTAAGTCCTCATCGAGGCATAATAAAGTCCTCATCGAGGCATAATAAAGTCCTCATCGAGGCAAAGTAAAGCCCTCATCTAGGCTAAGCTAAGTTCTCATCGAGAAAGAGTAAAGCTCTCATCTAGGCTTAGTAAAGTCCTCATCGAGGCAAAGTAAAATCTTCACCGAGGCAAAGTAAAGTCCACATCTAGACTAAGCTAAGTCCTCATCGAGGCATAATAAAGTCCTCATCGAGGCATAATAAAGTCCTCATCGAGGCAAAGTAAAGCCCTCATCTAGGCTAAGCTAAGTTCTCATCGAGGAAAAGTAAAGCCCTCATCGAGGCAAAGTAAAGTCCTCATCAAGGCTAACCTAAGTCTTCATCGAGGCATAATAAAGTCCTCATCGAGGCATAATAAAGTCCTCATCGAGGCAAAGTAAAGCCCTCATCTAGGCTAAGCTAAGTTCTCATCGCGGAAGAGTAAAGCCCTCATCTAGGCTAAGTAAAGTCCTCATCAAGGCTAATCTAAGTCCTCATCGAGGCATAATAAAGTCCTCATCGAGGCAAAGTAAAGCCCTCATCTAGGCTAAGCTAAGTTCTCATCGAGAAAGAGTAAAGCCCTCATCTAGGCTAAGTAAAGTCCTCATCAAGGCTAACCTAAGTCTTCATCGAGGCATAATAAAGTCTTCATCGAGGCATAATAAAGTCCTCATCGAGGCAAAGTAAAGCCCTCATCTAGGCTAAGCTAAGCTCTCATCGAGGCAAAGTAAAGCCCTCATCGAGGCAAAGTAAAGCCCTCATCAAGGCTCAGATAAGATCTTATCGAGGCATAATAAAGTCCTCATCGGTACAAAGTAAAGCCCTCATCAAGGCTCAGATAAGATCTCATCGAGGCATAATGAAGTCCTCATCGAGGCAAAGTAAAGTCCTCATCTAGGCTAAGCTAAGTCCTCATCGAGGCAAAGTAAAGTCCTCTTCGAGGCAAAGTAATGTCTAAGCTAAGTTCTCATCGAGGCAAAGTAAAGCCCTCATCCAGGCAAAGTAAAGCCCTCATCAAGGCTCAGATAAGATCTCATCGAGGCATAATAAAGTCCTCATCGAGGCAAAGTAAAGCCCTCATCTAGGCTAAGCTAAGTTCTCATCGAGGAAGAGTAAAGCCCTCATCTAGGCTAAGTAAAGTTCTCATCAAGGCTAACCTAAGTTCTCATCGAGGAAGAGTAAAGTCCTCATCGAGGCAAAGTAAAGCCCTCATCGAGGCAAAGCAAAATCCACATGGAGTTAAAGTAAAATCTTCATCGAGGCAAACTAAAGCTTTGAATCTCTTGAGTTTTATTTAAGCCCTCAATCAAAGCAAAGTTAAAAAGCTCATGTATTTTTTTTAAGTATTTCGTTTTCACAATTTTCCAATCCTTTAAAATCATTACAAACTACAAAAGAGTAGACAGATCTGATCCATTTACAATTGCCTTCAAGTACATATATGCCCATTGGTTGATTTCGATTAGACATTACCGAATCTAACCAGAAAGAGAGATCTAATATGAAATATTTTCATCAGCTCATTTCTGTACATTGCTTATTCCTAAAATAGCCTTCATGTGGTTTGTTTTGCAATTAAAACCGCAGCTGAGAAACTCAATTGTTTACACTCAAAGAAAAACCCATTTGCCTTAGTTTCATCTTCCAAATTGCTCAAGTTTCTAAACATCAAACTATTTTCCAGTGTAAAGCATTTGCGATTAGCTCTAAGCTGTAACCTTGAGGCCGGATTTGATAAGCTGCTGAAAATGAGAACTACGCTTTGGTCGTCGCCTCTAATCAGTTAGTTGTACTCCAAACGTTCAACATGAAGCTATCAAAACTAACCCTAAGCTGTCTACTCTGTGCTCTCGTGCTGACTCTGGCGGAGGAGGACAGTAGCAACCATTTAGACGATTCGCTGGAGAGTCAAACTCTGGAGTTGGAAGCCACCACAAGTCAACCCCTGGGCATTGCTTCAATCAGATCGCGTGTGATTGCCAAGGAACCGCCGCTGTGTTCGCAATTATCGCGCTATCATCCGCATTATCCCAAGTGTCATGAGTACTGTCAGGCGCTGCATCATTGGATAGGTCAGTGCTGGCATGACAACTGTCACTGCATCTCCTAGATCCTGTCGAGAGTCACTCTGTGTACTTATGTTGAGCTAATTAAAATTGCAAAAGTGCTTTTAAGCTGCGTAATGTTTTTTTTTTTAACATTTCCGGGCTGGCTAATTAAGAGAGAGGAAGTGAGTCGAAAACTTATTAATTTGCGTGTACCTTATTTAATGGCAAATCTTTCTCGAAAAAATAAACTAAACAAACAAAAATTACAAAATAGGCACATTTTTTGCAATTCACTTTTCCAGCATATTTAAATATACATTCAGAGCAGAGCTTCTGTTTACGCTAAACAAGTAAACAAAAGGCAACTAACACAAGTGGAAAAAAGAAACTAAACCAAAGTTATGGTAGTCGATAGTAGGAATACCCTGTCTATACTTGGAAAGAATTTTAAGAATTTTTTTTTGGTCTGAGTGTAATGAAAGGTCCACAAGCAAAGTTCTAAGATAAGGATGTAATCAGTTCCTCTCATCTCGGTTTATGTAGAAATATTCCCTGGGATTTCTGTAATTTTGTCAGAGTTCATCCAAAACGCTTAACACCTTCAAGGTTCTCTACACAAACCAGCTCTGAATTGAGGGATACAAAAGCAATTTAAGTTCTGTTCTCTTTCAGTCACTCTCACGCTCCGCTCACTCTACACCACAACAATAAAAAAGAGCATATACGAATTTTCGTCCATGCATTTTGTTCGGTTATTAAGCTTTTTGCTTAACCTTTAAAAAAATTTTGTTCTTTAAATACTTATACAGGCTAATAGCCTTAGTGAATCCATAAAGCCGAATAGTTTGGAATATACTTTCTCCTGCATAAACGAAATTTTGTTGGTAAATTCAACCAATTATGAGGTTCAAATGCTCCAACCCATAATCGTGGGTTGAACTTACCTTTAGGTACAGGAAAAGTGGCATAGCGCATAACGTACAGTAAACTTTAACCAGAAAAGACATTTGTTTACATTTATCGCATCCCCTGCTATGCTGCCCCTCATCGAGGAAGACCTTCCCGAGTTCCTACTGCAGCGCTCCAATTTGGCTTACTGCAATAATCTGCATCTCCAAGTGGGTGGCAAGCGCCTTAAGTCTACACTCGTGCTGAGTCGCCACCTTAAATTCTACGAATTTCGTAAAAAGGAGCTACTGCATCACATAGATCTGAGGCAGACAGGTTTGAAACAACTCGGCCATAAACTCGAAGCCTACAACGGACCACTCAGTAGCTTCCTCCTAAGTAAGGACGTTAGCCAACCACATTCGGTCGACTATAGCATGCTCCAGGCTGTGGAGGATCTGCCTGTGAGCTTGGGAAAATTTGTCTGGCTGGGCGAGCATGTCTATGTGCTGCTCCGCTGCTGGGATATGCTCGCCGTACTCCGGCGACCCCCAGAGCATGGCTCCAGCTTTGAGTTACAAGCATTGCACGAATCTGTGGAGGATTACAAGCTAGTCCATGGACCCCTGCGGTATCAGGCCTATGTGGAATTGCATTTCACTCAAGGCAAACGCCTGCTCACCAACTTCCAGTCATCGCAAAACCAGCAGACATCCTGCCGCACCCCAATCAAACGGTTGTCAGCAGTTCAAGGGTTTGCTTCAGCAGATACACCAAACACGGTCCGAACTCTCGGTGCAGCGTGCCCAAACCCAGTTGGACTTTGTGCGTGCTCGAGAGCTGCTGGCCTTTGGCTCACCTAGCCAGCGCTCACCCCTGCTGGAGGAGAAACAACCGCTGCGGCGCTATGGCGATGTGTGGACTAGGATTTGTGACGATTACCTGGTGATAGGTTGCCTGCTGTCCAATATAGCTGGCGGAAATCGACTGACCATAGTTCAATTCCCGCGCCCATTGATAAACTTGGACAAAGAAGACGCCAGCCTGAGCCTGGAGCATCGACTTTATGAGTTGCCTCTAGTCCCAGACGGTCAGCCGCCCGATGATTATGATAATTTGGCCCAGTTCTGGTCCTGCCAGGAACAACATAGCCAGCGCCTGGACTGGCGGCTGCTTTCGTCCTCGCCCAGCAAACTCCTGCCCGAGCGCACAGCTGTGCTGTTAGTGCGCCTGCAGCTGGCTGAACTGCTTCAAGTTGGAAAACTCCAGCTGATGGTGTTGTATGAACTAGGCTCCTCCTTAACCAGACAACTGCATTTGGCCAGTCTCGATGTCGCTTCGCTGCAGCCACTCTACATCAAGACTTTCTGGCCGTCATCATGACCCAGCCGGCGCACTGTGTGCTCCGCTTGGAGTTTCTCGAGCACCAGGTGGACAAGTTTGAAGAGTTGTTAGTCTCCTGCTTGGGGTTTGAGATGACTGAAACTCAGGGCAGGCAAATTGGTTCCAATGCGTATATGTTAGATGCCTCCTGTCCTGCCACCGCTTTTGAATCCATCTCCCGCTCGTCATCTGAAAAGCAACGCATTTTCTACCGACGCCAGTCCTTCTCCCAGTGGCATGGTCTGCTGCTGTTGCACAATGCTGATGGCCACGTTTGGCACATGTATGCCCAGAGTAGCAGCAAACTTATCCTGTTTCTTAATCGCCTGCTTAGGGATCTGCTACAGCTGCACTGCAATGTATCCGTCATGGAGCTAGATGAGCTCAGTGGCTTGAGCTGCCGGGGGGCGGTTGTCCATTTGGAGGCCGCCTTAAGGGAAGAACTAAAGGCCTGGCGGGACATACTGGAGCAGCAAAGCAAACCGAAGGATCAGGAAGTAATGAAACTATATCAATTACAAATGGCCAGCGATGTGCTGGCAACTGTGATAAAAAGCAAACATCAACAGGAACCACACTAAAAGTACCTTTGTCTTCTTTTTTTTTTTAACTATTTACTTGATTTTACACAATATTATTAAAAAGTCCGGCATGTTGGATGAGGTTTGATGTAATTCGAAAATGCTCCAACCAATAGTAGTAGTATTAGTAGTAGTGTGTGCTGCTTTATTTAAATTTATGAAATAGACAGTACATAGATGATAGCTTAGATTCTAAATTTATATCTAAACAAGAAGTTTGATCAAAAGAAAATCGACATGGTAAGAACTGTGCTTTCTATGTTTGGGATAAAGTTGAGTTTAAGCATTTCTCCTCTGGCCATAAAAATTGTGCGAATTTGCTCCACTGAAAACACGTCGTTGAAATAATTCCGTTCTCCTAGATCGTAGTTTATATCTCTGTAGATGAGCCTTTGAGAGCTGCTAGCGGATTCCATTATAAAATATGATCTATATGAAGCTTCCATTTTTTTAAGAATTTCTGTGGCCCATGATTCCCACTCTGAGCTTTCTTCTAGATTGAGATTTATAGAAGTTCCCATTCCCGAAAGAACTGCCGACGTCCACTTAACAGAAACCGAGCCAATATTTTTGGCAGTCTGGTTTCGGGCATGCGGAAAACCTTCTGTGCCTGTCCGCGGTAAATATGTGGAGGGGTGACAATCCTGTTTCCAAATATAGCATTCTGTTTGGTGTGTTTCTGGGCAGTCGGAATAGCTTTTTCAGGAAGTATCTGAGCAGGTTCTCAACCTCATCGTGCTGAATAATCCCCCAGACTTGTGCACCGTAGCACATAATGGACCTCACAGCTGCTTCAAATAGTTTGTATTTGGTGCTCGTTGGTACATCTTTTCTGCTTAGGAGTGATTTCCAGTTCGCGTCCTTTAACTTTTCCTGCAAATGGTATTTGAATTGCGCATTATGGTAGATCCACACTCCCAGGTATTTATAGGTTTTCACCACTTCGAGCTTGGTCTGTCCCAAGTACCATTTCTCTTCAAGAGCAAGTCTCCTCCAGTGTTTTTTTAAAAACAAAAATCTTTGACTTTGCTGTATTTATTTTGAGGCCCCAGGTTTTACAATAGTCTTGCAGAGCATTTATCATATTTTGCATTTTTAAGCATATAATAAGGACTTTATCTCGTACCCATTTATGTGAATACCTTTTGGTAGGTAGTCCACAACACATCATTGAGGTAGATTAAGACCAACCAATTTAAATAGTTTATTCTACCATTGTTCTGTAATAGTGTGAGAAGTAAGCAATATAAGTTGTTCAGCCATATCATATGAGACTTCAGACAAGGGAAAATACTGCTTCAGTTAATGTAAGGGTCATTATGCGTTGTTTTAGGAAAACAAACTTCAATCTTTTAAACAATTTGTTGCTTAACACTGACATGTCATTTCTTAATCAAGTTCATTGTGTTGAAGCTGCCACCAAATTGTTCTATTCTAAACTTTACGAACTTTTTGATATCTCTATTCCTCAGGAGATTGTAAGAAGCGCTCAGAAAAATGTACCTTGAACTTGCGCAAGCCTTAGACACTTAAAAAATGTTAAGTCTCGTCTTTTCAAGACTTACAAAAGATCTGGAAAAGCAACGGACTTCTCCAAATACTCTACTGCTAGGGCAAAATTTCAAGCCCAAAATCGTATTTGCTATAACAATTATCTCTCTCGAGTAAAAAGTAATTTTTGTAACGATCCAAAGAGCTTTTACCAATTCGTTAATTCTAAACGTTGTTCTAATACCTTACCTTCTTCCCTGTTCTATAAACATGAAAATGCCTCGTCTGATATTGATATTGCAAATCTCAATCTCTCAGTCGTCCGATGCCAGCAATAGCTATTCTTATCCTATTTCCTCGTATGATTTTATACGCTGCCCCACGATATCTTTTTATTTCTGTCCTAAATGGTTTACTTTCATTAAAATATAACCTTTTTCCATCGTGCATCTTAAAACAATGCGCAGACTTGCTTGCCTACCCTATCCACATCTTGTTTTCTAAATCACTTGAACAGTTTAAGTTTCCAGCTCCATGGTAGAATCTTTCATCATGCCCTTACATAAAAGGGGTTCACGTTCTGATATTTCTAACTACAAGGGCATTGCGAAACTGTCTGCAATACCTAAATTCTTTGAGCAAATTTTAACATCTCAATTACAACACTCCTGTTCTCCTTTTATATCACCGAACCAGCATGGATTCTTTAAAAACAGATCCATTACTACAAACCTACTGGAATTTACTTCTTCAGTGATTCATGGTTTCACTCAAGGTAAACAAACAGATGTTATTTTTACCGATTTTAGTAAGGCTTTCGACAGTGTTTCTCATTGTCTTCTGATTCTGAAATTGTGTCTGTTGGGAATTCCGCTGGGGCTTCTTAATTGGATAAAATCTTATCTTCAGTCTAGAACTCAGAAAGTTGTATTTAATAGTTGTACTTCTTATCCTGTTTTTGTGACCTCTGGAGTTCCCCAAGGTAGCCATCTTGGACCTCTTCTCTTCCTGTTATGTATAAACGACCTGTCTAATGTAATTAAGCATTTTCGTGCATTGTTGTACGCAGATGACTTAAAAATATTTCTGAGCCGTAACTCGCCCAACGATTCTGCTTTGCTTCAGGTTGATTTGAACTCAATATATATGTGGTGCTCTTATAATTTGTTGCATTTGAACAGGAACAAGTGTAAATCTATGACGTTTTATCGTAGAACCCCTTTTTCTGATTAACTATTTATTGAATTCTTATCAACTTGAACGTGTTGAATATTTCCATTATCTGGGTATTATACTCGACCATAAACTTTCTTTTGGCACTCACATTGAACTTTCCGTGAATAAAGCCATGGGCTTGCTAGGTTTTATTAAACGTTGGTCTAAGGAGTTTAATGATCCCTACACGACCCAACTCTTGTTTATATCTCTTGTGAGGCCTATTTTGGAGTTTGGTTCGTGTATTTGGAATCCTCAGTCACTTACCCTGTGTAAACGCATCGAATCTGTCCAGAAACAGTTCCTTTTGTTTGCTCTTCGTAACCTGGGTTGGGACCCACAGTTGAGACTTAAACTTTTAGACTTACCTTCACTTGAGCATAGACGGACTATGTTAGGTATAATGTTTCTAAATAAACTGATAAATGGTAATATAGACGCTAAGTACTTACTCGGGCGTGTGAATTTCAATGTCCCTTCTAGACAAACACGAAACTATATTCCCTTGAGGCTTCCTTTTGCTTCCTCTTTATATGCTTCTAACTGTCCATTTCGCATTCTGTGTAGGGATCACAATGGTATCTCTCCTCTTCTCAGTGATTACCTTTTCGACGAAGGCTTTAGGTCTTTTATTTTCCACACTCTTGCACTTGCATAGTTTCTAGAATTCTTGTTTTTCTTTTCCTTCCGATCATTAACGCTGCGAGCAGGGGCGTAGCACAATAAATTACCCCCACCGGATCGGAAGGAGTTTCTTCTATTTGCACTTAATGCTTTTTTTCCTACCCCCTTATTTTGTATTTTGTGTCTCTTTATATTCTATTATATTGTAGCTATGTCTTTTAGACGAAGCTGCAATTAAAAATAAATAAATAAATAGACCATTTTTGCTGAAGCTTGTTCGTCCATACGGATAATAAGTCCCTCGCCAACTTTTAAAGGTCCTTAAAACAATCTTTCGCTCGAAAACGCCAATGGCCGTCTCATCCGCTGATAATGTTAGTTATGCTTCTGCTTCATATTGATGATAAGGGACGCTATTTTCGTTCTTCGAGCGTTCTCTCTTTTGAACTTCCTACTGAGCTCGTAGTAGCAACGGTTTGCGAGCGTGATTCTTCTTCGGATTTCCGGGCTGATGTTGTTGTCGCCAGTTATCATCGTTCCGAGGTAGACAAAATCCTCTACAACTTTAAAGTTGTACTCTCCCATTGTAACAGATTGTCCAAGACGCGCAGATACTAGGTACTTCGTCTAAGCCCATCAGTCTAGACAGCCTCTCAATCTCTGAAAGCGCCCTGCTTACCGACCGTTCGGTTTTGTCGATAATGTCAATATCATTACATCTTTATTAAAGATGGTGCCCGATCTGTACTCCATCAGCAGATTAAAGAAGTCACACGATAAGGTATCGTCCAGCCTAAAACCGCTTTGGGAATCAAAAAATCAACGTCATCATGCAAAGTCGCATGTACTTTGCTGGTATACCAAAGTTAGACAGGGCTTCAAAAAACCTAGACCTTATCGGTGTGTCGAAGGCTGATTTATAATCAACAAAAGATGAAATGTTTTGATGCCTCTCTCGTAGGTCTTCTTCAGGATTTGACGTAAAGTAAATATCTGGTCTGTGATGGATTTACCAGGTCTAAAGTGTGTAAATCAGTGTGCTTATAAGCGGCTTTAGACATTCACAAATAATACACGATAGAACCTTATATGCCCAAGTCGGCCCAACTGCTGGCTTTTTTTTTTAAAGATTGGAAATATTTTTAATTTCGGTATGGAAGATTTTAGTAGGAGTAAAATTTGATTTCAGCGTCAAGTGACGCTAACGTCGAGGGGCGAAAGAAGTGGGAAAGATGCTGAAGATGAAGGGGTGAATCTAGGTGGGTTCTGGGTGGTAACTGGGTAGGATCTGGGTGGGATCAATGAGGGTATCTGGAAGGGATCTAAGTTGGATCCGGATGGGTTCAGTAAATGGTGACTTCTTTGAACTCTCGGCATGAGTTTAGACGCTTGTTTTGATGACACAGCATACACTCTATCATTCTGTTGAGCGATTTCTCTATGATGCAAAATTTTCTCGTCAGTAAACAGAATTCGTCTGTGGGCATTATGGGCTTTCAAATGTTCCAGAAATAAGTAAAGTTGTTCTCAATCGGATAATATTTGCTTTATACAATACCAAACCCGGTTTTTGGCTGAGAGAGAGATACAAGAAAAAATGCGAGAGAGAGCGAGTTGGCTCTCTTTTTGATCTCTCACTCTCTCTCTCGTTTTTTTCAAGTCAACTTCTTGTCAGCTCAACCAAGCATAAGTAAGGGTAACTGAAGTGAATCTGCAAAAGTCTGCAACGGCTGAATGTGTGGACGCGTGCATAAGGTACCGGGTTCAATTCCCAGTCTGTGTTCTTCTGAACAACTTAAATTAAACGAATCTGTGGGAGTAATTTGGTTTAGGTGGGGTCGTTGAAGTTTGCTGCACAAGCAATAAATATATGTATGGCTTCCTTCCCTTATAGTTTGCATACTTTGAGGGGCATTAATCTTGATAAATTTGGTTTGTTATTCAAGTGACACGGAGTGTATTTGGGTTATAAAATTTTTTGTCCTGCCAACCTGCAGGGTATTAAAAGTTTACGTAGTGGAAAAAATCCACGCCTTTTGCTAGTTTTGCCGCTTGGCTCGCTCCCTCCATCCATCTCCCTCTATCTACCGCTCTTCTTTTGTTTGTCCCAACATTTTTTTGTATGCGTGTGCATGTGTTTGTGTTTGTGTACATGCGTTTGTATTATCAACTCTTTCATATGCTAATTTTATAGTAAACAGTGGCAAAAAAAAAGGAAAAAAACCACAAAAAAAAAGAAAGAAAACCGAAAGAAAGGCGAGCGCATAACATGGCGACAACCACACACGGACAGACGACAGACAGAGCGATGCTGGTGGGGAGGTCCTGTGTGGAGAGAAAATGAATGTGCATACGTGTAACGAGTGACAGCTACTAATAGCACACACACGCACACACACATTTGCACACTGTTACCGTTACTGTAACTGTTTGGCTTCTTGTTGCTGATGCTGTTGCGTTTGCCGGGGCAGGCGGAGTGGGGCTGCTATTTGGCCATGGTGAGCGCACAATTTGAATATTCATGAAGCGAGCTCCTGCACATCAGCGCTCCATTTTCTAAAAAGCTTCTTCTTTTTATTTTTTGTGTTTTTTTTTTTGTACAAATTGAACATTTCTGTGGCTTGCGCTTTGCACGAATTAAGCCAACAAATTAGCTAATAATAAATTATGAGTGCAAAAACATTAAAAATTAATTCAAGCTCAGATGTGAGATATCAAGGTATGAAACTAATTGTATTTCAGAAATAATTGCATACTTTTCGGCTGTGTGGTTAAGAAAACTTTTTTAAAAAATATTTAACAAATAAGGTCAAATTTTAAGTTTTTCTTTCATATACTGCCGTAAAATTTGAATCACTTAAATGAATACGGTACTTTTACCAGTATAGTCAAAGATATATATACCTACTAGCTGATCCGGCAAACATTGTTCTGCCCTTTAAATGGTTTCTGGTCTATATATAAGTATACAAATTTCATACCTTTTCCCTGTTACGACTTTGCTGCTGGGTTTTTCCTTCAACTTCCATCCACTTCCCACCAACTTTCCATCCAAATCCCACCCAGCTCCCTTCCAAATCCTTGCCTACATCCCACCCACATCACACATTCATGACTTAACATCGACGGCCCAAATAGCCACCCCTACGTGTTGCTGGCATTGTTTACTATAATACACTTACAGACAGATAGCCCCAATGTACACCCGAATCACCTAGCGCTGCGAATTATATTTAAAAATCCATTATCATCTGTCATATAAATACAAAAACGGAAAAGCCAAGCTAACTTCGTCTCCTGTGTCCTTGCAAAATGTTCTGAAATCTCAGAGTAAATTAATGCAAATAAATATTCTAGCTAAAACCCAGTTTCCGACCTTTGGTTCCTATAGCAGCCATAAGATATAGTCATCCGACTTTGATCAAAATTTTGCTCAGCTGTTTTGGAGATTGGTTCTTGGTATCTTTTACAATGCCTAGGTCTTAATTTTCATTTAATTTGTCAATCATTTGCGATCAAAGTGATTGAGTCGCAACCATTTCGATACCGGCAGCTGCATCACTTGTGACGCAAAATCTTTTTCAGTAGGCTCTACCGTTGACATGGTAGTTGTGACATTTGCTCAAAGTATGCACACCTACCTCTAGTTTCTAATTTTACGATGTGTTTTGGGTTGTCTCATTGATCTAGTTCTGCTCCCGCCGGCCAAAATAAAGGGCACTGTTTATACCTCCAGCCCCACACAAAAATACATCCATTAAAGTGACCATGGCATATCCTTTGACCTCTAAATTTTATCTGCTAGTAATTTCCATTATCAATATTATAAACTATTTTATATAATTTGAATTAGCCTGCCAATTTTTAAAACAAACAACAGCTGACTTTTTTTGTGTTGTCGGGACACACTTCGCTTTGTTTTGTGTTATTTATAATAATAGATAAACGATTCTTTCAAATTCCGGTTACCTTTTGCCTTACCTAGGCATATTTTGGGACGTTTAACTTGTACCTTACATAGATAAAAAAATCGAGTATCTTTCCAATCACTGGGTTAGGTAAGGCTCGAACGGTTACTGAAAGCAGTGATCCAAAGATTTTGATTTGGACCTGAATACACGCACTAAAAGAAAAGTAGAATGAATATTATAAGTACGAGCGCTCTTGAAAAATGTAGTGCCACAACAACTTTATAGCACCATAATGGAACAATGGATAGACGTAGCTCCACACACGAACATACCAAAACAGAAATTCAAAGAACTACTGGAATTTTGTTTACTTGAAAACAACTACTTCACACATAATGGTACGGTATACAACCAGATATTTGGGATGCCTATGGGGAACCCACTGTCGCCAACAATTGCTAATATAGTTTTAGACAAAATACTGGACGATGCAATAGAAAAACTTAAAACAATGGACATTCATATAAAGCACCTATCAAAATATGTAGACGATATTGTATGTATTGTGAGAGCCAAAGATGTTGACAAAATTCAAAAAACACTTAACAAGCAACATAGAAGAATTCAATTCACCGTAGAACGAGAAGAACACAACAAACTAGCATATCTTGACATGGAAATAACAAGGGCAGAGGAAATTCTAACTTTTAACTGGTACACAAAACCCATGGCTTCTGGAAGAATAAATAAATTTCAATTCAAATCATCCACCAAACCAGAAAATAAATAAAGCAAAAAACATAATAAGAAAAGCATACACTATATCTGATAAAAAAACATAGACCCACAAATTATATTAAAATCAAGAAAATCCTTATATTAAATAACTACCCTGAAAAGCTCATAAACAGATCATAATCATAAACAATAGCCCAAAAGATAAAAGCACAGATCTCAAAAAAATTCATAAGCATTCCCTACATACCTACATTAACAAAAAACAGTTGATGGACCAGCTGACCAGAGCATACAAACCTCACAACAGCACCAGACGCCTCTTCACAAACACGAAGGACAGAATAAACAAACATAAAAACAACAATGTAGTCTAAAGCTTACGAATTCAGGAGAAAGGGGAAGATGCAATCAATTTTAGAGAGGATATCGAGCAGACGAATTTTATCTATGCAGCGGCGATTACAAGTGGAAGAACAAA
The DNA here is from genome assembly GCA_018904275.1 of Lordiphosa clarofinis. NCBI lineage: Eukaryota > Metazoa > Arthropoda > Insecta > Diptera > Drosophilidae > Lordiphosa > Lordiphosa clarofinis. The sequence goes on along the minus strand of JAEIGQ010000166.1, from coordinate 529,082 downwards.
TGTGCGAAATAAAAAATAACGAGAAGGCCAAGCTAACTTCGTCTTTGCCGAAGTTTTAATACCCTTGCAAATGTTTTAATAGAACAGAGTTTACGAACGTCAGCATTAAAACAAACCATTTTTCTGATAAAAGCCACTTTTCGGCCGATAGTTTCTATGGCAGCTATAAGATATAGTCATCCGATCTTGACCAAAACTTCCAAATCTGTGTAAAAGCGTATAAAACTAATAATTGTCGAAGCGGAAGGCGTATACATTAAAAACAAAAAAGTTTTCTCACAAAAACCCACTTTTCGACCGATAGTTCCTATGGCAGCTATAAGATATAGTCATCCGATCCGGTCGGTTCCGACATATTAGCAGTGTGCAGTAAAAAGAAGACTCTGTGCAAAGTTTCAGCTCGATAGCTTTAAAACTGAGAGACTAGTTTGCGTAGAAACAGACAGACGGACAGACGGACAGACGGACAGACAGACGGACAGACGGACGGACAAAGCTCAATCGACTCAGCTCGTCGCCCTGATCAAGAATATATATAGTTTATAGGGTCGGAAATGAATATTTCTATGCGTTGCAAACTTCTGGGCAAAATTATAATACCCTTTGCAAGGGTATAAAAACGTTAACAATAAAATGAAAAACAATCAATAGTGCAATAAACAGAACAATGACGACCACAAGAATAGGTACTTAAATTAAGTAGTGTAGTATATATGTATGTATGTATGTTTAATGTTAATTATTTTTATGTTTATTATATAAAATATACAGACTTCCTGAAGAAGGCAAACAATTTGCCGAAACGCGTAGGAGGAAAACTCAGCCAAAAAGTGTTTTGACTGGAGTGAGGAAAGACGGCCAAAAACAACAACCCCAAAACAAACCAACAAATACACAACAAAAGCGGCCCAACAACACATCAACAATAATTGATTGAAATTGAATTTTCAATTGTTCATAAAATTGGTTATAATAATGCGATTTAAGTCAAATATGCCGCCGGGTTCTCTCTTCACGTGATCGCCGTGTGTTCGAACGTGCCACCACTTCATAATGCCCCCTCTAAAGAAGCTCACTTCCTACTGGCAAAACTCGGAGAGCCAATTTTCACAGGATTCTTGTGGCCAACTTCCGACTACCAAGCTCGTTCGCCATGGGCAGAAATAGGTGGTAATCACTTGCGAGATCCGGACTATACGGTGTATGCAAAAGAAACTCCCCGAGCCCCCGGAGCTTCTGGCGCGTCACCAAAGATGTGTGTGGCCTGGCGTTGTCCTGATGGAAGACAATTCTGTTAAAAGCTAAGATGGCCTCTTCTGCATGAGTGCTGCATTCAAGCGGTCCAGTTGTGGGCAGTTCAGGTCCGAATTGAGCGTTTGGCCATAGGGAGCAGCTCATAGTGGATGATTCCCTGCCAATCCCACCAAACACACAGAAGAACCTTCCTGGCCGTCAATCCAGGCTTGGCCACCATCTGGACAGCTTCACCGCTTTTCGACCACGACCGTTTGCGCTTCACGTTTTCGTAAATGACCCACTTTTCATCGCCAGTCACCATCCGCTTCAAAAACGGGTCGATTTGGTTGCGATTCAGAAGCGATTCGCATGCATCCATACATTGAGCTTCTTTTTGAATCCAAGCTTCTTCAAATGGTTTATAACGGTTTGATGACTCATGCCCAGCTCTTGGCCGATGCTACGGCTGCTACTATGCCGGTCTCTTTCGATCAATTCAGCGATTTTATCGCAATTTTCGACGACAGGCCTTCCGGACCGTGGCGCATCTTCGATCACCTCTGCACCAGAACGAAAACGTTGAAACCATCGTTGTGCGGTGGAAATGGAAACTGTATCGGGTCCATAAACTGCACAAATTTTATTTGCAGAATGAGATGCATTTTTGCCTTTATCGTAGTAGTACTGTAAAATATGCCGTATTTTCTCTTTATTTTGCTCCATGTTTGCGACGCTATAACTCATGAAAGACTAAAAACAAACAACAATATATCAAACACGTATTAGCGCGTGAAAAGAGCTTTCCAAAAAGCTCTAGCGTGAACCGATGCGACGAATACAACTAGAACTACGCGCTTGCTAAGACAAGTTTGCGAAAATATCGCAAGACTATTATAAAGTATAAGTTTGACACAAGCTCAGAAAAACTGGTGAAACAACAGCCAAATCTGCAGTTAGTGTAAATTAGTTTGAGTTAGTTAACTGGTAAGTGTTTGATTTTAGTTTTTTCATCTCCAATTCATTTGTTCTGTTCGTTCTTCTTCTTTCATTTCTTTTTTTTTTCAAATTGTGCATACCTACTTACTTGTACTATCTTCGACCATAATTTGTTGCCTAGAAAACTCTCCCCGGGGTGCATTTAACTAAGCGCCCCAAAGGGCCAAGCAGTTGTAGGCAAAAGGACCTGCCCGTTGACTGCCCGTGGCAATTATAAATTGTTGAAAATAATTTCATTAAAAATGTAAAAAGCGACGCCAAATAGAACAGTGTATTAAAACCTGAACCAGCCATCCTTTGTGTGTGTGTGTGTGTGTGCAGGACTACGTGCCTGCCATTAACTTTGTCCCCTCTGACCCAGCTCTCTCCCTTGTTATTGTGCGAACTTTGACTTCCTGTGGCCCAAAAAGTTGAGTAACTGGACTTGGACCAGGTCCTGAAGCTGGAGCTGGCACTTTCCATTTAGCCTTTGCAAATTTAATGATTTCGTATACTAAAATTTCATTTGCAATAGTTCACTTTTTCACTTTTCAAGTGCGAGTGTGTGCGAGCTTTATTCATGTTTTTAGGGTCATAATTTCAACATTACCCGAAAACAGAGGGAACTCGCCTCTCGGTTGCAATTCCAGGGGTATGAGATGAGCAGGAAATTAAATTGGCAACTTTGCATAAATTGTTGTCCTTGTTCGCTGGCACATGGTACATGGACATGAACATGAAACAATACAGTCCGAGCAGCGCAGCGCAGCGCAGCTCAGCTCGTTCCAAAGGAAAATCCAATGTGGCGTAATATAAGAGAAAGGGAAATGCGTTGAATGGGTGCCAGGGGAAAAAAAGGAACAAAGGTGAGGAGAAAGGAGTTTTGTATCAAAATGAAAGTCGATCTGCTGATCTATCATTCGATCGTTCATTTTTAGTAAATATTTTGGTTGGTTTGGGAATGCTGAGACCTATTAACCGAACCAAACCTGAGCTAATATTAAGAGCATTCGCACGTACTTCAGCGTTTGCTAACTAATGGCTAGCAATTGCCTTTTTTTTTGGAGTTGAGTCTTGACTTTTGTGTAAATGAGGCGCATCCATCTTGGGGCGAAAAAAAAGGGGACTCATTACTCATACCACATGTGTAACACGTTTGCTGGCTCACTTAGTACTTGTGCGTGTAGCTTAATTTAATAAAAACAAAATTAATGCCAATTGCCACAAATTTTTCCAACTGCAAAATGTGTTGCCTACTTTCGGGCTGAAGGGAATGGACATTTATCTGTGCCTGGCACCCACAAAAACCCACTAGACGCAGTCAAGTGTGCAGCAACTTAAATACTTTGCATCTCTTCCATTTTGGTTTTCCTACCCAGTCGAGTCGAGTCGAGTCGAGTCACTCACTCAGTTAAGTTTCCTGCCCCAGCAATTATATCATTTCCCCCACGCCAAGTGGCTTCTGACGCTGCGTTTCATTCGTGCGTGCAAAATGTAAGCTAATTTGCACATTTTTCACTTTTGCTCTTGTTGTTGTTGTTGGATTTTTTTCTTTTTATTTGTTGATGTGCCTAATTTTGTTAAATACAAGTTTGGGTGGTGGAAAAAAGCTTTTTAATTCAACTGGCAAAGCGTGACATGCGTCATGGGGATCAGCTGAAAGTTTTAACCAAGTGGGAAATGGTGAGGGAGATGGGAAATTACTTCATAGAACAATGGAGAATGTGTGGCATTTCTCAACTTTATATCTGTCTGCCAGCACAGTCGAATGATCTTGGACCAAAACCCGCTCAACTGCAAAACCCAAACCGCATTCCGCCTTGACACTCCTCCTACAGGTGCTGGTGATGACCAACAGAAAGTGCACAATGGATAGAATGCAGTCAGAATATAATAGATTCAGTGATGCTGAAATAGGGTGAGGCGAGTTGTGTGCTAAAGAAATGTAAGCCAAAAGATAGTGTGTTTTCAATTTTCAGCCATCTTAACCTGGGATTAAGATAGTGAAAGAAATAGTAAAGATTAAGGTAAGTAAAACGGTGGATTCTTTTGGATTTCCCCACATCGGGGCCTGTTTTCAGGGGGTTAGTAAACATCTTTGAACCGATATAAATAACAACATTATTTCTAACGAAAAGTAATAAATATTTGAACAACACCTTTGAAACGGGCCAAGAAACAAGTTCTCGCTCTGTGTCCATTTTATAGTTTAGCCTATTGTTTGTTGGTATGTTAATAATATGTAACATCTCCAGAGTGAAGCGCTTGCGGTAGTAACGCTATTGCTATATAGAATGCTCATGCTCAGCAAGTGCTGTTTTTTGTATGTTGATCCCATTTCAGTTTTTTATATCTGACCTGACGGAATCGTCGTCAAAGTTGCCCATAATCAGCAATCTCGTAGGCGGAGTAAAGGTTCTCGTGGCATAAGATGGTCAAAAACGACATGACTCCCACTTTACATCGTTGGCTCCTTGAGTTGAGATGGGTAAGCCACGAAGCAGGGTAAGCTATCCTTTAACGAAGACCAAGCCGTGTTGAAATGGTCACGGAAAACATAGTAAGTATCATAATTAAACCTAATAATTGCTATATTTATCTTCCTTTCTAAAGGTAGCCACCATATCACACCTTCGAAATAATCAGTCATCTCTTGACTATCGGGTGACTATCGGATGACTATCGGATGCCTATCGGATGACTATCGGGTGACTATCGGGTGACTATCGGGTGACTATCGGGTGACTATCGGGTGACTATCGGGTGACTATCGGATGACTATCGGATGCCTATCGGATGACTATCGGGTGACTATCGGATGACTATCGGGTGACTATCGGATGACTATCGGGTGACTATCGGGTGACTATCGGGTGACTATCGGGTGACTATCGGGTGACTATCGGGTGAGTATCGGGTGACTCTCGGTTGACTATCGGGTGACTATCGGGTGACTATCGGATGACTATCGGATGACTATCGGGTGACTATCGGGTGACTATCGGGTGACTATCGCGTGACACGTTGACGTTCGGTGGCTGTGATATCAATATGGAACAGTTCCTCCTCAAACTTGAAGCATTAGTTCATACATTACAGCAGATTTCTAGGTTGAATTGTGGTCTCGTTATTTGGCGATATCAATGTTTATAAGGAAATCTGTGTGGTCGTTTGAATGTGAATATGCAATGCAAAAGTCGGCTGATGATAAGATGTGGTTATCTTTGAAACAGCGATCGTTGTACGGACATACCAATTGCTATTCCAAATTGTTGTAATTAATCTCTGTTGATTTGTGTTGATTACATTGAATTGTAACTCTCCACCGACCTCAAGCCAGCCAAATGCAAAACTTTGACAAAAAACTGGTCGCTAAAACCCCAATAAGTACAAAAGGTTATCGCATCCAGAAACAGTTTTTTTTTAAAGAGTAAAAGGGTATTCTAAAGTCGTGCAAATGTATGTAACAGGCAGAAGAAATCATTTCCGACCATATAAAGTATATATATTCTTGATTAGCATCAACAGACGAGTCGATATAGACATGTCCGTCTGTCCGTTCGTCAGTATGAACACCTAGATCTCAGAGATGGTAAGAGATAGAGGTTTGACATGTATGGGATAAATGCTTCTTTTATCTGCACGCAGATCCAGTTTGTTTCAAATTTTGGCCACGCCTCCTCCCGCCCCCGCAATGTAGAAAGAACGTTATATCTCCTACAGTTTTGAAGATAGACGATTCGTACCTTCTATAAATAGTTAGTAATTAGCAAAAAAATCTTTTTGGCGAATAAATAATAAAGATCGGATGAACGGTTCTCAAGTTATGAGCAACCCCCCTCCCACCCTAAAAATATGTTGCATACTTTTCGGATGGTCACCCTAAGGAACGCAGGAACACTGTTAAACATGTTTTTTCATGAGTAACGGGTGTATCGAAGTCGGTTAGAGCCAACTTTAACTTACGCTGTGTTTTCGTGTGGTTCTCGTTTATTTTTATTTGTCAAAAATTACGTCAATTGACAGGTCAGTAGGGATACTAGGAAATAGTTATATACTTCAAAAGAAATATATTTCTCATCGGCAAAAATATGGGAGTTATTTATACTTATCTTAAATTCTGTCTCGTATTTAACGTTGTATGTGGAGTCTGTCGTCGAGTTTTTTTGAAGTTCTGACATATCGCTCACTTACTTCAATACTGGCATAACTCAAAAAATACGATTTTTGACTTAAAGTTGCAGTTTAAGTGGTTTTCTCTTTAAATCCTTTATGAGGAATACCATAGCAACATTTTAAATATCTTTGTTGGATACTTCTAGCGTAAATTTGGTTGGAATCAAATCAAATGGGCCAATTTTTAAAAAAATATGAGTATGAAACTGTGATGAGTTTCGGATTAAATCTCTAAAAAATTTTAACTTTTGTTTAAGTGTTTATTCTCTTTAAATCCTTTAAGCGGAATCATAGCAACATTTCCAATATTTTTGTTGAATATTTTGAGCGTAAACTTGGTCAGAATCATATCAAAACAGACAAACAGCGAGCGCCCACTAAATGAAGTCCGATCGCTGCCAAACTTTTTACTATATCTATTGGGACTAAAACGAAACTTTTTCTGCCCGGTATTTTGAAATTTACTTGAAACTGAAAGAACCATTTTTTTTTTTGGGTTTCTCAAAATGGATTATTTTGAGTTATGCCAGTATTGAAGTAAGTGAGCGATATATTTGCAAAGATGGTACGAAGGTGAATTAATTATAGAACAGATTGGTCAGATTGGACGGACCAAGCATAACCAAATATTTGGAGTTACACAGATCAGGTCGCTTAAAATCAAAACAGATTAAGAATCAATATATATATATATAAGTAATGTTAATGCTGATCAAATAACTCCCACAATTTTTAACATATCGATCTCAAATATAAAACTTGCATAAAAAATATAAATTATAATAATAATATAATAATAATTAAACAATACCCACCAGAGGAAAGCATTCAACGCCTAACTCTGGCTATCATTGATGCTGCAAAAGTCATGCAAAAGCCCAGACTTAGCGACTTTAAAAAACCCTGGTTTAATAAAGAGTGCGACCAATGCCCTGGCTAAGACAGGCAACTAGGACCAACAAACCGGAAAGTAAAGCAAACTATCAAAGAGAAAACAGTGCATCTAAAGAACTATGGGTGGAAAAGCGTCGCATTCATTATCAAAGCCACCAGCTGTCCCTGGATTGTATTAGAGACAGTAAAAGATTTTGGGGACTGATAAGGCAAATAAACGGCTCCACTGGAAGAAGAGGAATTCAAATTTCCGCCGAAAAGCTGTCTGAATACTATAGATAACAACACACACCAGCGAGCTGCCGATTATCGGAAATGAAGAGATGGACCGAGAAATCACAACTGCAGATGTGCGCTTCGCAATAAGCCAAAATAAAGTTGAAAAAGCACCAGGGGAAGATAGAGTTTCTGCTGCACGCTTCTGATACCTTTGTGGAACTGCTAACGGAGGCTTTTAATCAAATGTTCAACGGCGGATGTGATCCCGAAAGTTTTCAAAGAAACATTATTTACCCAAATTTTAAGAAAGGAGACCCTATCGAGGCTGGAAACTATAGGGGAATCTCGTTTCTGAATACGCTGTTAAAAACTTTCACTTCAGTAATATTAACGCGTCTAAACTATTTCCTTGAAGAACATAAGATACTAAGTGAAAACCAGTGTGGGTTCAGAAAAGGATATTCCACAATAGACTAACGTCAATTTCCAGGGAGTTCCTGAGAACAAATAAAAAACTATACCTCTTTGTTATTGACTTCAAGGCAGCCTTCAATACAATAGACAGAAATTTATTGTTCTACAAACTTTCGGCTATGGGCATTTCGTCCAAAATCATCAATGTATTGAAGAGTCTGTACGAGGAAAATAAGACTGCAGTATGGGATGAAAATAACCTTTCGGAATGGTTTGAGACCAATCGTGGAGTCAAGCAAGGTTGCATCATAAGCCCGTTATGATTTTCCTTTGTTTATTAATGATATCGGAGATCAAATAAATGGTGGCGCACGTTTCGGCGCATGAAGAGGTGGAAAAACTGCTAAGGTTCTTTTTAAAAAAAATATTCTTCCTCGCAAATAATACGCCAACTTATGCCATTCATTTGGAGACAGGACTGCAGACCCACTTTAACTATGTTAATAAAATATTTTTCACGCTACCGGAAGACAGATACCCAAAAATAGTAGCAACGGCACTGAAAGAGTCGACTTCACAATTTTTCCAAAAATGGGAGGAACTTGCTGTGGAACACAGAGTGGACCTGGCCGTTTCCAATCCCTCGACTTGGAAGGACGGACATGCGAATCTGCTGCCGGAACGTGCTCGGAACACGTACAAGATTCTCGACTATGAGCTAGGAGATGAAATGTATTTCAAGGAACCAATCGAGACCTTCTTTCATATCTTATATATTCAAAGCTAGAACTGAGATACTGGCCCTTAATTACATGCCATATGGTCGAGGTAGACGCGAGGGAAATGAGGCGGTGTTAAATGGGCAATCCTGGAAGCAGTATAGAGCGAACATCTTGGCGGAAGCTTTTTAGGAAAATATTCAAGCTATAAACTAAGTTAGGTTAATACGAGCCTGGGACGGCCCCCTTTAGGAGTGAAAGATCTGCTATCTCGCGACGAGCGGGGAAGGCAGGTGGTGTAACTCCAAAGGGTGGGACTTCCTAAGCTCTATAGGATGAATAATAATAATATTGCACTGTACTCGTTATAGAATAGGGCTGACGGCAATAACGCCATGCCTAATTATACAAATTGTTCTTATTAAAAGATCGAATAATAAATAGCCGAGTTCGAAAAATGTTGCTTACTTTTCGGCTTTCCCTCCTTAAGAACACTGAAAGGCTATTAAACATTTCTTTCGGTTAGATCTGAATTTAACTTACGCTCTCGTTTATAACTAGAGATATCTTTAATCTCCAAAACTTTCATAAAGATCGGATAATAAAACAGCGAAGTTATAAAAGTCATTGCATACTTTTTGGCTTTTTCTTAAGGAACACAACTTTTATCACATACTTCTCTGTCTATTAACAGCCTTCCCATCTACAGTTGCTGAGTTATTTATTGCAATTGTTCTTAGTTTGATTGACCAACCATTGTTAACTCTATTTTCCCTTTTTAACTAACAACTTGAGACTTGAACTGTAAGCGGTCTTTCCTGCTTACTTACACAACAATTGGCAACAAAGTAGCCACTTACAGTTAAAAAATACAACTAACAGTTGGGCGAAGGGCATAAATGTTTTTCAATTTCTTGTCTTTGTTCCGTTTGCTTGCCCTCAATTATGGGTGGGTGCACAACTCCTGCTCTATAATAAGCTTTACTCTGCTTAGGTGCTCCGCTCTCTTGCGGTGACATTGCCGCACTCTCGTTTATTTATTCACAGTTCATTTCTATGCTGCATTTTTCGTGATTTTGTTATTTCGGTCGCATTGCATGCAAAACAATTGCAAGCGAAACGGATGGCAGCAAGCTGATAGCGGAAATTATGCCATCAGCTAAATATTTCTTCTTGTCTCGAATGCTTGCTGCTCCCTTCGGACCCGGGACCAAATGTTCAGTGAACAAATCGACGCTTGGGCAGAGCAATTGCATTTAAATAGTTTTTCATTTGACTGGGCAAATGGAAATTTTGTGCGGTTCGTGTTTATTAGGGACGGCCAACCTTTTTGTGCATTTGGCATTTTATGGGTGCCCACTGTCATTTGCAGGTTTTGTGAGATATATAAAGATAAATGTTATGTTCCGTTTCGTTGCATAGTTTCAGGCGCTTAGCAATTTGACTTTGACCCTTTACCCCAGTCCTGATCAATTTCCTTTCCCTGTATTCACTTAAATTTAATTTGCATTCTTGTCAAAACATTTATCACATATACACCAAATTCATTTTAGTCTTCCGGCCATGTTCTGCAGTGCGTGTATTCCCTTGTCCAATTAAACGCTCAAACAAAAATAAGGAGGAGGAGGAGAAGTAAAACAACAGGCAACTTTTTTGATTAAAATTAAAGAAAGTTTCTTAGTCGGCTCAAAAGTCGCCACAACTAAGTAAGAGTTGGAATGTTTGGATGAGGGGCAACAAGTGGCCTAAGTTAAAAAAAAATAAAAATTACGAAATAAATTACAAATAACAATAAAATAAAGTGGTGTTGAGCAACAAAAACACAAAAATAGGGAAAAGCTTACATTCACAGCGCCAAAGTTTAGATACTCTGCAGTTGATGGAATTTGTTTAGTACATACTTATTAAGGGTTTGTATATTTTTAGGGAGCGAAGCTCTTTTACAAAAGTTCAACGGGGGGACTGGGAACAGAAAGTTGTCCAATCCAGGAGTAACATTGAACGCAGCCGGCTTTTCACCTGTATGGAATCGATTGCACATTGGATGAAGACAGACTGGTTGAAGAATTGAAAGTCCTCAACAAGAGGCACCACAAAAGACCTCAACGAAAGGCACCACATAGTCCTCAACAAGAGGCACCAGATAAGTCCTCGGCAAAGGGCCCCACCAAAGCCCTCAGCAAGAGGCAACACAAAAATCCACAAAGAGAGACACAACGAAAGCCCTCAACGAGAGGCACCACAGCACAATGGTTGGGCTGGCTTCTAATGGTTATGAAATGTTCAACAAATTTCTACAAATATATTAAAAAATTTGTAATTAAATAAATTGGGCTAGGATATGCCTACTATATCCTATACTCCCATAGAAACAATCAAGACAAAAATAACTTTGTCATTTTCGGATTGAAAAATGTTCACTTTATTATTATTACAGGGTGATTTTTTAAGAGCTATAGGAAAGTTTTTCAAAAAAAAACACACATAAAATTTAGAAAAATGCATGAAATCTTTATTTGAATCGATAGTACGGTCCATATAATATAATGTTTGAAGATTATTTCATGCAAATGTTGAACGTGACTGCGCCTCAATTTTGGCATACTCTTTCCCACACTTCGGCCGGTATCTCACGAAAAAATGCTTCAATGTTGCCTTCCAATGCGTCAATTGAAGCAGGCTTGTCTGTATAGACATGAGCTTTAACATAGCCCCACAAAAAATAGTCTAAAGGCATTAAATCGCACGATCTAGGCGGCCAATTGACCGGTCCCGAACGTGAAATAAAATGTTTACCGAACTCGCCTCTCAATAAGTCCATTGTTGCGCGTGCTGTGTGGCATGTGCCACCGTCTTGTTGAAACCACATGTCATGCAAGTCAAGCTCTTGGATTTTGGGCAAAAAAAAGTTGGATATCATCTCACGGTAGCACTCACCATTCACAGTTAAGTTACGATTCGCATCATCTTTGAAGAAAAACGGTCCCATGATGCCACCAGCCCATAAGCCGCACCAAACTGTAACTCTTGCAATGTTTCTGGCTGATATTCACTCCAAAATCGACAATTCTGCTTATTTACGTACCCATTGAGGGAATCTGTAACCCACACACTGCAGCAATGTTGGATTATAATATTTTCATCTATAACTACAAGGCAATGCAACTGCTTTGCAAGTAAAAAAGACGGGGTTAGTATATGGTTGATTGTGCACGCATCAGCAAAAATCTGCAGCTAACTTTGACATTTTATTATCTTAAGACATACACAAATACACTGAAAAAGAAATGTATCGGGGAATCTTGAGGGAACACAGCAAAAACTTTAAGGAAACATATTTAAGACACACAGACAATGTAGAAAAACCAGAATAAACAAAAGCATAATTTTCAATATAACTACAACACAAGTTGGCTTTTATTAATTTGGGAACAAAAAAAATACCTTCAACTTCAAAATCCATTATTCGAAAACATAATAAATCGCCTGACCACTTTGAAAATCCGTTTTTGTTGTGAAAAATTCGCCCTGCGGCACCACATAAGTCTTTAACAAGAGGCACCATAAAAGTCCCAAACGAGAAGCAGTTCGAAAGCCCTCAACGAGAGGCATCACATAATTTCTCGACGATAGACACCACTTAAGTCCTTAACAAGAGGCACCACGGAACTCTCTTACCCCCATCAAAGCAATGACTTAATAGTGGACACTTACTCAGTAAGTACTGATCAGTACCTAATCAGTTTCTACACTCATCGGAAACGGTTCGTCGTTGCAATTGCGATACCAACGAAATACATCACAGAGAGAATTTTACATAATGTTTTCTCCATATTGGGACTTGTGCAAATTTTTGTAGATGATCGCCTCATACATACATCTCTGTAGTCAAGGCTGCAAGCCAGTCCGAACCTGAACCCCTTAGAACCGGTTAGGTTGCGGATCTTTGAGTTCGCCGAACCGAAGCATAAACCGAACACTGAATCTGAACCACCATTTCGAAAAATTAGATTCGTTTCACAAAATTAAGTAGTTTTTCCATACACATACAGAAATTTGTTGAATCTGACTATCGCCGTCGATAGTGGAGCGAATATAGTTCGAGCTGAACTTTTTAATGAAAACTGCAAAACATAAAAGGAATAAAACTATGGAGAATGTAATGTGTAATGTTGATGAAGGTTGCTCATTTCTTAATTTGGACGCTGTCCAAGTTACCTCAATAGATTGCCTGGAGGTCTTTATATCTACAGTTGGTTGTGCTGCACACTCTTTAAAATAAATACTTAACGATATTTTTAAAGGAAGTTAGTAGAGTTCGCACACTTTGTAAGAAACTGCCTATTCGCACAATATGCAATCTATTGCATATAGAAAAGTTGAAGAAACTAGGGTGGTCCATTTGAAAATTGGAATTTAATTTAGCTATAAATAAGAACGGCTCGATATTTTTCAAAGGATGAAAAACAATTTCGGTCAAATGACCACCACGGCTGTATTGTTTTAACCAATTTTTGGAAACATTTTCAATTGTTTCGGCACGTATATCGGGAATAGCAAGTCGAATATCGTTCTTCAACTCATCAATTGTTTCAGTATTGTTTGAATAACATTTGTCCTTGACCGCTCCCCAAAAATAATAGTCTAACGGTGTCCAATTCATTTTCGAAGATAGAGCACAGAAGATCGTTTGTGGCGTGCATTGTGTGGCACGTAGCGCCATCCTGTTGAAACCAAATATCGTCCAAGTCTTTTGCTTTGAATCAATCACTTAACATTTCCTGCCGAAAGTAAGTCGAATGGACTAATGCCAAGATCAGTTGAACAAGAAAAAAAGAGATTAATTAATATTATGTGCGATCTAAAGGAATGCTCGAAAATGAGTCATGTATATGTTCAAAATGTGATTTGTTAGAATACGAAATGATTGGAAATATGAATCCAAAATGAATCGTCACTGATCAGAAAAACGGGTTAAAAAACAAGTCTTCAAGAAGAGCCGCTGCTAGGATACCATTTGCTCCCTACCAAAGTAGAGAGAGGCAATTATGACCATTTGAATCAGACAGATAAGAAAGTTAAAAATAAAAATGTCATAAAATGTTGGCTGGGAAACTTGACTGGATAATTTAGTTAAAGCTGCCCTTACCCAAGTGATATTTTAATGCAGTTGCTAGTATAAAACGAGAGCGTAAGTTAAAGTCGGCTCTAACCGACTTCGATATAACCGTTACTTATGGAAAAACATGTTTAACAGTGTTCCTGCGTTCCTTAGGGTGACCATCCAAAAAGTATGGAACATTTTTTTTAGGGTGGGAGGGGTGGTAGTGGAGGGTCTAGGTTCACTTTTTTGCTCATAACTTGAGAACCGCTCATTCAATCTTTATCATTTCTTTGGCAAATCTATTCAATTCCTAACTATCTCTAGAAGGTACGAGTCGTCTATCTTCAAAACTGTAGGAGATATAATGTTTTTTTTCCAAATTGCGGGGGCGGGAGGGGGCGTGGCCAAAATTTGAAACAAACTTGATCTGCGTGCAGATAATAGAAGCATTTGTTCCATACATGTCAAACCTCTATCTCTTACCATCTCTGAGATCTAGGTGTTCATACAGACGGACGGACGGACGGACGGACGGACGGACAGACGGACATGTCTATATCGACTCGGCTGTTGATGCTGATCAAGAATATATATACTTTATATGGTCGGAAATGATTCCTTCTGCCTGTTACATACATTTGCACGACTTTAGTAAACCCTTTTTGCTCTACGAGTAACTGGTATAAATATTTATAATCTACGAACTAAGGCTTTGTTTGTGAATTTAAAAAATGTAATGTAATGTAAAAAATGTCTTTAGAAATTATACGGAATAGTTTTCCATACAATCAAGTTTCTTAGTTGGACCCTTATGACCGACATAACAATCACTTGTCCATTCGAGGCTGGAATTTGTTTTCCCAAAACTAACAAAATTTTAGTTCTCATCTTTTTTTAACCCGGTATAGATGTTGAAGCTGTGTGTTGCTAGCATAAATACGGTCATTAAAAGAGAACTTGAGCTTATCTAGATGCCTTCAGTTTTACAACCTATTTTTCCTGTCTCCAGGCCTTAACAGAAGATGATTTTTTTTAGCTCTGATCCAGTGGGTTCGGACATATCTTTATAGTTTTTATTAAGGTTCGTTGTTAATTTTCCTAAAAAGATAGCGGCGCATATAGCCTTAATGTGTTGCCACAACAGCTACTGGTTCTTACCGAGCGAAGGTTTTGTTGTTGGCTGAGAATGATTTCGCATAGGGCAACAACAAAAACTTCCTTTTTCTTTCCGAGCAAAGGTTTTGTTGTTGACAAACATCCTCACTAAATTATACTTCCCTCTGTAAGTGTATTAAAACCAAGAAAAATTACAAAAGTGCCGCAAATTATCTGAGCCAGTGTCTCGCTGAGGCTGTTTTCTTGGCAGCATTTCAATGCGAAACTTATTCAAAGTCAATTGCCAGCAGCAGCAGCAGCGGCAGCAGCAGGCGGTGCGCTGTGCGCGTTAAAAACAGCACCAAAAACGCCCCGCAACCGCATTGCCAAAATGCCTTGGCTGATTCAAATGAGCATTTGAAACATTTTCATGGAAAACTTTTTCTTGTTTTTTTTTTTTCGGCCACGTCCGCGTGTGTGTGAGTTGTTGTTGTTGTTTTTATTTTTTTTTTTTGCCCGCGCGGAAATCGTAATGAATAATTTTGCTTTTAACTGTTTGGGGAGCTGCATCTGAAGCTGAGGGGAAGGGGGCAGAGAGACTGGCACGCAATCTGGTTTGAATTGCTGATGTGGTCTTCGCCTGTGGCTGTGGGGTTTCTGTGTTTTGTTGTTTTTTTTTTGCTTTTGTTGACAACTTTGTCTTTGGGTGAAGAAATTTAAATGCATTTTCCGTTTGCCTTTCCATAATTGAAAGTCCAAATTCAGTTTTCTGCGGTATTCTTTGCCCACCAATTTGGACTACGCCTCTGGGCAACACCAACAAGTGGGCAGCTTACTTGGCCACTTTTGTGACGCAGCTAATCTTGTTTCTTTCAACTGGAAAATACGCAGTGCAAATTGTACACAGGAAAAAAGACGCAACCAACAACGAAATGAGGAATTGCGTAGAAATGCTTTAATAAAATGAGTGTGCTTGGCACATCTTGTTGAGATTTCACAAATCATACAGGAAAATAAACCGCTGATTATGTGTAGACAAATAGGTAATTTGACACTTTTGGAATGAAGTGGTAAACAAATATTAAATAATATTGGGAAACAATCAATCAATCTTTATTAAAAGAAACAAAAAAATTGAAACAAAGCATTTGAATTTGTAAACTAATCGCGTATTCGTCAGCATAATAATCGACAGAAATGTATGGGAAGGCCTTAAGCCGGTTTTCATGTTGCAGAAAGAAGGACGACTTCAAGTTCTATTCGCTATGAACTTGGTCACAGCATTTGACGTTCATCTGGCAAACTAAAACTAAAACTATGTTGTCTTTGCTACAAACTATTTTGGTTACGCCTTTGTCTTTGCCGTAGCAGCAGGTGATTTCTGGGTGTATTTAGAGTTCTGAGAATAGGGTAATATATCGATTCTTGAGTATTTGTCACTGAGTAGAGCCCTGTATGAATTGAATCAATATTTTTTGAATTGATTTCTTATTTGATCTATCCATAAAATTTTACTCATAACTCACTAAATTATTTATTCATTGAATTATAGCTCAGTTAAGCGTAACATTTATTCAGCATACAATATGTGAACTGGGTCGAAATCGTCAAAAACATTAACCGATATTAATGATCTCCGATTTTGTAGATTCGGCGTCGCCCAGAATAACAAAAATTACTATTTATAAGATTTATTGAAATAGTCCGCGAAATTTATAAATTTTTTTATTCAATTTAACAACATTAAGGAAATTGGATAAATATCAGTTGTAGACGAGTGAATGGGAAATAAAAGTCAAGCGGTCAAAAAAAATCTCGAAAATTTTCAAAATTTTATGAGCTCTGATTGTCGTGAATAGTTGGTAATTGTCGACGGGTAAAAAGGTGTTATAGACCAACCGGTATGGTGCAAAATCTAATAATATGATAAGCTTGTTACGAAGACGGGTAAATAGAAAGATAGTGCGAAAAATGCGAAATTTTTGAAAAGCAGTTTCTTTTGCATGGTTTATGATCTTGACCATATACTTATTACCATTAGTCATCCAGGGTATTAATCGGGGCTCAGTATTGTCATAAGTGTATGGTCTTTTATGGTCTTAAAAAACAGTTTCTTAAGCTTTTAGCAGCTTTATTACCATGGAGATCCCTTAGTTATGATTTGCGCTTATGCATTAATCCCGCTATGTTGTTAAAGGCAACTTGTATTTTACGTTTACTTGCTGAGTCACAGGTATTAAATACTTCAATACCATAGAAGAGGACAGAAGTTAGGAGGGTCAACAAGCGAATCTTGACTGGTAGGAAGTGCTTAATAACGTTCTGGCTTCCTAGTAGTCGATACAACTTGCCTACGAATCCAACAATATGATCGTTCCATGTGAGAGTTGTGGAAAACACAAATCCCAAATTGCTTGCTCGTTTTACTCAGTAACCGATACTCTAAACCGGACACTCAGTACTTGATACTTAGAACTGAGTTCTCAGTACTTGATACTCAGCACTTAATAATCAGTAGCCGATAATCAATGCTCAGAACTCGACACACTAAGTACTCAATACTCAGAACTTGATGCTCAGCACTCGATTCTCAGTACTCTGTACTACTTAGAGTTTTCCATTCTTTGAATTTTTTATCCTCTTTGGTATTTGTTTTTGCGATTTAATAAGTCTTCAGTCTAATATAAAAACCCATTTCTTCTTCTATATGAAGCATTCTTCTTCAATTTCCCGATATTAATAGTGCTCTCCCATCCTTTCTGTTTTTCTCGAGAAGACTTCAGTTAATCACACCATGCTGGTCATTGCCTTGACATTATGTCTTTCTTAGTCTTTCGGTCCCGAATTTTCACTAAAGATTTTTTAGTTCGACTCATTTGTCTTGATCTAAAGAACCGCATGAGCTTGATCTGTTTGAACCTTAATCAATTTGATCTTTATCTATTTGGAGTCACAACCAAAACAATTTCTGACTTTATTTACTTTAACCTTTGTGACTGCATTCATGCAGGGCTCTAGAATCGAGTGCTGAGCATCAAGTACTGAGTATTGAGTACTTAGTGTGTCGAGTTCTGAGCATTGAGTACTGAGTATCGAGTTACTGATTATTGAGTACTCAGCACTCAGTACTAAGTATCGAGTTCTAAGCATCGATAACTGATTGTCGGGCTTAGAGTATTGGGTACTAAGCATTGAATACTAAGTATCGAGTTCTAAGTTAGAGATAAGAAATGAAAATCAAAAAAATTATTGATTACAAATTGACAAATGACGATACCATAAACACTGGATGGCATGTTTTTGTACTCAAAAATGAGTACTTTCAGCAATGAACCAAGTTTAAGCACAAGTTCCAAAAGCTGTCAATTCAATACCAAGTCAGTTTTAAATCATATTGAATGCGTAAGGAATGCGTTTATGGCATCGATTCGGCAAGATGAAAGCGGCATAGATAATTGTCTGTGTCGGTAGTAGTTTTTCAGACGATGAGGATAAACCCAAAGAAATGCGCTCTTTCTGGGTGGACGAGCACTACTGAACTCTTTTCCAAGAAGGTATGTACGCCCGATGTCATAAACATGTGGCTTTTTATAATAGCATTCAATATTAATAGCGACACTGACGAGATCGCTTGCAACAGGATAGCCGAGACACCACTTGAAAGGGTCGACCAGTTCTGGAACCACTTGACGAACTACCCTTCAGGCCAACGAATATTAGTTATACACCCGAGTGTATCTTACAAATACAGCTTTAGTGTAGAATTAAAATTAGAGTTGGAAACTGAGGAGGTATTCTTAATAAAAGGCAACTCACTAGACCAAGTGAGTCTGTACAAATTCAAACTTACAAACGAGCTCATTCTATACCAGTGGTGCACAAGGTCAAATTGCCGTATCCCCTGGGATAAGAAGTAAAAATTCTGCCAGCGTCGCAGCCGACACACGCATAGAAAGAGAGAATACAATTATTTGGTCCTTCGAGCCAGATCTACCTGAAGGATTGGTAGGTCCGTAAAGTGTTAAGCGTAAATTAAAATAACAGGGTCTATCTGGTAACCCAATTAAAAACCATCAAACGCGAAACAAATAAAGTTCCATAAATTGTATGGTCCTTCGAGCCGGATATTAGATCAAATGTTCAAGAGAGCAGACTTGGGCGAAGCCATCAAGATGCATTACCTGAACGAGTGAGCAAGAAGTTTACTTACTTCTTCACTTTTGAAAGAACCTTTTTACTATATAATGTATGATGCTAATATTGCCCAGAAGGAACCTTCAACAATTCTGGCCGTATCGGAATTTCAACAACAGGATCCGCAAAAATGAGGACGTAACAAACACGGTCAATATGCCGAGCAGATCAACGGGCAAGTAATGAAGGTGGATCCCACTCAGCAGAAGAGCGAGACCGGCATGGAGAAGAATTCTGAACTCTGACCGAAAAGTCTAGTATGCAAAGGCTATGTCAGCTAGTAGTCCTTTTAATCAAAAGTTGCTGGCTAATAAGGCGGGAAATTCTCAATTGGACTCCCAATTGGAAGATGCTCAAGACTACGAAAAGCTAAATGTGAACGGCTTCAAGGAAGAAGCTATCAACTTACCAAAGCGTACGATAGAGGATACCATGGTTTTGTGCTTGAGCATCACTAAGACTCAGGACAGCGTACAGAGGGATGAACCACAATCTAAACAATGTCGGCTTTGGACAGTGACACCGCAAGACTACATTGCGGTCAAGGACCATTGGGGCTTCAAGAGCTATTTTGCAGGCAAGGACATATATATATTCGAAGACAAAGTCAGAGCCACATCAAAGGGGGTTAGCATTATACAGAACCAAGGAACTAGAGCGCCTACTTGTACATTTGATTATAGTCTTTGATTCTTAGGGAAGAGTTAGTCAGAAACTCGATGAATGCAACATTTAGGGCCCCTGGAGAATGTTCAAACTTGTAAATGATATTTAACTCGGCCCACACGTAGTCTAAATCTCATAATTATATAACTCAGCCTATTGTACCAACAACTAAATCTACGGTGAAGACGGCGCATACATATTTGTTGTATCGATTTTGAAAAAGCCTACGCACTGTCTTAGTGTGCGCTGTGCGCATAGGCCGTGGGCACCCCTGTTGTAGAACATGCCTGATAAAATCTTAAACAGTTGACTTAAGTCTTCTTTCTTTCCATTAAATAGAGGGGGAGCCGGATCGTGCTCTGGTACATAAAAAACTCCGACTACCTGTAGTGGACCATCTTACCGTCCCTCTTCACCCCTTAATTTAATCGATGAGCAATTGTTGTCAATATATATTTGGATTGCCCTTTTGGCCAATTTCATTGGCCACTAAAACTCAGTACAACTTTAATGTCTGTCTGGCTCATTATAGCAGAGAATTGTAAACTTAATCGGTATTACGCCCCAATTCCCTTCTCATGTTTCACCCTCAGGAGCAGGGGGGGAAGGGGGGGCACAGATGCAGATGCTGGTTGTGTGAAGTGAACCCGTTTACAACGGACAATGATTTTATGAGTGTTCCTAATAAAAATCAAGTGGCCTTTCGTAAAACTTAACTGTTACGTGTAAAAGTGGACAAATTTAAGGCCCGGAAATAAAGAATATACAACATGGTTGGTTGCAGGACAACACTTAAAAAGGCTTTTCTCTAATTGCCCCAGAGAGGGAAAAGAGAGAGAGAGTATTAACTGGAAATGCAAATTGTGGCATTCACATGACAAAATATTAAAGTAATTTATTGACGAGTGGGCACCTTCGATTTGGTCAAATGGCCGGAAACGAGATGCGTGAACAGAGCCAGAAATGGGATTATGCAATCGGACGAAACTAAATCAGTACAGCGACAACTGGCAACAAGTTTTCTTTGCTGCAGAGCCAATTATTGTCAAGGAAATGCAATTCAAAGTTGGCTCAGAGTCCAGCTGCAGGCTGGAACTGGTTTTGAAAGCATCTTGTCCTTGTTGAACTGCGTCACCTTAATTAACTGTAACTCATATTTAACATTTCAATTAGCAAACCAAAGACAAAAGAACCGACAATAACAAAGGGGAAAGTAGAACCAAAGCCAGCACAAAGGGAAAAGACAATTTTCGCTTGCGGCAAACTGACTTGACCGGCCGTCACAAAGGCAGGTTGCAGGTTGCAGGTTGCTGGTTGCAGCATTTACATATTGCGGCATCAAAGTGCAAATCGAGTAAACGGCAGGCACAAAGTGCCGTCAACAGGAGCCGCTGGCACTGACAATGACCGAGGAGGCCTCCCTCAATCTCTCTCTCTTCCTCTCTTTGTAATGGAAATCGTTTGATGAACATGATTGTGCTCCACAAATGGTGCTCAGGTGCTTGCACCCATTGCTAACCAAAAAACTATAAAACGCCACAAGGCCAATCGAAACCATTTCACTCTCACTTTGTTGGCCAACACGCGAGCATACGAAAAAACTAAACGCGCGCGATTTCGGTGCGACTGTTAAGCGATTTTTAACGCTACTGCGTTTCCGTCTTTTTGTTACAAGTTTGATGATATATAAAAGAAAGCAATCAAGTGTTTATTTTTTTCAACTTGGTGAAAAACCAAACAAAACAATACAAATTATTTAAACAAATAATCCATTAAATGGCTTACATAAAGGTGAATACTTAAAAATAAAATATAAAAAAAAGATAGTTTTGATGATCCTCAGGATATTTTCGGTATCCATTTGAACTGCATAGTTAACCATGGCATATTTTTGAAATCTTTTTTATTTTCGCTTAAAAAGGATATATCTGTAATAAAATATTTTATTGATCTTTATTCTTCATCCAAAGGAGCTGAAAATGTGAAAAGGATATTTAAAAACTGATATTTCGGATATCCATTCTACGGGGATCCCAAATTGTTCTGCAGATAATCCGAAAACACTAGAAATTTATATAAAAAAAAACGATATTTCTATTTACAATGTCTCGGCTGCAATGTCTTGACTGTTAGACGGTTGGTCGATGCTGCGGTGTGACCATCATTCGATTTCTTAAAATACCTTAACACTAAAGAGTTATAGATCTATCGGAAAAAAGTTTATTCCATTGTGTACTTATAATTTTTGCATATATTTAGTTTTTGAAAGTACTTAAAATAAGTACGAAACATTCTTTAATCGAAAAACCGCTATGAACTTTATGAAAACAAGAACAAACGTTCTTGTATGAAGAACTTTTTGTACTAAGCGTGTTCTTAAAAGTACTCAGAAAAAGCCGATTTGAAAAAATATCAAATTGAAATGTTAGAAATTTCAAATCGATATTTTTTAACATTTTTTAACTTCGATATTTAATAACATTCTTAGCATCAATCTGAAACCATTTAATATCAAATATTATTTTGGGTTAGATAGATTATTATTTTCTTGTCAAAATAAAATGAAAATATTGATATTTTTGTAAAGTTCATTTTATTCACGTTCAAATCGTCATGAGTTTGATCTTTTTAGGCTTACAAGGCTTATCCTCTCAATCAAATCTGTTCTTTAAATTCCCTCCTAAAGTTGTACGACTTAGGTTATGGTAATACCATCTTGGTCTTTGGTAAATTCATTTCCTTCGTATTTGATTTAGTACAGGGACATATTTTCAAGAATAATTCGAAATAGATTAAGAAATTAAAAAACATATTGTACCTATTGTATAAGCTTTGGGTTTGTTTCAAAATTTATCACACTTCAATTAAGAATATTTTTCACTTATATTAAAAATAATCGGGTTAGAAATTGGACCATTACATCCTAAAATAGATGGAAATATACTCAAAACGTTCTTAAAATAAGAATTTCGTACTTGAATCAAGTAATTTCGTACTGACCGTACAGTTGACACCGTTTGTACTTGATTTAAGTACAAAGCTCTTGGTTGTTATTCTGACAGTACAGATTTACATAATCGCGGTCAGTTTCATATAAGTAAATTGACCTCAAGCTCTATGGGATTCAAAGTCTAAATGATTTAAACGGCTCTACGTCTCCATACATTTTAACGGGTCCAACGGATCTATTCTGGTTTATCGGCTCCTCGGATCCACTTGAACTCGCATTCGGGTGTAATGCGATTTCCGGCGACATTAAATTTAATGGAACATGCCATTCTGAGTGAATGAATGGTAGGAGTACTTATATCGCTTTCAAACTATGTCTTATTTCCTGTCTGCTTTTTGCATCCCCATCTTCTTCCTCTTTTAACGCGATTCCTGCGGGAGAGCTGCCCCCTGGCTGCACCCTTAACTATCCGTATGTCATATTCTTAATTTTTTTATTGCTTCTCTTAAAGCCTTATACATTTTGTAGAGAATTTTACTTTTGAATCAAGAGCATTCGTACGGTAAGAGTGAAAATTCTTCAACCAAAAATGAATTTTTGATCCCGACATTCTGTAATCAAGAGTTTCAGTACTTAATGCAAGTACGAATAATTCTTAAAATAAAAGACTAAAAAAAATATATTTTAAGGGGTGTGGGAGGATAGGTGTTGAAGACACGACTCAACCGATCGGACGATCCACGTGGTACCACCAGCCACATAGATATTTTTTTCTCTTATACTTACTTTACTGTGACTTGAATTTGGTACCTCAAAAACTAAAACATACACAGACAACGGGCAGCTTGATGAGTGAGCTACTTGACCTTCATCCATAAGCCACAAGTAGAGCCGAAACCATATTTTAGAATTAACGCAGTTGGTATTTGTGCGCATCTGACAACGATAGACTGCACATGCATTTTTTTTTACTCTGTGAGAGCGTGTCCTACGATATTTACTCAATGTTTGCTTCCCCTTACTCCCCTTGCCTTTAAGAACATGAATAAAGAACAAATTCAGTTCGATTCCAAGAGCTAAAGTACTGGAAAATTCAAGAACGACTTAAATTTTTTGATGTGAAACATATTTAATTTCGATACGGAAGAATTTAGGAGGAGTAAAATTTAATTTCAGCGTCATGTGACGCTGCAGCGCTGCAACAGTGTGCCAGTGGGAGAGGGGCGAAAGTGGGTGGAAAGAATGGGAACGTGGAAAGAATTAGAAAGTGGAGAGAAAGTGGGGGTGACTCAACAGTGACTTGACAGAAACTAAACAGTGACTGAAAATGACATGAAAGTGGCTAAACAGTGACTTGATGTGTCTTGTCAGTGACTTAAACGTGACTAAACAGTGACTTGACAGTGTCTTGAAAGTGACTAAACTAAGATTTCACAGTCTCGGAACGGTGACTTAGCAGTGACTTAGGACTGACTTAGTGACTAAACAATGTAATACAGGTTATAAAAGTGATTTAAAGTGATAAACTTGTATTGTTTGACAGTGGCTTGAGGACTAAACAGTGACTAACACTGACCAGTGACTAAACGTAAGTGTGCTATGTGATTGTGACTAGGTGACTTAGTGATTGACAGTGACTAAACACTGACTTCATGTGTCTTGACAGTGACTTGAAAGTGACTAAACAGTGACTAATCAGTGACTTGACAGTGACTAAACAATGACTTAACAGTGACTAGAAAGTTACTAAACAGTGATTTAACAGTGACTAAACTCTGACTTAATGTGTCTTGACAGTGACTTGAAAGTGACTAAACAGTGACTTAACAGTGACTTGACAGTGACTAAACAATGACTTAACAGTGACTTGAAAGTGACTAAACTGTGATTTCACAGTGACTTAACAGTGACTTGACAGTGACTTGACAGTGACTTAACAGTGACTTGACAGTGACTAAACAATGACTTAACAGTGACTTTAAAGTGGCTAAACAATGACCAGACAGTGACTTGACAGTACTTAAACAGTGTCAAAACAGGCAATGACTGATCAGTGACTTGAAAGTGACTAAACAGTGACTTGACAGTGACTAAACAATGACTTAACAGGGACTTGACAGTGACTAAAAAGCAACAAAACAGACAATGACTGATCAGTGACTTGACAGTGACCAAACAGTGATTAAACAGTAACATATCAGTGACCAAACAGTGAATTGACTTTACAGTGTCTTGACAGTGAGTTAACAGTAACTTGACAGTGACTAAGCAGTGACGAAACAGACAGTGACTGATCAGTGACTTAACAGTGACTTGCCAGTGACTTCACAGAATTGCAGAAAAGAAGGAAGAACACAGAAGCCAGTTATCTTGTTGTTGGTATTTCTACTCCCTGTTTTCTTCTATTGAAACATTGTCATTGAAGCCCTTCTATTTAGCATCCTGTTTCACCTCAACGCCTTTTTTTCACGAGCGTTCGTAATCAAATTATTCGTTCTAGTCTTCTCTTTTGTTTTTAGGACTTTTTTTGCCATAAATGATTGTTTCGTGAGCCCAAACTGTTTGGATTAGTCCGTACCGTGCTAAAAGTCAATTAATACCAGAAGATTAAGGAATAATTTTGTCCAGCTAGCCTATTCTACAAAAAACACTGTGTAGTGGTCAAGGGGACGACATAACGGTTAAGCTGATTGGGATTTGTACACGCTTTTCTCGCAAAATTCTTTGTCGATACGAATATTTATATTTGTCTGTCTTTTCTATTTTATGACCATAATTTGATGTCTTAAAAATACCTTAGCACTAAAATATCAATATATTGATATTAAGTATGTAATCTAGACTACAGCAGGGTACTATAAAGTTCGTTCACTTTCTCAAATAAGGAAGTTGGTTTATTTTTTCCCCCTTTTTCAAGGTCTTTGTTGATGCAACATTGACTCACATTTACATCAAATTGGCGGCATGCAGAAGTGGTGAAATAATTACCCCATGTGGCAGGTTCATTGTACATCATTGCTCCAGCATAATTATTAGTTATTAATTATGTGTGTGCGCTCGCAGTTTGTTTAATGGCTCGTCGCACAGTTAAATTAATAATTGAATTTAATGAAATTATTATTTGAAATGATTGAGAAATTTGAATCAGCCGTGATTAATTAATGATGGAACATTGACCCGAACTGTATTTATTTTGCAGCTGACACTATTTGTGGCCTTAACCAGCTGTCTGTTGGCTTGCCATGGCGAAGAGCTGGTGGAGGCCAAACCGACAGCGGTTCAAGCGGAGAGTACAAAATTAACGCCCAGCATTGAGGAACCAAAGAGTAAGACAGAGAAGCGTGATTCTTCGGATCAAACAGGTAAAACGCTGACAAACAGCTGAAATGCTTTAATCCCTCATCTCCTCAATCCAACTTAGGTGCTGTGTTTACAACCAAATCAACCAAAGAGACACCCTTTCGACCCATTTATACAAATGGAGGCCGTTACTATGAGCCCGAGAGTGTGCCCATATTTGAGCCCACCACAGTGCGTTATACGTCCGCCGATGCAGCAGCAGCACCACCACAGGTAAACCACAAATGCAAATGCATTTAATTAAGGAGCCACATGAATAACCCCACTCTACCGCAGGGCTACTACGAGAAGCCAGTTCGAGTTGAACACAAGACGGGCGTGGGGGCCAGAGCGGGGCCAGCAGCTTCGGTACATTATGCACCGCATCGTTACAGTTTTGCGGTGCCACCGCAAGTGGAACTTTATCAGCGACAAGAAGGAATTGTTAAGCAGCCGCAGTCCATATTTAATTATGCCGAAATTGAGCCAGAGCCACAGCAACTGCAGTATTTCTCGCCAGGACAACAGCCGCAGCGTATACAATACATCATAGCCATACCCCTGTCATACATGCGACAACTCCAACAGCAACAACAGCAGCAGCAACAGCAGCAGCATCAGCACTTGCTGCCACCAGCTGTTCCCAGCAGCACCACCAGCACCACTAGCAGCACCACTCCCTCTCCCCCTAATCATATGCAGCTATTTGGTCCACTTGCGCGTGATCATCAAGGACTTTATAGGCCCTACTATCAAACGGATGCCCCACCACTTCCCACACACCAGCAACAGTTTGTGCAAATACCCGCCAGCGTTTTACTGGCTGCAGCCCAGCAACTGCAACAACATCAGCATCAACAACAGCAGCAACATCCACAGTTACTTTATGCCAAGCCTGCTTATCAGCCCCTGATCTATCAAACGCCTGTGGCCCCACCACCAGCCGCACAATTGCAACTGCAACGTGTCTATCAGCAACAACCTGCACCAGCGGCAACGCCCACAGCAGCAGGCATTTATGCCGAACAGCCCACAAGTGGATTATACGGTAAGCGACCCTAGATCGGAACATTAAAAGTGTGAGTTAAATTTCCTGTTCGTTAGACCAAAGTAAAGGCTGGTTGACTGTACAGCTGTTTCAAGAACCTTTGGGTTTTGCTCTTCCCACTCTCTTTCGGCCTTCGAGTAGGCCCCTCTATTACTATCAAACAGTGACCTATTGGCTATTCAATTTGCCGAATGTTTTGTGGTCCACGTATGATAAATCTATGGTTTTATCGATGGACTTTATGAGTTGTCCTTGTCACTAGTCAATTATATTCGCAACTCCCTAAACAGAGCTTCTGATTTAATCTTTTTGTTGGTTCACCCCCCGGCAATGTTGTATATAGAATCGACCCATTGGTTTTTCCAGAGGACCCCATTCATTCTGGATTCGGTAGAGGGCGTTCCTAGTTTTGTGTTTTTCGTTGCATTTTCGTCTGGCACCACTCACAGAAACACGTCTCGCGATAATGCCTGTCTTGACTCTCCAAGTACTCAGAGACTTGTTCGTTAGCTAGGAACGCCCTTTAGCGAATCGGTCCTATTCGCGCAAAATTCTAAGCAATTTTATTCGTTTGTTAACTCTAACTCTACTTGTCTTCTAGCTTTTCTGCGAATCAACCAATTGAGTGTAATTGTATTTTTAGTACTGTTTGTCCAGGTAAAAGAGGTCGCAATAATCGGTCTCTCTCGTGCTTGTTGTCAGAAAACAACCGCTCATTCACTGACACGATGCGTAACTGTTGCGAAAAAACACACAAACTTCGTTCTTCTTTGGCTTGCTCTTCGCTCAACCGCCGACCGCTTTTGGTCGCTCGCTCGGCTCAGTGTTCACTCGAGACCTTTTCGGTCGTAAAAACTCGGCAAATGGTCTTTTGCGCATGTATGTATGCATGTGAGTTGCGCGTGTGGATAGCTAGGCGTGGATGGGCAAAACATACGCATACATACGCATATGCACACAAATGAGCGCCATATCACCTTCTCCCTTCCTCTTTAATGCTTTGCCTGTGACGAAATTCTAAGGCAACAACATAAGGCAAACGCAACAACAAAAATAAAAACCTTTTTTGCTGACTTTTTCCTTGCTTCGCTCACTTACTGACTCTCAGTAGCTGAACAACAACCGGTTCTGTTTGCTTCGCGCGGTCAGTAAAAGACCGACTCGTGTGTTGCGCTCAACCCGAAACCGAAGAGCGAGAACACGAAAGAAAAGAAAAAGAGGGTTGCTGGTCAGACACTGAGCGATGCCGTTTCATTTTTTTCGGTCTTTGTTGTGAGCAGACCGCGCAGAAAATTTTGGATGAGCAGATTTTGCGACCTCTGGTCTCTCATATTACTGCTACTGTTTGTAAGACCAGAAGTATTCTGGGGTTTATTAAGGGCTGGTCACGAAGACGAATAATGAAGATTTTGTTCACTTCTTTTGTCCGTCCTATACTCGAGTACGGATCCTTTGTGTGGTCTCCGCAATATTCGACCCATCAAGAATTGAATCTGTGCAAAATCAGTTCCTAGTTTAAAAAGGAATCTTGAGGTCAGTTTACCATCGCACTCTTGTAGACTCTTTAGATTAACGTCCTCTTACACTCTTTTTCACACTATTTCGAGGTAGAGTTTTAAGCAGGGTTGCAAACCGGTTCGAAGTTAAACTGCCCTACTAATACAGAAAGGCCGATATGGGGCACACTCAACGTCTTTTGTCAATTTAAAGCTGTCTGTTTTGCACTTGTGCTGCATTTGGGACTCCCAAACAGTCATAGCAATGCTGGCATGAGATGGCATCAGATGACTAGGTAAAGCCTGCTGATGATAAAACCGGGGGGGTTCTTGAAACAGCTGTACAGTCGACCATCCGCATTTGTGGTGTGTATCGGGCTCGCTCTAACCACTGTGTTTGGAATCTTCGTATCTTCAAAATTGAGCAGCGTTAACTCAATCTCTAGTACTTATTGCTCCATGACCTTTTGACCTGGAGACCTCGGAAATATGAACCTCATTTATAACATTCGCCTTTGTACAATCGTACTGAAGCCCAATTGCCATACAAATTTCATGAATGTGGTCTGTATGTTTCAGGAATCGTTTGGTGAATCTGAATTTACCCTAGTACCAAAAATAGTGCTGTTTTTCCGACCATAATGAGACACTTCGCCCTTTCAGAACCTTTTAGTTTGTTAGTTTGTGGATCTACGAAATTCTTAAAGTGATTCACTCTTTGATGCACAAACCTCTCCCCGCTTAAGCATTCAGACATGTGATATTTTATAATTTCCAGAAGGGATCATAAGAAACTCCACCTTATTTTGAAACAAAAATTGCATATTTAAAAATTCATTTTTAAAGAAACCATGAGTTCATGCTTTATGTAGAAGCACCGCACGGCCAAATTGCCTATGCTATTCCGTTATTACTAGATAAATCACTGGATGATGGAATCACATTTGATGAGGTATACCTTGCCTTGTTTTCCAAAAATGCCTCCATAATGTGTATTGAGAGTTGTCTTAAGACAAAAGGTCCTGTAAGTCTAACAGCATTCCCATTTGCTTTAAGGGAAGCATAATTTTAACTACTGTCAGCTGTGGTGTCTACAGATAAACGTGCAGAAGACCAAGGTACTGGATAAATGGTTTTCAAATGAAGCCGAACTGAAGACTGTAACCAGCTTAATTTACCTGTATGTCACTCTCTCAGGAAACATCCTCCAAGAGAAATTACTGGACTCGGAGAAAGCGATAAACTGCTTATGGAAAAACTTTTTTAAAATGGCAAGCCACAACTTGCCATCTTGATATCAACCTTGATTGTCCTAAATCTTGGGAAGCCTTACATAAGCTGAGGAGAAAGAGAAAACTTAAGTAAGTCAAGAACCATTTACAAAAGTTTGAGTTACAAGCTTGGAACTTTGAATTACTTCCATCCAAACGATCTCCACCATATGCCGTATATCACTGTGAGATGCTAAAGTAAACTTCATCAACATTGATTGCACCCTTTTGCAACCTCCGTGTAACTGAGAATGTTGCTACGAAGTTTGTACCTCAACAAGCCTGCCCTATCGGAAACCGAGATTGTAACTGGAAGATAATGATCGTGTTCATTAGAACAACTTGCTTCATGATCAAGTAAAAAATTTGGAATAATCTTCCCACTGAACTCGAGTGATGCAGCATCATAATAGCCAAAAAAATTTGTCTTTGCCACGGATTCTTTTGGGGTATGACTTTTGTGTTTGAATTCTGTATTTGCAAAGTCAGCCGCTTTTACAATTGCCATAGTAGCAGGGGAAGTTATGTGTGGAGTTGGATAGTGTGAGGTGAAAGTGGGGGAAAGTGATAGATATTTGGTAGAGAACTGGTTGGGGATCTGTTGAAGATTGGGTGGGTATCTGGTGGGAATCTAGTGGGTATCTGATGGATATCTAGTGGAGATCTGGTAGGGGATCTGGTGGAAATCTGGTGAAGATCTGCTGAGGATCTAGTGGAGATCTATTAACAGTGACTAAACAGTGACTTAACAGTGGCCTAACTGTGACCTAACTGTGACTTAACAGTAACTTAACAGTGACTTTACATTGATCTATCAGTGACTTATCAGCAAATTAACAGTTAGATTACCAAGACTTAAAAGGGACTTAATAGAGACTTGGTTGTGACTTGACAGTGACCTGATAGTGACATAACAGTGACATAACAGTGACTTAACAGTATTTCTCGTGAGAAAAACTTTTTTGTATTTAATGAAAGAGTCTTTATACTTTTTAGCTATAAATATTATCGGTTTCCACACGATTTTGATCAAAATCGAATGAATATATCAAACGACAGACCTTTCGAAAGTGACGCCATCTATTGTTCTAGCAAGGTTTAAAGCGGAAATGAACTTATTAAATGAAAATCATTCAAAACCTTTATTTCCTACAGCTTACAAGCTGCAAGGGTATATAGAACTCAGTTGGGCTCTATTTGCTTCAAAAGTCTCGCTTTCAGTGTTGGAAAGAGTCAAGAATGTGAGAGTACACATGTGCGAATGAACAACATGGGCCATTTAGAGTCCACTTAAATTACCTCTCCTGGTATCCCATAAACCGCTGACACAACTGTACTTGCACGCAGGGGCCAATTGGTGAGGCTAATTTCACTGCCTGCAACAGCAGCAATGCCAGCGATTACATTTTCACAACAGACACAGCCTAAAGCCTTTGCTTCTTTTGGTATATTTCCCAGCATATCCGCTACAGCAGCAACAACAGCAGCGCCTTAAACAGCAACCCAAATACACACCAGCTGCAACTCCTGCCATTGCAACGCCCACACCAACACCAACACCAACAGCAGCAGCAGCAGCACCGCGCCAACCATTAGCCCATCAACAGCATCAGCTGCCCATCGTGCACTACAATCCAATTTACGTGCAGGCACCCGCTGAACAGCAACAACAACAGCAACAGCAGCAGCAGCAACATCAATTTGCCATATTGCCACGTTTTAGCAATAATAACCCAAAGGCGGCTTACAGTCTGGCGCATGAATCAATGCCACCAATTCATGTTGTTAGATTGTCAGCAGCGCACATCCCAGGCCCACCCATACACCATTATCATCACTATCAGCCACAGCAGCAGCAACAGCAGCAGCAGCAACTTTACCACGGCCCGCAGCAATATGAAACAACGGCAGCAACAGTAATTCCCCATGGTGCTGGTGCTGGTGCTGGTACAGTTGGCTCGCCAGCCATTATACCATATTTTAGCCATCCGGGTGCCGTGCATTATGGCACGCATTTGTATCACCCGGCAGCAGGAATAGCAACAGCAACACCAGCAACAGTCAGCCCCAAGCAAGCCGCAACAAGTGGAGGCAGCGTCACCTCAGCGAATATTGTTAAATATCCTTAAATGGAGCCGGCAGCAACAGTCAGCAGACTGAATTACAGCTTCCGGTTTTTGCTGCACATCAATCCCTGATGGGCTAATGCATTCTCTAAGCCGCTAATTATGAGTTTTTCTATGCTTTTTGTTTGCTTTTTAACTTTTAATGAGTTTGGTTAGGTACGAGTTGTTGTTTTTTGTTACATTTTGTTGTGTAAATATTTGCAAATTTATATATGAACTCGCAGCTATAAACTTGATATTTGTATTTCGAAAATAAATATATTTACCTAATAAAGAAAATTATTTTTTAAACTTAAACTTAATCAAAGGCCTTCTTCAAAAGTTCAAATCATTATAAATGTTAAATATGACAATCTGATTGGTAAATCGTAAATCCCATGTTCATTAAGTGACTTAAGGGGGCTTCCAACCTACTGCAACTCGTTCATTTAATTGAAAACCGTTTTTTATTTTTTTCGCAAAATATGATTAAGCGTTTAAGCATAAGCTGTGATGTGGTTGGGTGCTGATCCTGGTCCGAGAGTGACAGCCGCAGCGTTGGCTTCAATTAAAATGCCCATTAAGAAGTTGTGCGAAGTGTGTGTGTGTGTGTGTGTGTGCGCATGGCCAGGTGGCAAAGCTTTTAATGCCACTGTCGCCTCTTTTTTCCCCCACAATTTCCTGTGAATTCATTAAATAATGAGCTCTGCCCGAGGATTATGCCATATTAAGAACGGCCAGCCGATACGCATCATCAAAATCACGGGGCCGCAAATCCGTCGACACGAAACAGAAAAGAGGCGGAGCGAGCGAGCGTAAAAAAAATGCATACATAAGATAAACAACTTCCGCTGGGCGGCAGAGGGTTGACACTTGCATAAAATGCGCACTTCCTGCGAAAATGGCGGCACGCACCAAGCCACATGCTGCATGCCACACGCCCTCGACACGGACCGTTGACCATATGGGTGGCCATGCTTGGCTTGTGTGGCAAACTCATGCCAGGTTTGTGACATGTAATCTGAACCAATTATAGGATATGCCCAACCAAAATGCACATCCTTCTTCGAAAGGATGAAGATAAGAAGGAAGAATGAAGTAAGAAAGAAGGAAAAAAGGAAGGTAAGGTAAGGGAATGTAAGAGGAAGGAAGGAGACAGGAAGGAAGGATGGAGGAAGGAAGGAAGGAAGGATGGAGGAAGGAAGGACGAAGGAAGGAGGAAGGAAGGAATAAGGAAGGAAGGAAGGAAGGAGCAAGGAAGGAGAAAGGAAGGAGGAAGGAAGGAAGGAAGGAAGAAAGGAGGAAGAAAGGAGGAAGGAAGCAATAAGGAAGGAAGGAGGAAGGAAGGAGAAAGAAAGGAAGGAAGGAGGAAGAGGGAAGGAAGGAGGAAGGAAGTAGGAAGGAAGGAAGGAGGAAGGAAGGAGGAAAGGAGGAAGGAAGGAAGGAAGGAGGAAGGAAGGAGGAAGGAAGGAAGAAGGAAGGAAGGAAGGAAGAAGGAAGGAAGGAAGGAAGGAAGGAAGGAGGAAGGAAGGAAGGAAGGAGGAAGGAGGAAGAAGGAAGGAAGGAAGGAGGAAGGAAGGAGGAAGGAAGGAGGAAGGAAGAGGAAGGAAGGAGGAAGAAAGGAGGAGGAAAGGAGGAGGAAGGAAGGAAGGAAGGAAGAAGGAAGAAGGAAGAAGGAAGAAGGAAGAAGGAAGAAGGAAGGAAGGAAGGAAGGAAGGAAGAAGGAAGGAGGAAGGAAGGAGGAAGGAAGGAGGAAGGAAGGAGGAAGGAAGGAGGAAGGAAGGAGGAAGGAAGGAGGAAGGAAGGAAGAAGGAAGGAAGAAAAGAAGCAGGATGGAAAGAGGAAGGAAGGAGAAAGAAGAAGAAAGGAAGGAGAGAGGAAGGAAGGAGTAAGGAAAGAAGGAAGGAAAATGAAAGAAGGGAGGATAGAAAGAGAAATGAAGGAGGAAGGATGGAAGGCGGAAAAAAGAAGGTAGGAAGTAAGAAGGAAAGAGGAAGAAAGGAAGGAGAAAGGCAGAAGGGAAGAAAAAAAGGAATGAGGAAGGAAGGAAGCTGGAAGAAGAAGAACCAAAATAGGAGAGAAAGACGAAGAAATGTAGAACAATAGAATAAAGAAGAAATGTAGGATGAAAGAAGAAAGAATAAAGGAAGCAGAAATAAAGGAAGAAGAAAAGAAGGCGGAAGAAGGGAAGGAGAAAGGAAGTATGGAAGATAGTTAGAAAGGTAGTTAAGAAGGCAGTACGGTAGGTAGAAAGAAAAGAGGGAAGAAAGAGGTTATTAAATTGAAGAAGTAGAAAGAATTTCTTAGAGAAATTCACTCTTAAATCAAGAGCATTCGTTCTTAAAAGTACTGTAAGAGTGAACATTCTTGATCCAAGTGTTCTTAAATGCATTCCTTCAATTCTTAATGTCGACATTATTCCCATATAGGAAGATGTCGTTTTGGATGCATCAATGACTTTGACGACTCTTTGAAGTCAAACAATGATGGAATTTCTTTGCTCCCTCTCAAAAAAATGCATTGGTGAGCTTTGTGAGCCTCTCACTCACGGGTAGCTTAGTTATCCGCAAAATGGATTCAAAAAATGATGTCTTAAACTATAGGCCAATTTTAAAACTTAGCCATATTTCTAAGTTCTTTAAACTCTTCCTTTTTCCTCTTCCTCTTATCATATCCAAATGCTTCTAAGTAACATATATAATATTTACCATTGCTCATCACGCTTAACGGCGACAGTAAGAAGCCTTAAATTTGGGTATTGTGTTTGACTCTAAATTTCAGTTTTCTGAGCAATTAAATTGTATTCTACCCAAAGCTTATTCAATGCTTGGCCTTGTAAAGCGAAATTCTAATCAGTTCCAGTCTCTACTCTTCCTTAAAACGTGCCATGATTGAATATGCTTCGCTGATTTGGAATCCTTCCGCTGCCATTCCTCAAATTGGATCTTGCTAACTTAAATTCATCAGAGCCTTTACCACCGTATTTGAGTAGATGTCCCCTCAAGCATATTTCTACCCTTCAGGATAGGAGGACAATTGCGTCCTTAATATATTAATTGTCCAAATCTACTTTCCCAAATTTCCTTCAATGTTGTTGTAATGGGGGTTGTTGTGTTTAATTTAGAAATTAACATTTGGTTCTTTCTGAAAAACATATATAAATGTTAATTATTAATCCGCCGGTACTGGAACTTGAACTCTGTACCTGGGGGCGGAAAACCAAAAAAGACCTTAGCTCACTCGGTATTGGAGCCCAGTCGTTAAGATTTCTTGTTTCTCCAGCTGAGCGGAGATTTTTACCAGCTGCGTTGTAATTGAAAGCCAATAGCCGAGTGGCCATTTTGCTTTACATGTCCAGAGCACAAGCAACAGTTGTTCGCAATAGTGTGACCGAAGGCTAAAACAAAAATATCACAAAAAAATATTCGATTTCCGATATATTGCCTCGGAAAAATATTCGATAATGTAATGGGCAAAAATATGGATATTTCGATAAATCGATAATATTTTAGACAACCCTACAATAAGATGAAAGAAAATTCCATAAAATTCCATAAAAGTTTTTGTAGTTACTGTTTATTTCGGAACATTGAAAATGTATTAAGGTCCTTCTCAGTATTTTAACGAATTTTGATGAGCAGCGTAAACATGGAATAGGCACTTTTCATAACCTAAAATCAAACAAAAAATAAAGAATGCGTTACTCGATTTAATTTCTTGACCAATATTCCTCACCATCAGTAGCGTGGTCATACTCATGGGTATAAAAATCGCCCGAATGGAGGTGGAACGTTGCGAACGCATCAGCATGATCATCATTAAGCGACGAAATCCAATCGACTGATCGGGCCAATTGGTGGAGTATATGGCAAACGATAACTGTTCACCTTCGTGGGCTACCCGCTCGGCTCCATAACAGATTAACAGCGATTCCATGGTAAGGGCACATATCAAGACAAACATATTCAATTTTCGAAATGCGCTAACCTCAACAAAAAATAGGAAAAAACAGGCAAAACACAGGGAACTGCTGGTGCACAAAAGCTGACACAAACAGGCCGGGGACAACGAGGAGTCCAGTATTCGAAGTAATCTGTAGAGAAGGTAAAATAGTTATCCAGAGAATGGTAATGCCTACCCACCTTAATAAAATCTGATGATCCTTAATACATTCAATCAGCTGATCACCATCTTCCACTTGACCTAGACGCCAGCTCAAGGCCTTAAAGTGAGCAGCCAGCATATTTAGATAGCTCAATGGATACGTATCGTTATTCATGGCCACCAGTGAGAGCATCATCATACCCGACATGTGCAGGCCAAGGGTGAACAAATAGATTAAAAGATTCTGTTGATAATTCCACGGGATCCAGACGGGAAGCATAAGCTTACGCTCTGTGGACATGAGTACAAATAATGATCCGGTACCCATGATCAGATAGAATACACGCAAAACCCATTTCAGTATCAATTGTAAACGCTTAATGGCATCGCCAATAATCTGACTTTCAACCGTTGTACTCAATCGTCCATCCAAGTCCCTTAACAAATCATGACAACGCTTCAGTTGTTGATGCACCCGCCATGAATTGATGAGTTTGAGCAGCTCGAAGAATTCGGGCATCGTCGTGGACACGCTCTCACAGAAAGTATCCAGTGTTCGGGACAGCAACGGGTCCACCAACATTGTTATCGGCATGAAAACATGATAGATCACAATATAGACCAAAGCGTAGATCCAATAGTAACGCGAGGTGAATGTATTGCCGGCGGGTGGAGGATGCAAACCAAACAGGCGCCATAAACGCCAATGAATGGTAAAGGCACGCGTTGAATCCACGGTTAGCATGGTGTTGGCCAATTGTAGTGAAGTTCCAGTTTTATACTGACCCTTAAAATTGCTAACAATGGGTCAGTTTTCCGTGGGGAAGTAATTGTAACGTGAAAATTAATTTTAAATGAAAGATGAATAATTAATGAAAGCGGTGCTAATTTGGCCACTACCCACCAGGGTTGTCACCTCTTGTTAACTTTGAAAAAGTCGATTAAATTGCATTTGTGAAATTGGAGCTTATTAATTTTTCATTTGGCTGGCCAGTTTGCTAAACGGATTTGGATCAAACAGGCTGGTGTTGTTTGCTCAGTTAAGGAACAAATGTGAGAGCTCGGAAGACCGGATTGTCTGGAGAGTGGTGTAAGTTTTTAATCTATTTCAATATAATTTAGACGAAAGTGTGGAGAGCGGTGGAAGAGGCAGTGGGTAATAAATAACCTCACTTATTACGGGCAAGCAGTGTTGATACTAAAAAAGCAAGATCTTCATATATTTAGTAGAATGGATGAGACGAAAATATTGCTAGAACCGAAATTCACAATGAGACAGAAAGGCTTTATTACATATAATTCGCTCAGGAGCTCAGGGTATATTGTAAACTAAGCTGTTTTGTTGAGAGACTCATTTCTTTTCTATTGGCCTGATGATCGCATCACAGATGTTTGACGGTGTCGGCCTCTGCAATTAATGCCCTCCCATTGCATCTGCTCCAAGCTTGGCAATGTCTTCCCGCACCTGGTCGTTCCCTTTTGTCTTTTCCTCCATAGTCACCCATTTTTTTATACTGAAGTTTCTTCCTAATCAGAGCACTATGGTACCAATAGTCGAAAAACAAATATTTTTTATGAACTTTTAATGATTGAATTAGTTTGACTAGTTTGTATTCTGACCGTTAATAAGGAAGAAGTGACCCTACCTGAACTTTGCTTCATCGTTTAGTCGTCATGCGTCCAAAATAACACAATGTTCGGAAGCGTTTAGAATCGCGAAAAATTAACCGGTTTGGAATCTGCAAAATGGATTCTACCCTAGAAAGTAAGTACAATTTGAATGTATTGCTCGAAATTTTTATAAACAATGCATGAAATAGTGAATCGTTAATAAAGGAAGAGATTTTTTTTTGGTCACATTCTTAAAATTCGTGTTAGAAAAGCAATAAGTCAAAAGTCCCAACAGATCCCGCTTGCGTTCAGCATAGAACTTGTTCTCTAGACACTTCTTCGAAACATATCAAAAAAATTAGCTGCAAATAGCTGCAGATTCAGTCTTTGTGATGATTTTTGTGCGACATATAGCTCACACAGTTCGGTATTCTTTCGAATGCGGAAATCATCGCCAACACGCCAATCGCCGACTCATCTGCTGCTGTCATTGTCCATGTTTCTGCGCCCTATTGCAGGACTGGGATGATAAGAGAATTGTAAAGCAATATTATCGTTCTTCGCATGAGGTCCCTGCTCCCTACTGAGCCCGTAGTAGCATTGGTTTGTAGGTAGACATAGTACTCTACAACTTTAAACTTGTATACTCCAGATTGTCCTTGTCCTCGTTTACCTCTGAACCCATCAGTCTAGACAGCCTCTCATTCTCTGAAAACGCCCTGCTTACCGCCCGTCATCGGTACATGCGAATAGCGTTAGATCTTTACGAAGAAATGCTCCCGTTCTGTTGGCATTTTGGCACTAGCTTAGTATATACTCCATCAGTAGATTAAAGAAGTCACACGATAAGCTATCGCCCTGTCTAAAACCTCTTTTGGTATCAAATAGATTGAAGAAATTCTTTTCGATTTTGACGGAGCTTTGCCTTCTTCTCAACGTCATCATGCAAAGTCGAACGTACTTAGCTGGTATACCAAAAGTACACAGGGAAACATTACAAGAGACAAGAGAACGTTACAAAAGTATATAAAGTATTGAGAATACTGAGTATCGAGCTAAGAGGTCTAAACCCTCAAACTTGTACTTTATTTCAGTGCATTTTGTTTTTGCAGTTTCTAGTAGTCTAGAATATCCTTAAGGATATTTATCTTATTTCGTTGAGCAGCGCAAATATGGAATACGCACTTTTCATAACCTGAAAATGAAAAACAATGGATATATGGTACTTTATAAATCATTCTGTCCAGCATGACTCACCATCAGGAACGTGGTCATGGTCATGGGTATAATAACAGCCCGTATGGAGGTGGAACCCTGCGAACGCATCAGCATGAACATCATTAAGCGGCGATATCCAATCGATTGATCGTGCCAATTGGTGGAGTATATGGCCAACGATAACTGTTTACCTTCGTGAGCTACCTGCTCAGCTCCATAACAGATTAACAGCGATTCCATGATGATGGCACAAAGCACACCAAACATGTTCAATTTTTGAAATAGGCTAACCTCTGCAAAAAATAGGAAAAAGCAGGCGAAACACAGGGAAC
Organism: Lordiphosa clarofinis; assembly: GCA_018904275.1. Taxonomy (NCBI): domain Eukaryota; kingdom Metazoa; phylum Arthropoda; class Insecta; order Diptera; family Drosophilidae; genus Lordiphosa; species Lordiphosa clarofinis. Next base: position 489,916 of record JAEIGQ010000166.1, on the reverse strand, counting down.
TGCTGGTGCACAAAAGCTGACACAAACAGGCCGGGGACAAGGAGGAGTCCAGTATTCGAAGTAATCTGTAGAAAAAGTTAAATAGTTTACAAGAAAATAGTTATGCCAACGCACCTTAATAATATCTGATGATCTTTAATGCATTCAATCAGCTGATTAACATCTTCCCCTCGACCTAGACGCCAGCTCAAAGCCTTAAAGTGAGCAGCCAGCATATTTAGATAGCTGAATGGATACGTATCGTTATTCACAGCCACCAATGAGAGCAATATCTGACCCGATGTAAACAGTACAAAGGTGATCAAGTAGATTGACAGATTCTGTTGATAATTCCATGGTACCCAGATGGGTGGCGTTAGCTTACGCTCCTGGGACATGAGTATAAGCAATGATCCGGAACCCAAGGTCAGATAGAACACCCGCAATACCCATTTCAGTATCAATTGTGAACGCTTAATGGCATCGTCAATAAATTGACGTTCAATAGTGGTACTCAGTCGTCCATCCAAGTGCCGGAACAGCTGATGACAACGCTTTAATTGTTGATGCACCCGCCATGAATTGGTCAGTTTGATCAGCTCAAAGAATTCGGGCACCGCCGTGGACACGCTCTCACAGAAAGTATCCAGCGATTGGGACAGCAGACAATTCACAAAGAATGCAGTTGGTATGAGAACATGATAGAACACAATAATTATCAACGCATAGATCCAATAGTAAGGCGAGGCGGGTGGAGGATGCAAACCAAACAGACGCCACAAACGCCAATGAATGGTAAAGGCACGCGTTGAGTCCACGGTTAGCATGGTTGTGGGCCAATTGAAGTGAAGTTCGATACTGACGATGTAAATTGCCAACAATGGGTCAGTTTCCCGTGGGGAAGTAATTAATTTTAAATGAAAGATGAAATATTTATGAATTCTAAATTATAGAATAATAATTTCTATGCTGAAGTCGTTTATCTTTAACAGGCAGGCAGACTGGCTGACAACAAGCTGTTAAACGGGAAGGTCTTTCTGTTCAGCAAGAAGCTGTGCACTACAGACACAATGGCCAAGGTAGTAGGTATAGCGCGAGAAGCAATCGAAGCCAGCAGGTGGTTCGCGAAGGGGAAACGCAGATTAGAAGTGGTTTAAGTAGGTAAGGTAGTCCCAAGTCTCCCTATACAAAAAAACACAAGCAAGCGCGCACACTGACTCATACGCTACTACCAAAGGTAGGAAACACTGCGGATGATCCATCATCGTATAGAGCGCTATGTATGCTGGACACAACGGGGAAATTCAAGCACGTTTGGAACCCTTTTTTAAGTATGGGTTTCGGAAATGATGTTCCACTATTCAAGCAGTCCGTGAGCTGCATAATATTGCCTTGGTGGTCGGCAGGTTGGCATCATTTCCTACGGTAGATGTGTCTCCATATCTAACTGCCATCGTGGAAGATGACCTGATCGACAGGGTACTTACGTACGAGTCTAATCATGGGGAGCAGTAATACAATATCACCCAAGGTGTTCCACAAGGTTCAGTCCTAGGGCCACTGCTCTGGTATACTGCGTCTCCTTCTGCCATTAGGAGCCACAACAATTGAGTGGTAGTAGCAAAGCATCTAAAGGATGAGGAAGTCAAACGATGGTTTAAACAGATGGACCTTACCTTGGCCATTTACAAAACCGAGTCAGTGTTGAGAAGTAGAAGGAAGATTGTAGAGCAGGCTATATACACAGGATAACTACTTAAATCATAAAGCAAGCAGAATTATAGCGAACACCGGGGGACCAAAGCAGTCCAGAAGAAAACCCCATGGCAAGCGTTGTGAGCCCAACGATGATCTATGTAGCCTCAATTTGGGCATCAGCCACAGCATACAACTTCTATGTGCGCATCTGTGCACTCAGATTTATAAATGCATTCAGATCGGTGTCAAATGATGCGGCCTTGGTGGTAGTGGGACTTATCCCATTCGACCTAAAGGCGCAAGAGACTGCGGACTTGCACAAAGGAACTCCAGAAGACGTCACGACGACAACCAACAAGATTCACATGAGAGCACTGCAGAGAACATGGACAGATTATGTACTACTTAACACAACTTTTGACGGGACACGGGTGCTTGAAATCCTTATGAACGAAACGATTTGAGTATAAGTTTGGGAAGGAAACACCAGCCGTTGGCAACCAGGTCAATATTCGAGTCAGAACACAACCATTTTCATGAAACTGCGAAATTTTAAATTCATAAGAGAGAATCCTAGATGAGCCTTGGGCATTCCCCCCGGCGAAGTAATACCTAACGGTAGTCCCGCCGGGAATCGGGATGGGGGTGGTAACTCTACTCCCACACTTTGTTACTACCCTCTAGCTTCAAACCGGCTTTAAAGCTTTCAACCAAACCTAAAAAAAAATGAGAGCGTAAGTTAAAGTCGGTTCTTACCGACTTCGATATACCCGTTACTCATGAAAAAACATGTTTAAGAGTGTTCCTGCGTTCCTTAGGGTGACCATCAAAAAAGTATGCAACATTTTTTTTGGGTGGGTAGCGGGGGGGCTTGGTTCACTTTTTTACTCATAACTTGAGAACCGTTCATCCGATCTTTATCATTTCTTCGGCAAATCGATTCATTTTGCTAATTACTAACTATCTCTAGAAAGTACAAATCGTCTATCTTTAAAAATGTAGGAGATATAACGTTTTTTCCAAATTGCTGGGGCGGGAAGGGGCGTGGCCAAAATTTGAAACAAACTTGATCTGCGTGCAGAAAAAAGAAGTATTTGTCCCTTAAATGTCAAACCTCTATCTCTTACCATTTCTGAGATCTAGGTGTTCATACAGACAGACGGACGGACGGACATGTCTATATCGACTCGGCTGTTGATGCTGATCAAGAATATATATACTTTATATGGTCGGAAATGATTTCTTCTGCCTGTTACATACTTTACAAGTAAAGGGTATAAAAACAGTGTCGGAAAGTTTCCGCGGCTGAATTTATTTTCTGTGTTCTGAGACACGCTAAATAAATGCCCAGTTGGCCTATCGATAGTTGACGTATCGATAACCAAGCAAAACAGCTGACCACCTGTGTGCCCGTTTCTGTATTTGGCCTCATTGGCTTATATATGGGCCCACTAAAAACTTATTGTGGATGCTAAATAAATAAAGTGCAACTTAGCGTGCTAAATTTTTCGCGCTTCTCAGAACAGGCTTTTAAGCCTGAGAAGCTCAGATGAGCCAGTTGCAGAACCATTCATCTGGTTCATATAAACATTGTGACAATTTGTTTACATAAAAGAAGAAGACAAGCAAAATAAAAAGCGAAATAAATGACGAAGCATTAAAAATTATATTGCCGTCCTGTTAAGTTAAATCTAAGAGGAAACAAATATAGAAGCGAAATTTTAATTTAAAATTCGATAACAATTGTATATCGTTGGCTAAAAAGTGGCAACGCCAGCACACTGTAATTCGATAAGTATAAATCGATAAGCCAGTTCTATTTCGTCAGATCGCTCATCTGAGTGGCTTCAAGTCTACTCAGACGCTTTTTGAACGCTCTGACAGGAAATCAGAAGAAAACTTAGATGAGTGATCAGGTCGTGTAAATAGAGCTTAAGCATTTCTAAAAACAGTTTACTTTTGCTCGACCCAGACCCTGACTACGAAAAATTAGCCCCAAAAGTGTGCCCATATTTTGTTTAGAATAATTGTTATTATTCTCTGCTAAAAGTCCAGATGGAGGCGAAGTGGATTACCTTAAAACGCCATTTGAATAGCGGCTTGCGAAAGCCTGAGGCGTTTATAAATTCTACGTATGCTGGGATAGAAGAAGGAGGACACACAATGAACAGTAAAAGGTAAGCAGAAATTAAGTTTGATTGATTTCTTATACTTAAGCAAGAATATGTGCAAGCGACATCATTCATAAAGTCATCCAACAACTCGTCCATGGACAGATTATAAGTAGCAAAATACGCACCTTAAATCATTTCAATTTCACGATTCATTCGATTGCTGTCCATTCCAGAAGAATATCTTTAATGCTTTTAGTTGGCACCAAATCTCGAAAACATAACAAATTTTGTACACAGAGACACAATACTAGTCAGGCAAAGCTGCCCAAAAGCCTATGTGCTCAACAAAGTGAACACCCCAACTGAATTGCGTAGCCCGTGAAATGACTTTAAGGGATTTTTTCACAAAAGTTTAAGTGTTTTAAAAAGACAATTTATTTATGATATGATATTGATTTCGGTTTTTATATTTTTGTTGTGCCATAGTTTAAAAATTTTCAAATCAACTTATATAGAATATTGAGAATACTGATTATCGAGCTAAGAGGTCTACACTCTCAAACTTGTGCTCTATTTCAGGGCATTTTTTTGAAGAAGCTCATCCTCAGGGATATTTATTTTATTTTGTTGAGCAGCGCAAATATGGAATACGCACTTTTCATAACCTGAAATGAAAAATAATAGAAATGGTACTTTATAAATTATACTGTCCAGCATTACTCACCATCAGGAACGTGGTCATGGTCATGGGTATAATAACAGCCCGTATGGAGGTGGAACGTTGCGAACGCATCAGCATGATCATCATTAAGCGACGATATCCAATCGACTGATCGGGCCAATTGGTGGAGTATATGGCAAACGATAACTGTTTACCTTCGTGGGCTACCTGCTCGGCTCCATAACAGATTAACAGCGATTCCATGGTGAGGCCACAAATCAAGACAAATATATTCAATTTTCGAAATGCGCTAACCTCAATAAAAAATAGGAAAAAACAGGCAAAACACAGGGAACTGCTGGTGCACAAAAGCTGACACAAACAGGCCGGAGACAACGAGGAGTCCAGTATTCGAAGTAATCTGTAGAGAAAGTTAAATAGTTTACAAGAAAATGGTAATGCCAACCCACCTTAATAAAATCTGATGATCCTTAATACATTTAATCAGCTGATCAACATCTTCCACTCGACCTAGACGCCAGCTCAAAGCCTTAAAGTGAGCAGCCAGCATATTTAGATAGCTCAATGGATACGTATCGTTATTCATGGCCACCAGTGAGAGCATCATCATACCTGACATGTGCAGGCCAAGGGTGAACAAATAGACTAATAGATTCTGTTGATAATTCCACGGGATCCAGACGGGAAGCATAAGCTTACGCTCTTTGGACATGAGTACAAATAATGATCCGGTACCCACACTCAGATAGAATACACGCAATACCCATTTCAGTATCAATTGTGAACGCTTAATGGCATCGTCAATAAATTGACGTTCAATTGTGGTACTCAGTCGTCCATCCAAGTGCCTTAACAAATCATGACAACGCTCCAATTGTTGATGCACCCGCCAAGAATTGATGAGTTTGAGCAGCTCGAAGAATTCGGGCATCGTCGTGGACACGCTCTCACAGAAAGTATCCAGCGTTCGGGACAGCAACGGGTCCACCAACATTGTTATCGGCATGAAAACATGATAGATCACAATATAGACCAAAGCATAGATCCAATAGTAACGCGAGGCGAATGTATTGCCGGCGGGTGGAGGATGCAAACCAAACAGACGCCACAAACGCCAGTGAATGGTAAAGGCACGCGTTGAGTCCACGGTTAGCATGGTGTTGGCCAATTGAAGTTAAGTTCCAGTTTTATACTGACCCTTAAAATTGCCAACAATGGGTCAGTTTTCCGTGGGGAAGTAATTGTAACGTGTAAATTAATTTTAAATGAAAGATGAATAATTAATGAAAGCGGTGCTAATTTGGCCACTACCCACCAGGGTTGTCACCTCTTGTTAACTTTGAAAAAAATCGATTAAGTTGCATTTGTGAAATTGAAGCCTATTAATTTTTCATTTGGCTGGCCAGTTTGCTATACGATTTGTTTAACCGATTTGGATCAAACAGGCTGGTATTGTTTGCCCAGTTAAGGAAAAAATGGTAGAGAAAAATAAGGCCAAGTTGCGAGAGCTCGGAAGACCGGATTGTCTGGAGTGTGGTGTAAGTTTTCAATCCATTTCAATATAATTTGGTCGAAAGTGTGGAGAGCGGTGGAAGAGGCAGTGGGTAATAAATTTAATTTTAAAAAAAAACTTAGGAATCTATTCGTCACTTATTACGGGCAAGCAGTGTTGGAACTAAAAAAGCACCATCTATGTATATTTACTAGAATGTATGAGACGGAAATATAGCTAGACCCGACATTCACTATGTCACAGTAAGGCTTTAATATATATAATTCGCTCAGGAGCTCAGGGTATATTGTGAACTAAGCTGTTTTGTTAAGAGCGTGAGAGACTCATTTCTTTTTTATTGGCCTGATGATTGCATCACAGATGTTTGACGGTGTCGGCCTCTGCAATTAATGCCCTCGCATTGCATCTGCTCCAAGCTTGGACCTGGTCGTTCCCTCTTGCCTTTTCCTCCATAGTCAGCCACCTTTTTATACTGAAGCTTCTTCCTAACCAGACCACTATGGTGCAAATAGTCGAAAAACAAATATTTTTTAGGAACTTTCAATGATTGAATTAGTTGGACTAGTTTGTATTCTGCCCGTTAATAAGGAAGAAGTGTCCCTACCTGAACTCTGCTTCATCGTTTAGTCGTCATGCGTCCAAAATAACACAATGTTCAAATTTACCGATTTGCGTGTTTGTCTTTGTCAGTGTCTTAACCCTACAGCGGGTATGTGTGCCAAATTTGATCAACCTAAGCTGGATCGCCGGCAGGTACTTTGTCATAGAATCGTATCAAGTATCAAATGAATTTCAAAAGTCAAAAAATTCCATTTTGAATTCAAATGCAACGTTCCTTTAAACTAGTTTCCTTGCTCATAGCAGTCAGCTTTTGATCAGTGCATGTAACTGCAATCGATCTGGCAACGCGAACATTAAGCATTTTCTTTAGCTGTGGTAGTTATGTATACAAAATTTGCTGCTTTCAAAAAAAGAAAGGAGAAAGTAAACGAGAAAGTCGGAGGTAGATAAAATTGTTCTTTCTCCTCGTGGTCTTCAAATTGTCCGGTTGGGCAGAATCATATCATTCGTGTATTAGCTGCCACAACGATTAAAAGATTAGTGCCTGTGTGTGTGTGTGTGTGTGTGTGCGTGTGCATTTATTGCAGCCGCACAAATATTACAAATTAGTCCATTTAATTGGAAAGGAACAAAGAACCTGTGAGTATTAGGTGTTCTGAAGTTGACCAGAAAGTGTTCCCTATATAGCCAGCCGCACATCACCTCCCCAACGAGACGTTCGCGTGCAAGATTTTCATACACCCGAAGGAAGAAGCCTTGGGTTTAGCATCTCTATATAGAGATCAGCGTACATCTTGTCAGGAATCGATTCCTCTCTTTTGGACAAAGGAGCCTTTAAGTCGTGTTACACCGTTTTCAAGGCCGCGCGTGTTCCCGAGGCTTGGCCACTGAGCACGTCCTCCAATTTTTTTATTCCGTGCCCCCTTAGAAAACAGTTTTTCCAGATCTCCCGTTTTCCTGTTCTACCTTTACGAGTAGTCACTGAAGACTCCTAACCTAAGGCAGCCACCCAAGATAACGAATGGTGTTCGTGTTTTTTTAGTCAGACAATCGTCGAATACCCTTTTTAAACCCGTTACTCGTAGAGTAAAAAGGGTACATATACTAAAGTCGTGCAAATGTATGTAACAGGCAGAAGGAATCATTTCCGACCATATAAAGTTTATATATTCTGGATCATCATCAACAGCCGAGTCGATATAGCCATGTCCGTCTTTCCGTCCGTCCGTCTGTCTGTATGAACATCTAGATCTCAGAGATGGTAAGAGATAGAGGTTTGACATGTATGGGACAAATGCTTCTTTTATCTGTTTGTCCCGCCCCCGCAATTTTGAAAAAACGTTATATCTACTACACTTTTGAAGATAGACTATTCGTACCTTCTAGAGATAGTTAGTAATTAGCAAAATAAATCTATTCGCCGAAGAAATGATAAAGATTGGATGAGCGGTTCTCCCGCAATTTGAAACACGTGTTTCAAATTGATATTGATACAAAAATTCTTGGGTATTCATTAGACTGGCCCTTAAAAATGGATTTCAAAATGCCGGGCGGAAAAAGATTCGTTTTGGTCCCAATAGATATGAAAGACCTTATATAGTGGACGCGCGCTCGCCCTCAAAATCGAAATTAATCTCAGAAAAAATTGGCCGATTTGATATGATTCTGGCCAAGTGTACGCTCGAAATATCCAACAAAAATATGTAAAATGTTGCTATGGTATTCCCCCTTAAGGATTTAAAAAGAAAATCCACTTTAAATATTTGTTTTAATTCATATGGGTTTTAGCGACCTGTTTTTTGTCAAAGTTTTTGCATTTTGGCTGGCTTGAGGTCGGTGGAGAGTTACAATTCAATGTAATCAACACAAATCAACAGAGATTAATTACAACAATTTGGAATAGCAATTGGTATGTCTGTACAACGATCGCTGTTTCAAAGATAACCACATCTTATCATCAGCAGACTTTTGTATTGCATATTCACATTCAAACGACCACACAGACTCCCTTATAAATCTTCATATCGCCGAATAACGAGTTGGGGACTCCAATTTGCTATGGGACGATACCACGATTCAGCCTAGAATTCTGCTATGTTTATTTGAACGTGTTGCTTTTGCTTTTCCAATTGTTGTAATTAATTTCTTTTGCCTTTGAGCTCCGCAAGGTGGTTGAACAATCTGTCCAATGATGTTTTAATTTTTAGAGATTTAATCCGAATCTCATCCCATATATTGGCAGTATAATTAAAATTTTAGGTTTTTGGGGCGAGAGCGCGTCCACTAAATATAGTCCGATCGCAGCCAAACTTTTTATTATATCTATTGGGACCAAAACGAATCTTTTTCCGCCCGGTATTTTGAAATCAAAAAAAAAATAGTTTATATAAGGGCCAGTCTAGTATTCATCCCTTGTTTCACTTTGAATTTGTTTTGCCATTGTGCAAGAGATCACATATAAGAATTTCATGAAAGTCTCACGACATGGGGACATAGAAAGGTAAAGAGGTCTTACAAAATGGGTCCACAACTGTCAATTCGGTTGAAGGCCATGGTCGGGTGGGTTAAGAAAAAAGGTGCCAATTAACCTCTTTGCTTCTTGACGGACATATCAAAATGTGTTTGTAGAAATTGGACCTGTATTTGGTTTTAAGTTTCGTTCGTGCGCTTAATTGTGCATCTCTCTGTAGGGACTCTATAATAATATTACTCGTAGTGAAGGATGTTGGACTTGTGGTGAGCCCCCAAAGAAACATAATAAAAATATAAAAAGTATTGAAATACAGAGTATCCAGCTAAGAGGTCTACACTCTCAAACTTGTACTTTATTTCAGTGCATTTTGTTTTTGCAGTTTCTAGTAGTCTAGAATATCCTTAAGGATATTTATCTTATTTCGTTGAGCAGCGCAAATATGGAATACGCACTTTTCATAACCTGAAAATGAAAAACAATGGATATATGGTACTTTATAAATCATTCTGTCCAGCATGACTCACCATCAGGAACGTGGTCATGGTCATGGGTATAATAACAGCCCGAATGGAGGTGGAACCCTGCGAACGCATCAGCATGATCATCAATAAGCGACGATACTCGATCGATTGATCGGGCCAATTGGTGGAGTATATGGCCAACGAAAACTGTTGACTTTCGTGGGCTACCTGCTCGGCTCCATAACAGATTAACAGCGCTTCCATAATGATGGCACAAACCATAAAAATCATATTCAATTTTCGAAATGGGCTAACCTCTACAAAAAATAGGAAAAAGCAGGCGAAACACAAGGAACCGCTGGTGCATAAAAGCTGACACAAACAGGCCAGGGACAAGGAGGAGTCCAGTATTCTAAGTAATCTATAGAGAAGGCAAAATAGTTATCCAGAAAATGGTAATGCCAACCCACCTTAATAAAATCTGATGATCCTTAATACATTCAATCAGCTGATCACCGTCTTCCACTCGACCTAAACGCCAGCTCAAGGCCTTAAAGTGAGCAGCAAGCATATTTAGATAACTCAATGGATAGGTATCGTTATTCATGGCCACCAGTGAGATCAGCATCATACCCGACATGTGCAGGCCAAGAGTAAACAAATATATTGAGAGATTCTGTTGATAATTCCACGGGATCCAGACGGGAATCATAAGTTTACGCTCCTTGGACATGAGTACAAATAATAATCCGGTTCCCACGATCAGATAGAACACACGCAAAACCCATTTCAGTATCAATTGTAAACGCTTAATGGCATCGTCAATGAACTGACGCTCAACCGTTGTACTCAGTCGTCCATCCAAGTGCCGGAACAGCTGATGACAACGCTTTAGTTGTTGATGCACCCGCCAAGAATTGATGAGTTTGAGCAGCTCGAAGAATTCGGGCATCGTCGTGGACACGCTCTCACAGAAAGTATCCAGCGTTCGGGACAGCAACGGGTCCACCAACATTGTTATCGGCATGAAAACATGATAGATCACAATATAGACCAAAGCATAGATCCAATAGTAACGCGAGACGAATGTATTGCCAGCGGGTGGAGGATGCAAACCAAACAGACGCCACAAACGCCAATGAATGGTAAAGGCACGCGTTGAGTCCACGGTTAGCATGGTGTTGGCCAATTGTAATGAAGTCCCCGTTTGATACTGACCCTTAAAATTGCCAACAATGGGTCAGTTTTCCGTGGGGAAGTAATTGTACCGTGTAAATTAATTTTAAATGAAAGATGAATAATTAATGAAAGTGGTGCTTTTTTGGCCACTACCCACTAGGGTTGTCACCTCTTGTTAACTTTGAAAAAATCGATTAAGTTGCATTTGTGAAATTGAAGCTTATTAATTTTTTATTTGGCTGGCCAGTTTGCTATACGATTTGTTTAAACGATTTGGATCAAACAGGCTGGTGTTGTTTGCCCAGTTAAGGAACAAATGTGAGAGCTCGGAAGACCGGATTGTCTGGAGAGTGGTGTAAGTTCTGAATCCATTTCAATATAATTTAGTCGAAAGTGTGGAGAGCGGTGGAAGAGGCAGTGGGTTATTAATTTAATTTTTGAAAAAAACTTAGGAATCTATACGTCACTAATTACGGGCAAGCAGTGTTGATACTAAAAGCACCATGTTCATATATTTACTAGAATGTATGAGACGGAAATATAGCTAGACCCGACATTCACTATGTCACAGTAAGGCTTTCATATATATATAATTCGCTCAGGAGCTCAGGGTATATTGTGAACTAAGCTGTTTTGTTAAGAGCGTGAGAGACTCATTCCTTTTTTATTGGCCTGATGATTGCATCACAGATGTTTGACGGTGTCGGCCTCTGCAATTAATGCCCTCCCATTGCATCTGCTTCCCGCACCTGGTTGTTCCCTCTTGCCTTTTCCTCCACAGTCGATTTATACTCCTTTTTATACTGAAGCTTCTTCCTAACCAGAGCACTATGGTGCCAATAGTCGAGAAATAAAAGTTTTTTAGGAACTTTTAATAATTGGATTAGTTGGACTAGTTTGTATTCTGACCGTTACCTGAACTCTGTTAGTGACAGTAGAGCGTGCTTCATCGTTTAGTCGTCATGCGTCCAAAATAACACAATGTTCAAATTAACCGATTTGGATTCTGCAAAATGGATTCTACTCTAGAAAGTAAGTACAAAATGTTGCTCTGGGTCGCCGGCAACAAAGCGTGTTTGTCTTTGTCAGTGTCTTAACCCTACAGCGGGTATGTGTGCCAAATTTGATCAACCTAAGCTGGGTCGTCGGCAGGTACTTTGTCATAGACTCGTATCAAATATCAAATGAATTTCAAAAGTCAAAAAATACAATTTTGAATTCAAATGCAACGGTCCTTTGAACTAGAGTTTCCTATGATCAGAGTTTGCTTATAGCAGTCAGCTTTTGATCAGTGCATGTAACTGCAATCGATCTGGCAACGCGAGCATTAAGCATTTGCTTTAGCTGTGGTAGTTATCCAAAATTTGCTGCTCCCAGAAAAGCAAAGAGAAAGGAAACGAGAAAGTTGAGCATCAGGAAGTCGGAGGCAGATAAAATTGTTCTTTCTCCTCGTGGCCTTCAAAGTGTCCGGTTGGGCAGAATCATATCATTCGTGTATTAGCTGCCACAACGATTAAAAGATAAGTGCCTGTGTGTGTGTGTGCGTGTGTGTGTGTGCGTGTGCAATGCCCACATAAGCTTATTCCTTTCGGCCTTTGAAATAAGCTCTAGTTTGAACAGTTTGTCCACCAAACAAGCACTGCGCTACCACCTAGGATATATGGACTCCCAAAAATCCATAAGGAAGGAACCCCGCTTCGACCAATTTGCTCTTCAATCGGCGTACCTTCCCATGGCCTCTGTAGATACATAATTAAAATTTTGAAGAATCTTACAGCGGACTCAGCATACAACGTTAAAAATTCGATCGAGTTCAAACAGCGCACGAACAATACATATATATGTGACGATGAAAAACTAATATCTTACGATGTAGTCTCTTTATTCCCGAGCATACCCGTAGAACTAGCTTTAGAGACTAAAGGACAAAAATACAAGAGTATACGAAAATACCTAAGCAGCTGTTTATGGAAATATTAAGATTCTGTATTGTGGTAAACAGGTATTTTAAATTTGAGGACCATCTATATACTCAATTGAAGGGAATGCCAATGGGATCTCCAGCATCCCCGGTTGTTGCGGACATCGTGATGGAGGAACTCCTGGACAACACAATCAACAAACTCAAGTACCCTCCAAGATTACTGAAGAAATATGTGGACGATCTTTTTGCCATCACGAAAGAGGACGAGGTGCAGACCACACTTGACGCATTAAACTCCTTCCACCGAAATTTAAAGTTCACCATAGAACTGAAGAGTGATGACAAACTACCATACTTAGACACTACAATAAACAGACATGACAACCAACTAAAAATAAAATGGTACAAAAAGCCATCAGCATCAGGCAGAATAATTAACTATTATTCCAAACATCCTAAAAACATGGTGATAAATACAGCAAAGAGTTGTATTAAACGGATGCTAAACATAAGTGACGAAATTTATCACGAAGATACGATTTCGGAAATTAAACAAATAAAACATCATAAAATCTCTGATTGACAAGAACGGAAAAACAACAGCTAAAAATAAACAACCACCCAAAACTTACAAGTCGCTCACATATGTTCCACAGCTTTCAGAACGATTCGCCCATTCTGACTGCTACAATAAGCAAGATATACAGCTAGCCCACAAACCAAAGAACACAATGAAGAACTTTTTTAATAAGACGAAGTCCCAAATAGCCACATTTGATAGGAGCAATGTTATTTACAAGATTCCATGTAATGGAGATGCAGGAAACAGCTGCAACAAATTTTACATTGGTACAACAAAATCTAAACTTAGAACTAGGATATCCCAACACAAATCAGATTATAAAATTAGACACCAAACCACCTTTCAAAAAACGGCGCTTGCGACACACTGTACGGAGAGCGGACACTCGCCGAATTTTGAAGCAACAACAATCCTACAGCACGAAAACCACTACAGCAAACGCTTTACTCTTGAGATGTTGTTTATTATAGACACACACACTGATAAAAGGCTTAACTACAAATCTGACACAGAGAACTGCGGCGCACCTATACAGACACTTACTGACCAAACAATAACTCAGTATCCAACTCCACGCCGAAGGGAACAGACGTGTAAAACAATGTATGTAAAAAAGTTTGTGTTTTTTGTATTAAGTCAATGTTATAATGTAATTGGAAATTGTTTTGTAGTGTCCCTGAAGATGGTTGCCGAGGAGCAACCGAAATATATTGGAAAAACAGCATACACATCTGTGTGTTTTTACTTGACCTCGAGCCTGCAATACTCAAATTATTTTTTTTATATCTATTGGGACCAAAACGAATCTTTTTCCGCCCGGTGTTTTGAAATAAAAAAAAAAAAAAAAAGTTTATATAAGGGCCAGTCTAGTATTCATCCCTTGTTTCACTTTGAATTTGTTTGGCCATTGTGCAAGAGATCACATATAAGAATTTCATGAAAGTCTTTCGCAAAACCAATAGGTTGTATCATCTATAAACATTTATTTTCTTATTATTCCTTATTCTTATAATTAATTTAGAGTCTTAAATAAGTATTGCCTTGAAGTATTACGATATTACGTAGCGTACCTATAAACACTACTCCAAAAACCAGAATGATGGTCACTTATGATGTTTTTTTTTTTTAAATTTTGTTATTAGTTATTAGTTCCAAATGATGAATCTCCCTAATATAACACACAAGCATTGTTTTTTATATGGTCGATAATTATAATTTGAAAATAATGATCTAAGTTTGTTTTCTCACGACATGGGGACATAAAAAGGTAAAGAGGTCTAACAAAAGGGGTCTACAACTGTCAATTCAGTTGGGTTAAGAAAAAAGGTGCCAATTAACCTCATTGCTTCTTGACGGACATATCAAAATGTATTTGTAGAAATTGGACCTGTATTTTGTTTTAAGTTTCGTTCGTGCGCTTAATGGTGCATCTCTCTGTAGGGACTCTATAATAATATTATTCGTAGTGTAGGATGTTGGCAGCAGCAAAGCACCTCCCCATAACCGAAAGAGCTAAGTCTTAAAGGGTCCCGCTGTCGCTGTTCGACCAATATTCCCCAAGCATTCTCGTAAAGAATGCTTCTACATTTTCCCCTGCAACACGCTACAACTTGGACTTGACACGTCATTGGGCGAAAAGGGTGGTATTTTGCATGGGGAGTGTGGTGAGCCCCCAAAGAAACATAATAAAAGTATAAAAAGTATTGAAATGCAGAGTATCCAGCTAAGAGGTCTACCATCTCAAACTTGTACTTTATTTCAGTGCATTTTATTTTTGCAGTTTCTAGTAGTCTAGAATATCCTTAGGGATATTTATTTTATTTCGTTGAGCAGCGCAAATATGGAATACGCACTTTTAATAACCTAAAAATAATAAACCATGGATATATGGTACTTCATTAATCATTCTGTCCAGCATTACTCACCATCAGGAACGTGGTCATGGTCATGGGTATCATAATGGCACGAATGGAGGTGGAAACCTGCGAACGCATCAACATGATCATCATTAAGCGACGATACTCGATCGATTGATCGGGCCAATTGGTGGAGTATATGGCCAACGATAACTGTTCAGCTTCGTGGGCTACCTGCTCGGCTCCATAACAGATTAACAGCGATTCCATGGTGAGGCCACAAATCAAGACAAATACATTCAATTTTTGAAATGGGCTAACCTCTACAAAAAATAGGAAAAAGCAGGCAAAACACAGGGAACTGCTGGTGCACAAAAGCTGACACAAACAGGCCGGGGACAACGAGGAGTCCAGTATGCTGAGCAATCTGAAAGCGAAAGCAAAATAGTTATCAAGAAAATAGTAATGCCAACTCACCTTAATAAAATCTGATGATCCTTAATACATTCAATCAGCTGATCACCATCTTCCACTTGTCCTAGACGCCAGCTCAAGGCCTTAAAGTGAGCAGCCAGCATATTTAGATAGCTCAATGGATACGTATCGTTATTCATGGCCACCAGTGAGAGCATCATCATACCAGACATGTGCAGGCCAAGGGTGAACAAATAGAGTAAAAGATTCTGTTGATAATTCCACGGGATCCAGACGGGAAGCATAAGATTACGCTCTATGGACATGAGTACAAATAATAATCCGGTACCCACACTCAGATAGAATACACGCAAAACCCATTTCAGTATCAAATGTGAACGCTTAATGGCATCGCCCATAATCTGACGTTCTACCGTTGTACCCAGTCGTTCATCCAAGTGCCTTAACAAATCATGACAACGCTCTAATTGTTGATGTACCCGCCAAGAATTGATGAGTTTGAGCAGCTGGAAGAATTCGGGCATCGTCGTGGACACGCTCTCACAGAAAGTATCCAGCGTTCGGGACGGCAACGGATCCACCAACATTGTTATCGGCATGAAAACATGATAGATCACAATATAGACCAAAGCATAGATCCAATAGTAACGTGAGGCGAATGCGTTGCCAGCGGGTGAAGGATGCAAACCAAACAGACACCACAAACGCCAATGAATGGTAAAGGCACGCGTTGAGTCCACGGTTAGCATGGTGTTGGCCAATTGAAGTGAAGTATGATACTAACCATGAAAATTGCCAACAATGGGTCAGTTTCCCGTGGGAAATGATGAAATATTTATGAATTCTATAATATAGAAAAATATTTTCTATACTGAAGTCGTTTATCTTTAACAGGCAGTCAGACCTATTAAACGGGAGGGTCTTTCGCGAGAAGCAATCGGGAGGGTTTAAGTAGGTAAGGTAGTCCCAAGTCCCTTACTACCCGGCTTTCAATTATTTTCCCCCTTAAAAAAAAAAAACACAAGCAAGCGCACACACTGACTCATACGCTACTACCAAAGGCAGGAAACACAGTGGACACAACGGGGAAATTCTAGCACGGCTGGAACGCTTTTTAAATTTGGGTTTCGAAAATGACGTTCCACTATTCACGCAGTCCGTGAGCTGCACAAAATTGCCCTTAGTTCGGCAGGGTGGCATCATATCCTACTTTACGAAACTTTAGTACCGGTACAGTTTTTTTATACGCTGCACCTAATTAAATTAAGCTTGTGCAAAAGTATGTAACAGAGAGGAATCATTTCCGATCTTATTAAGTATATGTATATATTCTTGATCAGCCCACAGGTTGCTTACACTTCTCTTGGAAATCCCGTACAATTATATTAGATTTCAAAAGTCGCGCTTTTCAATCCACTTCCATTTCTCAGTCGTAAAATTTATAATGAATCTGCTAATAAGTTGCCTGCGAGCACATCACAAGAATGCTATATAAAAGTATAAAATTCTAAATTTTTGAAAACAAATAATACATAATATAATAATTAATACTGACGGCTATAGCCATTGCCACGCACATAAAAATTAACTTCACTACTCTTTATATAAAGAATGAAACCTACCTATGTACCTACACTACCCTATTATAATATAATATTGACTTATGAGCCTATAATGAAATCATAAGTTCCTTTATGTTAACTACGCAAAAAATGCGAAATATGAAGTCAATATAGTTTTATTTTAAATATAAAACCATTCTATTTGTGTTGAATTTTGATTTGTTTTATTAAACGAGAATAAAATGATATTAATTTATTTCAGAATTTAGTTTTTTCAGTATTGAGCATAAGTAGTACTTATATCGGTACGTACCGGTATACCGAAATAAAAATTTGGGTACCGTATCAAAACCGATAACCGAAACTAATTGAAAACCGAAATAGAACCTTTAACCGAAACATTCATTTCGTGACGTACCGGTACTGGAACCGGAAGCGAAATTCAATTCGGGTTTATGCCCTGTTAAAAATGATTTCACATTGCCGATTCGAATAAACCAAAAATAAATAGAAATAATAATAAATTGATTATCAATTATAATAAATAAATTAAGAATGGGCAACACAACTAAAAGCTTAAGGGTACTGCATACCTTCAGGTGGTCATTTTGTAAAGGTTAAACTATAAGGTAACAAAAAAGTCTTGCGGTATTTCCGCAAGCTTGTCTTTGCAAGCGCGTAGTTCTAGTTGTATTCGTCGCATCGGTTCACGCTAGAGCTTTTTGGAAAGCTCTTTTCACGCGCTAACACGTGTTTGATTTATTGTTGTTTGTTTTTAGTCGTTCGTGAGTTATAGCGTCGCAAACATGGAGCAAAATAAAGAGAAAATACGGCATATTTTACAGTACTACTACGATAAAGGCAAAAATGCATCTCATGCTGCCAATAAAATTTAAGCAGTTTATGGACCCGATACAGTTTCCATTTCCACCGTACAACGATGGTTTCAACGTTTTCGTTCTGGTGCAGAGGTGAACGAAGATGCGCCAAAATTGCGAAAAAAAATCGCTGAATTGATCGAAAGAGACCGGCATAGTAGCAGCCGTAGCATCGGCGAAGAGCTGGGCATGAGTCATCAAACCGTTATAAACCATTTGAAGAAGCTTGGATTCAAAAAGAAGCTCGATGTATGGGTGCCACACGACTTGACGCAAAAAAAACATTTTTGCCCGTATGGATGCATGCGAATCGCTTCTGAATCGCAACAAAATCGACCCGTTTTTGAAGCGGATGGTGACTGGCGATGAAAAGTGGGTCACTTACGACAACGTGAAGCGCAAACGGTCGTGGTCGAAAAGCGGTGAAGCTGCCCAGACGGTGGTCAAGCCTGGATTGATGGCCAGGAAGGTTCTTCTGTGTGTTTGGTGGGATTGGCAGGGAATCATCCACTATGAGCTGCTCCCCTATGGCCAAACGCTCAATTCGGACCTGTACTGCCAACAACTGGACCGCTTGAATGCAGCACTCATGCAGAAGAGGCCATCTTTGATCAACAGAGGCCGAATTGTCTTCCATCAGGACAACGCCAGGCCATACACATCTTTGGTGACGCACCAGAAGCTCCGGGAGCTCGGATGGGAGGTTCTTTTGCATCCACCGTATAGTCCGGATCTCGCACCAAGTGATTACCACCTATTTCTGTCCATGGCGAACGAGGTGGGTAGTCGGAAGTTGGCCACAAGAGAGTCCTGTGAAAATTGGCTCTCCGAGTTTTTTGCCAATAGGGAAGCGAGCTTCTATAAGAGGGGCATTATGAAGTTGGCATCTCGTTGGGAACTCGTCATCGAACAAAACGGCGCATATTTGACTTAAATCGCATTATTATAACCAATTTTATGAACAATTGAAAATTCAATAAAAAATACCGCAAGTAAGTGATATTAAGAAGCGGGTTTTTTCATTCGATAGGTAATCAGTGAAATTAAATTTAGTAATTTTTGTTGTTGTTGTTGTATTTTTGTTTAAAGTTTACCAAAACTTTAAAACATAGGCCCATGGTTGCAAAAATTTTTCCAGAACGGATGATCTGAACTTAAAACCGAAGACGGGGTTTTGATAAGAATTGATGTAATTCTGGTGTGAACTAGGATTAAAAATAAAATCTCCAAAAATTTTCAAGTAAAATTTTTTTTTCAAAATTTTTTTTTTACAAAAATATTGGACATTTTATAAATATTTATAAAGTTTTTGACCAAAAAAGTGTAAAAACTAAGAATTTCTAAAAACACGAGGGTCGATGAAAACAATTTTCATATAAAAGGGTCGGGAAAAATAATTGTTTTTGATTATTTCTGTAAAACTAAGTTTCGGATCTGCTTGAAAGTTTTGCAGTATGTTTATAAGATCCTAATAGAACGTATAAGCAAATAAAAAAAAATGAAAAAAAAAATTTTCTAAAGGTGTACAGTAGATACCTTTAATTGAAAGTACAAACAGTAAACCAAAAACACTCAACAAAGGTCATTTATGATTTTGATTTGTTTTAAACGATAAACCACAATATTCTAAACAGCAAATCAGAAGATAACTCAGATGAGTGATCAGGTCGTGTAAATAGAGCTTAAGCATTTCTAAAAACAATTTACTCGTGCTCCTGTGCCCAAACAGTGTGCCCATATTTTGTCTAGAAAAATTGTTATAATACTGTGCTAAAAGACCAGATGGAGGCGACGTGGATTACCTTAAAACGCCATTTGAATAGCGGCTTGCGAAAGCCTGAGATTCTAAGGATGCTGGGATAGAAGAAGGAGGACACACAATGAACAATACAAGGTAAGCAGCGATATTTGAAATTAAGTTTGATTGATTTCTTATACTTAAGCAAGAATATGTGCAAGCGACATCATTCATAAAGTCATCCAACAACTCGTCCATGGACAGATTATTAGTAGCAAAATACGCACCTTCAATCATTTCAATTTCACGATTCATTCGATTGCTGTCCATTCCAGAAGAATATCTTTAATGCTTTTAGTTGGCGCCAAATCTCGAAAACATAACAAATTTTGTACACAGAGACACAATACTAGTCAGGCAAACCTGCCCAAGTGCCTATGTGCGCAACAAAGTGAACACCCCAACTGAATTGCGTAGCCCGTGGTATGACTTTAAGGAATTTTTTCACAAAGTGCGAATGGTCATACAAAAGTTTGTTTGTTTTAAAAAGATAATTTATTTATGATATGATTGACATAGTTCAAATTGAAAAATTTGTATAAAGAGTATTGAGAATACTGAGAATCGAGCTAAGAGGTCTACACTCTCAAACTTGTACTCTATTTCAGTGCATTTTGTATTTGCAGTTTCTAGTAGTCTAGAATATCCTTAGGGATATTTATCTTATTTCGTTGAGCAGCGCAAATATGGAATACGCACTTTTAATAACCTAAAAATGATAAACCATGGATATATGGTACTTCATTAATCTTCCTGGCCATTATAACTCACCATCAGGAACGTGGTCATGGTCATGGGTATAATAACAGCCCGTATGGAGGTGGAAGCCTGCGAACGCATCAGCATGATCATCAATAAGCGACGATACTCGATCGATTGATCGGTCCAATTGGTGGAGTATATGGCCAACGATAACTGTTCACCTTCGTGGGCTACCTGCTCGGCTCCATAACAGATTAACAGCGCTTCCATAATGATGGCACAAAGCACACCAAACATGTTCAATTTTTGAAATGGGCTAACCTCTACAAAAAATAGGAAAAAGCAGGCGAAACACAAGGAACCGCTGGTGCACAAAAGCTGACACAAACAGGCCGGGGACAAGGAAGAGTCCAGTATTCGAAGTAATCTGTAGGGAGAGCAAAATAGTTATCAAGAAAATAGTAATGCCAACCCACCTTAATAAAATCTGATGATCCTTAATACATTCAATCAGCTGATCACCATCCTCCACTCGACCTAAACGCCAGCTCAGAGCCTTAAAGTGAGCAGCCAGCATATTCAGATAGCTCAATGGATACGTATCGTTATTCACAGAAACCAATGAGAGCAATATCATACCCGACGTATACAGGCCAAAGGTGATCAAATAGATTGACAGATTCTGTTTATAATTCCATGGTATCCATATGGGTGGCGTCAGCTTACGCTCCTTGGACATGAGTACAAGCAATGATCCGGTACCCACGATCAGATAGAACACACGCAATACCCATTTCAGTATCAATTGTGAATGCTTAATGGCATCGTCAATAAATTGACGTTCGACCTTTGTACCCAGTCGTCCATCCAAGTGCCGGAACAGCTGATGACAACGCCCCAATTGCTGATGCACCCGCCATGAATTGATCAGTTTGATCAGCTCAAAGAATTCGGGCACCGTCGTGGACACGCTCTCACAGAAAGTATCCAGCGTTCGGGTCAGCAGACAATTCACAAAGAATGCAGTTGGTATGAGAACATGATAGAACACAATAATTATCAACGCATAGATCCAATAGTAAGGCGAGGCGGGTGGAGGATGCAAACCAAACAGACGCCACAAACGCCAATGAATGGTAAAGGCACGCGTTGAGTCCACGGTTAGCATGGTGTTGGCCAATCGACGTGAAACGGGAACCAATTGATACTGACCATTAATATTGCCAACGATGGGTCAGTTTCCCTTGGGGAAATAATTAATTTTGAATGTTCAATGAATAATTAAGACCGCCTCTAGACGGGCAAAGTTTGAAACACCGGGGAATTCCAAAAATTAAGTTCCAGAGTTTGCGGCAGCTGACGCAGTCGTTTTTAGCTAAAAATTTTAAAAAACTGCGAATTAAAAATATTTTTAATAAATATTTTAAATAGTTCGCCGCTGGAAACAAAATTATTGCCGTGTTGCTGATATTCTCAAGGCCGCTAAACACAATACGCACACTAGAAAAAAGTTTTCGTTAGCTTTTTATTGCTTTTATAAGTTAAGTTTGAAAGTGGAACATCTGAAGACATATTTAAGTCCAATTAACAACGACAAATGCATAAGCCATCTGCTCTTTCTGATGTGGAAGATTGAGAAATTTTTGAATTCGATTGATTTTAAAATTGATACGGACGGAGAAGAAAAAATGGAGGACGATTTGGTTGAGGAAGATCAAGAAGCGATTGAAAGAGCACTTCAAAGATTTATGTAACTTCAAGCGAAAGGTAGAGAGATCTACAGTATCACGGACTACATGATCCCACAAAACCAACTTCATAGGCTCAACAGCATTACTGGGACCAGAAGACTGGCTTAAAGATAGACAAACTGCCAAACCACTGCATCATATTCATAGTCTTCGCTATTAGGAAAGCAGCGGGATTAGTGAAATATGGGTGTATGCGTACAGCGATGGCACACACGCCTAATCGATAACTTTCATTAATATCGATAGTTGGCTGCAGCTATTGCAGAAGGAAATTGATCGGGGATGCCACAGAGGGCGTTTTTGTTTTAATTGCTTAGGTGGGTCTTGCGAACAATTATTGAAACGCAAATTTCAATATGAAAACAAATTTTGATTTAACTTATCCAGAAAAATAGTGTTGTTTACATTTCTAAAACTAATTTTGGCAAAGTCCCCCAAACAAATCACAAGATATTTTAAACCAATTGAAAGAGATTTCTTCTTTTGGGTTGGAATTTGTTTGGGGTAAAGTGGCGGGGAACGCTAATTACTGCTGGGACTCGGGCTTCAGACACAGACATGAACAAAAACCAAGCATAGCGACTCTACTATACAGTGAACCGGTGTATTGGGCAATAATAGCCTTTCTTAAATAATTTCAGCAATATATCATATAACTACCGAGACACTTCCAACATAAGCTCAAAACGTTTCTCTTCAAATTAAGAGAGGGTAATATTCCGCCATAAATGTGTTATCGAGGGAAAGAATCAATTCCAATTCAAAAGAATTGATGGCATTTTTATTAAGATAATTATTTCGCAACAAATCTTAAAAAGAGAGCAGGCAGAAGTTAAGCGTGATGGTGCATAGATTTCTTGCAATATTTACTAATCGGGCCAACTTGCCCAAGTGCAATTGTGCACAACAAAGTGAACACCCCAAGTGGGTAATAAGTTTTGAGTACTGAGTATAGAGTTCTAAGATTTGAATATTTCCTTAAAAATACAATTTTAGGGCAGCTTCTATTTAAATTCAAACACTTAAAGTGCCTCGTTTTAAGTATTAAGTTCTTAAGTCATTTCGTTCAGCAGCGTAAACATAGAATATGCACTTTTCATAACCTAAAACAAAAAAAAAAACAATGAATATGGTATTTCATTTATTATCCTGGGCAGCATTACTCACCATCAGTAGCGTGGTCATGGTCATGGGTATAATAACAGCCCGTATGGAGGTGGAACCCTGCGAACGCATCAGCATGATCATCATTAAGCGACGATACTCGATCGATTGATCGGGCCAATTGGTGGAGTATATGGCCAACGATAACTGTTTACCTTCGTGTGATACCTGCTCGGCTGCATAACAGATTAACAGGGATTCCATGATGAGGGCAGTCAGCACAATAAACATATTCAATTTTCGAAATGCGCTAACCTCAATAAAAACTATGAAATAGCAGGCGAAACACAGGGAACTCCCGGTGCACATGAGCTGAAACAAACAGGCCGGCGACAACGAGGAGTCAAGAATGCTGAGTAATCTGTAAAGAGAGCAAA
This sequence comes from Lordiphosa clarofinis, assembly GCA_018904275.1. Lineage (NCBI taxonomy): Eukaryota > Metazoa > Arthropoda > Insecta > Diptera > Drosophilidae > Lordiphosa > Lordiphosa clarofinis. The sequence goes on along the minus strand of JAEIGQ010000166.1, from coordinate 466,226 downwards.
ATAGTTAAATAAAAAAACTGCAGTTCCTTTTTACCTTAATACAATCTGATGATCTTTAATACATTCAATCAGCTGATCACCATCTTCCACTCGACCTAGACGCCAGCTCAAGGCCTTAAAGTGAGCTGCCACCATATTTAGATAGCTCAATGGATACGTATCGTTGTTCATGGCCACCAGTGCGAGCATCATCATACCCGGCATATGCAGGCTAAGGGTCAACAAATAGATTTGTTGATTCTGTTGATAGTTCCAGGGGATCCAGATGGGTGGCGTCAGCCTGCGCTCCTCGGACATGAGTACCAGCAATGATCCGGTACCCACCACGCAATAGAATACCCGCAAAACCCAGGTGGATATCAATTGGGAACGCTTAATGGCATCGCCTATAAATTGACGTTCCACCGCTGTACTCAGTCGTCCATCCAAGTGCCTTAACAAATCGTGACACCGCTTCAATTGTTGATGCACTCGCCATGAATTGATCATTTTGAGCAGCTCAAACACTTCGGGCATTGCCGTGGACACGGCCTCACAGAAAGTATCCAAAGTTTGGGCCAGCACACAGTTCACAAATACGGTTATGGGCAAGAAAACATGATAGATCAGAATATAGACCAAAGCATAGATCCAATAGTAACGCACGACGAATGAATTGTTAGTGGATGGAGGATGCAAACCAAACAGACACCACAAACGCCAGTGTAAGGTAAAGGCAAGCGTTGAGTCCACGGTTAGCATGGTGAAGGTCTCATTTGATACTGCCCCAAGCAGGACACAAAACAGGCAAATTGCCAACAATGTGTGGAGAAATTATTGAAATGAGTGAATTAATTTTAAATGAATGAAAGATAAATAAGTAATGAAAGAGGAGTGGTACTTTGATTGTCACCTGTGGACACCTCCCCACTAGGGTTGCCGGAGATTTAAATATATATGGCCACCCTGTTATTATACTCTGTACCAAAAGGTACATAGAGTATATTAAGTTTGTGCAAAAGTATAACAGCCAACATTTTATGAAATTTTTGTTCGCACTCGAATCTTTTTTGAGTCCTCTGTCTGATTAAAATAGTCAAAATTGCGCTCGATTTCTGTTTGGGAGAAAATGGTACCCTAGCAGCGACTCTTCTAGAAGAGTCGTTTATAACCCGATTTTCTGCTTTTTCGAGTCATAGTTTAAAACATTTCTGAGTTTTTTTCTTCGTATTTTAACAAACCACATTTTGAGCATACGCATGACTCATTTTCGACTCTTTCTTAGATCGCACACTAAAATAATCTCTTTTTAATCATTAAAATGGCTCGAAAAAGACTCTTCAAGGTGATTCTGGTTAAAATGATCTTCCTAATGCTAGGTGGGATGCAACAGGGGGAAGGTATCATTTCCGACCCTATCAATATATATATATATATAAATCTGTACGCCCGACTGACTGACAGACTGACATATAACAACCCACAGCCAAAACTGCTTCTCCTACAGATTTAATAATTAGTTTTGCAGGCGCGCACTAAGAAAGAAAATTTGGAAAATTTCACCGCGAAATAGGAGAAAACTCCAAAAAAAAGATGTTGTATTGATCGTATTTCAAAATAAAAAAGTTAAAAATTCACAAAGCTACATACATGTGTAGCCAGAGAAAAGTAACGGAACTGGACAAAACTATTTTTTAAGAGCGCGAGAGAGAGTGACAAATTTAGACAGATGACAGCTGCTACATGTGTTAGAATGAGGGGGTAGGCGAAAGAGTGAAGAGCGGTGGGAGATGGAAAAGAGGGTGCGGAAAGAGTGGGTTGCAGAGGAGGTGGGGAAAAAAGCGGAAAGCCAATTTGAATTGAAGAGTGCTGATGCGGCTCTAAACTGCACAGTCTTCATATAACATTGCTAGGCCCAAAATTCACTTTGTAGTCGTACAGCTAAAAAGGGTTTCTAAAAAACTCATCAGAAACTTTCATAGCCTACAATACCATCCTTGATGAAGGAATATCGCCAACAAACTTTCTCTCTAATATCATCTTTCCAATTTTCAAAAAAAGGAGACCCCACCGAAGCAAGTAACTATAGAGGAATTTCATTCCTGAATAGCGCACAAAAAGTATTCGCTTCTATTCTCCTAAATAGTTTAACAACTTGGGCCAATAGTCACCACATTTTAAGCGAGTATCAGTTGGGTTTTTGTAAAGGATACTCGCCATCATGGACTTCAAGGCCGCTTTTGACACAATTGATCGAAGAGCTCTATTTCTAAAGCTCAGCAACTGCGGAATTTCGACAAAAATACTCAACGCAATAAAGGCAATGTATACAGATAACAAAACAGCAGTTTGTGATGGCAAGCAGAGATCGGAATTTTTTGATACCAATATGGGCGTCAAACAAGGTTGCCTTTTAAGCCCCTTCCTGTTTTCAATTTTTGTGGACGACATCACTAACTACCGAGAAATCAAAAGGTCATGGTGATTAAAGATACGAGAGGACGCCCCTCGAGTGAAACATGGTCCTTAAACGGTTGCTAATTTGAAAATGTTTAGGAATATAAGTATCTGGGAGTACTGCTAACGCCGTATATGACTTTTGAAAAGCACGTACTAAAACGACTCCACAACTCCAAGAATGTAAAGTGCAGTACAAAATATAAGCTCTGCGAGGCCACAGCGAGAGCAGTAATGTGCTATGCAGCCCCGGTTTGGGGACACGCAGCTAGAAGACGTGAAAAGACTTGTACCCACTTTCCTGAAAAGGATTTTCAAATGGCCAAGGAACACACTCCGCTTTATATAAAGACGTTAGAAATGCATTTCTGTTATATTAGAAAAGTCATGAACCTCAGCCCTCATAGACTCCCAAAAATTGTAGCACTTTGATAAGTGGGATAGCCTGGCGCATGAAGTCGGAGTACAACTATCAACTGACCCAAAGCACAAACAGATACTGGAAGGCAAGAAGAAGTGAAACCCGAGCGTTCTACAGGAGCTTGAAATATGACATGGGAATTCAAAACTATTTCTCTGACACTCTCGGCTCAAAGGCAATATCCGTGATATTTAAATCGAGAACAGAGGTGTTACATATCAACTATAGGCCATACATTACGGTAGTAAATACCGAGTGCAGAGCATGTGTAACCTACATAAAAGGGAAGACACTTTCCCGGTGCTAAAAAATCAGGCAAGCACACTGGGGGACCCAATTAATAGACATGGAAAAATTTGAGAAAATACAGAACGGTGAAAATTAGATTGTGTTAGCAAACTACCTTAGGGAAGCACTTCAATAAAGACATCAAATCATAACTGAAGATTTTTAAAATAATTAATAAAATAATCCTAAGTCTTTTATTACCTTACATTAGATTTAATCAATTAATTTTGTAACTGGCTGACAGCAACTCTTGCCAATCGCTAAATATGGCACAAGAAATAAAGCCTACTATTACCCTACCTACAGATCGATATATTTGCACTTCAAAGATAGTGTTTAATGCGCAAGAGAGTAAACTTTTCACACAACCCATGTTAGTCTCCCCTTTCCCTTATTAACACTTAAATGGATAATTTAACCATTTAGTTACCCCTTTCCCCCAAATGGCAACCAAACCAAATCAAAATTGCACCTCATTAGGCCTTGGTCGATACTTGATGATTGAAATGCCAATTGCAAGGTTTTCCTCAGTCACAATTTACGCATGTCAATTGACCCCTTAATTGGACGAAAATTGACTTATCCGTTTTCGGGCTGCACCACCTGGAGTATTGGAGTATTTAAGGCGAACAGGTCAAAATGCTGCCAATGACAATTTATCGCCCCATGGCAAAAATTTAATTAGGCATCTTTTGGCAAATCTTTTGGCTTACGCAGCTCATTTGTCAAACGCTCCAGGTTTGCGACAGGTTGCCCAGGCCAGGCCAGGTCTGTTTCAGTTTCTGTTTTCTGTTCATAATTTATGCCTCCCAAATCAATCATATTCCATCATGACGACGGTGTGAATGTGTGTGTTTCACCTTCCTCACCCAACAGATTCCCATTGACAAATGTTTTATAATCAATTTGGCATTATTAATTTGACTATACACCACCTGTGAGCCCCCCTCAAAACATCCAGGCAACTTTTTGGTATACAACCCAAAAAAAAACGAGTTGTTCCTCATTGTTTGACCATTTTGAGTTAATAATTTCATAATTTCTAGTAGAAGAATTTTATTTATAATTTAATAATCAGTTGACATTTGGTATGGTAATTGACTGTGACATTTGTTTTGTTTCAATTTTATATGGATTTTATTTAGAAGATAGTTGAACTATTCTGAGACCCTACTGACAGAAAATAAATTTTAATAATCTGCAAGTCGATTCATTCAATCTGTGCTTAAAGCGTTAAATTATAAGTCACCCATTCTCATCCATCTATCGCTGTTTACTTTTTGGGCCGACGGAAATTAAATAAAATAGAATTAAGCAAATTCGGCTTACAAGTTTATCGTTTTGGGATTTCCGACAGTTTTACTTTTTAATTTAAAAATAACACAAAATAGATTAAGGTATTGTTTATATTTATTAAATTGCACAAATCAAATGCAAATGAAACGCCTTCGGTTACACACAAATACACGTGTAGTACAAGTCTCTCTCTCCCTCTTTCATTCATGACCATATTTAGGATCCGTGCAATTAATAAAACGCCATCAAACACATTGCTTAACTATATTTGTAGCAACAAGATACGAAACGCAAAACAAATTAAGTAATGATTCGCAAAAAAAAAACTTGATCAGAATGAATTTGTATAGGAATCCATCTCTTTATTATTAAATCGCTTTATTTTTGGTGCTGACTTTAGGGTAACTAAGGGGTATGTTAGCTTTTTTATAACAAATTTACAACTTTAATCAAAATGCTTAGTAAGAGTATCAACACAATGTATAACCTCCATTTACCTTACACAGTTTGCTTATTTTCATTTATGAATGAAAATTGTGAATGTAAAACATTTGGGTAAGTCATAACGATACGTCTTGATGAGCTACAGTCATATGCTAGCTAGTAAAGTTCTCTGTTCAGCCCCTAAGCGTAGTGCAACAACAATTTCATATGTGTTTTCTGCGTACGAAAGTTTTGTTGTTGGCTGCGAGTGATTTTGTGTGCATCAGACAGCCACGAGCACACACACAAATATCTTTTGTGTTCATCTAAATGTTTCGCCAAAATTTTATATAATTATTTCGGAGTCCACATTGTTAAGTAAAAATTTCATAAAATAATTTCTTAATTTTAAGACAAAACCTTCAAATTTGAATAGCTACAAGTTCAATAGAACCCGAACTATCTATTAACCTCAAAAGATGGAAAGAAAACAAGTGAGAAAGTCGGTCAAGCCCGACTATAACATACTCTGTACCTGGAGTAGAAGCTGAATGCAATGCTGGTGCTGCGCTCATCCCTAAGTCTCTCTCTTTAAGATTGTGTGTTAGTTGTGAATGGGTGGGAGAGGGTGGGGCGAGGGCGATGTACTTTTTTGCTCATAACTTCAGAACCGCTGATCCGATCTTTATCATTTCTTCGGCAAATCGATACATTTTGCTAATTACTTACTATCTCTAGAAGGTACAAAACGTCTATCTTCAAAACTGTAGGAGGTATAACGTTTTTTCCGAATTGCGGGGGCGGGAGGGGGCGTGGCCAAAATTGAAAATAAACTTGATCTGCCTACAGGTATAAGAAGCATTTGTCCCATACATGTCAAACCTTTATCTCTTACCATCTCTGAGTTCTGTTTGTATATACGGACGGACGGACATGGCTATAACGACTTTATATGGTCGAAAATGATTCCTTCTCCCTGTTACATACTTTTGCTCAAACCTAATATACTCTATGTACCTTCGGTAGACTTTAGACAATTGAGATTAATATATGCAGAGCCACTTTCTTGTCTTTTATTGTTTTCTCAAGCATCTTCCCGAGTTGATACAATGCCGTGTCGGTCGAACAGCTTGCCCTATACGCGTACTGTTTCGGAGCGTGGAGAGTGGGAGCAGTACTCCGGGAAGTCGGTGTCTAAGAAGAGACATACTCTCTCCTCGCTGCTCACTCTAACAGTGGTGCCCAAACACACACTATCAAGTTTTGCGATTGTGTGTGTAGCAGAGCAACACGAAGTAAATGTCGTTATGTCAAACATAGCGCTCTAGTATGGCCGACCGACGCTATATCAACGTTCTGTCGACGATATTGTGACTGTCGTCGACGCACGCTTATTTCCCTCACAATGACTTATTTTGCAAGGTGTCCGCTCAATACGTTAACGACTCTCCAGGCACGCTAGGTCGACGCAAAGCCATTCAGAGAAGCTACGTAAACGACGCTCGTTCGCCCCAATGACATGCAATGACTTTATCGACACTCGTTTGACCCAATGCCATGCAGAGAAGCAACATAAGCGACGCTCGTTCGACCAAGTGACATGTATGGAGCGACATAAGGCACGCTCTTTTGACCCAATGCCATACATGGAGCGACATAAGCGACGCTCCTTCAACCCAAGAGAGATGCTTCTCTCTTGACGGCAATGTATAATATAAATCAGACTTCCCCACCGATATCCCCGGGGGCACGAACTTATTTGCCATATGCATGCCGAAGACATACTTCATTGTGTGTTAGAGAGAGACACAGTCACGTTTTAGCGCTCTCTTTTTGGGGAACCCTGATATAAATATTTCACAATACGTACGTTCTCTTCATCATAAATTTTAATACTTAGTGCGCATTGCAATGGATTCCACTTGCATGTTGTGAAATATTATATATTGTTGATAGGGTGTTTGAGGATTGATATACCTTTTTTTCAAATCCTTTCCTATTCTTTGCACACGCTCTCTCGCGGAAGAAAATTAGAGCGCACGCCTCTCTCTCTAACAATATTGACAGGCATCAGGACTTATCACCGTACAAAGAGCAACGCTGGGTTGACGTATATAGACCGACTGACCCCAGTCGTACTAGAGGGAGGCTATCCCACGGGATACGAAAAATGAAATTTGGGCAACACTGCTCTATAAGCAACAATTGCCTTTTTAAGGGAGATGTTGCCATCCAACCTTTTCTTGTATGTAGTAACGCTCCATCTTTCATGTATTCTTTAGACCCGCAAAATTTTCCTTCCTAACCTCACTATTGTATGGTGTCCTGGCTTTTTTTTGTGACAGTCCCCATTCTTTTTGCGGGGAGAATGCGGGTCTTTTTCTGAGTTTCTCCAAGGTAGGTTTCATCAAGAGGCATCATTTTCTTTACTCAATTCTCTTCGAAAGCATCGATGATACTATTGTTTAGTTCGTCAACTACAGTTTCTAGTTCTAAGGGATGTTTCAGTAACCGAATCCGAGGCATATTATTTCCTTTCGTGGAATAGAAGCCTCCTTTCCTGCTAGGGATGCTTTGCTGCGTGTTTGTTTCCAATCTAAATTGGATTATTCTATTGTCTGTCATGGATTCCTCTAATGAGACCAGCCAATCCTTTATAAAAGTTTAAGCGACTTGCAGGAGAAGGTGAGGTCGAGTTACAAATGTCGGGACAGATCCTACATTACATATTTCCAGGTCGATCCTGGATAAAAATTCTATTAAACACTCATCTCGATAGTATATATCGGAACTTCCCTATGCGATATGGTGAGTGTTTGCATCATACCCGTCTAAAAGCGGCAGGCTTTTGCTCCTGCTGTATTCTGTCAGGAACGAAACCTCTTGCGAGGGATACCTACGATCTCCAGCGAAGTAGGTGGTCTTCGCTTCGGTAGTCGCTTTCGGAAATTCTGAAAAGATAGTATATTTAATATTTGTCCTTACCATAATACAGGCTCTGGGAAAGGCATGCCTTTGGTCCCAAATTGCCGTGAATTCCTCGTATCTAGGCTCTTTATTCCCTCATTGCACCAGAGTTTCTGTATTAGAGCTAATCCAAGGTGTTGTCCTGCCCTGCGGTGCATTACGGTTGCGGCCGTTACCGTAAATTGTACATCTAATCATTCCGAAATTTTGAGTTTCGATAGATAGTGCGGATCCGTGCTTGGTTCCATTGACTTGCCTGATCAAGAATATGTTTACTCCATAGAATCAGTGAAGCTGTTGTTCTTAATGTCATGAAACCCACCAACCCTCCAACTCGTTTCGCAAAGGGCGCCATAATTTACATCCCCTGTCGCTCTTTGGGTCGTCTGCAGCATCTGTTTTACAAGAACGTTTGAAGCTTCCTCATCTAAAACAAATATTATGCACGGCTTTGGAAAACTGTTTCTCTCGCTTACAAAAGAGCGTCAGTTTGAACCTTGCTCATGGTTTTGACTGATTCTACACTGCAAAATGTATTTAAAGAGTCTGGAAAATTTTGTCCCAAAACAGCTCTCTGATTTTTTAACGGTTCGGAATAACTTATTAACCGATTCGTAACCGTTGGTTCAAATTTTTGCACAAACTCTTTAAATTTTGAAACTGGCTTCAAATAAATATCTCAGAACTGTCTAAAGCCCGTTTAGGTACCGGTTAAAAATGGCTTCATAACTGTTTCGAAAATGATTCAAAAGCTATCCTAAGCAAAGGGAATATTTTTGCATAAAGACCTCAAAAATTAATAAAAATAAAACTTAAAACCATTTGAAAACTTTTTTAAAATAAACCAATAAAAGCATTCTTAAAACCATTTTGAAACTGGTTTTGAATAAAGCCTAAAGTTTATAACTTTTATTTAAAACATCTCAGAATAGGCTAAAATCCGTTAAAGTACCGTTTAAAACTGTTTTAGAACCGGTTTGAAATTAATTGATAACCGATTCGAAACTGGATCAAAAACAAAGGCCTCAAAAACAATTTAAGATCGGTCTTAAAACTGTTTAACTACCTTCTAACCGATTCAAAGTTAGTTCATGACCAATTCAAAACTGCTTCCATACACACATCCAGGGGCTACACAATTCTGTCTAAGCACATTTAAATTCTCACTTTGGTTGAACAACAATCAAAACGCACGCCTACGCATAAAATCCGTCAAGTACACGCTTCGAAATATATATATACAAATATATATATATATAAAAATAACTTAACTCGATGCCCAAGCTCGTTCTCAGACATGAATGAATGAATGATTGACTGAATGAGTCAAAAAGAAACAGCAAATGACTTTTAACTGAAATCAAACAAAACAACACAAAAAGTAGTTCCGACTGACAAACACGGCCCAAAGCCAAGTTTGTCAACGGGATGACGCCAACGGCTCTCAGCTGTTCTCAGCTCTCGCACAGAGCAGGTAGAGACGTGCCTTCATATAAATAGCCCAAGTCCGTCTAGAAGGCGCTTCAGTTCAAAATCGAACGCTTCAAGTGACTTTCGTTAATAACCTATTGTTTTTTTTTTTGCATTTTTTGTTGTTGTTATTTCTTAATCATTAAAAGTTTGTATTAAGAATGGTAAGTGTTGGCCAGTGAACAAATGTTTACGCGTTGTAAACAAAACTGTGCACATAAATGAACAATATTTTTTTTCCATTTTCATGCCATAAAGAATGCATCAAAATGTGTGTGTGAGTGAGTGAGTGATACGTGAATGGAATATGGAATATGGAAATTATGATGAACAAGACATAAAACACAAAAATCAAAGATAGTAGAACAAAAGGAAATATTGTTAAACTTGGAAATGCCCACAGTTTAATGTTTACTTCCGGTCATTTTTGACAAGAACTGAAGGGCGATTTGCGAAAAAAAAACTGAAACTGATATCATTCTAGGCAAATCCGAAACATAATAGTTTTGTCAAAATATAACATTTGCTTTATACTTCATTCCTGTACTTTTCTGCTTTAAATACTTTGGAAATTCCCTATCAGTAAGTGACCTAAACGTTTTTAAAGCAGTACTGTACTTCATTCATAGACCTCAAACCGGCAAAATTTGCTACCGAACTTCTTTAAAGAGTTCATCTTAAAGTCAAAGCAAAAAGCACAAATGATACCAATTTAGAACAAAAGGACCCAGTTATGCATATAGTTTATAACATAATTTAGACCAGCAATGGGCACAAAACTTGATTTTGAAAGTAGTCCAACAACAACTACAGAAAAGAAGTAAAAAAATTCGATTAAACCCGACTGTAATATACTCTATACCTGCAGTAGCAGTGCTATAAATGGCCCCACTACTTGTTTTAAAAAAATGCTTTTTGAGAGAATTTTGAAACTGACCAATAGATGACGCCACTACTTTCTTTTGGTCATAACTTGAGTATGGTTCGTTCGATCTTAATCATTCTTTGGAAAACAAGAAAAATTCTTGATTACTTTATATCTCTAAAGGTACCACAGTTTTGTAGATACTAGCTCAATAAATCATAGATCAATGAGTATCCTTCTTAATTTTGAGTGATGATAGCCCATAGTACGCTTTGAGATTCTTATTGTCCGTATAGAACATTACAGTGGTTAGAGCGAGACGGGCATATTTTTAAATGCACTCAGGGAGCGTAAGTGAGAGCGAACAGCTGACTTGATTATGTTCAGTTTATATATTTATGTTTGTTCATAACACACACCACAAAGGAAGATGATAGACTGTACAGCTGTTTCAAGAACCACCTGGTCCTATCATAAGCAGGCTTTGCTATCTTCTCCATTGCTATGGGAATTTCCAAAACTTTAAAGCATGGAGATTACATTTTATCTTTATCAGAAGATAAACATGGAGAATTACACTAGTTTACAAAAATAAAAAAAAAATACATCACCCATTTTAACTGAAATTTTTTTATTATAGTTTGCAATGGTGATCTCGGAAAACGATTTAAAATATTTTTCATGGCTCCGTTTTTGATATATGAATTTTTTCATTTTTTTTGGTAGGTGCTCTTACATTTTAAGTCATATCTCACTTCATATTGGTCAAATGTTCTGCTCCTGTTCAGGTTAGGTTCAGACTTCCCAAAAAATCCTGCTAATAATAATTATTATTTTTTAAGACGGACAAAGGTACAAGTGTTGTCCATTTGGGTTGCCGGTTTCATCATCAAGCCATACTTTGGTTACACATAATTCAGCTACCATAATAATATTCAATCCATACCTTTAATCAGGGCTCAATACCGGAACAGAAACCGGAACCGTTAACCAAAATAAACCGTCACGTACCGGAATCGGAACCGATACAAATATGTTTTTCAGAACCGAATACCGTTAACCGTTATTATTGGAACCGATAGTACCGGAACAAAACCGAAATGTTGGTACCGGTATTATTATCTGCTTCAATTTGGCGGCTTCAAATAACAACTTTCTTCTGCATCAGAAAGTATGGGTCTCAGTTCGCAGAATTTTTATGTCCCCCTGAAATTCGCTATAAGGAAGTTCGTCTGAACATGTGACATATTTTTGGACCCTAGATAAAACGTAAAGCTATGTACTGAGACGGTAGCTGGTCAATCATTGCTTTATGATGAATGCAGTTTTCATACTAGTTTTTTTGAAAGGGCCGACGAAGTTGATATTACAGTTAAAGAATCTTGTTCTAAGCTTGAGGTCAGAATCCACCAAAAAGTTCCCAGAATTGTATGAGATTTTTAAAGTAGGCTTACTGTTCCAGCTACGCAGGTTAGCCTGGGTCTAGAAAGGTGATGTCAAATTATTTTCGTTAATACATTTTAAACAGATTCCTTAATAGCAAAAAAAAAGGTGAAAACCCTAAATTAAATATTATTATTATATCTTACTTCAGTTATATATAGTAAACTAGCAAATAACCCGTCGTGCTTCGCTGCGCCTTCAACAGTATAGAACCAATGCACAATGCACACTTTCCATCCACATCCTACCTACTCTCCATACAATTCCCACCAAATTACCACCCAGACTCCACCTACATCCCACCCACATACCGTCCACTTCCCGCCCACATCCCACCCACTTCCAAAACAACTTACCACCCACATCCCACTCTCATTCCATCCAACTTCCAACCATATCCCAGTGGGCATCCCGGCGGTATTTCAAACATCGGAAAATGAAAACACAAATGAATTCTTATTATGACCTTACAAACCAAGTTTCAAGTAAAATCGGGTGAAAAATTTTATTTTTCATGCAAAGTATTCCGCGAATTTTCACGCATGGGGCGAATTTTGCAACATCGGAAAATGACATTTCAAACTATTTCGTATTCTATTCTTACAAACCGAGTTTGAACCCAATCGGATGAAAAATAGTTTTTTGCATGTTGAATTTTCCGGCCATTTTCCTTGTGGGCGGATTTTCCAAAATCGGGAAAACACGTGTCGATTTATTTTGCGTACTGTGCTTACAAACCAAGTTTCAAGTCATTCGGAACAAACAAACTTTTCCGACGCTTTTCCGACTTTCCCGGATGGAATTTTCCAAATTTTCATTCTTAGTGAGCGCCTGCATAACTAAACGAAGGTCTATGCCAAATCTCAATTCTGTAGTATAAGCCGTATAGACTGTGAGTTGATAATCAGTCACCATGTCAATTAGTCGGGCGTACAGATTTATATATAATATACAGTTAATATAAAACAGTTTTTCTATACATACATTTTTTTGTTGCATTTTCATTCGTTTTATTACACCGAAATAAAAAGATTTGGATTTATCTCAGAATTTATTGTTTCCAATACCGAAATATTTTCCGGTATACCGAAATGAATTGAAAACCGAAATAGAACCATTCACCGAAACATTCATTTCGTGGCGAACCAGTACTGGAACCGGAACCGAAATTCGTTTCGGGACTTAGCCCTGCCTTTTATCGATATACAATATCAAAAAATCAAGAATATGTTTAAAAATTTATCAAAAATTAATTCTGAAAATTCTTTTTATACCCTTGAAGAGGGTATATTAAAATTGTCCGGATGTTTGTAACGCAGGAAAGGAAGCATCTCCGACCACATAAAGTAAATATTATATATTCTTGATTAGCATGACGAGCTGAGTTGATATAGCCATGTCCGTCTGTCCGTCCGTCTGTTTCTATGCTATCTCCTCCGTCAGTTTTAAGGCTATCTTTACCTAACTTTGCACGAAGTATTTTGGTACAAGTACGCTGCACATTTGTCGGAACCGGCCGGAACGGATGACTATAGCATATAGCTGCCATAGGAACGATCGATTGAAAAACTAGTTTTAGTAAAAAAAACTTTTTTGTTTTCAGTGCTATTGCTCCCAACGCTCGTATTTATAAGTTTTTAATGATTTCACATAATTTCACTAAGACTTGTCAAAATCGGACAACTATATAGTATAGCTGCCATACAAACGGTCAGGCATATATCAAGCTCCAAGGGTATATAAACTTCGGTCGAGCCGAAGTTAGCTTGCCTCTATTTTTAAAACTATAACTTCAAAGTTATTTTCTAAGTCGGAAAATTTTTGATATGACTAATCGAGTTATGCAAGGCTAACAATCATAGCTCGTAAATAACTCTCAAACTCTGACATAGGCAAACGGGGGACCCTATTTTGCAACCTCTGCTTACAATTAATGCTAGCATAATTCTTTATAATTTATTATAAACTAGCTGTCTTCCCTTATTCCATATTGTTTCAAGTTTCCAAGTTTCAAATTTCACGTGTAATTTCTGAACTATGTCTTTAAGCCGGTTTTGAACCGGTTAACTCTGGTTCGGATCCTATGCTTATAGACAAATTTCCCAAATAAGAGCTTTTATTATTTTGATTATATGACTTTGAAGCACTTTTGAACCGGTTCAGTCATCGGATTTGGAACTGGGGAAATATCTAACTTTCTACTAATAGAACACACAGACAATTTCTAACACATAGCTCATCTAATATCTGAGATATGGCTGTGAACCTCATTTGAACCGGTTCAGAACTGGAAAAGTTACTTAGGCTGCCTTTACACTGTTTTACATCTAGTAGGCCTGCATTTCCCCATGAAATTCTATGAATTTGACTAGCTATTCAAACTTAACACAGAACAAGAAGCAGGACGACTAGACTATCATGTGTCGAACAGTGTGAAGGCAGCCTTACTTCACACTATAAACCGAAAAATTTTAGTTCATAGTCTAAACCACAATTGAGCCGTTTTTAAGTGTTTTCTAATCGGGTCACAGATTTGACATATGACCTTTGTATCATATGACTCATTTGAAATAATTTGCTTAAGCGGTATTTCCCATTTTGAATTCAATATAAATGTTTATTCTCTTCCTTCCACACTCAAATTTGTTCCACTAAACTACAACAACTAAAATAAAGTAGATTAGCTATTCATAACCATTTAAAGTTCATTGAAGAAGGCGGCAGCTGGTAAAATTAGCATAATTTTATTATTAAGCATTTGATTCATACAATTTTCAAACGAAATTGAACTTCTCCAGAAGCGGTAACAAGTTTAGCTAAATGTGTCATGCCAACAAATGAGTTTGTCAAAAAAAAACAAACAAACACGACTCGACAACAAAATACCCTGTACCTCTGATACCTACTTTATAGGGTCAAACTTAATGATTTCTTTTTACCCATTTCCATGAACAACTCATCCCTATACTCTTCCATTTCATTCACAGCTGCAGCAGCACCAGTTGAGGGGTCTGGCCTGGATCGTTTTGGCGGTTTGTGTATTGCCGCAATTGGCCATAGGTAAAAAATTAGAGAAACGTTGCCTCAATTGCTCATACCGCACGTATTACACCTACGGCGATGGGCGAGCCCTGCAACGCGTTGTCTATAGAGATCCGGTCTACACACGTGGTATTTACATATGAACATACAAACAAATCTAACTCTAACTGAAGCAGCACCAAATATATATATCGACAGAGCACTGCCAATACTTATGACCTTAACACACACACACACACACACCCTTACACCTAGTTACATACCACCTTACATACATATCCTTAGTATGCACCAACAACTACCGCCTCTCTCTTTAGCTCAGACATACGGCTGCAGTGGCAATCCGTGCGGCGTGAATGCCATTTGCCAGGAAGCCTCCGGCAGCCGTCCGGTATGCTCCTGCCCGCCCGGTTACAGTGGCAATCCGCTTACCCATTGCAATCGCGGTGAATGCCTGGACAATGTAGACTGCCGCGGTGACCTACAATGTAAGGACAATCGTTGCGTTAATCCATGCGTGGGCGCCTGCGGCATTGGCTCCAATTGTGATGTAAGTAGAAGGGAGAGAGAGAGAGAGAGCCTGGCTGTTTAATGTTTTCTGTTTACCATTCTAGGCCAGAAACCATGTGGCCGTATGCAGTTGCCCAGCGGGCTATAATGGTGACCCCTATCATGCTTGCCATCTTAATGATCCAGGTAGGTGGGAGGAAGGGAGAGTTGGTTAAAAGTTGCTGACTTTATGGCTTACTCTTGTGTGAAATGTTCGAAGACGCAAAAGGAATTTCTAGATTGAGGGTAATTTGTTTATTTGTTAGGACATTGTGTTTTGGGCTTAACTTTTTGTTCCGCTTACTCTTGTGCGAAATGTACAAACTCACACATTGCCATTCCTTGGTTTTTTGACTTTTTATAATTTGTTTTTTTAAGGCTCAGAACCCACACTTAAAATTTTTTTTTTAGCTTAGATAAAGATATTCAAAAATATTAACCCAAATGGATTCAAATTCGACGCGTTTTTCTAGAAACCACGTTTCCATTTAATTCAGTCAAATCTTTGTTGTTGTTGTGTGTTCTCTCGTAATACGACAATAAAACAAAAAGTTCAATTCGTTTAACAAATTGTGGAATTAATAAGGTGAAGCCAGCCGTCAGCCTCTGCTGAAGGCCAGCTTCAGCTCATTAGTTCCACCAGTCAGACAGAATGCTATGCAAAATCCACGGCCTTCGCCCTAGTGATAAGGAATTGAAAAGAGTCCGTCTCGAAATTAAACACAAAGTTAATGTTTCAGTTTCCACAGTCCATTATAGTAGTGTCTCCTCCGGTTTACTGAGGTAGCTTCCGTTGCTTCCACCATTACGTTGGGGTAGCGCTGGTAGGTTACTTCTGCCTACATTAATAGTTTAAAGATAACTTAAGGAAAAATTTTAATTTTGAAGCCTCCGAGGGACCATCAAAACTTAATTCTTATTCTTATTCCCGATTTAAATGCGAAACAAAAAATATTTAAATTCTCAACTTCTTTTCAATTCCATTTAATGATTTCTGGAAGTCTCCGTCTTAATTCACCTTACGAAAATCTCATTGATTGTCGACTCGCTATCAGGGAAGAAATGCTTTAAGTACTCAATTGCTTCTTCATTCTCAGGAAGTGCTTTAAAAAGTCCTTCATCACTCCAAGTTTAAGACGAATAGAAGGTAAACAGATTTTTTTAAGCTTTTGCAAGAAGAATCTGTAAATTATGCGTTACCATTAATCAACTTGCGCAATCATAGCAGATGGAGCCGATGATTTGAAAATATCTAGCGATATTTTATAAAATTAAAAAAAATGAATAACCGATTTACAAAAGAGCCTACTGAACACAGTAAATAAACATATTTTTGTTTAATTTATTTACGCTTTCTAGTAGGATTGTCGATATTTCTCAAAATATCGATATCAAAACTTTCAATATCGATATTTGATATATCGGGTTCAAAAACATCGATATATCGTTTTTTTCTAAGACTTAAAAAATCTGAAAAGTTTTTGAAGAACGTCCTTTAAGACTTAAATGATATAATTTTATGAAGCTAGTTTATAGTTTTGGGGGGTTCGATTTAAATAAAATTTCTCCAAAAACCCATGGGTCTTAAATGAATTCCTAGCCGGCGCAATTTGATCTCAAATATTAAAGATATTTAAGGATTTTTTATTTCGAACAGAACTGAAAAACAATTTTAACTTATTCTACTTAGAAATCGTTCTTCTGCGAAGAAAATAAGGTATATGTAAAGAAAATCTCACAAAGAAACCATGGGTCTACCATAAATTTCTTGTCCTCGCAAATCGTCCTCACATTTAAGATTTTGTCTTTTCCAACTGGACCGAAAACCCATTTTTAAATATTCTACTTAGAAAACGCACTTCAACGAAGAAATATCATAAATGAAAGAAAAATCTATTGCGAAATACCGTCCTGGATCAAGATGAATGGAGCAATTCATTTCAGACTATATGGTTTCTGGACGAAGTTTTCCGAAGATTTCATTTTTTCTATACGTTTTGTGCAGAACAAAATCGACAGTCTTGTTTTGCTCCTGTAATAACCATACTTATTTTTTCCGATATATCGTTTATAAAAATATCGATAATCGCCTATATCGTTACAAAAAATATCATATCGGAATAACCCATATCGTTTAACAAAAATAGCGATATATCGATAAAATATTGACAACCCTACTTTCTAGCCCATCAACCAAGAATTGGGTTTATTTATATTGAGTTTACTACTGGGCTCGAAACCTCGATAATGTTTGGGTGTGTCGGGAACGTCGCGGGGTTTACGAATAATTTTGTTTAGAAAACAATTAAGACAAGCGCACGTTTAGAGGCTTGGTAATAAATTATTCGAGCTTAGCCCAGTCAGACTTGGATGCATGACAGAAGTCCATATTTCATGCCAACTTCTTACGTCAGAAGGCATGCCAAAACCTGAAGGTTCCGTTTCGTTTGTCTTAAGAAACGCCGAGAAACTCATCGGTTGTTGTAACCGTTAACCGTTTGGGTGGCGTTACAAGCCCGCCTTCGGGTTCCGCGTTTCTCCTGACGAACTCAGTACTTCAGATATTCTGACTTTGTATATCGTAGGGAGGAAGACCTGAGCCGTAAGCTTACGAACCCCTGATTTTGCAGGCCTTTGGTATAAAAGGTCACCCCATAATCAACTTAAAATTTGAGTTTATTTGCAAATATTATTGACATTTAATTTAATATACGAACCAAAAACTATTTTTATTTATTTCTATAATTATTATTGATGGTAGGGATGATTGTTAGTGAATTGGCCTTTAAAAGTATTGTTGCTTATCATTTCTGCAAGAATGACCTGTTTTAAGTAATAAAATTGATTAATAATGACAAATTTATGATAATTATAACACTTTAGTGCTGTTGAGTCCCTAGATGTAACTAAGTTCGATACTCACCAACCAATATATTGCGCATATATAATTAAAATATTATTATAAATATTCTCTGGGAAAACGTCTTTTTTCTGCATAAGCCGAAATCTCACTGACTTAAGAATTATTTTCGCTTTTCTCTCTCTCGTTTGGTCAACGTTCGCCCAGCGTTCGGAGCTGACTTTGTTTTTCTACTTCGTGCTCAATCCCACGACTAAAAGAGACTCTTTAGCCTTACGAATACCTGAGAATAGAACGTATGTGTTTTCATGATGATAAATGGGCTAATATCATGCCAAAAATTTATGTAGTGACTATTTTCCTGAAATTTCATGCCAACAAATGTACTTATTTTGTAAAGCACATGCTGGAAACTACTTTAAATTTCTTAAATAGCGAAAAGCGTACGGGCCTCTGCAACCTAGGTGAGTGCCGACTATGCTAAGCAACTTTGTTGTTGCGTTCGAGCTTGCGAGAGACATCGGAGAGAGAGAGAAGAGAGACACATATGATGTTGTTGTTGTAGGTCAAAACGCAGAGCCCGCATATGAGTTTATTTTTGCTTTATGTAGCGCTAAAACGTGACTGTGTCTCTCTCTAACACACTATGATATATTACTTCGGCAAACATTCGGCAAGTAAGTTCGTGCTCCCGGGGCTATGGCTGGGGAGCTCTGATGTAGGCATATGAAGTGCAAGAAACCCTTACAAGCATGGGCGCCTCTGTTCTAAATGTATGTTTGTTCATAGCTTTAAGAACAAAACACACGATGGTCGACTGTACAGCTGTTTCAAAAACCTCCCGGTTTTATCATCAGCAGGCATTGCCTACCTTCTTCAAGTCAACAGAGGCCATCTCATGTCAGCATTTCTATGAATGTTTGGGCAGACAATTCCAAATTGGCAGAAGACTGTATTACTTTCTCCCCTCAGTTAACACGCAGTATAGGTTAATCATTAGTGTGTCTTCCAGCAATCTTTCAGTATAACTAACTCTATCCTAGTAGAAAAAGTGCGCTAGAATGCAGGATCAGCTGACACAACAAAAGTTATTTACAAAACGTTAAAGCTTAAAGATGACTTTTCATCTTCATCAGAGGATAAACATGGTAAAGAATCATTCATTTTTTGGTTTACTATTCTAAAAGCCTTTGTTTATTAGTTCCTTATAAATTACAATGAGCAAAATTTTATTTTGAAAGCAGTTTTTATTTCAAATATTACGCTCTTTGTATACGCTCTAACCAAAGTGATTTCCTTCTGTCACTGTAAAGCAGGGCTTTACAAAAAGAGAGCTCTAAAATGCAAGGCTGCAAACCTCTAAAATTTTGCAGAAGGTTCGGTTCAGGTGTTCGAACCCGTTGTAAAGTCTAAGGTTAGGTTCGCGGACCGGTTCTCGGAACCCCTGAACCCAAGGTTTTGGTTCGAACCTCGATTCGCTAGAACATATATGAATAGTTTCGATTTATTAATACTTAATTTTAAAAATATATAATGAAATTTTTGTAATAAAATTTATTAGCTGACACTTTCAACTTTTGAGAACTGCTTAGTTTAAGGTAATAAGCATTATATCTACTAGGAGCTGTTGATCTACTTCAGCTCTTATATCAAAAAGATCGAACTTAACTGTTGAATAGGCCCTGATACCTGAATTGCTGAAACAACAAATATAGACAGAGCCATAATTTTTAAGTCCTCGTATTTTGACCTTTTCAAGATTTTAAATCATTTATTTATGCAAAAATTTGTTTTTGACCATTTTTTTGTTGTATTATTGTGGTGTCAATTGGGGTTGTTGTTCGATCGCATTCCCTTCTTGCAGTCAAAATACTTTTTGGATCAGGTTCGTTCCATCGCGTTTCGGCAAATATATTGCGTTCTTCAGGGAGTCTGTACATTTTAATAAACATGAAATCCATGTAAAATACTCTGGGGTAATTTTCTATTATCTACAGATTTGAAATTTATTATGTGATTAAAAGGTCTGTTCTCAATTCCACTTCGGTCTTCGTATATACTTTTGAATTGGACGTTTTACTTTTACAATTTTATGCGGAAGGTGGCAAGGAATCTGTGGTTACTAGATCAAGGCTTTCTTTTTCAACGAATTGAATCCACTTGGCATTGAACTGTCTGTTTCAACTGCTTAAGAAATTCCGAATTTACTTAAACCGAATCTACTGTTGATATGAGTATCAACTTCCGTAAACCTTATGGACCTAGAGCTCAACGAACAATCGTTTATACGAAAACCGAAGTGGAATTGAGCACAGGCCCGTAGGGCTTTCGTTAACTTCCCTTCTTCGTAATCATACGTTGAGTCATTTAAATTTAAATTTGGACAACTCTCATTAAGAATGTCTTGTTGGACGTCAGCATTATGTAATGTGCTGCTTTAAAACTTATTTGTTTGCTCAGAAGTTACCTAAGCTGGAAATCTTGGGTCTAGGAGCTTTGCAGTAAACATTGATACTGAGCTCATAATAAAAGAACATTTATCGAGGCATTTAGATCTTTATAAACAATGTTTTGCTAAGGAATTTAGAACAATTGCTCGAAATTAAGAACACGCGTAATAAAAATCACTTGGTAGTAATTGTTAATCCTGCAGCTTTACGAAAGTTTTATAATTGGCTGTAGAATTAAACAGATATTTTGAACTACGTTCCATTTAAATGTTTTTAGCTGAAGCTTTTTTAAGAGTTAGTAAATGTTCGAACATTTTGTAGACTGAGTTCCATTGCGTCCAACAGTCTAGCACTGTTTTTTTTTTCAAAGTGTGCGTTTTCTGCTAAAGTAAAACTAAACTTCCTTAAAACAACGAACTGTAATAAAAGGTCCTCCAGGTAATCTATTCAGATCATCGTCCAAATCAAGAAATGCATTTGATTCACATGAGCAACCTTCATCAACATTTCATTCTTCATACATAGTTGCATAAATTTTCTGCTCTGCAGTTATCATTTAAATGTGCTCCAGCTCCAACCATTTTTCTTTATTTCCCTGGAATATCTACTTAATTTTTCGAACCGAACCTAATTTTTCGAAAAAGTGGTCCGGTTCGGGTTCAGGTTCGACCTGTCGACCTGGGCTATGGCTGGGGAACTTTGATTTGAAGTATCTTCTTGAGAACCATCGAAATGGCAACGCTTAAAATACTGTGGGTGTATTGCTGAGCTCACTGCGTACCAAACATCAGAATGAGGCAAGAAAAAATTTCTTAAGAATTTTTTTTTTTTCGAATAGAATTCGACAGCTGAATGAAAATATAAAAACACTCCGTACTAGGCTACTAGACAAACAATATATGAAATTCCACAAAAGTAATATAAGGAAAATTTTAACGCCCTTCGTACTAGGCTCAATTGTCTAATTTGTTTCGGTTATGTTTAACCAAAATAAAATCCAATTCGGTTTCGGTTGTGATTTTGGTGACTGTTTTGGTTATACCGGTTAAAAATAACGGATACAGACCACTTGTCTTGGCTTTTTAAAGATTCAGTACTAACCTAGATAAGTTGGTTAAGTGGCGGAAATGCATCTTTGAAGTGATTGTAAACATATTCATTGTTTACTTTCAATATGCCCATACTGTAACGCTTTAAACAAAACAACAACAAAAAAACGTTGTGGGTAACGTAATGTAAACATTTTACATTGATTTTTGTCGCTGTCAATGCAATTTTTTCAATTTTTTTCTGACGTAGCCAATTAACTGGTTTTGACCAAAACAAAACAAAATCGTATGTAGGTTGAAGGCGTTGTACTTACAATATTATACGTAATGATAATAAGAACAACAACAATGCAACAACGCCTTGGGCCTTTGTGATTTTATGCTAATTAGCTGGCATTTTGTTTCATAATTGTCAAGATCAAGGACAGCAACTGCAACCAAGTAAGTGGGCGAAAAAAAAAACCCAGAAGTGTTGACACACCATTTATGGTCGGGGACAATAATTCGATTAAATTCAATCATTAGCCTGTCTGACAAATAGTGCCAAGTTTTTCTGGCATATTAAAAGTCTACTTTAGTGGCTTTTGTTCTTTGATTTATGTTCGACCCATTGACGTTTCCCCTTCGACACTTGAGCAGCAAATAATTGGGGGCACTTTGCCTGATTTTTGGCTCATTTATGCGCATAATTTCTATATATATATATATGCATATTTTATGTGCTACGCCACCCACTTTCTAGGCCGCTTACATTTTTCAGCCCATTGTTGTGGTCATTGTTTTTTGAAATAGGCAGGAAATTGAATTTATTATCAAATTGGGATTTGGCTCTATTGTATTAACACCACAGAAGTCGAAACTCAAGTGCAGACACCGGGCATACCAATACACATTTACCTAACATTTATTTCATGTGCGTTTCGCATCGATAGAAATTTATATGCAGAATTTATGGGTCTGAGTCAGATGCTAATTGGGAATGCATATAAATTTTGATTAAAATGAAAATTTATGTGAAAATGGCACAAGTGAAAATATCAGAAATTTAAGCTAAAATAGAAAAAAATAAAGATTATAAAACGGAAATGGAAACGTTTAATGAAATTAAGCTGTTGAGATAAAAATGGACTAGAAGGGGCAATTTGAATTTGAAAAACGTTACGGCACAGTAGAAAGTCGACAGAGAGGACGTAAGCGGACTTATAACCACCAGACGTAAGCGGACTTATAACCACCAAACAAAAACTTATAAATACATGACCTCTCAAACTGAACTTTTATTTTTTGAGATATTTAAATAGTCTTAAGTCTGATAAGAGCTAAGCTCCATGCTCTGTACTTGATACTCACTGTACTCTTTACTCAGTACTCTATACACAGTCGTTTGATGCTCAGTACTCAGTACTTAACTTTCAGAACTCGATACTCAGTACTCGATATTCAGTGCTCGGTACTTTATACTCAGTACTCGACACCCAGTACTCTAACCCATTACTCTAAACTAGTACTCTCAATACAGACTTGATGCTCAGAACTCGATACTAAGTACTTGATACTCAGTACTCTAAGCGAAGTTCTCTATACTTAGTACTTTAGACACGGTCTCGATGCTCAGAACTTGATGCTAAGTACTCAGTACTCGATTCTCCGTTCTCAGTACTCTATAATCAATGCTCGGTACTCTTAACTCAGTACTTGATACTCAGTACTCGATACTCAGTACTCTAACTCAGTGCTCTAGTTCAGTACTCTAAACACAGTCTTGATGCTTACAGCTCGATGTTTAGTACTCGATACTTAATAATTGATACTCAGTATTCTTTACTCTGTACTCTAAACTCAGTACTCTATAAACAGTCTTGACGCTCAGAACTAGATGCTCAGTACTCAGTACTTAACTTCGATACTCAGTACTCGATAATCAGTGCTCGGTACTTTATACTCAGTACTCGGTACGCAGTACTCTAAACACAGACTCGATACTTAGTACTTGATACTCAGTACTCTAAGCAAAGTTCTCTATACTTAGTACTTTAAACACGGTTTCGATTGTTAGAACTTGATGCCAAGTACTCAGTACTTGATACTCACTGTACTCAGTACTCGAATCTCGGTACGCTTAACTCAGTGCTCGATACTCAGTACTCTAAACACAGTCTCGATGCTTAGAGCTCGATGTTTAGTACTCGATAATTAATACTCAGAATTCTTTACTCCGTACTCTAAACTCAGTACTCTATACACAGTCTTGATGCTCAGTACTCAGTATTGATTCTCAGTACTCGGTACTCGATACTCAGTACTTAATAATCGGTGCTCGGTACTCTATACTTAGTACTCTAAGTCAGTACTCTAAGCACAGTTACGATGCTCAGAGGTCTATGCTTAGTATTCGATACTTAGTACTGGATACTCAGTACTCTTTACTCAGTATTCAATACTCAGTACTCGGTAATCAAGAATCAACACTCGATAGTTAGTACTCAATACTCGACATTTACTACTTGATATTTTTTGTTCAGTACTCGGTATTCAACAATCAGCACTCGATACTTAGTACTCTATTCTCAATTCTCTATACTTAGTACTCGATATTCTTTACTTAGTAGTCCTGAAAGTCAGTACTGAAAGTCAGTACTTGTTAATCGGTACTCAGTACTTAGTACTCTATACTCAGTACTCTATAAACCCAGCCCAGTACTCGGTACTCCATATTTAGTACTCATTTCTTAGTACTCTATACACAGTCACGGGGCTCAGAACTCTATACTCAGTAATCGGTACTCGATTCTTAGTACTCGGTTCTCAATAATCAGCACTCGATACTTAGTACTCTATACTCAGTTCTCTACTCGATATTCTGTACTCAGTACACTTCTTCTTCTGCTTATTTATTGGTCCGATGCTTGCATCACAACCCCTTGATCATCTCGGCCTCTGCTAATAGTTCCCTCCAGTCGCTACTGCTCCTTGTCAGCTGGCACCAGTTCTTCACACCAAGCTTTTAAATGTCTTACCACTCAGGGATGGGACCTTAGTAGAGGTCGCCGCCCTTTTGCCGCCTCCATAATCAGCCGCCTTCGCTTTATACGCCTTTTTTTTACTCAGTTCTCGGTACTCGATAATCTGCACTCGATATTCAGTAGGTACTCTATATTGAGTACTCGATATTTGTTACTCTGTACTAGATAGATACTCAATATTGCACTAATAGAAAAATCAAGAATTTTCGTACTTAAATCAATAGTTTTCAGTTTCAAAATCTCAATAAGCCAAAAAACTATTGATTTAAGTACAGAATTTCTTAAAAACTTTTAGAACTCAAAATGAGAATGTTCCAGACTTATTTATGTTAGCTAAGAGTGATTTGTACTTAAAGTAAGAGCTCGTTTTAACGCCAAGAAAGAAATTACTTTTTTTTCTTGAATCAAGAATTTTCAATTTCGAATAAGGGAAATATTTGTACTCAAAGTAAAAATTTTCAAGAGCTAATCGTTTTTACCAAAATCTGGAGCGAAACATCTTTCATTTTGGTACGGAAGATTTTAGTAGGAGTAAAATTTGATTTAACCGTCACGTGACGTGGTATCTGGGAGAGATCTGGGTGGGATCTGGATAGGATCCGGATTGGATCCCATGTTTCACATCAAAGACTCGTGAGTGTTTACGACAGCCGAACCATGGAAATTGGGGGGCACTGGGTGGTTCCTGTCTAAACGTTAAAAGGTTTACTTATGTGTCCATGGGAAAAGTCTAAAAAATTTCGCCTTCTTCGCGAATCACCTTCGTGGAAAACTCAACCCATCAAATCTCTCTCTCTCTCTCTTTCTTAACAGAGGAACAATGCCATCCCAGTCCTTGCGGCATCAATACCAAATGTGAGATCATCAATGGTGTACCCACCTGTTCCTGTCTTCATGGCTATTTGGGTAATCCTTTGAGCGGCTGCCGTCACGAGTGCGATCATGATGGTGACTGCAGCAGTCGTGACATGTGCAGCAATTTCAAGTGTGTCCCCTCATGCGGCCAATGCGGCACCGGAGCCACCTGCAAAACGGTAGCCAATCATCGGGCTGTGTGCGAATGCCCCAAGGGTTATATAGGTTCACCGTATACCGAATGCCGGCCGGAATGTTATGGTGATTCGGATTGCCCAGCCGGACGACCCGCCTGTTTCTATGGCATCTGCAAGAATACCTGCGAGGGAGCCTGCGGCGTGGGAGCGGATTGTAATCTACGTGGCCTGACGCCCGTTTGCAGCTGTCCGCGTGACATGACCGGTGATCCGTTCATACGCTGTCGTCCCTTTACCAAGGAGGATCTGTGCGATCCCAATCCCTGCGGCACGAATGCCATTTGTGTGCCCGGTCATGATAATACGGGACGTGAGCGTCCCGTCTGCAATTGTCTGCCCGGACATACGGGTAATCCGTTGTCCCACTGCACGCGGGTAAGTTAGAGGCCTATCTGAATTTAGTTATTTTGCCTAATAACGTTTTTCTCGGCAGGGCGAGTGCCTGAGCAATAGCGAGTGCCCGGATCATAGGGCCTGCATCAATTATCAGTGCATTGATCCCTGCATAGGCAAATGCGCCAGTGGAGCCAGCTGTGAGCCCAAGGCCCATTTGGCGGTGTGCCGTTGTCCGCCGGGACAGTCGGGTGATGCTCTCGTCTCCTGCCGTCAAACACGCACCTTCCCGGTGGCCAAATATCACTGAGAATGAGTGAAGTGACGCCGCACTGCCTGCCAAACAGTCAAAATTTTACTAAACCCTATTCCTCTCTCTCTCTCTCTCTCCCACTCTCTAATACACTTACGATCTTATCAATTTTGTTACACAGATAATAAAGAAAAAAAAAGAGACAAGTCATAATACCTAAAAAAATATAAAATTTGGTTTTTTTGAGCTAACATTTACTTTGCCGAACCAAAGGTGAGTACAGAAGGTATCATTTCAGCATTTGGCCGGCCCTGCTCTAGAGCAGCGTTTGTCGTGAAGAGCGACCTACTTCAGCGTCCGCAGTCCAAAAACTGAAAAGCTATTTGCTCTCTTGGCATGCGTTCGGCTCGTGTCTTTGTGAATAGAAGTCCATATCCATTCAGTTTTGATATTTTAAAAAATAAAAAACAAAAATCGAGTGCGTGTCATGGGAAGCCCGGTACGAGCGAAGCTCTTTACGAATATAATAATTGTGAGTCACTGTTAAGTCACTGTTAAGTCACTGTTAAGTCACTGTTAGGTCATTGTAAAGTCACTGTTAAGTCACTGTTAGGCCACTGTTAAGTCACTGTTAAGTCACTGTTGAGTCACTGTTAAGTCACTGTTAAGTCACTGTTAAGTCACTGTTAAGTCACTCTCAAGTCACTCTCAAATCACTTTTTTCAGTCTCTGTTAAGTCACAGTCAAGTCACTGTTACTCACTTTGAAGTCTCTGTTAAGTCACTGTCAAGTCACTTAAGTAACTGTTAGGACACTGTCAAGTCACTATTATGTCTGTGTTAAGCCACTTTTAAGTCACTGTTAATTCACTCTCAAGTCACTTGAAAGTCTCTTATAAGTCATTGTCAAGTCACGTTTAAGTCTCTGTTGAGTCACTGTTAACTCACTGTCAAGGCACTGTTAACTCAGTGTAAAGTCACTGTTTGGTCCCTGTTAACCCCTCTTCCCACCATCGCAACCTTCCACAAACACACCACCCACCTGATGTTACGGCAAATGGTAAAAGCAGTTGACTTTGTAAAGACAAGCCATACCCAAAAGAATCTGTAGCAGAGAATCAATCCCCCAGTCAGTCTTACAGTATCCTTATATAAAAGTATCGAGAAAGTGCTTTCACAAAGTACAGCAGCTCGAATGGAAAATAAATTATTGATTCAAGGCTGAACCCGAATCTGGGTTTAAAAATTTCAGATCTTAACTAATTTTACCCCTTTTTGGGTCATCGAAATCTGTTTCATCAATAAAAAGCTTTTCGCTTTAGCAATAGTGTAGTCCGGTAAACGGCAAAGCACACAGGCTTGTTTTGACATTCCGTGCGTGTGTTTAGCCCAACGAAAGCGCTCTCATTTAGCAATTGTTTGTTGTTGCAAAAGAGAGCAATATAAGTTCGTATAAGTCAGTGTTTCGACGTCGCCGTGGCAGAGGGCTCTAGATAGAAACGAGCCGGACTCTGGTATAGTCTCTTGAAGTTTTTAAAAACAGCCGTCGATAGTAATATATCGTTAAGTATTTATACAGAGACTATGGTCACACTGCCGTCGGTCGATTATTAGAGAGACGAATGTAAAATGCAAATGTTTTGTGAAAACCCAGAAAAACCATCAATTGTTGTGACTTCCAATCGATAGAAGAACCTTTATCGAAGGTGATAGGATTTTCAAATTCCGTTTTTTTTTGCTGTCAAGTCGTTTAGGAATTCCCAAACGATATGGCAGCTGTGGAATGGAGAGGTAGCTGCAGGCTGTCAAAACAAATAGGCAAAGATCGCTGATGATTTGATAGAGATTCCAATAAAAAGGCTGTACTATCGACTAGCCTTCTGTGTGATGTGTTGTGTTCCGGTAATAAAGTTATTTGCAAGCACAACGAAGCCTCATAAAAATTGAATAATTTAATAATATTATGTTGAGTCCGATCAAATGGAAAACATAAAAGTTGTTCTTTGCAACAATATTCCGACAATTATATCGGATTTAGACTAGTCAGTCAGATTTTTGATATGTATTTGTCTAAAGGCCAAGATATTGGAAATGATGGACATTTTTTTTCATTCTTTTATCTGTTTGTCCGACGCCTCAATGAAAAGAAAACATTAAGTGAAAACTATTGCCAGTGCAGATAATTTTGGAGAACCAAAAAGAATGGTAAGGTTATTTTCTAAAATCTTGTCTTAAGCTTTGCCAAAAATTTTTTCAAAGTCTGTTGCCAATGACACAGGGTAACACGAATGTGAGCTTAAGCCCTTCAGACAGTTCCCATATCAAAAATCTTTTTATACTCTGTACTAAAGGTACTGTTGTTTACCATGATGCGGTAGGGTTCGCCATTGACGGTTGGTTTTACGAACCGATGATTCCAGCAGCCCATAAACCTAACCAAACAGTGCATTTTCGTAGATGTAACGATAGTTCAAGAGTCTTTTCGGGTTGCTCATCAGCTCAACAGTGGTTAGAGCGGGACGAACATATTCTCAAATGTACCCAGAGAGCCTAAATAAGAGCGAACAGCGGACTAATTTTTGACAGAAGCGCCCGTCTAGATGTCCTAGTCTGTGACTTGAGCTAGAAATCACAATTCTTACAAACAGGCATTTTTGCTACTTTCTTTTGCATAGAAGTTTTGCCAACGATATAAAATTAGAACAAAATAATATTAAAATTGAACCACATTTATAGAAAGTTTCCTTCCATCTGTTTCTTTCTGGACATACACATATACATATGTTACAGGCTTGTCCGACTTTCTAACTTTGGGAAAAATGAAACGTTCTCATTTTGAAAATTCGTCGTTTTTATTATCATATATATAATACTTTGTATATATATTTTATTTCATTCTCATTCGTATGGTATGTATGTAGGGT
Organism: Lordiphosa clarofinis; assembly: GCA_018904275.1. Lineage (NCBI taxonomy): Eukaryota > Metazoa > Arthropoda > Insecta > Diptera > Drosophilidae > Lordiphosa > Lordiphosa clarofinis. The sequence goes on along the minus strand of JAEIGQ010000166.1, from coordinate 437,083 downwards.
ATTGTATATAATAAATATTTATCAATTTTTTGTACACACATAGTATTGTTGTTTAAATAAATATATGTATGTATGTGTATTAACTATATAAATTAAATGTTTTGCCGCACTTTCTAAAAGTTTGCCAATAAAATTCTATTTATTTGGTGTTGAAACACAAATATGTTTACGATTTCCATTTGAAATGTGTACTGTGTATAAAGTTTGTATTCTAAATATGAAAACTGAATTACATTACATACATACAAGTGAATGAACGAACTTAAGTCTCAGGTGTACAACAAAAAGTTGTGGCTTCTCTTCCGCTTCATTAGAACAAAACTAGTACAAAAAATGTAAACTATTTATGGTACCAAATTTTATGGGAAAGCAATAATACTCGTTGGACGGTAGAAATGGAACTCTTGTTAAAAACAGTTCGAATTGTATGGAAATATAATTATGAATAGCTGTTTGCAGTAATATACCTAAAAAGGCAGCACCAGCTCAGCAGCATGTATGCGTTTGTAAGAGAGTATTTCAACAAATTTTTCCAACAATTTTACCAAATGAGCAATTCTGGCTTTTGAGTGCCAGAATTTCGCCTTTCTTGACATCTGACAGCACTGGCCCACTTGGCATGAGTGCCCACAATACCCGCTGACACTCGTGCAGCTAAATGTATTTACTTCCACAAGAAGAGATCGAGTATTGATGGAATCACCCCAAAAACGCTCTTTGTATTTCCTTCTCTCTCTCTCTCATTTTGGTTGGTTTTTCAAAGGAGAGAGGATAGAGAAGAGAGCGAGAGCAATAAAAGTTATGCATACTTATGTGTTTACTTATGTGCGACACACCCGGTCCCAAAAATACCACTAAAAGAAACCAAGTGTGTTTGACTCGACTGTAAACTTTTCAAAAAAAGGCACTCTTGCAGATCTCTGATAGGTATATCAAAAAGTAAATAAAGCATACCATGAACTTAAAGGCGAAACCAATCCATATGAATTAACTAAATTGTCTGCCTTACAGCGTAACCTAAAATAATTTTTGGGAAACGACTAAAAAATTTCAAATTGAAGCAGAGTCCCCCAGCAAGCAGAGTCCCCCAGCAATAGCCCCTGGGGCCTGAAAATACTCGCCGAGTCACATTTTCGCGCTCTCTTCTTGGCCAACCCTGATAATAATTGGGAAATAAAGAGAGTGTATTGGTGTGCACTAAAAAAGCGAACTGACCGCATCGAAGGCTAGTCAGCGACTGGCCTCAGCTTCGGCATGCGTTCGGCTTGTGAATGTGTAAATAGTGAAATGTTTTGGGCCCCTGTGGTGATCTAAAGGCAAGCGCCTTATGTCGTCAAATATACAACCGTGCTCAAATCAAGTTAGCTCTCAAAAGAATGAAAAAGAGGAATAGAATGGTTAATAAAAACGAGAAAGCAAAGCTGACTTTGTCAGTGCCGCAATTTCGCTTCAACTGATATTACCGATAAGATATAAATATATACCTCACAGTTTGCAAATTTAGCTAAATTCAAAATTTTCCGAACGATGGGATAATAAAGTCATCCTACTTTGACCAAATTTCGCAAATATGTTAAAACGGATTTAATATTAATAAAGGCAGAGTTAAGAAACGCTAGCATTAAAAACAGAAAAGTTTTGTAAGATATAGTGAACCTATCCTGACGGCTTCAACATTCCAGCAGCATGCAGTAAAAAGAGGACTATTTTTAAAATTTTAGCTCTATAGCTACAAAACAGAGAGTCTAAATCGGTGGTGCCCAAATGCCAAAAGCCTATCCCATGGGATTGGAACTCATAATTCTGCCGGCGTCACAGCTGACACATGCATAAAGAGAGAGAATACGTGTGTTCTACAAATAGCACGCTCGGCGGCTTGCTCTCTCTTACGACGCCTACTTTCGTCGTTTTCTTCTCTCGCAAAGCATTTGTTTGTTTGCTTGTTGCTCATGTTTCGCTGCTACGCACACAAGCGCAAAGCTTGATAATGTGAGTTTGGGCAGCACTGGTCTAAACGGACGGATAAAGCTTAATCGACTGAGCCGTTGCCCTGATCAAGATTATATATATGGTTTATGAATATTTCGAGGTGTTGCAAGCATTTGTGGAACAAGAATTCTACAAATATTCATTAAGTCAAGATTTACACTAGGATTCTAGGATAGAGAAGTAGAGGATCACAGGAGCAAACGACAATCGGGTGTTCGTCCCGGAACCGACGCAGTGTCCAGTTCACCTCGATCAATGGGAAGTCATCTTTTACAGCCTCAACAAGAAACCGTTACAAAAACAACAACAAACAATCTTAAAGCCATGTTTACACAAGCAAATAATTTGCCCAAAAATGTTGTTGAAAATTTGACTAAATATCCATGATTTTTTGCAGAACCTAAAACTAAAAAAAAAAAGGTAGCTTATTTGCCCTATTTGGCCAATTTGAAACAAAATTTGTTTAAATTATTTGCCTGTGGGACCTTAGCTTTAAACTTTGTTCAAACAGGCCACTAATTTGCACCTAATTGGTGACACATTTGTCCATAAAGCAATGATTGAGATTTAGGGGGACTTGCATCAAATATGGAAGAGAAGTTAGCTAATTTGACTCATTTAGAAAAATTGGCATTACAATTTGAGCAAATTATTTGCCTGCCTAAACAAAGTTTAAAGCTTAGGTCCCGCAGGCAAATAATTTGTACAAATTTAGTTGCGAATTTGTCTAAAAAGCAACGATTAAGATTGTGATAATAACGATCTTAGGCCCATGTTCATACAGGCAAAAAATTTGCCCAAAATTTGTATGAAAATTTGACTAAATATTTATGAGTGTGAATTTCGCACAGCATAAAACTAAAACTATGCTTCCAAATATGACAAAAAAGTTAGCTTATTTGTTTTATTTAGCCAATTTGGAAACAAATTTGTTCAAATTATTTGCCTGTGGAAACTTAGCTTTAAACTTTGTTCACACAGGCAAATAATTTGCACAAAAATAGTTGCAAATTTGCCTATAAAGAGATTATACAGGACTTGAAACTTAAACCAACTATGATTCAAATTGCAAATTTGGCAAAAATGCAACGATTGAGATTGCAACAATGACGATGTTAAAGCATAGGCAAATAATTTGCCCAAAATTCTATAAAGTCTATAAAGCAATGATTGAGAATTTATGAGACTGGCAACTAATACTAAAAATACTATGGTTTCATACACAAATGTATAATTTGCTCAAAGAAGTTGGCTTATCTAACCTATTTAGACAAATTAACATTAAAATTTGCGCAAATTATTTGTCCTTTTGAAAGTAGCTTAAAGCTAGGGTTCCACAGGGTAATAATCAAAGAATTTGATCAAATATGGAAGAGAAGTTTCTTATGAAGCACCATTTTCATCTAAATTTTGGGCAAATTATTTGCCTGCGTCGACATAGCTTAAAGCTAAGATTCAGAGGCTAATAATTTGCCCAAGTTTTAATGCAAATTTGTCTAAAAACAATTGCAACTAAAACTATGCTTTCATACGTAAATAATTTGATCAAATATGGAAGAGAAGTTGGCTAATTTAGCCTATTTAAAAAATTTGCCTTAAAATTTGCGCAAATTATTTGCCTATGTGAACAAAGCTTAAAGCTAAGGTCCTACAAGGTAATAATTAAAGAATTTGATCAAATATGTAAGAGAAGTGCCTCATATAGCCTTTTTGAGCAACATAGCTTAAGGCTAAGGTTCCACAGACAAATAATTTGCACAAATTTGCTTGCAAATTTGTCTGAAAAGCCATGATTGAAGATTTTACGGGACCTGCAACTAAAACTATATATAATTTCATAGTTTAATCAAAAATGGCCAAAATTTCGATACTTTGGCCTGTTTAACTAAATTTTTATCTATATTTAGGCAAATTATTTGCCAAGTTCTATGGCAAACAAATTTGTACAAAATTTTTTTAAAAATTGCAAAATTTTCCTTAAAGCTTAGGCAAAATTATTTGCCCAAAATGTTTTTATGCAAATAATTTGCACAAATTTTAATGCAAATTTTTCTAGCTTTAATAATGATTGAAAATTTTGCAGAGCTTAAAACTAAAACTAAATATATATTATATTAAAATTTGGGGGCAAATTCTTTGCCAGTGGAACCTTAGTTTGACGCTCGCTTCTCTATACCTCTCAATCTTAAATCGTGTAAATACCGTCTTAATACTTTGGTAGCTGAACGATTCTTTGAAAAAATATAAATTTTGTTGTAACTATTTTAGTTTTGTTTTATTTAAAATGAGAAACCAAAACGACTGTTAAATCCGAGGGGAGATTCTATGCTAATGACTTGCACTGTGTATGTATGTAAGGACAACAGTTGTATGAAGGATATGTACACATACACACAAAACAGAAACAGAAACTAAACTTAAAACATAACTTTTATGTGTTGGACATAATATCAAAAAAGCAGGTGAATGGGGTGAGGAGGAGGGTTAAATTATGGTACAATTTTGAACCTGCCGCATGAATACAATTCTAAATACAATTTTCTGTTTTCAAGTAAATAAATATATTTTTGTTGTTGGTTTTTTTTTTCGTGTATAAATATGCCATTTGTTTATACATGGAAATATATATATGTGGGGATATATATATATATATTAATTATAATTGCGCTTTACACTTTTACACTTGGTTTACGGCTTTGATGTGGCATTCAAAAAAATATATATGTGTGTGTGTGTGTGTGTGTGTCTATGTCTATGTTTTATGCGCTCCCACAACACCTTGCTTGCTCGTCGTCGTCATCGTCGCCCCCTTTGTTGTTGTTGTTGTCGTCGTCGTGATCGTCTGTTTTTACAGCTCCAGCTGCAGCTCCGCTTTCAACTGCAACATTTTTTTGTTCGCTTATTCTTCTGATGTTTCAAATTGATCGTATCCTTCTGTTGCTCATTGGAGGCTGTGCGCAGCTTATGGTTCAAGACCTGCCCCGTTATGGATAGAAACATTTCCTCCACATTGATATTATCTTTGGCGGATGTTTCATATAGCTCAATATCCATTTGTCGCGCAAAGCGTTGCGCGTCCTCTGTTATGACCACCTTACGATCTGGATCGTCATTCTTGTTGCCCACTAAATGAACATAAAGAAGAGAAGATTAGAAGGTTACAGAACTCTTTGGAGTTGATCCACTCACCTAATACTTTGTTCACCACATCGCAGTTATTCTGTATCTCCTCCAGCCAACGGCGTACATTCGCAAAGGAATCACCATTCGTTACATCGTAGACAATGATGACGCCATGGGTGCCACGATAATAGGTACTGGTTATGGTACGAAAACGCTCCTGTCCAGCTGTATCCCATATTTGCAATTTCACACGTAGGCCATTTATGACCACGGTACGAATTTTGAAGTCCACTCCAATTGTGGTTATATAACTGCCCGAGAAGGTGTCATCGGAGAAGCGTATTAAAAGCGAGGATTTGCCCACACCTGTGTAAGGGATTATGAAGGAAAAGATAAGAGATTAATAAATTAAGCAACAACAGCCACAAGAAATAGAAAGAGAAAAGCGATTATTGTTCGCTGATATATGATTCATTCGTGGCCAATAAGAAAATCTAATTGACCTGTAATGAATGCCTTTGTACGGTATGTAGAATTCTTTCACTGATTCTACAGAATTTTCTACTGATTTTAGAAACTTTAGAAAATCTTATAGTAATTCTTGTAAAATTTCTGATTTTATAGAATCTTCTACAGATTCTTCTTCTAATTCTAAGATATATTCTACTGATCCTAGAAAATCTTCTACGATTCTAAATTCTATAAAGTGTTATACTGATTCTAGAAAATAAGAGAATCTGTCATACATTCCATAAAATCTTTTATTATTTCCAGAGAATCTAATACTACTTAAACTTATCTATCTTTTTGTAACAAGATTAAGTTTAGTTAGAGTTGCAGACAAGGATCAGAGTGCACGTCAACTACACTTGAGATGCGTTCATTTATATACACGTTGTAAATCTTTTATTGATTCTAGATAAACCCAAACAAATTCTTGAGAATCTTCTACCAATTCTAGAAAGTTTTGTTTTCTAATTTTAGATAATCTTTAATTAATTTTCGTAAATTGTTTACTTATTGGAAAGCATTTTTTAAGGATTCTAGAAGAACTTTACTGGTTTTGAGAATTTTCAACTAATTCTAGAAAATCTTGTTTAAGTTCTATTGAATCTTCTTAAGATCTGCACTGCATTTTGAATAGATTCAGTTTGTCTTTCATTTGAAATAAAATTAACTGCATTAAGTTTGCTTTGAATGAATTCTGCTTGAAAAGGTTAGCATTTCTTTAGTCACTTGAATAGGTTCAAGCCATACAGTCATACAATTTTAGTTCTCTCCAAAATATCAGTCGGAATCGATCGCTATTGCTTAGTTCACATATAATTTGCTAAATTATCAATAACACAGCCCAACAGTGATTTTGGTGCAGGTCTATTTTTAACAGATTATGTTAATATACACTTCACTGAACAAAACTGTATCATTGGTTTTGTTCAATCAGCTCTTGTTTCCAAGATATCGCGGAAAAAACAAAAAGTCGACGTTTTGGCACTCTAGGATTTATGGAGGCCACACTAGGCATAATTATTTGAATTTATGAACAAATTGCGATAAAGTACATATCAATGCAAATTTTAAAAATCATAGCCGCTATATTAGTACAGCGGAAAGTGTCTAAATTGCCCTCTAAAGGCAGACATTTTTTCGATGTATAGCATTTTTTTATAGCCCGTTAAAGCTAGCGCAGTTATTGAATTAATACTTTCGCCATAGACAAACCTATGATCTAGTTTTGTGATTTTTATGGCGATTTAATCATTCAATTTGGCAAAATTATAGCCTCTTAAAGACGAAATTACATATGGGCATTTCCGCCAAATGGTAAGCCTGGACCGAAAAATAAAATTTAATGACATTTTAATATTTAATTATTTAACATGCAAAACGTATGCTATGTTTACAAAATCTCTTGATTGCAATCAATTAAGAAGAAAAAAAATGCATAGAGACCAAAAAAGTTCGATTAACGGTTAATTTTTATCTTGCTTTTTCTAACCGTACGTTCGCGACCCGTACGTTCGCGATCGGTAATTAATTCAATTTAAAAAAAAACAATCGAGATTTTTTTCTGTGTAAACACTCGATAGAAAGCTACATTAATCCTCTTTTATAATAAATTAATAGCTTTAGAATATTCCGTTCCATTTCGCAGAATTTTGCACTTCACTCGATTAAGCCAAAGTCGACTTCTATTCCGCGTACGTTCGCGACCTCATGTTTATTGCTATTATTATGAAATCTGAAACTTGATGAACCCCGTGTTTTGCACTAAACACAGAGCTATCAAAATGATATCAAATCGCAAACACAAAAGTGGGAATAATTTTTGTTTTCTGTCTTTTTTAGTCTTTTTTGTACATCAAAACAGTACGAACGTACGTTCGCGACCCGCGGAAATGCCCATATTTAAATTTATGGGAGGAAAACTAGATTTGTAATTCAAATATTTATAGGAACTTTGAAAAGACTACTTGTTTTAACATATAACTTTAAAAAAAAAGGGCAAATGTTAAATAGCATTCAGGGAGAAAATCAACTTCAAGGCAAACCTAAAGTAAACAAGCAGACTTTGTTTTATAAATTGTACAAAAATTTTAAAAATCTTGGTTTAAGCCAGACAATCATGGCATGCAGAATAAAAAGACCTTGCTTCCACGATTCGGATCTGTTTTGTTATATTTGCGGGGAGTACGTATTTCAAGGAAATAGATTCAATATAACAAAAAATGAGCAGCTAAACTATAGCGCATACTTTGGATTTCCTATTCGCAATCAGGATAAACAGTGGGTGCCTCACATTGTATGCAAAACTTGTAGAGAGCATTTGAGACAATGGGCAAAAGGAAAAAGAAAAAACTTAAAATTTGGCGTGACAATTTCTGATTTTCTGATTTTCACGAAGTGAAATTGGAAGACGACAATCACGAGACTGACCCTAGCTTTTTACACATAATAGATTTCCAAAGCCCTCAGTTATTTAACCAAATGGAATTGAATGACCCTATTCGAGATCTGAATTTGTCAAAAGAAGCAGCCGATCTACTTGCCTCTATGCTTCAGGAAAAAAATCTGCTGGAAAATGAGGCAAAAATTACTCATTATAGGACAAGAGAGAAAAACTTTCTTCGATATTTTACTCCGCTGTACTTATATAGCGCCTAGCGAAACCAGTTTTGGAATCAGTGAACATAAACTTATCATATTTTTAAGGCCACAGGGCTGCACCTCACAAAGATGGTCATTTTGTTGGCCTGTGTAATTCGAGAAATGTGAAAGACGGAATAGGGTTATTTAAATGCCTATAATGAATGCAGAAAATCGGAGCATCACTTAGGTTAGGTTAGGTTGCGATGGCCTCACTTAGGCCACACTTTGGCCCCATTGCGATGCCATATTTATTTTCTATTAATCCTTTTTATACCCTTTCAAAGGGTATTATAATTTTGCCCAGAAGTTTGCAACGCACAGAAATATTCATTTCCGATCCTATAAACTATATATATATTCTTGATCAGGGCGACGAGCTGAGTCGCATCCCGCTTCAGCAATTATTAGTTTTATATGCTTTTACACATATTTGGAAGTTTTGGACAAAATCGGATGACTATATCTTATAGCTGCCATAGGAACTATCCGTCGAAAAGTGGGTTTTATTTAGAAAATTTTTTCTTAATCTCTGATGTATTAAAACATTTGCAAGGGTATATAAACTTCGGCAAAGACGAAGTGTGCTTGGTCCAAACGAGAAGAACTAAAAGGGGTTCTCGTTACTGAACCATTGTGTGGACAGAATAAATTTGAGTAGAGCTGGGATATCTAGCCCGAATGTCTTTCAGATGTGGATTAGCAGAGGTTCACCAAGTGTTCTGAGTTTCTTCCTACTCAAGGCGGGGCAATGGCACAGAAGGTGTTGTACCGATTCCTCCTTTTCTTTGTTTCCGCAACTTCTGCAGAAGTCATGGTAAGTGACGCATAGGCGTGCTGTTGGTCTACCAATAAGGGTCCCCACTCGAAGTGATAAATTAAATTTATGCCTCAAGGATTCAGGAATTATTCACTTATTGACACTTTGGTTAAAAAACAGTTGGTCGTTTTGAATCGCAAGGATTTACATCCTAGCACGAAAAGTAATTAACTTATAAATATTGTGCTAGTCACAACTATAAAATACATTTGGCAAAAACATGACGGTAGAAAACACTAAATTAGTTATTATAACATAAAACCTAATATAAGGAATAATCACATTAAGAAAATTATAGTTAAAATTAAGACATAATATTAAAGATTTGAACATTTTTTAGATAGGTGGTATACAATAACTTAATTGGTACAACTTTTTTTTTTTTTTTAAGTTTATGTGGTGTTTAGGTGACTGGAAATTTTGGCCTTAAATAGAGATGCGCTAGTAATTGTTTTAAGGGTATGGGGTAGTTGGTTCCAGAGTCGAACGGCATGGATAATGAATTGTTTATCAGAACTTTTTAGCCTGGTCTTAGTACAAATTAGGTTTTATGTCCTTTGTGACGCACTAAAGCTTAACATAGAGAAAAGGTAGGACGGTTCCTTAGTATAAATTATTTTGTGAAGCATGGTTAGGACCCTTAAGGATATGAACGATTTCAGTGTCAAATTAAATAATTGGTTTGCAAAATCAGTAATGGGATTCCTTGGTCTGATGTTGAAAACATATTTCGCAATATTATTAAAAAGGACATTCATTTTATTAAAGCTAAAAGCATCGCATTTTCCGAAGACTTCTACCCCATAAAACACTGAAGAGATCAAGTAAGCCTTGGCAATTAGGAGTCGGATTTTTTGAGGTAGATACGTCCTTGTCAAGTTAAGCTGTCGTAGCATTCCATAGGTTTTCCCAACTGCCCATGAGAGCGTTGTGCTAAATAAGAAACCAAGATTGACAGCTTGGTCAACATACTCGATGGGACAGTCATCAATTTTCAAAATCGAAAAATGTTCTGGGTTTAATTTCTTCTTGTATATTATTAAACATTTAGATTCTAAAGGGTTGAGCCCAAGTCCATTTTCTTTCGCCCATTTGTTTATACATTGAAGCTCGTTATTGCACACATTTATACACTCACTAATTTGGCTTAACGGATGTTAGTAAACATACATTTGGACATAGTCTGCATACATGTGGACTTCACTATTTGACAATACACAAGGGAGATCATTCACCTAAATGGTGAATAACAATGGGCCAAGGACGGAACCTTGCGGAAAACCTCGCTTGGTCGGAAGAAAACATGAAACCTCAGATGACGTAACAACAGCTTGACGACGATTAACAGAAGCTTAACCGATGTATCTGAAAAATTGTATAGTTTAGATAATTTAGTGCAGAGGATTGTCATGATTCACGGTGTCAAAAGCTTTGCTGAAGTCAAGAAGAGTAAGTAAAGTGACAACCCCCTTGTCCAATTTTCTTCTGATATCTTCTGTTATTTTAAGTATGGCTGTTGTACTGCTCCTTCCACTGCGAAAACCAGATTGGTTGTTATTCAGCAAATTATTTGAGAAGAGGAACTTTTTTATTTGTGCAGCCATAAGCTGCTCAAAAGCCTTAGATAAAAAAGTTACTATTGCTATCGGACGGAAGTCATTCTTTGATTTAGGAACCGGAACTATTTTTGTAATTTTCCACATATCTGGGAAAGTTGAGTGAGTAAATGCTGAGTTAAAAATACAGGTTATATGGGGTAATATCTGGGGTAGTACAATTTTGAGGAATTTGGAATTTATGTTGTCAAGACCCACAGCTAAAACTAAAACTAATATTGCAGCTAATAGAAGATAGAACATGTAAGTACGGATTAGATGAGACACTAGTTACAGCTACATTCACAAAACAATTATTTAACTTATTTACATCTACTTCAGTGTTCTGGCAGGTATTTTTCTTACTTCCAATGCCTGCATTTTTAATTTCTTTCCAGGTTTGTTTGGAATTTATTGCTGCATTGAATTTGTTTCAAATATTTTTGCTCTTAGCCGAAGAAATCATTATGCAGACCGTCTGTCTCAATAATTTGAACTGTTCATAAGTATGACCTGTCCGGTACAGCCTCCACTTATGGTACGCAAGATTTCTCTTACGTATCCCTTCTTTTATTTTGTTATCAAACCAAGGTGGTTGACTAGATTTAATTATTTTCGATCGGAGCGGTACAGTTCTGTTCATAATAAAATCTAGATTTGATTGCAAATGTTCTAGCTGAGCGTTAACAGTTGGGAGGGAGTAGATTGTATTCCAATCGCATGATTGGCTGTTGGATACGCTTTTCTCATAAAGAAGGCAACGCATGTATGCCGACAACAATTTGTAATTGTTTTAAAAGTGTAAGTAACGTTGCTTGAATCTAAAACAAAACGGTTAATTCAAGTTATCGTTTGTTTTGTCGAGTTTGATTGGCTGAGAATGATCTTGTTTAAGAATCCACAAAAATTCGACTAGCCGAAGTTTTTGAATCATACTCCAACTGTACGGATTGTGTGAACGTGAATGAGAATCTTGTCTGTTATGTACATAGATTCTAAAGATATATTCGCAATTTTTTTTTTAAATACATTTTAAACCAGTTCTGATCTAGTTTGAACCAGATTCCATTTTTTTTTGTGAAAAATTTATGAAAAAAGGCCGTAAAATATATAAAAACTCCAAACCAAACATTTTTAGTCTATGAAAATCGGTATAAGTTTCTATCTTTTTGAAAACAGAAAAGAACCGAAAATACATCAAATTTTGATCAGGGAACAGTTTCGAAAATAAACCAGAACCTTTAACCGAAGCATTAGAAACGGTTTGTAGTGAAGTCAATTTTTCTAGAATTTTTTCTCTGTTCATTTACGATTTTGATTCTGTGAATTTCCCCCATCCACGCCAGTGATTCCAAGAATTAGAACGAAAAGTGTAAGCTTGATATCTTTTGCCCGTTTTCTTAATATACCCCTTGTACGTTTTGGTACAGGGTATCTCAATATATCGAATGACGTGATTACTGGAGTTGAGTACCAGGTACTGGACGTCATTTTTCTGACAAACTGTTATATTTATTATCACAACAATAAGCAGGAAGCCTCTCCGCCTCAGCGTTTGCCTGCTCTCATTACCAGCCCTGTTATTGTTGTTGTTGTTTGGCGCATTCCTTGGGGATCAAGTTGATTACTCACAATAATCTAGAAACGGCCCACACTTTAGCCTTTATATGGCTAAATGTTCAGCACTGACTTAATAACAGCTGATGCGTGTTTTTTTGTTGTTTTTTTTTTTTTGCGGCTGCACCCCTTAAGAATATGGGCTAATTATAAACATTAAACAAAAATCTTATACTAATTGTTATTTCCACACACACTTACCACTGTCGCCAATTATAAGCAATTTGAACAGATGATCAAAGCCGCGTGCCATTTTTGTTGTGGCCTGCAATAATTTACAGTTGCAAAAATGTGTTTCTTCTGGTTGTTTGCCTTGCCCGAGCTTTTGGCCCTCTCGCTCACTCACAGGCAGCCGGCTCTGGTTTTGGGTTTTATGAAAATGTGATAAAAAAAAACACAAAAAAAAATCTGTTGTTCTTGCTGCTGCTGCTGGGCGGCTGTGGCTGCTTCTGCTGATTTTTTGTTGTTGTTGTGTGATAAGCTGACGATTGTTATTAGTGTTAATTTATGTAAGTTTTTTTTTTTGTAGCTTGTTATTGAATTTCCTTTTTGACTCTGCTGCGGCTTTGCGTCGCGTCTCACTCTATGTGCGCGCGTATGTGTGTGTGTGTTTTATCATCAATTGTTTTGTGTGTGAGAAAAAAAACTGAATTGGAGTATAAAACCTTGCTGTTGTTGTTGTCGTTGTTGCTGCTACTGCTGGCACTTTTCACTAGATGTTGTTCTAAGTCACTAACTAATTTATATTGAAAGCAAACGCAAATTGTACAAAAAAAAACGGCAGTTCGTCGACCTTCTTTCGTTTACTTCACACACACACAAAGTCACAGACGTTGCTTTTGCTCCTTTTTTTTTTGTTAAATTTGTTGAATTTTTGTACAAATACTGGCAGTGTGACCGTAAACTGCAAACGGTGAAATACTGATCAAACGTATCAATTAGGCAGACCGTTTTTGGTTTTTTAGAGAATACTTTTAAAATACTTAATAATACAAAAATGGGATTTTAAATAAAAAATAAATTCAATAATAAAACAATAATAATCATTTTAAACGAAGCCATTGAAGAAGCTAAAACTTTTAGACTTTTTACTTATGGCGAGGCCATACTAAAACAAATTCAGGTATGGCAAGCTCTCAGCTCGCTCAATGTTTAAGCTTGCAAGTCGTCAATGTGTTGCGAAATGTTTGAAAGCTCTCAGCTTACAATACTAGGTAGCCCGCCATGGGCCAAACGGGACTGACACCAGCGTTGCCAGTTAAGCTTTTTTACAGCCATTTCTTCTTTTTTTTACTTTTAACAAATTCTTAAAAGTGAGGAAGGTAAAAAATTGGATAGAAAAAGTAAAGTGTCATAAAAATGTAAAAAAAAATCGATAGGAGACCTCCTTCATATCTAATAAACGCTTTAACCGATTGCTTCCTCCTTCTGTACCCGGTAATATAAAGCTTTCTGGAAAATTTATTAGGATGGTCACACAATTTGTACCAGTTTCTCCGGCACCCATTATTGGGACACCTAGCATTCGCTCCTGAATAATTCTTATTTTATGCAAATTGGAAACAGCCGCTGTACCATAAACTTAAAATCCATTTTACCTTATTGGGGCCCCTTATAGACTTATAAAACCTGACCTTGATTTTTTGAGCTTAATATCTACCCAAGCTTATTTTCTCTAGCTCTGATACATCTACTGATTCTAGTAATAGGGGTTTAAAAGCGTTTATTCAAAATTACTCTAAGGTATTATATTTATGGGGAATGCAAAGAAAATGCCAGGACATAAATCCCGTCTATTAATGAAAGAGATAAAGCTTGACTTAGCTGAGTTTACCATGAGGTTCCATCTGAATGCCCACTTTTCAAACACTTCCATATATTCATGATTGACGCATGAATGACGTATTACTATAAAGTCAAATGGGTCTTTCAAACATTTTACCAGGAGGACTCAGCGTAGAGAAAACGGCTCAGCACACTTCCTTTAGGGCAGAGATGGGCGCGTCGCGACGTACCAATGCACACACCAAGCAGCGCGTGCATTAGGCCTCTGCCGCGGCCGACTGCACAAATCACACGTACGCTATAAGCATTGACAGCTACTTATATTTGCTTGTGCTTGTATGCGTGTGAAAAGTGTGACGGTATGTGTGCATACCCATCTCTGCTTTAGGGACATCCTCTAATCTTTCTACTGCTGGAACTATAGCCTTTCTTAAGTACTGTACAAAATCTGCCTTTCTTTCAAAGATTTTTGAAAGAATTACCGCCATTTCAAAAGTTTATATACAAATTTTGATTGTAGTTTTGCATTGATTAATAATATTTGTAGCTTCTTTGTGTCTCTGTCTAGCTTATATTAAATGTTGATTTAGCTTGTTTATGGCTAAAAGAGTTGACATCACTGTTCGCTCAGGTCTGGCCAAATAGAGAGGACAGAAAAATGTGCTTGTTTTGGCTTTTTGTACTCAGCGATTCGCACGCTTATAAATTCGACTAACGTCTGTGTGAAAAACACGAGTGACTTTAAACTAGATACATAAAAAAGAAACCACACATCAAAGCGAAGCGATCTAAAAGCCGCTATGACCAAATCGTAATTTCCCAAATGCAAACAGCTGGAAACATTGCAAATAATTTTGACCAGCCGCCGAAAATATATATTTACTTGCTCTTGTTGCGCGGACAACTAAAATGGAGTTCCAGCATGGATATGTAAAAAACCCGCCCTTTAATTAAGTCCACAAAAAATGACAAATTTTTGTTTATGTCAAGTGCCCTCCTTCTTATTACCTAACTTTTGGCAAGCAACCTATCAGTCAACACGTTCTTTAAGTTTGTGCACCAGAACTCGATTATTATTTTTTTTTTTTGTGAAAATTAATTAAAATTTTTTTTCGTAATACCAAAAGTAATTATGAAGGAAACATGTTTGGTCAATTGCCTTTTTGATAGAAAATTAAATATAAAAAAATAATCATTTTTTGGTTATATGACGTCAATCAAAAAAAAGTAAGATATGGGAGTGAGTGAGCCACTTTGCCAAAAAGTCGGTTTTGATGCCGTCAATCAATTTTCACTTTTCATTGATATTTCTTAGTTCAGAATATGAGTAAAATTGTGTAATTGCTTAAAAACACGAATTTTAAACTTTTAAAAGGTCGGCTCAAAACCCCCCACAAATTTTCAGAGTGCCAAAAAATCACTTTTTTTTAAAATTTAAAGTTTAAATTAAAATAAAAAAGTACCAAAAATTTGTTGTTTTCTTTAAACTATTTATGAGCAATACAAAATTTATGGATAGAAAAAATATTGATTTTTGGCGAAGTTATGTTTGAAAAACAAAACTATGATTATTATATTTTTGAAAAAAGTTAATGTGAAAATGTGTAACGTCCGCAACGGCAAGAAAATACTCAAAAAATTTTTTTTTATTTGAGGTGGAAATAGGTGTTTATAATTATTGCCTGCTGAGTCTGAATCTGGGCTTTAAATTGCTCTAGGTTGTCGAGAATCCGAAAAACATAACCTCAAAGTAACAAAAAGTGTGTTTAAATAATATTAATATTAATAATTGATAAATATCGATAAAAATCGGTATTTCCAACATCGGAAAATGAAAACCCAAATGAATTCGAGTTTTATCATTACAAACTGAATTTCAAGCCAATCGGATGAGAAATAATTTTTTTGCAAGCAGAATTTTACGGAAATTTTCCTAGTGGGCGGATTTTTCAACATCTGGAAAACACGTGTCGAACTATTTCGCGTACTAAGCTTACAAACCCAGTTTCAAGTCAATCGGATATAAAAAAAAATTTTTTTATACTATTTGGGTCAATGGAAAAAGTGTAACGTCCGCAACAGCTCAAAAATTAAGATACTTTAATAACGGGACCACTTATCATTCTTTTGAAAGCTGGGTTGAATTGACATTAGACTTTTTTTGATTATTATGCAAAATTCGCTAAAAAATGTGAAAATGCACATAAGCCTCAAAGTCGAATTCCATTTTTTGTAACGTCCGCAACGGAACTTTAAACAAGCATAACTTCTTTTTCAAAAACAGACAACCTATTATCTTAAATTAGGTTTGAAAGTACTCCCAAAGAACTGCATTTTGCACCAAAAGTATTTCAAATATACCAAAGTGGACGCCAGCTGTGTCAATTTTAAGAAGCAAATTTGCGTACAAATGTAACGTCCGCAACGCAGGATTAGCCCATATCATCTCACGGTAGCGCTCACCATTCACAGTTACGTTACGATTTCCATCATCTTTGAAGAAGTACGGTCCAATGAGGCCAGCAGCCGATAAACCGCACCAAACTGTGACTCTTGCAATGTTTCCGGCTGATATTCACTCCAAAATCGACAATTCTGCTTATTTACGTACCCATTGAGCCAAAAATGAGCTCGTCGCTGAACACAATTTTTCGGTTAAAAAGTGGATCTTCGGCTTCGGATCTTCGAGGGGAAACACAAATATGTATAAATTTGGTAAAATTGTATGGTAGGGGTGGGAGTGTGGGGGTGTTTAGCCACGCCCATTTTATCAATTCTCACATCTAACGGTTTTATAAAACACATCCCACTTCCCGCCCACATCACCTTCACATATCACCCACTTTCCAGTGGGCATCTCGGCGGTATTTCCAACATCGGAAAATGAAAACTCAAGTGAATTCTTATGTTGACCCTACACACTGAGATTGAAGCTAATTGGATGAAAAATAGTTTTTTGCATGCAGAATTTACCGGCCATTTTCCTAGTGGGCGGATTTTCCAAAATCGGGAAAACATGCCGAATTATTTCGCATGAAAAGTACAATTTTCCCCCCCAACGCTTTTCCGACTTTTCCCCCGGGTGGAACTTTGCAAAACCTCGTCTTAGGCTGTGAGATGATTGCCAATCAGTGAATCGGTCAGTCAGGACACTCTCCTTTAAAGAGACTGAAAAGGCAAGGAAACTGAGGGCTCCAAAATCTTGAATTTGAGGGTAAGTGGTGGGTGTGCAATCAGACAAACGTGGACCTTCAAAGAGTTAATCTGGTGATTCTCCGTAAATGGTTGCATCACTCGCCATTTCTTTCCCGTTGAATTACCCAGGCTTTGGCTTTGCTGCATCTTCACACAGAAATCCAGAATGTAGAGAGTATAATAATAGAGAAGGCAATCATTGTTCCGGATCGGTGAGCTTGCGCATACACAACACACCACTGGCAGATGGTTAAGCATCACCTCGGCGGGCGGCAGATTGTCTTTCTGGGGCGGTTCACCCTGCTCCTTGTTCTGCTTACCGCCAATTCAATTGAGTCAATTTCGATGTGAAAGAGGCACGTCAGATCTCGCAACTGTAGACCCACATGCTGATCCACCAGATGGGCCAATAGCTGTTTGGGTAAGATCCACTGATTGCAGTGGCCCACCGATCATTTCTTTGACTTTGAGGACCAATAAGCCAGCATGAAGGGACGATAAAAACTCTTTCCCGGCATAATGAATAAACAAATAAAATCATTGAATTGAAATAATCAAGTTCTCTAAGATCGACGAGTTCATACAGACAGATGGACTTGTGTACAACAAATATACTTTATGTGGTCGGAGAGAAGCTTGGCTTGGCCCCGTGGTCACGTACATGTGGTCGGAGGTGCTTCCTTCTATGCCTCCTCCTTTGAAAGGTTACAAAAATTTACTTAATACAACTTTCTGGGTTTGCTTTATACTTTGCGAGAGTGTAGGAGTATCTCTGTCTGGCATCTACCTATCCCAGCCAAGTGTGACCAATGGTTGCTGCCCCCATTGCATGAGAAGGAAGGGGATTAAAAAAGACACAGCTATCTGGCAAGAGGTATGTGAGACGACAAGGCACTGCAGAGGCGGCTGGACCTAAGCCATATCACAATAGTTGAGCCTAGTGCAGTTGAATCCTCCTTAGTCTGCGGATTCTAAGAGTTCTGATTGCATGTCCATTGGCTTCATGCCTGCCTTCTGTGCTTTAGTAAATTTTGTTGACAATTGTGTGTCTTTTATCTTTCCAGAGAACTAGCCAGACTTTGGGCCTAAACGCGTCCCAAGGCCACTGCTTTCACACATTTCTAGCTGTTCTCTTATGACTCTGCCGTATATGGCCCACTTAAGCGTCAAGACTTGGTTGGACTTTTTTCACTTCACTTTTAGCAAACAACAAAAAAAAAAATAAATGTATATACATAACTCCAGGCAGTTTGCCTCACATTAAAAAAAATGTTTTATTCCGGAGAACTCTTCCTTAACGCACACTATTTTTTTAAAAGGATTATCCACTACACACGATTCTTTCTTTCCAATTTAAGCCTTGACAGCGTATTTACGCTGAGGGAAGATGGAACGCTTGCGGATCTCCTTGAGGGTCTTGCGGTTGGCATCGCGCGGTGACAGAGCCTTGCGCATGGCGCGAGTCTTCTTTTTGCGCAAATCCAGAGGCTTGTACTTCTTGTTCTTGAACACCTTGCGCAGATTCTCCTTCTGCTTCTGGTGCATGACAATGTAGACGCGAGCGATGGCCTTGCGTACCACACGGCTGCAAAACAAGAAAATCCAAAATTGTAAACACAACAATAAGAAATTTGCCGATTTGTACTTACATCTTGGAGAGCTTAGAGGGAGCTCCACCGGTCACCTTGGCCACACGCAAGTTAAGCAGCTCATTCTTGAGCTCATCCAATTGCTTGGTGAGCTCCTTCTTGTCCTTAGTTCTCAATTCTGAGCACTTAACCTTCACCTGGATTGAGTAAAGATAGTAAAAACAATGTTATTAAACAGAAATAATATGATTATTAATTAATAAGCCATTGAGGCTTTATATAAAACACATTTGTTTAACAAATCATTAAGGGATGGCGTTTATTTTTGTAAATTAAATTTTAGCACAATTTGCAGTACCAACCATTTTTCTCGCTGGTCACGTCAAAAAAGAAAGATGGAACCAATGAACTAGTTGATGTCAAACAAAATCGATAATCGATTTGGTGCGATAGACAGTCGAACTGGTTCAGTGCGGTGTGTTTTTCGATAAAAAGTAGATGTGGCAACCCCGCGGTTGAGAGTCCGCCAGTTTTGATTCGACATTTATTCCATTCCAAGGCACGAAATCCTTCCTAAGTAGATACCAAAAGGATACGGCCTCATTCTAATCAATAGTCGTCCTCAAGCCTGAGCAGGTGAACTGCTCACATTCAAGAATGTCTATAATAAAATAAGGCCCGGCAAAACAAATGATATTGGCCTCTGCGATTTGCAAATGCTGCACCTCCACCTTCAATGCGTTGTGGCAAAAGGTTCTCCAGTGCTTTTGAAGGTTCCTCTGAAGTGCCCTTTGGTGCTGAGAAATTCAAATTAGATTTGCCGTTTAATTTTCAATTTGGGCTTTAGTATGACCGTTCAATGCCAAAATACCAAAAAATATAGTCCAGTGTGGCCTAAGAACCAAAAATACAGTCCAATGTGACCGTAAGGTTGTCGTTGCAAATGTAAACAAATCAGCCAGGTGGCAACTCTTAAGACACACTCATATTTATATATATTGTACATATGTTCCGCAATTTGTTTAAAACAATTTATTAAATGAGTTATCTGTCATAGCTAGCAAAAAGCAATAATAAAAACAACAACAAACAAACAAACAAACCAAAAATCAACCATGGCTGATAGAGCTATTAAGCTGCTAATTATAGGCGAAAGTGGAGTGGGCAAATCCAGGTAAATTTATTAGTAAATTGCTGCGTATATTCCATACACACACACACTCATGCCCTCCTCATTGTTTTCGATAGCCTCATACGTCGCTTTGTGGAGAACAAGTTCGATGAGCACCATGACGTCACAATTGGCATGGACTTCAAAAGCAAAGTCATGAATGTGGATGGCATTGACTATAAGGTGGCCCTGTGGGACACAGCCGGCGCCGAACGATTTCGCAGCCTCACACCCAGCTTCTATCGCAAAGCCCTGGGCGCCATCCTAGTCTATGATATAACAAATCGTGATTCTTTGGTCAAACTGGAGGCCTGGCTGGCCGAATTGGATAGCTATAGTGATAATCCCAATATAGCTATCATTGTGGTGGGCAATAAAATAGATCAGGAGCGTGTGGTGGATCGTGAGGAGGGTCGTAAGTTTGCACGCAAGCATCGAGCTCTGTTTATAGAGACTTCGGCCAAATGTGATCAGTTTGTCAGCGATGTGTTCAAGGATATTGTGGAGAAGGTCAGTTTGGTGGATTGTGGAAGAGAAGCTATATATTTATATAAGTTATATATCCTTACAGATAGTCTCTTCCGAGTATTTTGGCAATGGACAAAATGCAGCCAATGGCATGGAGATTGGCAACAATGAGGATCTGGACAGAGGAGCATCGACGTGTTACTGTTGATGTCTGTGGGGCTTACAAATTTATGTGTGTGTGTTTAATTTTTTTTAATTTAAACGTTTCAATATATCATTAGCATAAAGTCAACATGGGACTTTGACTCTATATTCAGTTCAATTCAAATCAAATCTCAAATGCCTCATAAAACATAGAAATCAAATCAAAGAATTTCAGTTGAACCTCAAATTAACCCATAAATAGCTCTGTTTTTAGAGCTGGAACTTTAATTGCAACAGTTGGCAACACTGACACGCTTTCTTCGCTCGCTGAATGAGAGACGATTTGATCAGTTCATCTCTGATTCTTTGCTCAAAGGGTCTGTAAATAACAGTTACTTTTGAACAACGAAAAACCGTCAACAGTAAGTTGATCTTCTGTTCCACTGAACCCGACTATTTTAAAAATCCTCCTGTTGACTGAGTTATTAACTAAGGAACTAGTGGCGGATCTAGAAATAGGCTAAGAAACTATTTAGTTGAGTAATTTATGGTCTTCACAAAGATCGAACTTTATAAATCTCAGTTGAAAAGACTCAGGACAGCATAAACAGAGAGAGAGTCAGCGTGAGAGAGAACGAGAGAAGGCATACAGATGTTCGCACACGGAGCGGACGCATACATACGAAGAAGACCTTTTGAATGCGTGAATTTTGGCAAAAGGGCCCGTGACAGACCTGACAGGAAAAATAAAAAAAAGGAGTGAGTGTCGTAAACACTCTCGAGGCTTTGATGTGAAACATGATGCTTGGCTTAATGGTACATAAATCAGCAAGGGCTCTCTTTCGAAAGAAGAAAACTAAAGGAGAGTTGAAATACCAACAACAAGATCACTTGTTGCTGAGTTCTTTACTTTTTTTCAGGTAATCTTGATTATTGTACTGATCTGTAGAAAAATGATGATGTTTCACTCAAGGTAAGATTCCAGATACACCCAGGCCATCCCACCCAAATCCCTTTCTACCCATATCTCTACCCATATCCCACCTAGATCTCACCCAGATCCCTCCCAGAAACCACCTTGAACCTAGATCTAACCTATATAAATCCAACCCAGATCCCACCCAGGCCCCACCCATATCTCAGCCCGATCCCATCCAGATGCCACCACGATTCTACCTTCAAATCCTACCCAGATCCCACCTTGATCTCATCCCGATACCACCCAGATACCGCCCATATAAGACTCCACCGAAACCCTCTTAAATACCACCAGATCCCACTAAGATCTCACCCACATCTTTCCCAGAACCCACTCAGCTGCCCCTCTTCAGCATCTTTCCTATCTCTTCGCTTCCCTCTCTGACCATTCTCTTGTGTTTTTGTGTGTGTGTTTGCCGGGAAACTGTGCAAAACAACAACACAAAATATGAACGACGTCAGCGTCACGTGACGTTACTCCTATGTACTAAAATCGTCAGTATCGATGTTTCACATCAAAAAGAAGCTCTCACCTTGGTATACAAATCAGCAATGGCAGTTTGTCAGAAGAAGAAAACCATTATACAACTAAAACGGTTTGATGCTGCTCTCTCAAAAGTTGTAGGAGTACGCTCTATATTGTTCTCTCGTTGTTGTTGTGGTAGTTTTCTCAGTAAATTAATGATCTTAAACTCTTCTCTGCCTCTCTCTCCGCCTAGATGAAAGCGAGGGCTATCAGGAAATCTTTAAAGTGAGGCACTAAAGGGCTGCGCATCACGGTTGCAGCCGTTCATAGTCTATTTTTACTGAGCTGCTTATAAACAGACTATCTTTCTTTTGATAGTTTCCATGCTTTTAGAATCATAAAATAATACTGTTGGCAAAAATACAGGGAACTTGTTTATAAACCAAAAAACCTTTATCTAACGTTCGTTACAATTTCAAAAAAAGAGTGTGTGTCATGAGACCCACGGTACGAGCGAAGCTCTTTACGATGAATCCGAATTAAGGAATAGGAAAAGACACATTTGGATTCTGTATAAATAAATGTTAAATTATCAAATATTAGGTCACTCTCAAATCACTGTTAAGTCACAGTTAAGTCACTGTTAAGACACTGTTAAGTCACTGTTAAGTCACTGTTCAGTCCCTGTTAAGTCACTGGTAAGTCCCTGTTAAGTCACTGTTAAGTCACTGTTAAGTCACAGTTAAGTCACTGTTAAGACACTGTTAAGTCACAGTTTATGTCACTGTTAAGTGACTGAAATGTCACTGTTAAGTCACTGTTAATGCACTGTCAAAAAAAAAACATAGTTTTCAGCACAGAATTCACAACTTGACCTTAATGCAGCCACTATTTGCACCCCCACTCCCCGTATACCCACCATATCCCCACCTAGACAACTCCAGATCCCCACACGATCCCCAGTAGAGCCCCACCATATCCCAAGTAGAGCTCACCAGATTCCCACCAACTCCCTACCAGATCCCCACTTGATCTCCACCAGAACCCCACCAGATCTCCACCATATCCCCACCAGATCACTACCTGATCCCAAGCAGATCTCCACCAGATCCCCACTAGATCCCAACCAGATCGCCACCAGATCCAGAACAGATCCCCACCTGACCCCCACCTGCTCCCCACCGGATCCCACCAGATCTCCACCAGGTTCAAGATTCACTCCCCCCGTGTGACGTCCGTAAAAGAGCTTCGCTCTAACATGCTGCAAAGTCTTCTTTCGGTATTGTCCTTAATTTCTACTTCCTTTCTGGTTCTATCTCGTTTATCGATTCAAAACGGTGGCGACGGAGCGATCTCTTGCGTGGTAGCCCAAATGGTTTTAATTATCATATAATGTTATGGCTTAAAACTTTTGCTGGAATTTCCCTTAACCTTAAAGCCAATTAACTGCAAGTTTTCAAAAAATCAAAGAAAAATTCAAGAAAATATTTATAAAATAAAGTGCGGATGCATTCAGTATGTTTATTTTGATCATAATTGACAAAAGTTAGTTGAGAATTTTGTGTGCCATTTCACTCTTCAAGATCTTATTAAGACGTATTACTTGATATACGCTGTTATAGGAAGGTGGTACTGGTTTGGCCTGATTCACGGCTTCGGCTTCCGTTACTGAAATAAAATCGTTCTGCTCACAAATAACAGTTTTTCGAATTGAAAAAGTTTTAAATTTAGATCGCATACAATTTCCCATGCAATGTTTCCGAAAATTATTCATAAATTAAACGTAGTGCCTTTGACATAAAGTAATAACTGATCAACTATTTCTAAAATAACCTCTTGGTCTCAATGAAACATTTTTTAAAGATTACAAATTCAATTTTAAATTAGGGTCTAAAAGTAACGAAATAGCTAAACCATGTTGGAAAAATTAAAAGATTTTTAGCTAATTTATAGCCAATAACTAAATAGCTAAAATGGCCACACTGAGAGAGAAAAAACGGTTATTTATTTCCTCTGCCTGGAAGGATTTACTTTAATAACAATTTATTTTCCAACACAAAACAAAACATTCTTAATTCTAAGCCCTTTGACTCTTGCCATAGTCAAATAACTTGGGTATCACATCTCCACACTTGGCCGAGATTTTAATATCGGCCAAATGATCGGCTCGCGTGGCTCCTATATTCACAATGGCCACGGGCAATTTCAAATCTTTGGTCTGCAGCACTATACGATATCCAGAGAAGACCAGTAGACTGGAACCGAGCACCAGTAGGCCCTCACTTTGGTACACCAATTCGGCTATCTTGTCCACACGCTCTCGTGGCACACAATCGCCAAAGAAAACAATCTCTGGCTTCAAATTGCCACCGCAGTCGGGACACACAGGTATCTGAAAGTTGTCCACATAATCGGCTGGAATATCCACATCACCATCGGGTCGTATCATATCGGGGGCATTGCGAAAGGCTGGATTTATGGTCTCCAGTATGGACTGAAACTCATGACGATCGATGCGATAGTCGCAGGTTAAACATTTGACCACAAAGCCACTGCCATGCAGTTCGAGCACATTTTGGCTGCCCGCCTTGGAGTGCAGGCGATCCACATTCTGGGTGACCACCGCCTGAAGTCTAAGCTCACGCTCGAAACGGGCCAAAGCATGATGGGACTTATTGGGCTGTATGGCAGAGAAGTTGGGCCAAGCCACAAAGTTGCGTGCCCAATAGCGTTTGCGTATTTTCGAAGATTTAACAAATTCCAAATGTTGTACGGGTTTGTGATTCGTGCGGGCATAGAGACCCACGCCCTCGGAGCGATAATCGGGTATGCCTAAAAAAACCAAGCATTAGTAATATATATTGGCATATTTGATTACTTACCAGATTCAGTGGATATTCCGGCCCCGGTCAAGACCAAAATATTGGGTTTTGAAATTAAAAAGTCCTCCAGGCGTTTGATATCGTCCTCCAGAGCGGGTTTGTGCTGTGGCACATATTGCTGTTTGGTGTTAGTTGAGTTTATTAAACTATAACGAAATCTTAGCCAGTTGCTAAAACGCATTTTTAATTGTTTAGGTAATATTTGCCTTTCGATATTTTTCTATCGTTTAGTAAGACCATTTTCGACTACTTTTCGACTATTTCAGTTTTTGGTATTAGGGTGACCACCTTCCCAGTGTGACCATTTCCGATTTAGTATGGCTTGGGCAGCGGTCGCAGAGTTGTGAAATTTTTGCATTCGATTTGTGTTTATTGCATGCGTATGCATACAAATTGCATATTTAGCTAAAGCCCAGCTTTCAATTGTTGACACCAACATAAATTTGCCTAGACTTTTACTAAGCTCCCTGTTAAAAACACACATTCACGCTCCCTTGTGGCGTTTGCGCGTAGTGTGTGTGTGTGTGTGTGTGCGTGTAGAGAGTGTGTATGTGTGTGTATTTTGTCGGCTTTAATTTGCACGCACGCCAACGTTTACAGTGAGATTATAGAAAAGAAAAAAAGAAGGAGGAACCGGGAACACGACACTAAAGATGTCGTATCCACCGCGTGCTCCCATGCCGCCCTATATGAATGCCTCAATTCCACCGCCGCATGTAAGAGAGACACTCAAAAGTCTACACCTTCCATTTTAAATACTTAAATTTCTGTGTTTTCTGCTAAAGATGATGCAGTCCATGGGCAATCCGCAGCGCAGCTTTCGGAACTCGGCCACCATCAGTTCACAGCCCACAGTCTATCATCGTCCACCGGAACCGCAGCCGCAATTTCGAGGACCCATCATCACGGTCTTTGTGGGCAATATAAGTGAACGTGTGCCGGAGGCATTGCTCAAAAGGATATTATCCACCTGCGGTGTGGTCATCAATTGGAAACGTGTCTCCACATTTGGTTTCTGCGAATTCGAGTATGCAAAAAATAATATCAAAAGGGGAAGCAGGGGAGCAGGGTGTCAACTTTCATCTTCGATTTGAGGGGAAAATAACGACAGCAAGGGATTGATAGTTGCTGGATTAGAGCAGACAAAGAACTTATTAGGCTATATAATAGAAATTTGCAACCTTAAGCACACATGTAGATGTCGAAAGTAGGTTTACCACAGTAGGTTATATCCAAAGTGCTCCCAAAGTGAGTCCAAAACACTTGCTAAGACTTATTTCTGCCTGTTAAATTGGGGAAAGCACCGTAAAAGATTTATTTTCTGGAGTGTAATTGTTATGCTTTCGTTCGGAGAAATCAGTTGGACGCCAAACTAATGACCCCGGTACAGGTACCTATACGAATTCCCGAAACAGTATTAGACCCAAAACAGAACCTTTTACTGAAACAAAAGTTTTGGTACGATTTGATTTGAGTCCCTGGTATAAAATCTTTGTTTTGAGAAAAGTTTCGCGTTGACGTTCTTAACAAAGAAATAATGAGATAATGTAGATAGTTAACTCTTCTATGTGTGGATCCTTTAAAAATGAATTATAAGTCCGTGAAAATCTCCATTGTATAATAATCTAACGTAAGGAACACTTACTCGTCTACCTAGGTTCCAAGGTTTGATTCGCGCACCGGTTCCTGGAACCCCTAAGCTCAAGGTTTCGGTTCGAATTTCGATCCTGCCTTAAGGATTCCCAAGCGGTCGTGAGGTACCTTCTGTCAGCTTATTGAAGTCAGGCGCAGATTGCTGAAGATTGAATTGGTACAGTCAATCAGATTCCTTTGTGGTGTTATGTTATGAACAAAATTATAACTTAATGACCTAGAGCCTGCTAAAAAAGTTCTTCGACATTTTTAATCAAAAAGGTCACTAAAACAATCAGTTTTATTTTTTTAATATTATTCTTTATCAGGCATGTTCTCAATTCCACCACTTTTTGAAAAGTAAATCGAACGCAATTCCGCTTCGGTTCGAATGAAATTGCTTTAATTTTATTTTTCGAAAACCACTGAACCACTAGATACTAGAGATACACAAGAGAGAAACCAGATTTCCAGACAAAACGATCGAAAATGGAACAGTCGGAAAAGTGAGAGGCTGACTTATAGGTTTTACTTTTCGGTTTGGCTGGGCAATGCCAAATTCTGGGCACTTTGACTAAAATGCCAACTAAATTTCAATAACAATTTCCAAATTAATCACAGAATTAAGAAAAATTAACGTTATGTACATCTAGCAACTGTAAGAGGGCGCAATTTGGCAATTACTTTCCATTCCACCGACAAACTAGCAAAACTCTTTCAGAGAAATGTTTTATAGCTCTTCCGATGCGGTTTGAGGTTGAACGCACGACATCAATCCTATAAGCATCGCCTTTTATTTTGCCCTTAAGCCATCTTGCATTATCTCTCCTAGATTTAGTCCACCTCCACCACCAAATGCAACTTTAACTTCTTATGATCCATATCATTGCCAAAATTTATCGCTGCGTGCTCTTGAGCTAAACGGTTCTCACGTTGCTTGCCCAAACCTCGAAAAACTCTGCGCGTGTTATTTCACTCATTGCTTAATTGAAGATCTTTGGGCAAGATATGGGCAACATTTTATATCTGATCCTGATTAAGAATGGTTTTCTGCAAACAATGTATGTTTTGGTTGATTTGAATGTGATTGAACTTACTTTTTGGCGCCTATATCCAAAAAATAACAAAAATGTTATATGCCACTTATGAAGTCCCTTTATAGCGCTTAAAATCAATAATTCTTCCACAATTATGGGAAAAATAAGTTTGACCACACGATCCAATTGAGAAGACTAAACTTTCTAAACTGATGCTTGTTGTCCGAAGCAAGTTTGCAAGCAATTCAAATGTAACGGTCACATCATTTATTACTCGAGAACTCTGATTTGTTGGATTCATCTCTGCCCCGAATAGCAGAATATCCTTTAAAATACATATATTTGAATGGTTCAAACGATTATTATTAGGAAGATTTGATGGTAGACGGTTAAATAGAATGTGAAGGTAAATTGGTCCATAAATTTTTCTGAAGACAGGTATACAGGAGGTTAAAGACTAATCGATCATTGTTTATTATGAAGAAGGGTAAATACATATATACAGGCCTGTTCCCATTTTCGAATTCGATTGATCGGAATTGGTAAGAGCTGAGATTTCTAAGAGACGATTTAAGAATCAATAGGGTCGAATAAAAGTAAATGAGGTTTTTAAATTAAAAGCAGAAGTACACAGTACATTTAACCAGGGCTGCAAACCTCCTAAAAATCGGGAGGGGTTCACTCCGGGGTTCGAACCCGCGAAACTTTTGGGTTACGGGTTCAAGGAGCAGGTTCAGAAGGTCGCTGAACCTAATTGAGAAAATATCTAAGTAATTTGAAACAAACTTAGTGCCGGTTTTTTTTTCAGATAGCTGCTATGCTAACCAGAGCGATTCAGAAACGTTTCGTTTCGTTCTTTGCACAGAGCGAAATACAAACAAAACCCGAGAAAAGTACATAACTGTAACACAAAATGAGTTCTGTTCAGTTTGCGTTCGTCAACGCAAACTAAACGTAAAGCGAAATGCTCTCATCTTGATTTGCGGACAAAGGGAATCGGAACGATATGCAACGAGCGCGAATAGTTCGGAAACGTTTGCTGCTCTATTTGTATTTGTATTGTTGTTGTTTTTTTCTGTTGCTTACTTCTTTGTTTCTCTCAGCTTTGTTGTTGTCGTTCCGAAACGTTTCAAGGCAGTGCAGCTTTCGGAAGAACAATATTCCAATCGTTTCGTTTGCGCTCTTCGGCAATATAAAGTTAGTGGTTTCGTTTTCCCTCACTAGAGTAACAGCTACAAAACAAATAAATCGTTCCTTGGCTTTCGCGAACGGTTCGTTAAACGTTTCGTTTGTTTGTCCGCTCTGATGCTAACACAATTTACTCTGCTCTTTGCAGGGTTATGTGACATGTGGCTCTATGAGAAACATTAGATGAGAAATCGGCCCTTAAATATCTTATTCTCTGTGGAAGTTTAGAAGTTTAGAGGCTTGATAATATCATATTCAGGGTTGGATCTGGGGTCGACAGCGCAACCGTTCAGTATATATCAGGCCTTTTCCCGGTTCTGAGTCCGATTGATCGGAATTGGTTAATGTTGTGATTTTGCATATTTTTGCTATCAAGAAGGTGGGAAATTTAAGTAAAAAGTCCAATAGAACTGACGGTTTTTGGAAGTGAGAACATTTAAGAATTCCGATGCTACATGATTTGATCGAAATTGAAAACGGGATCAGGCCTGTATATTTATGTTTAATTTTAACTTTTAAAACAAGACACACACACACCACCAAGAAGGATGGTCTACTGTACAACTGATTCAAGAACCTCCCGGTTTTATTATGAGCAGGATTTCCTATCTTCTGCAAGTCGGCAGAGCCCATTGCAATAACTGCTTTGGAATTGCAAAGAAGTGACAACAACAGACAACGCCAAATTGACAGAAGTAGTCCTAAACACAATTGGTATAGGTTAATTATTAGTGTGTCTTCAGCAATCTTTCATTGTTACAACAGAGTAGGAGAGTATGCTAGACTGATACATGTGATATATGAACAGCTGATACAACAAATTTGACGTCTTTAATTTCTTTACATTGATAATTTTTTCAAAATTTGAAAGCAAAGAGATTGCTTTTCATCTTCATCAAATATAAACATGGTTAAGAAATATTAATTATTATTTTATTTATCATTCTTAAAGCTTCTGATTATTAGTTTCTTTTGAATATTATACAATGAAGCAAAATGTATCTTTGTAAGCTATTTTTATTTCAAGACTTACAAATATTGGGAAATGACAACTCTGACATTAATAGCATCTAGAAAAAATTGAATAGAACACGTGTTTTGAACCGAACCCTTTTCTACTATATTTTCCTCCGGATCAGGTTCAGGTTTGGGAAGATAAAAATTGTTCTGCTCCGGTTCAGGTTCGGTTCGGACTTCCCAAAAATCCTGGAGTCTCCGACTCCGGAGCGGTTCAACTCCGAACCGGTTTGCAGCCCTGCATTTAACAATTCCGGTTCTGCTTAATTCGATCGGAATCGTAAACAGGAACAAGCCTGATAGATGGTGAATATCAAAAGGTCCAACCAATTCTCAAAAATTGCTCAAATTTATAAAGAGTCAAGATTACCAACTTATCATAGATACATAAATTTTGGGGCGGCAGAACATAACGCTTCGCCACTGTTCTACCCACTGCTTCTAATGTCAGTTCAGCATTCGAACTGTTCAAAAATATCCTTTTTTTCATATCTATTGGATCTTTATGGAATATCCATTTGATCTTGTATTAATATTCAATTCTAAATATCTATTTGATCCCATATGTTGCATATCCCATGGATCTGTTATTATAATAATTTTCTTTTAAATATCCAATTGATCTTAATGAAGTATCCCATGGATATGGTAGCAATATCCATTTGATCTGATTTACATATCAAATGGATCTATTTCCTAATAGAAGACATAATCATTTTGTATTAATTTATTTCAATTGGTACCCTTGGTTACTTTCGATCTCCTTCCTCATTTCCCGCAACTAAAACAAAAGTGGGCTCGAGAGAAAGAAAGGATAGTTTCTGATGATCCTCAGATATTTTCGGTATCCATTTGGACTGATAGTTAACTATCCTTTTGGGGATCCATTGGATATTTTCGAAATCGATTTATTTTCGCTTAACAAGGATATATCAGAGAAAAAATATTTCATTGATCTTTTTTCTCCATCCAAAGGAGCTGAAAAATGTTTAAAAAAAATGGATCTTAAAGTGGATATTTCGAATATCCATTCTACGGGGATCTTTTTTTCTCTGTGTACTAATCCTTTTCTTGCCCAGGTGTAGAAATTAAGAAGTGGTCATAGAGATCGGTAGATAGGACAGCTAAATCAGGGGTTACCTTGTTCCCTCCCTATATGCAGCTTTTTAATTCATCCCTCTTCTTCTTCAGTGGACCCATTGCTGCCATGCGAGCTGTTCGCCTGCTCAGTGAAATGGAAATCGATAGCAAGAAACTGGTGGCCAAGGTGGATGCCAAGAATAAAGTTCTAATTGAGGACTACAAGGAGCAGGAGTGCAAGAATGGTGAGGGTGCCAATGCCTTGGATGAGAAGACCGAGGATGAGTATGCCGTTAGCCAGATGCAGGATCTCCTGGAGGAGCATAAGCATGAATTTGAGGGCTTTGATGGCACCACGCGCGGTGGGGATCTCTACGGCAGCAGCAGCAGTCGCAACAAGAAGGCACGGCGCGAGGATGATGTCAAGATCAAGGTACTCAATGACAATGCCTTGGAGGAGGAGAAACGAAATCTGATTAGCAGTGAGATTGGCAAATTCCGTAAGCGTGCCGAGGCCGATGAGCATCGCAAGGAGCTGGAGAAGGAGAAGGAAAAGGAGAAAAAGGAAAAGGAGCGCAAGAAACAGCAGCGCGATGAACAGCATCGCAAGGGTCACTCCAGCGGCGGCAGCAGCAGCAACAGTAAGCCCAATCCTAGCAGCAGCAGCAGCGGGGAGCCAGTGGACAACGAGGTGGTGGAAATCGTTGACAAGGATTTGGCCCAGACCCAGGCCACGGCTGTGGCCCCCGCCAGGGACAGCAGCAGCAACCGCAAAGAGTCCTCCTCCCAGGCAGCCAGCAGTGTGGAGGGGAGCCATAAAGAGCGACGCTCCGATTCCAAGGAAGTGAGGCGTCGTCGCTCCTCCAAGTCACGCTCCAAGGATCGTGAGCGTGAATTGCGGGAAGTGCGTGACAAGGAGCGTGAGCGGGAACGGGAGAGGGAGCGTGAAAGAGAGAGGGAGAGGGAGCGTGAGGTGCGCGAGATGCGCGAGCGGGAACGCGAACGGGAGCGCGAACGTTTGGAGATGCGAGAGCGCGAGCGAGAAAGAGAGCGCGAACGAGAAAGGGAGAGAGAGCGCGAACGTGAGGACAAGATCCTTAAGCCAGTAAGGGACACGCGACGCAAAAAGGAAATGGAGGAGGAATTACGCGAGCGCAAAAAGTCGGAGAAGAAGGCGCGCGAAAAGGAGGCGGCCTATCAGCTGCGTCTGTCCAACTGGGAGATACGCGAGAAGCGTAAATCCAAGGAAAACGAGAAGGTAAGTCCTTTTTGTTCTCTTTAGGTCTTCGTTTTACCTTACCATTTTCCCTTCTCCTTCCCCAGTATCGACTCAAGGAGCTGCTACGCCAGGAGGAGCGCGAATCAGATGCCAAGCGTCTCAAGGAATTCGTCGAGGACTACGACGATGAGCGCGACGATTCCCTCTACTATCGCGGACGCGAACTGCAGCAACGTCTGGCCGAACGGGTGCGCGAGGCCGATGCCGATTCCAAGGATCGCGAAAAAGAGGCCGACGAACTGGCCGAACTGAAGAACAAAATCTTTAGCGGCGAATTTGAGAATCCTTCGCAGGAATACGAGAAGGCACGCCGCGAGATCGAGAAACTCTACGAGCCACGCATACTCATCAATGTGAATCTGGAGGCAGCGGCCGCATCTGCCACGACAGCATCCTCCGCTCAGTCACAGCGCAGTCAGCGCGATCAGACCTCGTCCACGGCTGGCCAACAGACCTCCTCAACCGACAAGTCGCGTCGCAAGCATCAGGAGATCATTAAACCCAACTCCGACGATTCACTCTCGAATGATGATCACGGCTCGATGGCCGATAGCGCTTCCAATGCCAGCGGCTATGGCCTGTCCCTGTCCAACAAGAACAACCACAATGACAAATCGCGTGCGAACAGTCTGAGTCGACAGAATAGCGAGTCGCGCGACTCGCTGGCCCACATACACACACCCACACAGCAGAGTGCCATGGACATGGCCGGCGGGACAGATGGCCTAATGACCAACACCTCATCATCGTCAGCCACACCGCCCACACCACCCCCACCCCCCCGGCGACGCCGCTAGCATCGAAAAACAAAAAAAAAAAAAAAAAAAGAGCCGCGGCCGGCGTATTTGTGAATGATGATGACAACGATGAGAATATCAATCCCAAGAAGCGCAAATTGGTGCCTTTAGGTAAGGAAAGAGAGTTCCCTAGTATGGAGTTACAGGTTTCACAAATTAATTGTCGTTTTCATTCGAACTACCTTTACATATGCTTCACGCATACATACGCAAAAGACACTTTAAAAGCTTACTCTGGACAAAACCGTCAGTAAAAGACAGCTTTTTGTTGTCTAGAAAAACTTATAGATAACACATGTTTGTTATATCTAACTTATGGTTCAGCCTTGGGCGACTGCTCCAAGACTAACTAGAATACTGAAAGTTAATGTTGTCCAGGGCACTAAGTGCTTAATAAGAATGAAGGCAATGTGGGTGAATTACTAAGGATAAATCCAGAATTAAAAAAGGATTAATTTATGTTTCAGGAAGAATAGAAAATTCACATTTCAAATGTAAGCATACGCTACAGGAAAACCGGCAATATTATTTATGGTCAGATGGTAACCAGAGTTGTTGGCCGGCAGCCTTCTCTGAGCCACAGCATCTGCGATCAACAGACTTGGGCTATTGCTATTGCTGTCTAAGAACTTTTATAGTATTTGGTATATGAGTGTGTCTACACGTTTGGTTTTCGTGTTTTCGTATAAAACTTTATTTGAAATATTATGGAGCGTGAGCAGAGTCTCGAGCTCAAAGAGACGTAGGTCTTCCATCTGCCTGGATTTTACATTAAACCATGCTATGTGTCCATGAACTAGTATTGGTTTTACTAATTTCTTGTACACAAGAAATCATATCCTAATAAGTTCGGGCCTTGGAACGGTCAGACTAGCCCCCAAAGGCCTGAGTATATGGTAGATGTGGCTAAGTTCGATCTTAGCTCTTCTAAGGGTATGCTCTATATGGCCCTTGAAGTGTAACTTCTCGTCATATATGACTCCTAGATACTATAATTCTGACTTTATTGCTATGGGGGTCCTAACATTTATATATATTTTCGGATTAAAGGTACGTGCATTTCGATATATGTCCGATTGAACCGGACCTCGGAATATGCAGCCTTTCGCATTAATTTGCATTTAATTTCAGACGCCAATTAGCGAAGTATTCGCATAGGACGTCTAAATAATTATTTAGATCCGTTTCTGCACTGGCTCCGGACGCCAGTTATCAGGATATCATCTGCGTAAATCAACGGTTGGATTTGCGCAGTTGAGAAAGACCTTGGATCTCTTTCGAAATCCGAAAGGTCGGCTAAATATTTATTGTATAAAATAGGGGCTTGCAGTGATCCCTAAGGGACTACTGCTATGATTTCTCGAGTGAGTGAACGTTCTGAGCCATCGGGGCGTGTAATATTTGGATTGAACCTCAGTAAAACACACGACCATCGTCTATTGAATTGATTTGAAAACAGAACAGAGCTATAGCTACTGTGGCTTTCGGCTGATTCTTATGATTTTTCTTACACGTTGATTGAATATTCAGATGGATTAAAGTAACAGATTGTGTAATATTGTATATTGAAATTTATAATAATTAAAGGAAGTGAATAACATCCGATGATTTAAGGAATTTTATTATGTATATCTTAAAGATTTTTTGGAAAAGAATCTGTAAGGAGGGAGGTTAGGTTTCGGTGGTAGAAGCACTTCCGTTGGCTTTGTAGTGAAATACACTCGTTTAGGAAGAGCTCTATTGTGAGAGGTTTAGTTAAGATGCAGAGCTGATTTGTGAAAAACCGATATTCGTGGGTGAGCCTTGTATGTACCAAGTCTTAGTCCGATAAGTTTTACAAGTTCTTTTTGTGGTAGGCGACTGATTTCTGACTGCTTAATGTAGTGATTGATATTGTTTTTGTTCGCATTTAACGACTGGTACCAGGTTGAAATTTGCTATATTAGGTTTCTGATACTGTTTGAGAAGGCGTTTGTTATGTGTTCTGACATAACTCGGTATCCAAAGGATTTTAGTTTTTGGAGCAAACCTTATTAAAAGAGTTCTTATGGTTGCTGGATAAAAGGACGATATGTTTATGTTCTGAATAGCATCGACAGCTGCTAATGACTCAAGGCATAAGCATATTTTCACTGGTTTTTTAACTACCAATTGTACTGCTTCTAGTAAAGCTATTATCTCCGCAGTATACACAGATAACTAAGCAAAATCGCGAGCTTATGACCTTTTTTTTGAGTGGTTACTGCATATCCTTCTGTGTTTAAAGATCCGTCAGTGTATATAAGTTTATGGTTAGATTAGGTTGCCATGATTGAAATGAAGGCCCAATGTGTTCCCATAAAATTCTTTTTACGCCATTTTTTATCATTTTGGAAAGTAGTTTGAATTTAAGCAGTGAGTTAATTTCTATTTCAAAAATGTCTGACAGATCGTTTAGGAAAGAACAACCCAAAGTTGAGACAAAGACAATAACAGAAGAGGTTTTGTGTACTCTCCTCCTCTACCACAGAATTGCAGCTCATACAGAAGTCATTGTGTCTGATGCCGAGTCGAGCGGCGTGTCTTTCTATTAGGCAGTGTCCAGTTAGGGCCCCTACTAAAAGGGATATGTTTACTCTTTCTTGACGAAGTAACGTTCTAGATTTTTTAATGTTAAGAGTAGGCCATTTAAGCTTGGATACTTCACATGTGTAAGACGTTTGCCATCGATTCAGTGTTATTCGATATGTAGTTTCCTTTTTTGTAGCTTAAAAGTCGCAAGAGGCACGCTATGTTGCTCTTATCCGGTGGGAGCTGAGTGGTGGTGCCAAGTCTATGTTTTGGAGTGAGTCATTGAGTTCCAGTCCAGCCGACTCGGTATGGTGCCTTTATACATAGTCAAGTTCAGGCGTTACCGCCACTTGATGCAGTAGTATAAAGAAGTGGACAAAGTTACTTTCTTTGGCGATTTCTCTTTTCAAAAGATGTGGAGGCTTAAGGTATAACATTAAGATAAATGCATCTGTTGGGGTTGCACGCAATGCTCCAGTCATACAAAGTGTAGCACTATATTGAAATTTAGTTGTGGTTCTGGGGACGGAAGGTTTCCCCAGAGTCGGCCTTATGCCTTGAGGAGTGCCTCTACATACATATCTTCGGGCGCAGGCATTTCGTAGCTGAGAGTTAACCGCCCTGCTGGTAAGCATGAGTCGGATGAACTCCACCAGAGGTGCCTACACATTTAGATTTGTCCAAGTAGACGTGATAGCGTTGGGGAGCACATTGTTAAAGGCACCCTCGGTGTCGAGGAATGCCGTAAGCGCATATTCTTTGAGCTGTGAACAGAGTAGATGGGTCTATTGTCTGCCTTAGATGGGCAACAATCAGTCCCTCCAGTGTTTTGAGGAGGAAGGATGATGAGCTGAACTAAGGTGAGAGGCTTTTCCTGCTTTTGGCACAAAAACCACAGTGTGGGTATATACTGTAATCGAAGGCAGCCGACAAAGATTGTCTAAAGCAGTGGTGCACAAGGTCAAATTACACTATCCCCTGGGATAAGAAGTAATAATTCTGCCAGCGTCGCAGCCGACACACGCATAGAAAGAGAGAATACGTGTGCTCTATAAATAGCACGCACACACATATGTGTTCGACACATTTATTTATTTAGGTTTAGGTTTTAGGTTAGGTCAACATTACTGGGTACAATTCAAAAAAGACAGTATATTGTTTCTTACATCTAACACAGAAGAGTGAGCAGAGAAAAGATGGTAATACAAATTATAATTAATACACAAATTTCGGAAATGTTCATAGTGAGCAAAATTTGTTAGGCAAGGCTGTAGGTAGATCGGAGAGAAATTTCTAGTTAGGCGCGAAGGAACCGCAAGATTTATTTGCCATAACAGAGCACAAGAGTCAATATCACCTGATAAAAGTTTGTGAATAAAAAGCACACAATGGCACGTCCGAAGGTTCTTAAGAGATGGAGGGCAAAAATTAAAAACTGTTTTTGAACCGATTCAAGTTGGAATTGTTATTTTTTGTAATCCGGTGACCAAACACATGACCCATACTCAAGTATTGGTCATACCAGTGAGACGTTTAGATGTTTAGTCAGATACGGATCGCTAAATTCCTTGGCCCATCTTTTGATAAACCCAAGAACTCCCATAGATTTGTTAGAGATGACAGAAATATGATTATTGAAGCTTAGTTTAGTATGTAGGTACGTAAATGCGTTCGAGGGGTTTGTCATCAATCGTATAGTCGAAAAATACGGCAGTGTGCGATAAAAAGTCATACATTTACACTTGATGGGAGCGTTGTCGTGTTGATACGTCAATGGAATATGACCATAAATCTCCGAAAACTGGGAAGAAGCCTTTTGGAGCACAGTCTTGTACACATTTGCGTTCATCTTCGAGGTGACAAACTGAAGCTCGCATGTTACATAAAACGATATGGCTCCTCACACCATTATTACACCTGCACATGAGTGATTTATTTATTTGGTTAACAATGATCTGCTAACTTAAAACAATTGGCAATAGTAATACAAAGTTGTTTAGAGTAATAGGTTAGAGGTTAGATACTTCAAGGTGTTCATGAATTTCACTTAAAATAACATTAAAAGATTTTTCAAACGAAAAAATAAAAGAAAGGGAATTATAATTAGAGCACGAAAAGGTTCATGAAGGGCATAGTTGGACCTGCAGAGTGGCAAACGTAGTGGCCGGAATGTACGGGTGAACCTTGAGGGTACTGTAAATTCTATAGAAGTAAGAAGCGATTGAGAGTCTACCAATCCGAGAAGAAGTTTGTGGACGAATAGGACACCATTGCATATTCTGCGTTGAAGATCAATTGGTTTTAACCTCGATCGGTACGACGGTAAATGCCTATTGGGGTCCCAATGCAGATTGCGAAGAGCGAAAATTAGAACTGTGGGCCCCATACACTAGAGCAGTATTCCAAAATAGGGCGTACTAAGGATATGTACAATGATTTAGTTGTGTAAGGGTCATCAAACTCTTTGGTCCAACGCTTAATAAATGCCAGAACACCTTTTGTCTTTATTTACTGTAGCTGCGATATGGCTGTTGAAAAACAATTTCTGGTCAAATAGTATACCAAGATCGTTTACATGTGTAATACGGTCCAGGGTATGATTCCCTATAGAATAGGAGACAACGTGAGGTGAGCTGCGGGAAAAAGTCATCATTTGGCATTTGGAATGGTTCAAGAAAAGAAGATTATTTGAACACCAATTCTCCAGTTTATTAAGGTCTAGTTGAAGGCGCGTGTGCAAGAACCAATCGACGTATGGTAGACAGATTTTAACGTCATCTGCATACATAAATACAGTTGAGTACGATATGGCTTGTGGTCGAGGTTGACCTTTTTTTCGTCGGAGAAGACCACCGTCTTCCATTCCTTGTTCTACGTCATGTGTTCTCGAGCAAATCGAAGTTGTGCTTCCTTTTGAGCATCGTTGAGAGGTGTTTGTTTTTTTATTTTCAATCTCTTCAAGTGTTTGGCGCTTCGAATAATTCGTTTTACAGTGGATACGCTACCATTTACGCCGCATTCTTCCCTAATTTTACCAGCAGAAAGGTGGGAATTTGAGGCAGTTTGTAGGATAAGTCGCCTCTCCGATGCTGTTGTTGCATATTTTTTTCCTCCATTGATTTTTTTTTTCTATATTCTGCTTGATTACAAAGAAAATTACTCACAACGTTTTGACTTCGACCGATTTTCTTGGCTATTTTATAGTGTTTTAAGCTAAGTTTTAAACCAACAGAACAGAAACTTTACTATTTCACAAATGACTATTTTTTTTATGAAACTGGGTTAGAAGCGGGGAGGAAATCTCTCTCACTAACACAACAGAAAAAGCCAAGCTGGGGAACACACACACACACAAGGTACTGGCAACCAACGTCGTTCTCATGTCTGCCGGTTTTTTGCTGTCAAGTCGTTTAGGAATTCCCAAACGATTATGGCAGCGCTGGCATGGAGTGGGAGTCGATGGGGCCAGTACAAGCAAGCGAAGGTCACTGATGATATGGTAGAGATACCATTGAAACAGGCTGTATGACCAACTAGCTTCACTTGTGGTGTGATGTGTTCCTCCTTTTTGGAGTTATGCGCAAGCATAACGAGACCTTGAGCCAGCTTAATGTTAATGGTTTGAAACAAAGTTTATTTCGCTCAAATCGGAGTACTCGTTACGGAGATACAACGTTTTAAACCTAAAATAAAAGTCAAACCTATTCAGTTGAGCGGCACTGTGAATCTCCCAGGATGAATCTTGGTTAGTGTTCTTAGATGAGGTAAACGTTTTGCTACACTTTTTCTCCACCAAGTTTTGTGTTTTTTTTTTTATGTTTGGGACATGATTCTGTTAGCTTTAGCTCAATATATTTATTAACTGAGAACGAGTGGTCGGGTAGAACTCTTCATGAAGTAATATAGAAGATAAGCGTAGAGTAACTCCCCGCGATCATTAGTGTCCGTACAGTTCTTTGCAAGCTCTGATAAATTTTTTATATTTCCATTGCAGATTACGACGACAACATGAGCAACAGCACACCAACTGGCCAGACAAGTGGTAATGTCGGCGGTAGTGGTGGTGGTGGCAGTGGCAATATCGGCAGCATTTCATCTGCGGATCGCCAAAGTTCCGCTGTATCAGCGGCGACAGCTGCTGCCGCTGCCGTTAGCCAAAAGATAGCACAAGCCGGCGGTGGTGGCAGTGGCACTGGCTCAACCTCATCCGGCAGTGGAAACGGCGGCAACGCAAAGAACGGCAGCGGCAAGCATGGCAAACACGGTAAGAATGATGCAGCTGCATCTGCGACCAGCGCAGATGCTGCCGCGACAAACACCAAAAAGGATGAGAATGGTGCTAAGGTGCATGATGAAAAACGGCGGCATATAAAAAGCATTATTGACAGGATACCCACTCAAAAGGAGGAACTATTTAATTATAAGCTAGACCGCAATGAGATTGACAGCGGTCTAATGGAACGCAAAATACGTCCATGGATAAATAAGAAAATCATCGAGTATATCGGTGAGCCGGAGCCAACGTTAGTGGACTTTATATGTTCCAAAGTATTGGCCGGTAGTCCGCCCCAGAGCATACTAGACGATGTGCAGATGGTAAGTACACAAGTCACTGCCCAATGCCCGACTTGTCTTATCCCATTTTCTGTTACTGTCATTGCCAGGTGCTGGACGAGGAGGCCGAGGTGTTTGTGGTGAAGATGTGGCGCCTGCTTATCTACGAATTGGATGCCAAGAAGAGTGGCCTTGCGAGCAAGTAAGAGCAGCGGATGCAGCCAGCAGAGAAGGAAGCGTTGCTAGTTTTTAAGTTAAATTTAAAACAAATGCCTAGAAACTATAAACGGATTACAACCCATATTGTGTACATACAGGGCGTGCCGACAAAAACCCAGAAAGAAAGAAAGAACGAAAATGAGCGTTTTAATTTTTATTTTATTTTTTTCATTTCCCCCCACAATAAGTTCTCAAGCCACCTTTGTTAGCAATTACCGATCATTGAATATGTAAATACACACACACACATGCATACACCCAGTCCACTCCGCCCACTGTGAAACCCAAACCCCACCAGGTCACAATTCAATTTTTTTTTTTTTATCCCTAACCAAATCTGCTCATTGAAACGAAGTTTTCGACTTGAAAGCAAAAAACATGTCTTCATTTAAATAAAACAAAAGCAAACAAAATGAAAACAAAAAAAAAAATGGACCACAGATTTTATGGGATTCTATCTAGCTCAAGACGGTCTCTTAACCGAAACTAAACGACTTTTACCCATCAGACCGACCCATCTCGCTGGATGAAGTAAGCCTACAAATCCGACTACTAAAGTCCGGGATTTGACGATGTCGAGGCCCTTCCTAAAGTGGAAGTTTTGTTTCTGCTTATGCTGTTTAATGCAATGCTACGATTCCAATACTTTCCGTTCACTTAGAAGTCTGCGGTAATCGTGATGGTTCCCAAGAAGGGCAAGGATCTCTCATAACCCAATTAATCCATTTCTTGGAAAAATGTTGGCAGTTAGCGAGGTTGAAGAGGTTATACCAGACCATCAGTTTGATTTTCGCGTTTGATTAAGGTACGAGGACCTGCTTTTTAAGCTTAAGTTGCTCCTTCTCTACTGATTCGCTCGTTTTACGGTTCAGCTGAGAGGCGAGCTATGTAGCCTCCGTTCCATTAATGCGGGAGTACCTCAGGCAAGTGTTCTCGGACCGGTACTTTACTCTCTGTTAACCTCGGATCTGCCGTATCCAGTAGCCCATCGCACCTTTATAGTCTAGCCACGTATGCTGACGACACCACTTTTCTTGCCTCTAACAATAGCCGCAAAAGAGCATCTGCTAAGATCCAACAGTTCCAGAGTGTCTTTGGTCGTAAGGCGAACCGCTGGAACATTGCATTTAATCGTTCAAAAGTCAACTCTGCACTAGGGTCCATTCTGAATCTTCTGTTAAATACCTTGGTGTGACTCCTGAGACGCCCATGTGGTACGAGCAGCAGCTACAGTCACAGCTAAGGTCAAGGACTTGGATTGGCTTCTCAAAGTAGGGGACTTTCGTTGCAATCCAAAATCCTTTCTGGAGCTGGGGGATCCTGCACTACACTGAAGAAACTAGAATCTTTTCCGAGTACTTTAGCGCATTGCGGATATTATATGGATCGTCAGCATACAACTTTATATCGCTATTTGGATATTTTGCCATTATGCCCTTAGATCAATATGGTGGACTGGTCGCCCACACCAATAGACTTGCCTCTGAATTGGCTAAATACAGGCTCAGAAAACGCCTTAACCAACGACATCCCTCTGACCTCTGGGTCTACGGAAGGCGTCCCTTGGGCCGCCTCGTCAACTTGTTAAATGTCCCCTTGGGACTAACCTCTACTTATATTTGCACGCTTGCTAGTTCCCCAGCATGAAGACAGCTCAACCCCAGAACTTGTGCTGCGTGTTGATTGTTATTTCAGGCTTTTGCCTTACTGTCTAAGCCCTGTATTATATTAGTCCTTCTTGTTAACTATTTCTAGGTTAATAAAGTTCTATAAAGAAAGAAGGAACTTAAGAAATAAAACATTATTTCTACAAAAATCTTTCAAAATGCAATTTTCTCTAAATATGTGCCTGCGAGATTAGTTTTGCTTGATCAGTTTTAAGTGCGTCTTACTGGTATTGTGTTGCTGATAATTCATTGGTGTAAAATGGAAAATGAAGAGACACATAAGTATATAAGTGTAAAATTAAAAGTGCCTTATATTTATGTCGCTACATTTTCAAATAACTCAATAGGCTAAATCACCTCGGAAGGGTAGAATTATTTTCAAATTTTTACCTTCCGTAAGCCGTAACAAAATTTGGCCCCATTTGGCATCTTTCAAATAAATACAAATAGTTTAAAAAATGTAATAAGTTCTTTGCAATTTATTTCATAGAGCGATTTTTTGCGTTTTACGAGTAATTCCATTTTTTGTAGGTAACTTCTGCATAACAAAAATCGATTTGTTTGAAATATGGCGGATAGAATGCACAAAAAAAGGAAAAACTGAATGCCGTTTTCAAACATGTGGTTGACAAAATTCGAATTGATTCAATTTCGAATAAAATGGAGAAACTCATAAGCCAGAACATAAATTTTTATTGCTTAAGATCAGCTCAGAACTGGAAAAAGTCTCACAGAAAGATAAATATCTTTTTGGACCAAAATCGTGCTTGACTAAAAAAATAGTTGATCGCATATCAAAAAATGATACTCCTACCGTTGTTGGACGTCCACGTCTGCCAATCAGTGCCAAATCAGAATTTGGAAAAAGAAAAGAAGCCGCAGAACTTGCAAAAAAAAAACAGCTAATACTAATCTTCTCGTTCGTGCAGCAGCAACATCAGCTCGTAAACAAGGTGATGCCGATTTGGCTGCAGTCCTTAAAGAAAGTATGCAAAGCCCAACAAAGCCGTCAAAAATACGCAATATTTGCAATAAAGACCCCCAATTCCACTTTCTGCGGATGAAGCTTTAGCTTTGCTTCTTGAATATAATTTTTCAAAAGACCAGTATAATGCAATGCGCAACGAATGCAAATTAAGAAACTGCGACATATATCCACACTACAGTAAAATTACAGCAGCCAAATTGAAATCAGGGTATAATAGCAAATGAGGCCCTCGCAAAATTTTCGTTGCAATCTATTTTACTGCATACGTCTGAAAAAATTGTTGAGATGCAAAAAGAAGTTTATCAAGTTTTTTCGATTCAAATTATTCAAATTAAATAGACGCTTACAAAAACGAAAGCGTTCTACCCTTCCACCTGAAGTAATTCAACTATTATGTTGCAGCGAAGCCATGGAAGAGCTTCACATTAGCAATAAAGACGAGAAAACTAATAAAAGTGAAAAGGAACTTTTTGATTTATGTGTAGAAAATGAATAAGATTTAAGCGATTAATAAATGTTTTAAAATATAAAAAAAAAAATGGAGGGTTAATTTTAATTTTTGGTCGTTAATGGGTTAAATTCCATTTTTTCTTACAAATTTATTCTAACTTATGATATTCTTACAGGTTTTAGTTTAAATGGCACGATTTTGTAGTGGTTATTAATTTCGCACAGAAAAAGTGGTCATTTGACCTATAGTGAATTGGTAGAAAGTAACAAAATAGAAAGAAAAGGGTAAGTAGATTAGTATGATGTATAAAAACTATCCCCTGCCCAGGTTGAGGCAGAAAGCCTCCTCTACTGGGTGGGACTACAAGTCTATGGGGGACTTAAGTGACACTCAAATAGGGGCCTGATATTATGGGGCCCGAGACCACATTTGTTGCTCACATCGACGACTTCGGACTAAGTAGCTGTTCAGATGTTCAGACTTTTCCCCCGAGCAGAGATGGGGCAGTTTCTCTTCTGCAGGATCTATGGGTGGTGGTTTTTCTCCTAGAACAACGTTGTCTTGGTACGCATCTAACCATGACTGCTGTTACCGAAAATCTGTTGAACTTTAAGCAGTTCTGTCCTCATCTTTGAAGCAGTCTTGGTTTGGGTGGAATTCGGGATGGCAACCAATAAGGTGTTGTTAAGTTAAGAGTATGTTGTGGTTTTGGACTGGCTAGCCAGCTCTTGATGTGGTTTGGTAGAGTGCTTTGGAGAAGGT
This sequence comes from Lordiphosa clarofinis, assembly GCA_018904275.1. Taxonomy (NCBI): domain Eukaryota; kingdom Metazoa; phylum Arthropoda; class Insecta; order Diptera; family Drosophilidae; genus Lordiphosa; species Lordiphosa clarofinis. The sequence continues at coordinate 392,893 of JAEIGQ010000166.1, read as the reverse complement.
GTTGTAGCAGGATGGTGTGACTGACCATATCCAAGGCTTTTGATAGGTCAAAAGCTACTAGAATGGACCTTCCGTGGGGTCTCACGCTGTTTGCAAAGGACCAAGGTGGTGCTATGTTCTGCTCTGAAGCCGTGTTGAAGGTGGGTTCTGACCAGCGACAGGAGACTGATCGGGCGATATGATGCGACTTATTCCGCTGGCTTCCCAGACTTCAGTGTAGGAATTATTTTCTCGGTTTTTCAAATACTGGGAATAATTAGAGACTTTAGTCACAGGTACGTAGTATGAAAAATAAGAAAAGAGAGATAATGTTTAAGAGAAAGTTGATGTTGAGTTAGAGATCCAGGTCCAGTTCGAGGAATGTAGCAGCCTCGATTGGATGGGTCCAAAGTGTAATGGGTGTAAGTGATGTGGGGTTTAGTGGGCAATTGAATAGGTGAATTGTGTCGTGGGAGCTAATGTCGCATTTAGGACACGTATCCAAGACCTCTGGGTTAAAGCGCGCTAAGTAGCTGTTAAGCTGCCTACTCTTTCCTGGGCCAACGTAGATCTAGTGGTCCTGGGTAGCGATTTCTCGCTGCAATCGATAGGTGGTGGTCTGCCTCCGAGGACCATGCTGGTGTGAACCTCATTGCGTGCCGCAATGCATTCTTCCTCGTTTGGTGGGTGGTTAGGGAGGTAGTGCTTGATAAGCTGTTGAACGGTCCTCAGGTCAAAACGGACGGGTCGTTCTCTTCTATTCATTGGGAGTTTGGTGGATTTTGGTTTTGGCAGTTTATTAAGAACTGTTGGGTGAGGAGGGTATTGAGTTGTCGGACTGGGAGCATCTCTGTGTTTCTTGGTGCAGGTGGTCAATGTGCGACATCATGTGGCATTCTGTTGCCACTCGGAGTGCTGCGTTTTGCACGGTTTGCAAGTGGAGAAACCCACTGCGTGTCGCTGATAGACGTTGACCAGATGGCTGCTGCAGAGTTTATAAGAGAGCGGCCGATCGCCTTATACGTTGTGGAGATAGTTTCCTTATACTTGCTCCATCCGCTGCCTGCAATTGCCTTCAGAACCTTATTTCTACTTCTGGGCATCTTCGCTATGCTTTGTTATTGTTGTTATTGTTGTAGCGGCTCTTGTTGATGAGAGTGTCGGATCGGCTGGTCAGTCGAAAAGGGGCTTCATGTCGTGCGCTGATCACTGTTTGGTTGATCCTCGCCAGATTGCTTTTAAGTGGGAGATTTTCCTGAGAGAGACTGTTAAAAGTTAGGAGTTTAAACTCTGAACCACCTTGTTGTAGTCCCTATACGATCCTAGAATGGTTCAGTCAGTTTTTTGAGAATATAATACCATTTAATGATTTTTAAACCCGTTCCGAGAATCCGACCCTTAGCTTGAAGACACTTTAAAAAGCTTCGAATCTAACTCTATTCACAATTTTAAGCACATGAGTGCAATTTTGTAGATTCTAGGAGCAGAACATCTGTTGAGGGTTTTTATGTTCTTGTGCCTCGATTAGGTCTCTAATTGCCTCGATGAGGACTTTACCTAAGCAATGATATCGATAAGAGTGATATGACTTAAATGGGACATTCCATATCAACTCGGTCACCCCACTTTTTTTATTTCCAAAAAATTTTTAATGGCTATTATTTTGAAAATACCTCAAAAAAATTTTCCCCCACCCTCCATAGTTCTTAAGATAAGCCGGGTACAAACCAAATTTAAAAAAAATCATAACTTTTGAACGGTGTATCGGATTTAGTCGAACCAAAGACGGTTTTTTGTGATTTTCTCTTGAACTTTTCGATAAAAATGTGAGAGTTCAATCAAAGCCATCGGAAGTATTTTTTTCCTTTAAAAAAATCAGTATTTTGTACCATTCTCCGCGAGGGCCAATGGTTTCAATGTTTTTCCAAATATTATGTCCTAAAAATAAACAATTAATCAAATTTTTCTTAAATTTTGTTCACCGAGCTATAAAACTTTTATTACATATGTAAAAAGTCCAAATTCTGATCAAAGAAAAATAACAAAAGAAAAAAAGATCAAAAATTCAACTTCGTCGTTTTAAGCCAGAAGGGCATTTCTACTAGTCCTTATATTCCCACTCCCACATAAATTAACCAATTCAGAGTTAAAAATTTTTCATATTGAAAAGGAAAGCTAACTGTATTCATCATCTTCCCCCTCTACAAATCCCAAGAACACTCTTTCTCCGATTCGATGGACAGTTCTTTGCGATCAGGTCGAGCATTTCACCTTCTTGATTCCGACAGTTCCGACGAGGATGAGACTCTATCAAAACGGTATCGATCTAAAAGAGAGTTGGAATTGGAAGAAATGTTGGATGGTTTAAAGGCTAAATTCCACGATTTGCAGTCATACTCCGAGCACCTGCAGATTTTGTCTCGGAGTGCACGAAGGATAGCTTCCGAAATCGAAACGACGAAATACATGGCTTTATCGCAACCATAGAAACTAAAATAAATGACGTCCAAAACAGTAAAGATTGGTGGACACTCGTAAGAGAGTTGCGATCACAGACATACCAAATTGGCTCAGACATACTTGGCAACACTTTCAAGGACTACTTCAGAACCCTATTAAACACAACAGGAAATATAAAAAGCATGCACTACGCCTTAATGCTAAATAGGGACGATGTATTGGATAGCGACATAAGAATAGAGGAAATAAAAAACATGCTACAAAAAGTCAAAAGCAATAAGGCACCAGGGGAAGACAGAGTGCCGTACGAATTTTACGCAAATGCCCCCGACGAACTGTTATTAGAGTTGGCGAAGATATTCACAAGAAATCTGAACAGTGAAGATCTAGACGAAGCCTTTATAAAAAGCATAATTTTTCCCATACATAAAAAAGGAGACCCAAACAATGTCGGAAACTACAGGGGCATCTCGTTTATGAACTGTGGAGCAAAAATAATGATGGGAGTCTTGAATGATCGACTATCGGAATGGGTGACAAAATATGGTAAACTAAATGAATATCAGGCAAGAAGTACTCTACAAACGACAACATCTACAATCTTGCATCAATAGTCAAAATCAGGTTCTCAATCAGGTACGCATACTTTGTTGACTTTAAGGCAGCATTTGACAGAGTCCCAAGACAACTATTGATATTTAAGCTACACTCAATCGGTGTACCAACGAAAATCGTTAACTTCATTGAAAAAGTATACGTAGTATGCAGCAGCGTAGTATGGAACGAAACAAGTTGTTGGAAAGTTTCGAAATTTATAATGGAGTTAAGCAGGGATGCTTGCTATCCCCTTTACTATTCGCATTATATATTAATGATCTCCATGAAAACTTAGGTGGTGGCCTTAACATAGATGAACTAAATATCAGGCTCCTTTTATATGCAGATGATATCGTCCTGCTAGCTGACACCCCAATCACATTGCAACGTATGGTCAACCGTCTTGAGAGTTATTGTGGCTTATGGGGAATGGAGGGGTAAATATGCTGAGATCGGAGATTATGGTTTTTCGTCAACGAGGAAGGCTTGCTGCGGGCGAAAAATGGACCTATCAAGGAAACCCAATAAGAGTAGTAAACGAATACAAGTACTTGGGAATTATTTTTACACCAAGTCTGACTTTCAACAAGCACTTAAGCGAAAAAACCCGGGAGGCCAAACAAGGAATCAATATGAACAGTTTTTTAAGCAAGCCGAACATAAGCCTAAAAGCCAAATGGAAACTCTTTCAAGCTGTTACCCGTGCAGTGCAAACTTATGGCGCGCAAGTATGGGGCAACTCTTTATTTGATGAAGTAGACGCGTTGCAACGATATTTTATCAAGAAAATACTGAGATTACCTGCGGATACCCCGAACTATGTGCTGAACCTTGAAACTGGAGTAGAAGAGGCGTTACACATATAATTAGCACCTTAGATACATAACCAAGACTCTATTTGAATATGAACCAGCCCGACTACCCCACATTCTATCAAATGTAATCAGAAGAGAGAAAATCATTTAATTGATAGTGCACGAGCCAGCGAAACTAGGATTTACAAGTACCTTGACTATAACAAGGGATCTGAATTCTGCTGCGAAAACTTCAAACTCAAGAAAATATCCTGGATTATAAAGGCTCGCGGAGGCCTTCTATGGTTAATGGAAACTCTATTAACAGTACCCGGTCCAGACAATGCAACCTGTGTAACCTCAATGAAGACGAGACGATGCAACATTTCATCGGAAGATGCCCAGTGCTACGCGAATTCAGATGGAGATACTTCAAAAAAGACACATTTAACTGAGGTGGAGATTATTGATGTTTTAAATTGAAGTGATGTCTTTAGTAATTTGTTATATGTACACAACTTTTAAGAAAATAGTGATGAATAAAGACTTCTACTACTATAGCCAAGTTACTTTGTCCTTTTTTTGTACGAGCTAACAAATCTTTAAAAATGGTAACAGCGTCCTGAAATCCCGTCCAGTTCCGGAATCCCGCAGAGCCTTTTTCGTTCGGGCTTTATTTTGAGGTTCGAAATGAATCTATGTCCTTCCAAACCAAAACATCTTAATTATAAAAGGGTTCGGGTCAAAGGTAAAGGAAAGAGAGTGAGATAGCTCTTGATAGAGGTGTCTGAGCACCGGAATATAGATGAAAATGATTAGATAAGGCACAACCATGGAGCTGCTTTCACATAAAATCACAACAAAGGGCTCGACTAAGGCGAAAAGCTACTTCAGGCTACGTCTGTTGTCTGTCACATGCCTTGATTTCTGATTTAGAAAGAAGATGAGGTAACGTTTGTTAGCTTCTACTCAGTCAGAGTGTTTAATACAAATACATTCGATCACTCCTTCAAGGGTTCCCGAAACCAAACATCCGTTTCCTTAAACTCTAGCTGCTGCAGTGCCTGGATCGAGCGGTCCTGAATTCTGGCATCCTGTTCATTAAAGCGTAAGGTGCAGGTGCCTTTACAATTATCCGTTTGTTCATCAAATTCATAGATTTCCAAATAGAAATACGATTCGTTTTCACAATTGAAAGACTGCTTCAGCACGAGTTCATTTCTGGGTTGCTCCGTGGGGGGCGATATTTGTGAACGCTTCTGGGATGATATAACGGTGACCACACTGGCATTGGAAATGGTATCTTCCGAGTCGGAGAATAGTGGCGCCTCATCATCCAGCGGCAAAGCAATGGCTGCCGCCGTTTTGGGTACATAAAACGAGGCATCGATTACCTCATCCGCAGCTGAAGCTTCTAAAGGGCTGTTTGTCTTAGAGCTAGAGACTACTTTGCGTTCCAAACGCTGTTCCACCTCCAAGCAAATGTCACACTTGAAGTCATCACTTTTTGGTAAGGGCAAACATTTGGCATGACCACCCGAAGAGGCGCACAGCTTGCAGGATACAATTAGCCAAATGTTTTTGTTGAAATTACGCCCCTTGGGACACAGACAGTTTGGCTGATCGCAGCGCAAGTGCTTGCTGTGCAGCTCCCGATAAGCATTCTGCTCCCGCTCCCAGGTGGCATCACGATCGGGCACAAATATGGACTGTAGACGCATTAGATCACGGAATTTCTTGGAACGACACCAAATGCAGATGAGATAGTAACCCGAGGACAAGGCATAACGGCGCATGCACAAACGATGGGCAAATCCACCGCGACAGCATTCGCCATAGACCACACTGTGCAGAGCAAAGGACACAATGGGCAGGAAACATATGGGACAAGTCTCCGTGCTGGGCGGATGGGCCAGCAGCTGGCGTTGGTAATCATTAATGGGTCGACAATCGGCACAATAGCTGCGATACTCATTACAGAACTCCAGAACACAGTGATAGTGTACGCCACAGGGTAAATGGAAATAGGAACGACATTTGTGACAGGCCACAGTGGCGCCCAGTTCCAGGCAGTAGATGCATTTGCGACGCTTGGCGGCGGCCATTTCAATGCGTATATCACGCAACAGAAAGCCCAAAATGCCACTGGAGTCACCACCGCGTTGGGGCAGATGGGTGGACATCAACTAGGGAAAAAGGAAATGTTAAGTCCGTCATTCAGCTAGAAACCAAACTCACCAAACAGAAATAGTGCACCCGAATCTTTTGCTTAATCATCCAATCGCCATATAAAAGCAAATCCTCCTCGGAGTCCGAGGATTTGCCACACATATCACAAGTGTTCATAATGGTTACAACTTCAGCTCATATCAACTTCTAGAAAGGATTTGTAAATAATTTTCGCGAAAATAATTCAAAAAGATATCGAACTAGTTCCCTGAGCCTTTAAAAGTTATCGATTATATGGCCTGCCACTTTTGTTGTGGTATTAGTGCGACCACCCTCGTCGGTTTTTGGTTCTTTCGGCTGTTATTTATTAAACAAATTGTCTAGCAATGGCATATGACTTAAAAAAGGAATCGGATGTTAAGGACTACATTGATAAACTGGGCGTTGAATATCGATTTGGTTGTTATTCAGAAAAGAAACCGGAAGGTAAGCGGTAACAACAACAACAACAGGCGGTACTCTAACCTATAGATTAGGCCTGTGTATGTGTGTGTGTCTGTAAATTGAATTACAAAACAAAACATGAACCATGATGCTTTAAAACGGTGAGGAAAGAGGCGCGTGCTGTCCCCACCGTTTTATTGCATCATGACCTAAACCTAAACCACTGATAACGATAACCACATTGACTACTTTGCAGTGTGTCATTTATTGGGCGATTATCTGGAGGGCATCAAGAAGGACTTTGAAAAGGCTTCCAAAGTATACAAATCGACATGCGATGATTATGGTTATGCCAAATCCTGTTATAAATATGGCAACTATAGCTTTCTGGGTAAAGGCAAAAGCGGCAGCAAAGGAGAACCACGGGTGGCTTATCAATATTATGAGAAGGGTTGCAATCTAAACGATTCGGATGCTTGTCTGCATTCTGGTCTATTGCTCGTGTCAAGGTCCATGCCCAAAGAAATAGATCGGAATGTGCCCAAGGTAAGTTTTTCCTTTTACTCTTTGACATACTTTAACGCCTCCCTTGCCTTTTTTAGGGTCTGGAATTCCTTACCAAAAGCTGTGACATGAACAATGCCACCGCCTGTTTCTATTTATCCGGCATGCATATATCGGGTGTGCAGAAAAAGCCCGAAGAGGGTAGCGCCTCTGTTGCCACCACTACCACCAAAACGCCGCCCAAGGATTCCGATTACATAGTGCTCAAGGACATGAAGAAGGCATTTCAGTTTGCCCACAAGGCCTGCGAATTGCGTAACATGTACGCCTGTGCCAATCTTAGCCAAATGTATGCACGCGGCGATGGCATCGAGAAGAACGAAAAAGAGGCGGAAAAGTATAAGAAACTGGCCATGGAAATGCAGGATGAGATCAAGAAACAACAGGAGACGTTAGGCTTTCAGCAGGGTGTTGGCATGCCGAATTGATGGCCCAACTCCTGATCCCTCCACCACCAAGCCGTGTGCTGCAGTTTAGACCAATGATTTTTGTTTTCTCTATACAAAATTTATGCTTTAATTCTTTTTTGTTTGTTTTCATCATCTTAAGTTAGTTGGTTATACAGAACGCGTATATCTCATGATTTTTTGTAGTCGTTGTATTTCGTGGCGTATATTTTTCTTGTGTACATAAGGCGCGCGGCATTTGTAAGCAAAATGAATGCAATGAAAATTCCTAGTTATAATTGTTAAAAAGTTAATGAAATTAAGAAATGAAACCGAAAACAAGAAATCCGTTGATACCTTAAATTAAATAGAAACAAACAGAAATAATGGAGGTTCGTTGCCCCAGGGACCTCAGACCAAAAGTTGGTAAAGACAAATGTGTTTTAATGGCTTAATGATTCAAATGATCTTAAAACGAAATGGAACAATTCGCATAATTTCGGTAGTGTACTTAAGCTGGCCTTAAAGGACACTCGTATTAAAACAAATCGTACTATGTAGGCCCCCCTCATTAGGCTTTCTTTTTCAGTATATGTCGTTTCGCTGAAGTGTAAATAACCTAGTTTATGTGGGCTCTTAATATGTAGCTTGCAGCTAATACCCATCATATTCTCCAAGAAGCTTCAGTCAAATCGACGTCAAAATCGGCGCCAAAGCAGAAAATTTCTATTGTCCAAATCAAGCTCTGCAATTGGTGGGATCAATTGGTCGTAGTGTACTAAAAGCTGCAACAACCGGGTGAAACCATCTCAGGGGAACTCTACCGAACCTAATTTATGCGTGTGAGCCGAGCATTGAAGCCAAAAAAACGGTCAGAATACGAGCAAAGGCACAACAAGGTAACTCTGCAACATGACAATGATCGGCCAGATATACCCTGAAACGCTGAACCAACCGCCGTTTACCAAGGAATCAAACCGGTCGATCTCAGAGATGGTAAGAGATAGAATGCTTCTTTTATCTGCACGCAGATCAAGTTAGTTTCAAATTTTGGCCACGCCCCCTCCCGCCCCCGCAATTCGAAAAAGCCTAAGGAACGCAGGAACACTGTTAAACATGTTTTTTTCATGAGTAACGGGTATATCGAAGTCGGTTAGAGCCGACTTCAACTTACGCTCTCGTTAGAACTGAAAAAAAATCTATACATTGTACTGGTACAGTTTCGGTTCTAAGGTATTTTTGTATACTCTGTACCAAAAGTACACAGAGTAGTACGAGTAAGTTTAAGTCAGCGATGGCCCTTGGATCCTCCCCGGGTGCGAAAACATTTCGCTATTCACACACACGCGTGCCGAAGCTGAGACTAAAAGAGCAGAAGGGCGTCATTCGCTCGACAGAGTTCGAAGCAGATTCTCGGCGCTTCATTCTCGCACACCAATACTATCTCACTTTTTGACCTCACTCTCGCTGGTCTAAGTCAATCAGAATTGGGATGGCTTTGTGCCGGATTGTACTTAACAGTTAAGTGGAAAAGTAAGAGAGCGAACATAGTGAGAGCAATCGCCGATTTGCTCTCTACACCCAGAAAATGTTCTTTCTAAAATAGGCCAAAATCGCCCTTAAATTAAGAAATTCGCCCATATTTTTGCGCCTTGGGTAAGTTCGCTTTGATTTTAGAAAGGGCCTTTCATAAAAAATACAACTTTATACAGGCCGAAAACGCCCTAAAATTAAGAAATGCTTTTCTAAAAAATATAAAATTGTGTTTTAGATTCTAGGGCAATTTTTCTAAAAAACTCTTAGACAATTTTAGCTGTTAGGTCGATTTAAAATTCCCAAGCGGTTATGACAGCGCTGCCATAAGGAGGAAGCAGCTGACAGTAAACACTTAAAAAAAAAGTTTTAGGGGGAGGTAGGGTAGAACCGACCACAGACCAACCCGTGTGTGGTGGTTGTGTTTTTAAATCCAACCCGCCCCAACCCTTCGGTTTTTAGGGTTTGTCCAACCTCCACCCCCCTTCCAACACCAGCACCACCTCCTCACACCAAAATAATTTTCTGAGTGTATGCTTCTCATCGGTTTTCGTTTTGCTTGAACCAAAGCCAACGCTGCTGGGCTATACAGGGTTTGTCTGCAAACTGATTTTCTTCCGCAGCGACTGTACTTCGCTCTGGATTCAGTAGAGGGCGTTCCTAGCTAACGAACTAGCACACACAGAAACACGTCGCGTGAAAATGCCTGTCCTGACTCTCCAAAGTAAAAGTTATCTGGCCGGAATTTCCACTCAAAGAGCAGCAATCGAGGATGCGCAAGCAGATTGACAGATTACACGAATACAAAATGTATTCCAATTTGATGAAAGTGTTGATGCTTTTCTTAAACTCTATTATGTTTTTTATTTGAAATATCAAAAAGTAAGTTAGTAATCATGGCTCTTTATTCAAAAAAATTGGTTTTCCCTTGAATCAATATACAATTGTAACTCTCTTGCTGTTACATCTGCCCTAAATTCTATAAAGTTAAATTTAGTATTAGTCCCAATATTATTTCAATTTCATATCAATAAATGTTCATTTGTTTTCGATGCCCCGAATATCGGGTGCGGTTCAATCTCTGTCATTCTAGAATGCTTTCTCAAATGAAACAAAATTAAGTTCGAAAGAAAGGAACAGTTTAAGTACGGCAAGGCAAAAACCAGGAGGAAAATGTTGATCCCTGACGGGTTCAATTTAGGAAAAAAGATTAATGTTTAGTACCGATGTAATTCTCGTCTGAACTTCAGAATTGGAAATTACAATATGTGAAAAAAAAAAAATTTTTTTATATTATGTTTTAATCGAAACATTTGGGTGTGTAAAAGTTGAACGTTTAGACGTGAATGACAACAATTCTGAGTAGAGTAAAGAAAATTCCTGTGAGGCAACTAGGCCTAGTTAAGGCGGCTAAGCGTAAGCGGAGGCGAACCGAGGCTATGGATAAAGATAAGCCGCAAACTAAAAGTGGGTCTAGAAAGAAAGGTTCCTAAACCAAATCAGATCGAAGAGAACCCTATCCCGAACCTGGAATCTAATCCAATTGAGGGCCATACCAACAGCTCAAGTGTGGGTTTAACTGAATCAAAGCCATTGGTGAGTCCAGCTCCAAGTAAACGTAAACGTCGAGTTCAAGAAAATGCGAAAAAGCGTCACAAAACTAATCAACAATAATGCTCATCTAGGCCTTGAGCCTTCACAGTCTTTCCGGAGAACAAATCGTAATTTTTTTACTGTAGAAAAAGACAATGCTAAATTTATGAATCATGTGGGACTGGAAAATGTTTAGTGACGTCGTAATTGTTGTCATCTGGTAAAATTCCGTATCTTTTTAAAGACGGACATCCTTAAAATATAAATTCAGTCTAATGGTGCTCTCCATTTATAATTTATTCGAAATTCGGTTAAAAAGCTAAACCAAGAATCATTTTCTGAGGTTAGAGGCTTTTCGTCTTAGGTCTCATCAGTGAACTGAACATAACCGAACGGAAACATTTTGATTAGTTTGGTTCGGTTCAGAAATTTCAAAAGATCGTCGGTTCGGTTCTCGGTTTGGTTTATTAAATGGAAAAATCTTTTCGGTTACAGTTTGTTTCGGTTCGGTTCAGAGCCGACTTGCATCTCTGTTTTAAATACAAAGTTTTTGAAATGATCTAACTTTTTGCTATGCAAAAACTGTAGACAAGGCTATGTATTTGTATTAACTTCCTTTAAAAATTTTCAACAAAAATACATTGCATACTTATAGGCAGCGCAAAATGTCATTTTGATCATCTACTTTCAAATAGGGCAAAAATAATATAATAATAATATAATAGTTTTAATAATTTTTTTAAAAGCTAAAAAATATACTAAACGATAATCTTAAAATCATTAAAAAAAACTATTGCCCTTTTTAATGACAAATCTATATCAATTCCTTCCAAGTTAAAGAGAAGGCTACCTTTAAAAATCTTAAAATCTTGTCACATTTTTAATGACATTTTCCAAGTAGGTCTAAAACGCATGCTCAATTAAAGCTTGTCGTGACCAGCACGCGTGTCCAATTTAAAATCTATCTGTATCTGTATGTGCGCGCTCTGTAACCGTATCTGTTACTGTATTTCTCACTTTGATCTGTTTATTTTAATAGATGTCTGCTTAATTAACAATTAGTCACTCTCCCTTTCTCTCTCTATCTCTCTTGCATGGACCGTCTGCCAGTTGTCGGGGGTTTATCTGGTTTATCACCTACCAGAGTAGTTAAACTCGTTGATAAGTTCCCCCTCCCAAAATAAATCAAGTACACGTATCTTTATTTGTAAGTTTTTGTTTTTTTGTTATTGTTTGTGGGATTTGAAATGCTTTTGAAATGTTTTTGTTATTTTTTGAGATGACTAAGGGTAGGCCAACATAGACGGGGGCAATCATGATAAGATGCTGTTGAGACAAACGGGCCACGCAATGAATGGAAGAATAATGAATGAAATGTACACGTAAGCTTAAGAATTTATAGAAAAGGTTTGAATTTCATCGAATTTGTTGCGACAAAGTTAGATTTGGATAAATTTTACAGACTGTAACAGAATTAAGCCCTTAAATTGTTTGGATAAGTGATGATGATTGGGTACAGGAAGGAATAATTAGGATGCAGCTGCAATGGCTATCAGGATAACCAGAATTCTTCTACGACATGGGAAAACAGTCTACTGACTAAGAAGAAATATTGAAAACAAAATATTTCAGCTCTCCTCAGAAAAAGTTGAACGATGCTGGAGGCGGGATGTAGACTAATGTTGGAAGTTGTAAAAATGTGTAAGACTTTTATATTTTAATTAAAGTGTCGTAATAATATTATTATGAATAAAGATTACTGTCAAGATTTAATAGTTGGTTTAATAGTTAGTTTAATAGTTTAAAATTGCAAAATTTGCGAAACTTTGTAATGAGTTAAGATTGTCATGAAGACGGATTAATATTCGGGTCGGAAACTTTGAAAAATTTCAAAAATTTGCAAAATTCATATATGAGTTTGGATTGTGATGAAGACGTAAATGGGAGATGTAGATTAAATGATCCAAAAAGAAGTTGGGATTATTATGAAGCTAAGTATTAAATGTTAAAAAAATGCAAGAATTGTTCAATTTGTATTTATATTTGTATTTTATTTAATAGAGTTGACAAATAAAGCTGTCAACATAAACACGCCTCCTCCGAAATTAGGAGAACTTTTTATGATATGCTCCGACTCACATCAGTTGGGCGGAGGCAAAGATATACAATTATTGGGAAGATAGATGTGATAAAATATTAAATACATTAAGCGACATCGAACCCTCAGAAGCTAATAAACGGTACAAATCGTTATATAACATACATATTATTCGAAACGGGTCATGAGACTCGAAATTAGATCTACTTATAGTTAAGAAAATTGGCCGGAACTGTCTTGTAGATCTAGGTGGCTCAGTAGGAAACATGAGTCAATTTGACCGTTTATTAGCTTATGAAGGAACATAACTCCGTGACAGATTCTACGATCTTGCAAGGACGGTAGGCTTAATAGACGGAGTCTGTCCACATACGATGGCAGGCGACGGTGTTGTTCCCAGTTAAGTCCACGTAAGGCGAACAGGAGAAATTGCTTCTGCACCGACTCAATAAGGCCCTGGTATGATGCATACGCATGAGCAGTACTCAAGTAAAGGTCGGACAAGTGAGACGTAAAGAAGCTTCATCAAATTCCTTAGACCAGCGTTAAACAAAAGCAAACACCCCCTTGGCTTTGCTAACGATAATCCCAATATGATCGGAAAAGTTCATATTGTGGCCAAATAATACGCCAAGGTCTGTTACCGCGTGTATACGCTCGAGGCTGTGCGGGCCAAGGGAATAGTTGCCCATAAAAGGGGCAGATCGATAGAAAGACATGACACTACATTTAGAGTGGTTTAGGTGCAGCAAGTTGTTAGTGCACCAGGATTGAAGGTGGTTTATGTCATTTTGTAACAGACAATGTGAATAGGGGTCTGTTAGCTGCATACAAATTTTAACGTCATCAGCATACATCAACACGTGAGAGTTTAAAATGACGGAAGGAAGGTCGTTTATGAATAAGACAAAAAGCAACGGACCTAGGTGACTCCCTTGAGGAACTCCAGAGGTAACATAAACCTGCTTGGAGAGAGGTTGGGAAATCCTAAAAGTGACAATTTCTTTAAGAGCAGAAGGTGATTGACTGAACAAATGCCTTGCTGAAATCTGTGAATATAACATCCGACTGATTTTTCAGCCTAAATCCGTCCCTAATTATTGAAGTAAACTCGAGCTTGCTGCGATGGAGACATAAGACAGCAACACTGATGCTGCAACTGAGCAGTTATAATGAGTTCAAAAAGTTTGGGTATGACACAAAGTTTTGCTATCCCACGATAATTTTAAATATCAGTTCTAGTTCCTTTGTTATGAAGTGGTATAATAAATGATTCCTTCCAAATATCAGAGATAATTGAAAAATTTTAGAAAGAGGTTCGCATAAAGCATTTGCACAATTCTTGAGAACACAGCTAGGAACTTGATCAGGACCAGAAGAGAAGGAAGATTTTACAAATTTGAGATTTTCCAACACAATACTTTCATCAACGACAGGCATGATGAATTCAGAGGCAATCTTTGAAGTCTGTCAGAAGATAAATTAACCTTTTAGTTAAAGATTGCTTTGCATCTCCATCTCAATCAAAAGAAGAACATGGTAAGGAGTTATTAGTTCCTTCTTTTGAGATTAAATGTTTCTTTGCAAACTATTTTTATCCCAATGTTTACATATGCTGGAAAACGGCAAACTTTACAATGTTTTGAACCGAACCCTATTCGGGTTTGTTTACTCTGATTCAGGGGCGTTAAGACTATAAAGTTCAAATGGATCATCATTATTTCCCTGTGTACCTCTGGGCTAGTCATGGAGAATGAGTATCAGAGAGAAACTTAGCTCAGTCGACACCGATTCTGTCAGAAGTTAGTCAGCTGTTTGCTCTCACTTACGCTCTTAGGATACATTAGGGAATATGTTCGTCTCGCTTTAAACACAGTGATTTCCTAATGGCACTATAAAATATCTTTTTGGGCGGCTATCTTTTTACCAGTACCCTTTGTATGCAAATAGTTTTGTAACCAAGATTATTTATCGATTTGCCAAAGGAATAGTGAAGATCGGATGAATGATAGTCTAGTGATAAAGAAAATCAAAATGTTTCCTTGGCTTCTTTACCACTTTGTGTGGCTTCTATCTTAAATTGATCAGATTCTAACTTGAAAATGTAACACAAATATTTGAAGTCGATTTGCGTGAACTACGAATTCATTGTAGACCCATGGATTCTTGGTGAAATTTTCTTAGAATTGACCCAAGACTCTACGAAATTCTGTTCATATATCTTGAGCTCAGCACTCCTTGCAGGAAGTCTTCGATTTCGCTTGCACAGCCAAAATCTGGGCAAATTAAACAAAAAAATTCTTTATTAATCAATACAATTCACTTACAATTTCCAAATTGATCACAGAATTAAGGCAAATTCTATGTATCTAGCAACTCTAAGAGAGCGTAATTTGGCAATTACTTTTAATTTTACCGACTAACAAACATTACTTTCCAAACGAAAAACTTTTTCGTTATGGTGTTGGGAGAACATGAATCGATTCCACCTACGAAAGGGTTTCCGTCGAAGTGGAATTGGGAACAGGCCTGCTGTTAAGTGGATGCTGAAAACAGTCCCAGCACTCGACTCTTACCCCGCACCAACTATCCCTCTTTATGCGCTCTCCACTCTTTAACGTCTCCATCTTCCCAACATGTCATTTCGTTCTGTGTGTACTCCACCTATCTTTCTCTCTGTTGTAAATAGCTGTTCTTTTTAACAAAGGTCTCTCAAAGCAGCTGTCATCTGTCTCAGAGAGCCAACACTGATACATTCAAATCGTCACTCTCTCTCTTGCAGTCTCAGCAAATAAGCATTGCCCACCTGATGCTTGAGCGCACACTTTTCTTTGGCCTTTTCACCCATTTCGCGGTGAAATTTTCAAAATTTTCCTTCTTAGTGCGCACCTGCATGCCAAATCTTAGATCTGTGGGTTAAGCAGTTTTGGCTTACAGATTTATAAATATAGATAAGAAGTAAAAGGAGATGCTCTAAGGAGACTGTCTAAGGACTAGATTAGGGCCGGGCGGGCAGACTTAGCTAGTTAAAATTAGATTAATTTTTAAAAAATTTGGACAGGTGCCAAATACACTCCACACACATATGTATATATATAGAAATAGATCCCCTACCAAATGGGATGGCACGAGTCGATGCTTAAAGCTAATTAGTTGATCGCTCTACCATGACTTGACCTTTGGTTATTTGGGTAGACGAAAAGCTGAGCTCAAAAAAGAAAATAATCAAAACTGTGGAGAATAATAATAGTGCTATACAGAAAAGTCTCCTCCCACACACACACACACACACACAGAGAGCTCTCTCTCTCTCTCTCGGACATGCAATGGTTGGGCTTTTGTATTAAACACATAGTCTATGGGCTTAGTTAAACGATACATATATACTGCATGTATATGCCCCGCATTGAGTCTGTATGTATACTTCTATAGAACAAAATCAAGCTCAATGTTCTACGCTCCCAAACACCGAATCAGAATCAGTTTAACGTCAACAACGGCGGCAACAAGACAATAAACTAAAAAACTGTTCAAAAACTGAAGAATTTTGAAAAAGAATTGATTTGGTGGTCGAGCTTAAAATAAAAGATGCCAAAGATTGGGATTGTGAACGGGACTTACGGACTGGGATAGCCAATTTTTGTTATTGTGTGTGTGTGTGTGTGTGTGCGTGTGTGTGCGCGCCTCGTGTCAAGAGCAAAAGTCAAAGAAGAAGCTGCCTTAAGATGCATTAAGTGAGAGATCCGCTAAATATATATACATATACACATATATATATATGTGTCGTGCCATACCGCGCCTTCGGCTTAAATTGTTGCCCTCCAACACAATTGAAATCTATGTACGGTCGCCATCTATGTGTGTGCCTCTGTGTGCGTGCGCGTGTGTGTGTGTGTGTGTGTAGGCTAAGCCGCAAGGAAAGCGAAACATAAGCCCAGCAAATCAACACCATATTGAAGTGGGAAGTGACAGAGATTGAGATTGAGATTGCGTTTCATATAAACGTCGCAGCGCAGTTTACGAGTGTCCATCACCAATACAACACCGTGCAGCAATGGAAGACTATTGGGGTCTTAGCAGCACCACGGGTACATATATGTTTAGACAAACCACAAAATAGTTTAACTAAGTTTCAAAAAAAAAAAAAAGGGTGTTTTTTTTTTAATTTTTTTGAAAATGAATTTTCTAAAATTTAAGTGACGTCATAGAGATGGTTTAGTATAGATCTTTTTAGTGTGTCTCTCTCTGTGTGTGTGTGTGTGTGTCAGTGTGTGTGTGTGCGCGCGTAAACTAAAGCATATGGATCAATTGTCTAAATTGGCTCATTAAGTGAAACTTAATGACATTTACTATGCACAACAACAACAACAACAACAGAACAAACAACTGTGCGCTACTTTTCGAAATTTAAATTTTTCTAGATGACTTCATTTGTTTTTCCAACTTAGTTTTCGTCTGCTGACGGCGAGTACACCTGCACCCATTTGCCATCAATTGGCCATAAAAATGATTTTCGACAATACCTCAAATCAAGCGTAAACATTAAAGCTGTCAAAATAAACTAATTAAACAAAAAAAAAAAAAAGTTTTCTTCTTTTTCTGTTTTTTATTTATTGTCCTAACTAAACTTTTGCAACTATCAAACAATAGAGCTTCAAGTAAGCCTAACTAACGAAAAATGAGATACACACACACACACACACACACATACACGTATATAGATCGACTGAGCTGTGTGTGTGTGTGTGTAGTAACTTAAACGGTATACAAAAGTCATATTAAAACGCATTGTCGCGTTGATTTTACTTACTTACTTTCCAAAGAGCTTACAAATACACACACACACATCGAAATATATATATATATCTAAAGATATATATAATCTGTGACTTCAAGTAAAGTTTTGAGCAGAGCAAAACTAACAAAACTTGAGACAATTGTCACAACGAGGCGTATACGTAATATGCGGATTAATTAATTAGTGGGAAAGAAGCACACGCTATATTCAATTGCCTGATGAAGAGAGAGCCTGCCCCTTCAATTTTATATTCAAGTCCAAAAAGTAAAACAATATTGAAAATGTTAAAAGTAAGACTTTAATTCAACGTACTCGTTCCTATATCTTCTCTTCTTCTTGGGCCCCATCTCGCTCGCTGCTACTAATGCCCGCCAGATGTCTCTGCTCCGTGCAAGCTGGCACCAGTTGTTCACACCAAGCTGGGATTTGTCTTCCGGGAAGACTAAGTTTTGGTCGTCCCTTATGCCTTTCGCATTCTGTTATGTAGACCATTTTTTTCTGAAGCTTTGATCATCAGCCGCTGTTGTTTTGTGTGCTTGACTAGACTAGTGTCTTCACAGAGCTCATCCTCGCCAACTTTCAAAACTCCACAAATCCTCCGAAGAATTTCTGCTGATATTGTCCATGCTTCTGCGCCATATTGCAGGACTGGGATAATAAGCTAGAAAGCTCTGCTCTTGAACTCCCTACTCAGCCCGCAGCAGTGCTGCCAACTTTTGCCGAGAAAAAAAATCTGTTTTCAGCGGGTCGGAGAGGAAAAAAAAGCTGTGTTTTTCGACAAAAGAGCGCATCGTTTTCTTTAGTGTAATTATTTATACAAAATATTTTAAATATATCATCAGAGTGCTGAAGTTCCTCGTAGTAAGGTCCTAGAGGGGACCTTATAAAACGTAGTATCTTTAGGCACGTTCGACTTTAGCGTTGAACCATGGTAAAGACAAACTCTGAATCGCAAACGAGGCTAACTAAAAAAATCGTTGATTCCCTTCTGTCATTGAAAGCGATTACTTCACTCAAAAACTTAATAGTTTCTTCGTTATTTTTCCATTTCCCTAAATATAAATAATATTATTAACCCTATCGGAAAATTTTTCCAAAATGGGAAAAAACTTTTTATTTGGTTGTAAAATGAAGTGAACTGAAAATATGTAATTTTTTTGAAGAATGCTGTGGTTTTCAGGCAACAATGAACTTTATGAAAATCAGAGAATCAGTTCAGCAGAAGACAACTTAAATAAATTTAAAAAATAAACTTAAGCTTCTGTTGTTTTATAAGATCAACTATGAAATTTTTGGCAGCAAGTGCTCAACTAGATTTCTCCAATACTCTATCCATCTGAAGCATTTCTCCAAATAGTTTCAGATGGAATAACTTGTAGAATCTTTCAGATCTTTAAGATCATTCAGCAGGCCGGATGCGTCAGTGTTATTGATTTAAAAAATCTCGTTGATTTGTGGCATTTTCAATAGATTGAATCATATTGTTCCTTTTCAAGAACTGCTTGAGGTAATCAGATTTATACTTCCGAAGCCATTTATCGTGGCATCTGGCAAGTGTTAATTATTGTCGATAAATGACTGACAAGGGTGAAAAGCTATTGATTTGCTCCAAAAGAAAAATAAATCTAAAAAGAAGCCGAAATCCTTTTAAAAAAGCCAGAATTCCCGCTTCCCGCATTTTGTAATTTTTTCCCGCAATACGGTTTTAAATAAGGCCAGAAATGACGGGAAAAAAGCTGATTTGGCAACACTGGCCCGCAGTAGTAGTCGAAATTCCAGGCTAATGTTGTTGACGCTGGTTATAATCGTTCCGAGGTAGAAAAAAATTGTCTACAACTTTAAAGTTGTACTACTAGTCCGTTGTAACCAGATATTAAAACCGAAACGAATAACGGTTTGGGTAACGTTTACTGTTTTATCCGATCGATTTTTTCTGTTTTGGGTTTTGGTTACGGTTACGGTTATTATACACTTGAAAAGTGTATTATAATTTTGCCCAGAAGTTTGCAACGCATAGAAGGAATCATCTCCGACCACATAAAGTATATATATTCCTGATCAGCGTGACGAGCTGAGTCGATTAAGCTGTGTCCGTCCGTCTGTCCGTCTGTCTGTTTTCTACGCGAACTAGTCCCTCAGTTTTGAAGCTAGCGAGCTGAAATTTTGCACAGAGTCTTCTTTTGTTTCTGCACGCTGCAATATGTGGAACCGACCCGATCGGATGGCTTTTTCTTAGCTGCCATACAAATGATCCGTCGAAAATGGATTTTAATGAGAAAACTGGTTTTTTCTCAATATTACCGCTCTCAATCACGGTCATGGGTAATATTAAATGTTTTTAAGCCGATCCGCGAATTTTGCCGAAGTCGCAACGGTTGAGACGGTTCTTTAACGTGTATAAAAACTTGGGCACGTTACGAGTTACGGTTTCTTATATTTGTTTCGGTTACGGAACTGATAACCGATTATGAACAAAAGGTTATACGGTTACGGTTATAAGGAACATTTTTTTTCGGTTATGGTTACGGTTTCGGTTTTAAATTTTAAAGTGTTTTTAGCGGTTAAGGGTTACAGTTTTGGTTACGGTTTTAATCTCTGGTTGTAACAGATTGTTCAAAGTGCATACACTTTCTATCCGCGAATACTAGGTACTTTGACTTGTCCTCGTTTACCGGTAAGTCCATCAGTCACGTCGTGCTTTACGCCTGTTTGGTTTTGCCGATAATATCAATATCATCGGCGTATGCGAGTAGCATTACATCTTGAATAAAGATGGTACCCAAACTGTTAACATTTGTACACGGGCGAAGTCTTTACTTCATCAGCTATATGTACCTCAGGTATCTTAACTTTAGTTGGTTTCAAATGGTTTGATAAGATTCTTTCCTATTTTGACGAAGGTTTGAATGCTTCTCAACGTCATCATGCAAAGTCAAACGTACTATGTTGGTATACCAAAGAACCTTATCGGTATGTCGAAAAGATGGTAGGCTTTAATATTTTTTTCAAAATATTTCTCCGGGATTTGTCGTTGTGTGAATATCTGGTGGGTGATGGATTTACCAGGTCTGATGCCACACTGATAAGGTCTAACAAGTGTGCTTATAAGCAACAGAATATATGCAATGGGAAGTAGACTGATCCCACTGAAGTTGACGCAAACTGCGAGTCTCCCTTTTCTCCTTACATTCCAATCGTCGAGCATACTTTCGTCGAAACATATTCGGCAAAGAAGTTGGTGCAGTTGGACATTAACAACGTTTGAGATATGTTTAGTTTAAGTTAATAGGCATTATATCTTCTAGGCCCATTAAACTGATACCTGAGTTGCTATACTCACGGTCCTTAAGTCATTTTATTTTTACCTTTTCAAAATTTTATAATGTTTCTCGATTTATATTCCATTGGACAATCTTCTCAGGAATCTGTAACATCATGTATAGATTTGATATTTAACATTTGTTTATTGCTTTCTATTGCTTTCATCAGACGTCATCTAAAGTTGAATTTTTAATACTCTCATTAAGAATGTCTTGTTTGAAGCTTAAATATTTTGAAATAGGCTGCTTTGCAATTTATTTTTTTGGTCAGAAGTTAACAAAGTTGGAAAACTCGATATAGGTACTGAGCTTATAGTAAAAGATCGTTTATCGAGACACTTCGATAGTAATAAATAATGTTTTGCTTCAGATTTCAAAACAATTGCTCGACATGAAAAGCTTAATAAAAATTACTTGGTAGTAATTGTGAAGCATTAAACAGCTATATTGTGAAATACGATCCATTCAAAGGTTTTTAGCTGAAGCTCTTTTAAAGAGCTCTGAATGCAAAAATCTATTTGAGCTAGTAAACTTTCACCCATTTGCACAGACTAGCACTGGTTTTTTCAATTTTTCTACGGAGTTTTATACAAAGTGTGCGATCTCTGCTAATGTCAAGCTAAACTTCCTTGGAAAAATCATTAGCTACTTATTTTAGAGTGTGTGCAGCACTAAGAAATGTAATTATAGAGTCCTTCAAACTAAGAAAAGTCTTTATCAACATTAGATTCTTTATAAGTGCATTACTTTTCATATAAAAGTTCTTCTGCTCGAACCATATTCGCTTCATTGTGAACTGTGATAGTTTAAGTATTATTTGGAGAAAAGTCGTAGGATTAGAAAACTTCTTGAAGGATACACAAGGAATTTTTTTATTTCATTTTTCGAAATAGTGGTCCGGTTCGGGTTCAGTTTCGAGGAGTAAGACATATTAGGATTTCGGTTCATGGTCCAGTTCGTCGGACCCAAATAGGTTCGACTAGGACCGATTTACAGCCTTGTAACAGAGAGAAGGAATCATTGCTGACCTTATAAAGAATATATGTATATTCTTGATCAGCATCAACAGTCAAGTCGATATATGTATTCGTCCATATAAACGCGCAGATCTTAGAGATGGTAAGAGATAGAGGCAGATCAAGTTTGTTTGAAGATAAATTATTTGTACGTTTTACAGATAGATTGTTATTAGCATTATTTATCGATTTTCCGAAGAAATTATGAATATTGGATGAACCATTCTCAAGCTATAGCCGGAAGTAGTGGCGTCATCTATTAGTCAGTTTTGAAGTCCCTTATTGTTCAATACAAGTGGCGGCGCCATCTATGGTTTAGCAGCGCTGTTTATCGATCGATCGATAATGGTTAGCACACAGTTCGTGTGGCGTCACATTTGAAAGTTTTGCCAGGTAAACAGTCCGGCTTGACCTACTTTCCAGCTTCGTTTGTACTTGATCTTGTTCCTGGTTTGTGGTGTGTTTGTTTTTTTTTCCAGTGTAGTGTCTATGCGATTGTTATTGAATTAAAGTGAATTTAATTTACTGTGATTGAATGTTTTTGCTGATTGTTATCCATGTTAAATTTATGATCATTAACGGCAGCTGCCAGCCCACTCCGCGACTTCTGTGGCATCTTGTAAATGTTGATTAAGTATTATTGCATTATGCGGGCACTTGATCATCGCTGGTCACAAAATGCGTTTGACTCAATTGACCCCGGGCATGCCAGTTCCCAGTTCCCAGTTCCCTTCCCTGTGCGTGGTGTGGTGCAAGTTGCTCTCGTACTTAACGCTTCAAAACACCCATTCATTGATTCATTCACTCACTCACTCACTCACTCACTCAATCACCCATTCAATGCTAATTCATATGCTTGACTGATTAGTTGGCCCAGCTAATTATGGACCTATGACTTTATCAACTTATGCCGCTCAATCGATTGCCGCGCTGTGTTTGCTCCGCTTTTATTTGTGATAATTTGTCGGGGTCGTGTTCTTGTTCCCGGCACGGCACGGGCCGGGATCTGGCTAGGCCAATAATTATTGGGGCTTGCGTCGTCTCTCTATTCCTCAATTCCAATTCAATTTGATGACATCAAACGCGTACTTATCGTTTCCGTCCATTGAATACAGCAGCCGCCCCCGGGCCACCCGGGGCCGCCCCTCGCATATTTGATCGATGATCAGACAGCGAGCGGCCGTTTCGGCATCGCTTTCTCTGTCCAGTCTTGCGCTGGTTCTTGCAGCACGGATGGTTTAGTTCTTTACCGGCGCTTGAGACTGACGCAAAACAAAAGACAAACAAAATAAAAAGAAAGAAAGAAAAACAAGACAATATATAAAATAAAATAAATCAGAGCGAAAGAAAGACGAGAAAAACGTTTGGAAATTTTAACATTATTTTTTTTTTTTTGTGTTTTTGATTACAGATCATGAAATGTGCGTTTAATTAATTAACATAATATGTGTGTGTGTGTGTGTGATTAAATTTAGTTAATATGCTCCCAAAATTAGGCTATGATTATGTTGGTTCTTCTACCTTCGGGAAGAAGTGTGCCACTCTGCTACACTTCTGAAAGAAAAGAAAATGTTTCTTTTGAAAGATAGCATAAAAAGTCTCTTCTCAGGTATAAGAAAGTGTTTCACCCTGGGGATAAGAATAAGTGCCTTCTAAGGGATATACATAAATCCGGTTCTTCCTAGAGTTAAGAAAGCCGTACTTCCTGGAAATAAGATAAAGTGCAAGTTGCGGGAAAAAAGGGTCTTACGTAAATGGGTTTTGCTTTTCTTCTTCCTCACCTGAAATTACCATTAACTTAATTACCAAAAACCCACACCATCCCTTTTCTAAGCTGTATATAGATTTTTTTTACAATTCACAATTTATTTTTTAGTCTACCTTGTCTGGGATTTGATCTCTGGACCTTAAAGACTGAAACACACAACTAATTCAGCTCACGAGAGAGAGCGTTTAAATTTGAAGTAATTAACTTAGCATTTAAGCACTGTGCGACCAACAAGCCCTGTAGCCTAGGGGTAGGCATAAGCTTGATAAGCCGAAGTCGTGGTACGTTTTTTTTTTAATTTCTTTTGTTTTTTTTTTTTTTTTGAGTAATTTTTGACATTGTTTATGGTTTTGGTCCTAAAATGTGTTCCAGCTCACTTTAAAAAGAATCGAATTAAGGTCTTCTTAATGATTGTTAAGCAACAAAAATTTTGCCAAGTTACCAATCGGATGGAAAAAACGATACAACATATCGCTTAATTATACCATGAATGTTAAAAAAGCGATACCTGAGGTATTTTGTTTGTATAAATCGGGCAACTTTGTATGAGAATACTTTCTCCTCAAACCAAAGATAAGAAACCCTACAAAAACTTTGCCGGGAACTTGCTAAGAAGACCAGTAGAAAGGCCGAACGATGGTTTTTTCGAAACAGAGTTCGATTTAATACTCGTAGAGTAAATCTCAATATTACGTATATATATTCCTGGTTGTTTGTGTGAATTCATATATGTCAGAGCCTTTATGAGCTACGATAATCAAATTTGTTAATTTGTAATTATCTGACCTATTTTAATGCGGCTGCGAACCCTCTTTTGGTCATAGCTTGATGAATAGATGGCGCCACTACTGTGACGATTTGGAAGCAGCACTTTCATTTGGTCATAAATAAAGTATAGTTCATCCGATCTTTATCATTCTTTTTCCATCTATGGGTCATTCTTTTATAAACCGAACAGCTAAAAAAATTTTTATTTTTCATTTTAATAAAAAAAAATCCGAAATTAGATCTCGACATGCCCACCAAAACGTAATTTTCGGTTTTGCACAAAATTTTTTTGGTAATTTTATAAACAATTTCAAAAATCGTCAAAAACGAAAAAATGGAAAAAAAGGGTTTTTTAAAAACGTGATATCTCAGGTTTGGTTCATCGGACAGGTCTCAAGTTGATATTGGCGAAAAGTATTTTACTAGATCTACTCAAATTATAATTGCATAGATTTTTAAATTATTTAGTAGTATTAAGTAATTGTTGCTAAAAATTATTTATAATTTTTTCTCAGTGTTAACCACCATGATATAGCTTCTAAGAATAAACAATTTATTGCCCTAAATATAAATTAAATTTTGGTGTTTTCAAAAAGATGGAGACTTTTATAGTTTAAAAGATATTAATTTTTGAAGTTGTAAACAAATAAAAAGATGCCCTTGAAAAGAGCTTTGCCATGACGTCAGTTTTAAAGCTTTTTGATTGAAACTTGGCAAAAGGGCTGTATATTTATCAAGCTTTTCAAAAATGTCAACTTCGCGCGGGTCGGACGACTATATCATGTAGCTGCCATACAAATGCTGAATTTAGTAGTGTTATAAATTACTTTGCAAGCTCTAGCCAACAAAATTAAATTAATCATAGCATTCGTATGGCAGCTATATGATATACTCATCCGATCCGCCTGATGTTAACATTTTTGAAAAGCTTGATAAATATAAAGCACACGTGCCAAGTTTCAATTAAACAGCTTTGAAACTGACTGCATCGCGAAGCTTTTTTCAAGGGCATCTTTTAATTTGTTTATAACTTCAAAAATTCATAACTTTTAAACTATAAAAGTCTCCATCTTTTTGAAAACACCAAAATTTAAGTTATGTTTAGAGCATTTGATTGTATATCTTCAGCAGCTATAACATGGTGGTTAACACTGAGAAAAAATTATTGCAACATTCACTTAATATTATTAAATAATTTAAAAATCTATAAAATTATAATTTGAGTAGATGCAGTAAAAATCTTTCCATCGATATCAACTTGAGACCTATCCGATAAACAAATCCTGAGATATCACGTTTTTAAAAAACCCTTTTTTCCATTTTTTCGTTTTTGACGATTTTTGAAATTGTTTATAAAATTAACAAAAAATTTTTGTGCAAAACTGCAAATTACGTTATGTAGATCTAATTTCGGATTTTTTTTTATTGAAATGAAAAATAAAAAATATTTTAGCTGTTCGGTTTATAAAAGAATGACCCCTATGCGAAATTCTTCTTTGGTTACCATTCCAATAACAGTTATTATAAAGAGTGCACGTACCGATTTTTCTGTTTCGGCAACATTTCTGCTAAAATAGTTTCCAGTTTAATGTGGTAAAAATATTTGGCATGTGTGCTTATAATTTTGGCATAAGTAAAGAAGCCTACTGAATTGTTCGGCATAGACACTTACATATATATTTTTTTTTAAAGTATTCCTTAAATCATCTGAAGACAGCCCAGACAAAATATTTTCAGATTGCTTTCTGTTCAAAATTTGACTGATAATTTTGTTTAAAAAAAGATTACACACATTTTGTTATTTTTTCGAAAAATAAATGCTCAGCTCACTTATGCGGCCCCCTAAACGACTCCCTTTTTATACCAGATTCGAAGCGCTCCGCTGACTGGGAAGCAGGTAGAAATACCGAAACTAAAACCGTTTCAATTCGCTACAGTAAATATTGGTTATGTGACGAACCGTTTGTATGCAAATACCGGTTATATTCAAAAACTTAACATTTTAGAGCCCTGTGTGCAATTTGAATACAAGATTTCAATTGGTTGTGTGCAAACTTTTACATATTCTGTTCAAATTTTCTCCGGACTGCATATTTAATGCTAATAAAACTAGATTGTACCACAGTATTGTGTCTGCCAAACGATGGCACGGATGCTGCAAAGACAAGCGGAAATATCCAAACGGATTAAAACCCAGAAGCAATGCCTTTCATCGGTGTTTCTGTGCATAACATATTGTATTGTAAAGTCCAATATTGAAAGGTCCAATACAGATTCGAGCACATTCAATGCGACAATGATTTAGCCTGTTTCGGAACTTTAATGGAAAAATAAATATTTTCGGGAAAAAATAAAAATCCATTTGATGATGAATATTTTGATCAAAGAGGCCCTACTAAATTTAGAGAATAACATAGTTAAACCAAGGTCGACCAAAGTAGAAATTTCTCAAAAAATAGTTAAAAATGACAAATCTGTTACCCTTATTTCTCAGCCATCCCGTTAAATTAGTCAGACCGTTAACTATATTGTATTAGATTCCTCTCGTCGCTATCCAAATTGATAAGGTTATGAACAATAAGACGATCCATGTACGAGTTGTATCAATTGAATTGATGTAAATAACTTCAGATTTTGGGGGTGATAGGAGAAATCCAAGTGTGAGGAAATGCTTTACTCGACCTGCTCTATAGCGTGTGCTAGACCATTTTCGCTTGAACACTGTGCTATGTGGCTTCAAAAATATAATAAACATAATTCACTGAATTTGACATTGATTGCCCTTTCCAAACAAAAGGAAGCTATTCACTGTCCAAATTTCAGCCTTCGATTTCTTATCGTTTAGGTTTTGAAAGGCCAATGCGGTCACAGAGAGCAGATACAGGAAAAAGAGTGGATGTCATGAGCGCCTAGTACGAGCGAAGCCCCTAACGTTATTTACCTCACTGTTTCGTCACTTTTTAGCCACTGTTTATTTCCTGTTAAGTCACAGTTGAGTCACTGATAAGTCGCTGTCAAGTCACTGCTTAGTCACTGTTTAGTCATTAATTGGTTAATGCTAGGTCACTGTTTAGTCATAATTAAGTCACTGAAAAGTTACTCTAAAGTCACTGTTAAGTCACTGTTTAGTCACGTTTAAGTCACCGTTAAGTAATTGTTAAGTCTCTGCTAAGTAAAAGTTAAGTCACTGTCAAGTCACTGCTAAGTCACTGTTTTCACTGAGTTTTCACTGTTTAGTCACTACGAAGTCGCTCCTTAGTCACTGTTAAGTCTCTTTGATGCCCTCTTTCCACCTTCGCTTTCTCACATTCTACACATCCACAAACACACAACCCACCTGCTGCTACAGCAAATGGTTAAAGCGGTTGACTTTGCAAATACAAAATGTAAAGACAAGGCGTACCCAAAAAAAATCTGTCGCAAAGACAAAATTTTTATATTTCTAGTCCCCCAGTCGAATGTCCGTAAAAGACCGTTAGTTGAATGTGTTTAATTAATTGGCATTTGTCGACGTCTGTGCTGTTATTGCGGATTCTTGTTCTAGATTCTAGACATATATGGTGCGAGTGACTAGCTCCTCTTCTAGAAGCTGAATGTTTTATTAAGACATTTTATCCATCTTTTTATACATTTTTGGTTCTACCCCAAGCAACACACTTAACATACCATTTGGTTGTACGCTACTTGATTTCTAATTTATTAATAACAAATGCGTCCATTTTTTTAGTGTTTTTTTTTGTTGTGTGTTTTGAGTGTTTTGCACTGTTCAAATATCTAAGAACAGAATGGGTTAACAGATTTCAATTTACTTATTTACGTAAATGTTTAAGAAAAATAATACCCCAATTTTAAAACTGAAACATCCACAATTGTTAGTGGCTATTCAAAACTAAAAATATTGTTTCATACAATGCTTAGTAAGACTGATCCTAGTTTAAATTTGCAGAGATGTTGATGACCTACCAGCTGGAGTATGTTAGAGCTGCTAAAGGGAAGAATGGTTATGTAACAGGTTTTTATGCTAAGTAGCTTTTGTTTGGATTTTGGTTTCGACTTTAAATGTAAATACTTATCATAAATATGAATTTGTTAGTTTAATTTGTAGTTTAAAGATTGCTATCCCTGTAAGTAGGCAATGGATTTTGCAATGCTAACGCTTTACCTTTCCCTCTGCACAGATATAAATTGTACTCAGCCCGCCATTGATGATTTCCCCAGAGATCTATTCACGGAGGCGCAAAGACAGTCCGGTGCTGTTGTACTTCATGTTATAGCCAGTTTATATTTATTTGTAGCCTTAGCAGTAGTATGTGATGAGTACTTTGTGCCAGCAGTTGAGAAAATATGTGCAGGTAAGTCCTCCAGAGTCAATCAGTTACCACACCCACCCCCCCCTCTCCACCACCAAACCATCTAGCTCTCAACATGTCCAACGATGTGGCGGGGGCCACATTCATGGCTGCAGCCACCTCGGCTCCCGAGCTGTTTGTCAATGTGATAGGCACATTCATCACGGAGGGTGACATCGGTGTGGGCACCATTGTGGGATCGGCTGTCTTCAATATCCTGGCGGTGGCCGCTTGCTGTGGCATTGGAGCTGGCATGGCAAGTGAATAGCAAACGCTGTTTGTCTCCTGTTCCATCTAAATTGTTTATTATTACAGACCATACCGTTGGATTGGTGGCCACTGACGCGGGATAGCATCGCCTATGGGGTGACCGTGGCCATACTCATTTGTGTGATGCACGATGAGCGTGTGGAATGGTATGAGGCGCTGATTCTAGTCTCCCTGTATGCGGTTTATCTAGCGGTGATGTATTTCGACAAGACGTTTCAAAAGTGTGCCAAAGGTGAGTTTTGATTACAAGAGCAACGAAATGGCAAACTCTGATACAAAGGAAGGAAACTAAATGAGGTCGTTAGCTTAAGCCGAAACGGTGCTTTGTGGTTTAAATCGAAGCAAAAATCAAACAGAAACGAGCTTTAAAGGAATAATTTGGTCTCAGCTTTAAGATCGTGGTCGTACTTAGGATTACAAGGGATACATAGTGCCTCACAAGAACCATCTTAAGTGCAACCTCTGACTCTTGTCAGCAAACCTAATTAAGTTTAAGTTTACAAAGATAGACTTGTTTATGGAATAGGTGGAATAGGAATTTTTTAGTTTAAACCTTTGACAATATTACCCATAATTTACTTTATCTGCATTATTTTGAAGAACTTATTCAACAATGTTGAACTATGTTTCGCATGATGATGAGTCACTTCTGATCAATTACTGCTAGGATAATAGCAACTCCCCCTTCTTAACCCATTCTTACATAATCATAAAACTAGCACCGTTCCAGAAACCAGACAAAAAGAACCAACTCTTTTTGAATATAGAAAGGTTTCAAATATTAATATTTAGGTTCAAAATAATTGTACATCTACATCTTAGCTGCAATTCTGCACTCCTTGCCCATGATTGGAAACTTATAGATTCCTAAGTCTATGCCAAATATCAAAGAGACAATATTTTCCAGCATCCTGCATTCAATTATAATTTAATTCAAATTGGCTTTCCTCCTTTTTCCCCCACCCTCTCATCCACAGCTCTCGACTCTTTCTCTTTCTCTTCCTGCGTTCTTCACTTTTACCCGTTCCGTCTCATTTGTCTCCCCCCCTCCTTATTCTTACGCTCTCTACACTATCCCGTCCACCCTCATTCCACTCCACCCCCTCTCCCTATCTCCTGTTAATTTGTTATTCTTTCATGTCACACGTAGCAGCTATCATCTGTTTCAGAGAGCCAAGACTAATACATACAACAGAGTCGTAATTTTTGTGAGTGTGTGTTTTAGCTTCTCTCACCATCTCTCGCGCTCTTAGCGAAACATTTTATTCTACAATATTGCAGTTCATTTTATTTGGCGCTTCCACCCTCTTGGCGGTGAATTTTCCTACTTTCTTTCTTAAGCTCTATTTACACGACCTGATCACTCATCTGAGTTTTCGTTCGATTTGCTGTCTGACCGTGTAAAAAGGCATCTGAGTAGACATCGAATTTTGGTTATCGGTCAAGTTTCTTGTATGTCAAGAGAATTCTTATTCAAGTCCAACAAATAAATTGCAACTTGAGAAGCATCAGAATGCAGATCGCCATTTTGGTTTTTATTCTTCTTGTCTTCTTCTTCTATGTAAACAAAGCAACGTCACAATGTTCATATGAACCAGATGATTCCGATGAACCAATGGTTTTACAACTGGCTCATTTGTGCTTCTCAGGCATATGTAAAAGCAAAACTGAGTTTTTGTCTGACGAAAGCTCATCTGAGCGCTCAGGTCGTGTAAGTGGAGCTTTAACAAAAAATAGTTTAAGATAAGTTTAGAATAAGTGTCAAAATACTACCTTACTAAAGCTTTAGTTAATTGCGTCAAAGAACCCAAAGGGATACATTTTTTCAAGCTCAACTTATAAAATTGAAGCCCTGCCTCTTGTTTTTGCTCAAATCAAAGTCCACCTTGATCAAATTCATTTGGATATTCACCTAATGAAAATTAACTTATACTTACGATTATAAATTTGGACACGGTCACACTGGTAGAATTGGAAGGGTATTAATTGTAGGCAGCATGGCAGAGGAAAAATGCAAATGTAAAATTGCCTATACAGCCCCAAAGGGGCCAAGCCAAGCTTCTCTTCTCAGAGGAAAATAAGAACTTTTTATTATAATCTCGTTAAAGAGAAGAAGGAGAGCAAAAAGTCAGAAGCCGTGAACCTAACAGCAGATAGTTTCGATTTACGATTTGTGTTTTATGATTATGTGATTGCCGTTTGCGATTGGCATATTTGACAATCATTTTTGCTGAAAAGGAATCGAACAAAACGTATTAAACGTTATCGATTTTAGGTCAGGCTTCCTTTGGCTAAACAATAACATGAATTTGTCTATTGATAGATGTTTGAATGGAAGTTAAACTCGTATTGGATTGCAGTATTTGGTAAGATAGATAGACGAGCTCGTTTTCAAGAAACACTGATGAAACATCAATGTTTTAAGCACTTCAAATCAAAACATACATAGAACTACACACATCAAATAAAATATTTGCTTTTTCGAAACAAGTCGAAACATAAGGTAAGGTCCCACAGGCAAATAATTTGCGCAAATATTTTAAAATATTTGCCCATTTTGTTTGCCCTTAGTGGGAACACCAAATAGTTTACTCGCAAACATTTACCAAGTAGCCTTTGCCTATGTTTGTGCACCAATAATTTGAAGCAAATATTTGCCTAATGGGAACACGTGGGAACACCCTCGGCAAATTTTGTTTGCGGGTTTGCGAGTTTGCTCTTACAAGCAAATTGTAAGAGCAAACAAGGCAAATATTAAAAAAAAAAAAATTGAAGCTGTAGCAGCAAGTAAAATTCAAATAGATCACAAGACCACGAAATAAATTTATATATAAATTTATATTTTATTATATACGGTATTAGTTATTTTTTTTATATAAACATAAATATTAAATACGAACGGTGTGTCCCAATATCTAGAAATGTTTCCGAGTTAAAATGCCATTCTCCTGGAATTATTGTCCCATTTGTTGTTTCTCTGTCAATCAGGGTTGGTGAAAGATCAAGAAGTTATGAAGAGCACAACTTGCAAAAATCACTACGCGAGTTTTTTTTGGACTCAAGGCAATTGGCTTGCGCATCACGCGAAATCGAGCTGAAAGAATGCCAAAAGTGTTTCACGTCGAGCTCTTGATAGTCGGTAATTAAATACCCTTTCGACTAACGATAAATTTCTTTGGGCAAACGGTTTCAAAAGTCTTCCGCTTATAGCAAAAGCATCATCGGCCACCATTACGTATGGAACAGCAATCTCACGATGTGGCAAGGGTGCGTCGTCGGGAATGTTGAGCCTGTTAGGAACAGGGCCTCATATAAAGAAGTTCGACGAAAAACTCCTCCATCAGAAACGCGACCATTTGTTCCGACGTCAAAATACAAAATTTCTCTTTGATTTGACGGAAACTGAAAACCAAAACTCTTAATAACAAGGGTCTACAAAAATGCGTACCTTAAGATAATCAGTTTTGAGAACCTTTAAAATTGCAGCACAAGCCTCAGGCACAATCTTGCTAATGGTATTATGTGGAATTCGATAAACATACTGCAATGAACGATAGCTATCTGCAGTGGCTAAAAAGCGCAGTGTGACAATTAAACGACATGTTTCCGAGATCGCATTGCGCATAATGTTGTTACTTCAAAAAAAATTATATTGTTTGCTCAAACAAATCAGCCTACTTGATTTATAAATTGAGTAGATTGGGCAAACAAATGTATAATAAAATTTGCCCCAAACCGTGTGAACACTAACTCAAACTATTTGCGGAGGAGAAATATTTGCGCAAATTTTTTAAGAGGAAATATTTGCTCATGTGGGAACACCAAATTTGTTTTACGCAAACATTTACAGTTCAAGGCTAACTTTCTTTGCATAATGTGTTCAAATTTTGTTTGCCTGTGGGACCTTAGCTATATACATGCCTATCTGGATGACGTTTAATTACTTTAAAATTTATTACAATTTTCGGAACGCTGCAGCTGCCAAATGCGCTCTTTTCTTTGGGTCACGAAGCGTTATGAAAAACTATCGAACACTATTGTTTGTGTGCAGGGCTTGATAGCGCCCAACCATCGATATTGACGATAGTACTAAAGCAAGGACCGACAAAACACACATGCTCATCTTCGCGTTGCGTGTGTGTGTTTAGCCGCTCAAGATCTCGCTCATTTAGCAATTCTGCTAAAGTCAAGACGGCATTTAGCACTCGTTTGTTGTTGCAAAAGAGAGCATTCTGTCTGTGTATCGACGTCGCTGTCGCAGTGCGCTGTTGTATACACTGATACGGACGCACCGAACTCTGGTCTAAAGACAGGCAAATAATTTTGACAATTTTTGATGAAATAGCTTAATTTTACCAAAGAAAAGAACATGTGCTTGTTCAAAAGCTGTTGCCTAGTACCTAAAGTGTAAAGTGGATCATTCCTTGGTATACCAGAAATATATAATCAATTTAGTTTTACCAACGAATAAGTTAAGAGCCAGACTTCTTCTATTAAGATTACAACCTTTGGATAATGGTGGGCCGAAGCTTTAACAGAATCGCAGGGGTTTTGCAGCCCTGCTTTCTCAAAGTGTTCTAATGTTCCTATTAGACACCGATCCACGACCGACAAAAAACAATAGTTTAAAAATATAGGTTATTAAACATTCTAACTCATGATGACGTTTGTTAGCTTTCTAGTCGCTCAGATTGCTCTAAAGTAGGGGTCGGCAGTTTAAGCAGAGAGGTTGCCACTGGCAACTGAGAAAATAAAATAAAGCTTTTAAACGCTTCTCTCTTTTGCTTTGGATTATTGTGCGAACAACTGTCAACGCCTTCGCTTTCCCTTAACCTAGACCCCATCGATACTCAACAGTAACTTAGGTCCACACACTTTTAAACTCCAAACAAATCACAACAACAATACTCTTACACACAGGTGGCGTTAAGCAGGCACGCTCACGCAGCCGATCCTCCAACTGCAGCATACACACAAAGAACAGCAATGAGAAGGAACCAGGTACACCACCACACTAAATACCACAGATCTCTTGACTAAATACCTGAAAATGGATTTAAACTGAATTAACGTTTCCTTCGCAGAGCTTGTGGAGAATCGCATCTGTCAGAATATGGCCAGTATTCAACTGAATGGAGGTCTAAACAATGATCAGGCTAAGGTCACAATTACCACCACCACGACCACAACCACAACATCAACAACAGCAGGAACAGGCTCTATTGGTGGAGGAGGCGGCGGAGGAGGAGGAGGAGGCGGAGGAGCACCTCCTTTAGCTTTGGCCATAGCACCCATTGACAATGCAGAGGCAGAGGCACCAGCCACACCTGCAGCTCCGGCTGTGGTGGCGGAACAGGAGGAGGGTTACTCTCTGCTCACGTATCCCAAGGATAAAAGCTGCTTTGCCCAGTTCACCTGGCTAAT
Organism: Lordiphosa clarofinis; assembly: GCA_018904275.1. Classification (NCBI taxonomy): domain Eukaryota; kingdom Metazoa; phylum Arthropoda; class Insecta; order Diptera; family Drosophilidae; genus Lordiphosa; species Lordiphosa clarofinis. The sequence continues at coordinate 358,563 of JAEIGQ010000166.1, read as the reverse complement.
TATATGGCCCATACATCTGCTCTTTCGCATAGCCATACCCGATTGCAAAAAGGCCAAGAATAACAAAATCTTTCCATTAACCTTCATCATGTGCATTGTGTGGATTGGATCACTGTCTTATGTGGTGGCGTGGATGATAACCATAATTGGTGAGTTGGAAAGGGAGGGAAGGGGCATAAGGGGACTCTAAATCTAACCTTTTGCTACCTCCACAGGCGACACACTTAAGATTCCCGATTCGGTGATGGGCATTACATTTTTAGCTGCCGGCACAAGTGTTCCCGAGGCAGTATCCAGCGTTATAGTGGCCAAGCGCGGTGAGTTTTGTGTCACTTGGAGGTGAGCTGGTACCTCAATCTCTCTCTCTCTCTCTCTGTCCAACCCACAGGTCATGGCTCGATGGGTATATGCAATTCCATTGGCTCGAACACATTCGATATACTCCTATGCCTGGGCGTTCCCTGGCTTATCAAGGCCGTCTTCTTTCCCATCCAACCCGGCCAGAACTATGTGGCCATCAATTCCGCCGGACTGGAGTATTCGGCCATTACTTTATTGTCCACGCTATTTCTGCTCTATCTGACCTTCTCCACGAATAAGTTCAAGCTGGACAAGAAGGTGGGCACCGCCTGTCTGGTCATGTATCTGGTGTTTATGGTCTTCGCCTCACTCATCGAACTCAATGTGTTCTTCCGCGTCAATTTGCCCACCTGCGGACGGTCATGAGTGCGTGCGGCACGGGATGCGGATCCGGCGATCAATAATTCAGAATGCAGTCGTTTTAATTAATTAATATGTGTATTTTCTGTTCTATCCTATCTACCTTGATAGTTGAGTTACGTTATACGTTATGCTGTTATTGTAATAATACTTTTTTTTTTACTATTCTTAAAGTAGACCCTTTCACGACACTCGGTCGCAAGTCGCGTTGTTGATCCAGAGATCAAGCAATTTCAATAATGTATTTATATGGATAATAATATACGAGATTTAACAAAAACAAAACAAAAGTGACTTTGCCGGAGCCGTTCCCCCCTTCATTCACATCTCGTTTCAGTTCACAATTTCTGTTCATGTTGAAAGCAAAATTTTAGTAAAATTCAAATATTGAAAATGTTTTACGGTGCCGATTGGGATCTACAGCAGCTGCTCAGGGACACTGGATTCGGTGGGTGGGATGGGTTTGCTGTCGTTACTCATTGTCATTGGCCCATCTATTTTTAGAAGGTTTCGATCTACGCCATGGTGATCTTGATAATCTCAACTGTTCCGTACCGGCTATACTTGAGTTTCCAAATTTCATGCGTAAAAAGTCGATACCCATAACGATACTTTGCTTCCTATTGACCATGTACTTGTTTGTGTTTCTGGCGATTGTGTGTGATGATTATTTAGTGCCATCGATGGAACGATTGTGTTACAGTAAGTAAATGAAATCAAGTGAGAAAGTAGTCACAGCGAACTAAGTTGGACAATAGATGGCGCCAGTACTATGACCATTTCAAATATTACCTATTTTTATACCCGTTACTCGTCGTGCAAATGTATGTAACAGGCAGAAGGAATCATTTCCGACCATATAAAGTATATATATTCTTGATCAGCATCAACAGCCGAGTCGATATAGACCTGCCCTCCTTTCTTTTTTTTTTAAAAAAAAAAATAAATAAAAGATAGTATAAAAAATTTTGGTTTTAAATGTAAAAAAAAAATTTTTTTTTTCACGCAGATTAATGTTTTTTTAAATTTTGGCCACCCCCGGCCCATTATTGTGGAAAAAACGTTATATCTCCTACAGTTTTAAAGATAGACGATTCGTACCTTCTAGAAATAGTTTGTAATTAGCAAAATGAATCGATTTGCCGGAGAAATGACAAAAATCCTCGAGGTGCTAGAGCATTGTTGGTGGGTTCGTTCCCTTAAGGACTTATGTTTGAGGTCGCGCGCAACGTGTTCCATTGCCTCCTCCAGTTCAGAAATCCAAAAAATTTTGCAATCCGATTCCAGAAGTTTGCCTCTTAGGTAATTAGGCGCCTAGCTTATCATCAATATAGCCAAGATGCAGATCCAAAGAATATGGGTGTGCATCGTCCAGGCCCGTTGCTAGTGCTAATACAAGACCTTCTTAAGGAAAAGGGTTGGGAGCCTGTATACTTCTTCTCAGACTTTAGCTCCATAGGATTGAACTGCTCGGAAAACTGCATTAAATAGTTTCCATTTGACATTAATGCTAACTTCATGTTTGGCTAGAAAGTTGTTCCATGTCACATTCATACATGTTTTGGCTTTATCATTGCGCCTAGTCACGTGTTTTTTAAAGGAAACTGTGGGCGAACTCGGGCGAAATTTTAGTGGGTTCTCCTTTAACCTTTCCTAAAAACCATAATTTCGCACTTCGACAGATTTACCACCATGCCCCACATGGTGCAATACTCCTAAAGCCGATTAATCATGTCCTGAAGTACGCTGATATTATCCGCTGTAATGACTATATCATCTGCATACATTAAAAGTCTATACGACTTACGATCTCCAATATAAAGCCCTCCTTTTAATACTTACAAAACAAAAAGCAACGGTGATAATACGCATCCTTGTCGAACTCTGACTTCTGTCTTAAAATAATATGACAGTTCTTCCCCTGCCCAAACAGCGGATTCAGTTTGGTCATACACTCTTTCAAGAAGGTTTATTATCTTAGTCGAGACACCCTTTGCGTGCAGCTTGTACCAAGATGTGTGTTGTGGAGGGTTGTATGCTCTATGTTATCCATCTCGACGTCGCCATATACGCAGCCAGACTCCGTTCTTTTCCCCATCTTATGCAGTAATCCACTTCACCGTGCTTTCTTTGAACCCATGCTTTCACGTCGGGCAAAAGCCTGGAGGTCCACCTTCCAGTTCTCTCGACTGCCCATCTGTGTTGCCACTGTGCAAGAGTGATTTTTTTTAAGAGCTATAGGAAAGTTTTTAAAAAAACGCGATCTGGTCGGCTAATTGACCACGTTGTTGAGTAACAGAGGCCCAATTGCTGCGAACGGCGACGAATCGATAATTGAGGGTCATCATTAACACTGGCCGATACAGCTACGATATTTTCTTCACTTGGCACTCTACGTCAGCGTGTTGGTGGTTTAATATCCAACAATGTAAATTTGGTGCGAAATTTAGCCACAATAGCCCGAATTGCCGCCTCAGTGGGATTGATTAAACTGACCATAAAATGAAAGAAGCGTGCGATGAACTTTCTTAACAGAGCACGCATTTTGATAACAAAATTCAATAATTTGCAAGCGTTGTTCGTTTTGTAAGACGATTCATGGTTAAATTATAGACCAAACTGAAGATGTTTGACAGTGATACAAAACACGAAACGTGCGTGAGCTGTTTAAGCCAGTGTTGCCAAAAAGATAATAGCCAAAAACTCACCCTTTATAAGGAGTTGTGAGAGAGCAAGTGCGGCTACCTTGTTAAGTATATCTTGACTTGACTGTTCAATTAGCTAAAATGATCGCTAAGGAATACCACGCCTTGAGGGTTTTAGAAAGTTGATAGAAGAAGTTTCACAGTGCCCCGAGCAGCTGGCTAACATGACGAGCAAACTAAGCTTGCAAACTGCATGATGATTGAGGCCAGATAGCAATACACACACAAACACTTGTAATTCTCTGTTTTCTCTCTATCTTGCTGAACAAGAGCAAGTGAACAAAAGCAACTGAACAAGAACAAGCACTGTGCTTATTGCAGGCAGCTAAGGATGAGTCAGTTTGCGCGCGCGTTTATGTGTCTGTTTGTATGTGTGCGTTTGTGCATGTGCAAAATGACACACCAGCTTTTTGTGTTTTTAGAGCGAAGCTCTTTTACGGACGTCAGACTGGGGGGGGGTGAATCTTGAAAAATTTTGTCTTTGCGACAGATTCTTTTTTTTTTGGTGAGGATCTGGTGGGGATATGGTGGAGATCTGGTGGGAATATGGTAAAGATCTGGTGGACTTAACAGTGACCTAACAGTGACTTTACAACGACTTAACAGTGACGTAACAGCGACAGTGATTTAACAGTCGCTTAACAGTTACTTAAGAGTGACTTAACAGTCGCTTAACAGTGAAATTACAATTACTTAAGAGTGACTTAACAGTGACTTAACAGTGACTTAAGAGTGACTTAACAGTGACTTAACAGTGACTTAACAGCGACTTAACAGTGACTTAACAATGACTTAACAGTGACTTAACAGTGACTTAACAGTGACTTAACAGTGACTTAACAGTGACTTAACAGTGACTTAACAGTGACTTAACAGTGACTTAACAGTGACTTAACAGTGACTTAGCAGTGACTTAACAGTGACTTTACAGTTCCTTAAAGCGACTTAACAGTGACTAAACAGTGACTTTACAGTGATTTGAGAGTGACCTAATATTTGATAACTTACCATTTATTTATACAGAATCCAAATGTGTCTTTTTCCATTACTTAAATCGGATTCATCGTAAAGAGCTTCGCTCGTACCGTGCGTCTCATGACACACACTCTTTTTTTTTTCTCTTAGGTGCGGATGCGAGTTAAGTATGTAAGAGGGAGAAAAAATCCCTTTCGACCCTATAAAGTATACATATATATATATTCTTGATCAGCATCACAGATCTCAGAGATGGTAAGACATAGAGGTTTGACATATGCTTGCAGACAGATCGAGTTTACATTCAATTTTTGCCACGCCCCCGTTCGCTCACAAAATTTGGAAAAAACGTCATATCTCTTAAAGTTTTGCAGATGGAGGATTCGTTTGTTCTATGCATATTTAGTAGTCAAGATTTTAGTGATCCACCAAAGGAATGGTGAAGATTGAATGAACGGTAGTTGAGTTATAAAGAAAACAAAAAAATGGGGGGTAGCACAAAACACTCACACACTTGAACTTTGACTTTTCGACTTGAGCGAATTTCTGACTTGTTTTCTGTGCGTTCACTTAATTGTCTATTGTTAAGCTCTCAGCATGCAAAAAGCCTGTTGGTGCAGACAATTCTTTTAATTTCTTTTTCTGTTCCATTTTGCTTAGACCTACGTATGACCTACGATGTGGCTGGAGCCACTTTCCTGGCAGCTGCCACCTCGGCCCCAGAACTATTTGTGGCCTTTGTGGGCACTTTTATTACAAAGGGTGATATTGGTGTGGGCACCATTGTGGGTTCATCGGTCTTCAATGTCCTGTTCATAGCCGGCGTTTGCGGTATCTTTACGGGAACGGTAAGTGGCCACACACTAAAATCATTGTATCCATCATTTGATCCTCCTCCAGTCGGCGAAATTGGACTGGTGGCCCATAACAAGGGATACAATCTGGTATATGATTTCCGTATTGGTGCTCACTGGTGTCCTTTGGGACTCCGTGGTGTTTTGGTACGAGTCTCTCGTTCTACTCATCATGTACATTATCTATTTGGTGGCCTTGGTATTCGATCGAAAACTGCAAGGGCTTTGTCGAAGTGAGTATGGACTTTTCGGTTTTAGTTTTCCAAAAGTAAACGCATTCCTCTCTGTCTCCTTCAGCTCTGGAGGAAGAACGGGAGCTAATGGACGAGGACCCCATGGAGCGTGAGGAGGAGCCTCTGATGACATTCCGCGATCATGTGTGCAAGAAGCCCGACAGTGAGGATAACCTTTGTAAGAAAATCTGGTGGGCATTCAAGTACCCGGCCGATTTCATACTGGCCTGCACCACGCCTAGCGTCCGGACCATATTTTTCCTAAGCATGCTGGGGGCCGTGCTGTGGATCAGTGTGATTTCGTATTTTGTGACTTGGCTGCTGACCTTGGTGGGCTACAACATTGGTATACCCGACTCGATCATGGGTCTGACGGTGCTAGCTGCCGGCACCAGTGTGCCAGAGGTGGTATCTTCATACATTGTGACCAAGAAGGGTGAGTAGTGGGAGCCTTAGATGGTGTTCCGCCGGCATTAATGATCATCAACAGGATATGGATCAATGGCCATGTGCAATGCAATTGGCTCCAATACCTTCGACATATTCGTCTGCCTGGGCTTGCCTTGGCTGTTGAAGAACTTAATTAACAGCTCCACTGTCATTATCAACTCCAAGGGTCTGGTGGTAACCACGGGCCTACTAATGATCACCGCCATATTACTCTACATGTGCTTCATCTTTTCCAAATTCGTGCTGGGTAAACTTGTGGGCTGGACGAGTATGATCACCTATGCCATATTCCTGACTGCCTCCTGCACGGTGGAGATAATACAGATGGACAAGAAGGTGTGTGATATTGAGTCCCCGGACTATGAGTGGTTGAACTAGAACTTGTATGAAGTAAAAGAAGGTTTATCACCAGAATTTGATTATGAGTACGAGCAGAGAGAGGTAGAGCGGGGGGGGGGTGTTGGCCTCGGGCTCTGTTACCCCGGTGCTTGTGTGGCCTTATCAAGATCTCTTTGTTCTGATTTTATTTTTCGAATGTACAAAAAAGTATTTGACAAACAAGCAGGAATGAAGAGGGCGGGGTCAAGGGTACAATGTGCGAATGATTAATTTGATGCATCGATTCGTGACTTAAGCGACATTTGACTGCAACTTCCGCACACTCGAAAAGACAAGTGATTGTCCTTGAGGAAATATACATCAATGCTGATATACTTATAGTATAGTATATGAAAATAGCATGGACACTGAAAGGTTTTCTTGAAGTTGTAGTGAACACTCGCGCTAAGGACTTTGATTCGATTGGAGTAGGTCGATAAACAAGTTCGCCGATAATCCTATGTAAGCTGAGGTTGCTTTTCGTCGAGGTGGTTGCTTTGCCTCTTGTTGAGGGCTTTGTGGTTTCTGTGCCTCTAGTTGAGGACTTTGAGAAGACTCTAGTTGAGCACTCTGAGGTGCCCTTATTAGAGAACTTTAAGGTGCCGCTAGTTGAGGACTTTGCTGTGCCTCGATGAGAAGTTTGCTTTGCTTCAATAAGGACTTTGCGTGCCAAGAGTCCTGAACTTTGTTAACCTCTATAAGAACTTTGTTTCATATTGGTAAAAGTGCTTTGACTCTAACCGAATCAATTAGAAAGTTCTGTAGAAAGCTGGAAAATTCAGAGCTGATACTCCCTTTTATAGCGCGCGAGTATAGATTCGCTGTCATGGACCAGCTGTACACTAGACAGCTAATTCAGTTTTCCTGCTTGGTGTTGCAGTTATAGGAATTAAGCATCCGACAATAAGCTGGCCGAGGCGAACACATAGCTCTTAAACTCAATGTTTGGATTGGACACATGTAAGTATAGCATAGTATACATTCCCTCGCAGATCGATAGACATGATGTGGCGTGGCTTCAGTGCTTAAACTACTTACACTTTCCATAAAAGAATGACGGAATTTCGGTTGATGTAGGGCCTGAAGCATGGGCTGCAGCAGGTGTGTACTGCATGATGCACAGAAGGTCTGTAGAGTTGTTGCTGCTGTGAATGACTGGTCACAAAGTTTAAACTAAAAAATTACTCCTTTTTAAGCTACATCAAAATTTCAACAATGAAATCTGTAAAAGGTTTGTATTTGATAAACGTGTCGTACAAGTAATTTATAATAATAATTGTTATTTTAAAATTTTATTGTTTATATAAATTAAAATGAAGCATTCACTTAAAAGCTATTATGCTAAGACATGGTAATGCTGGCTGAAAGTCCCACGCAATTGTAAAACATGATAAATGCCACTCAGGAGTATTGCTGCACTTGGAACTTAAAGATTAACATCGAGAAGTCCAAGGTACTGGTGGCACGTGATAACAGAGGGAGGCAAGCAAGCAAGGAATCATGGACCCTAAATGGATCACCGCTGGAAATTATTAAGTCTTTCAAATACTTAGGAGTGAGTGCCAGTGAGAGGGCAATATGCAGTTTGACAGACACGCTGAACTGAAGCTGCGATACGAAGCACATGGAATACTCTTCTAAGCCGGAAAAATGTCAATCCCAGCACTAAATTCAGAATGTACCAGGCGACCGCCAAGGCGATTACGTGCTACTCATCACAAATTTGGGAATGTTTTCAATATGAAGACGTTGAACGCAGTCTAAGGTTTTTTATTAAAAGGATTTTCGCGATACATTTAGAAACTGGTTTGCCGTCCTTATTCACCTGCACTCTGCAACTTCATTTTAATTAGTTCAAAAAAATATTCGACATGCCTGCACAAAGATATCCGAACATTATTGCAAAGCACCTGCTGGCGACCCAGTGGATAAGTTTGACACAGGAGTTCGGGACTGCGATGACTCTGGAAAATCCGAATCATTGGGAAACACAACAAGCCAGGCTAATACAAAGTATAGAATGTACGATGCGGCAAAGATGGGAAACTGAAGCGAGACAGAGCGTTGCGAGAAACACTTATTCAAAGTTAAGTTACAACATGGCTGAAAATAACTACTTTCAAGACGCTCTCGGAACAAACATGATTTCGTACATTTTCAAGGCTCGAGTGGAAATGCTCCACCTTAACTACAGACCGCATCATCAAACCGAAGACAGTCTTTGCACATTGTGCAATCTGAGAGAACGGGAAGACACTCTGCACTTTGTTGGAAGATGCCCAACACTGTAAGAACTGAGGATGGCCTACATGGGAATACCAAGACTGACTAAGGAGGAATGCTATACGGTGCTTATCGGAGGGAACTGGATGAATTTGGCTATATACATTAGAGACGCGCTAAAATATAGGGACCAAATTATATGCGAGTATTTATAAATGAAATTCTGCTATCTTTTTTTTATCTTTTTATCTTCTACCTTGTTGCCTTTAGGATATTAATTTTAAATAAATTTGGTGTAATTGTATGTACTACTAATATCAAGAGAAAAAGAATACATGTAATTATCTAAGAAGCAAAATGGTTTTAGGCTAACGGCAAATCGCCATGCCTATAATGAGCCAAAATAAAGCTATACTACTACTACTACTAAGTGAAACAATAATAATTTCGGTTCAGCTTCTCAGTTAAGCCATGATTTCATATTTTCGATTTTTATTAAAAATGAGAGCGTAAGTTAAAGTCGGCTTTAACCGACTTCGATATACCCGTTACTCATGAAAAAACATGTTTTACAATGTTCCTGCGTTCCTTAGGGTGACCATCCGAAAAGTAGGCAACATTTTTATAGGGTGGGTAGCGGAGGGGCTTGGTTAACTTTTTGCTCATAACTTGAGAACCGTTCATCCAATCTTTATCATTTTTTCGGCAAATCGATTTATTTTGCTAATTACTAACTATCTTTAGGAGGTTCGTCCGTCCGTCCGTCTGTCCGTCGTCTGTATGAACACCTAGATCTCAGAGATGGTAAAAGATAGAGGTTTGACATGTATAGGACCAATGCTTCTTTTATCTGCACGCAGATCAAGTTTGTTTCAAATTTTGGCCACGCCCTCTCCCGCCCCCGCAATTCAGAAACAACGTTATATTTCCTACAGTTTTAAAGATAGACGATTCGTACCTTCTAGAGATAGTTAATAATTAGCAAAAGGAATAAATTGTCCGAAAAAATGATAAGGATCAGATGAGCGGTTCTCAAGTTATGAGCAGAAATGTAAAAAATAGCCGAGTTGAAAAAGTGTTGCATACTTTTCAGATGTTCACCCTAAGGAGCGCAGGAACACTGTTCAACATGTTTTTTCATGAGTAACGGATATATCGAAGTCGGTTAGAGCCGACTTTAACTTGCGCTCTCGTTACTCTACGAGTAACGGGTATAAAAAGTTTTTCTCACTAAAACTAGTTTTTCAACCGATCATTCCTATGGCAGCTATATGCTATAGTCATCCGATACGGCCGGTTCCGACAAATGTGCAGCGTATTTATATCAAAAGACTTCGTGCAAAGTTTGGTTAAGAATATATATACTTTATGTGGTCAGAGAAGCTTCCTTCTCTGCGTTACAAACATCCGGACAATTTCAATATACCCTCTCCAAGGGTATAAAAACGAACGCAGTTTTCACCTTGGTTTCTAAAAAAAACCGTCTGTTGAACTGTACCGAATAATTTAGTTAATAGCCACTTAAATTGTAGGTAATTTAGTTTAATTTACTAAAAATCTCCATCGATATTTTGTAGCTTCCTGAATAAATGCTGCCCATGCCGCCCAGCTCTTTCCATTTAGAATACGTTTAGTCTTCTCTGCTGATAAAATGCTTCGATTGAAGTGTAACAACCGAATCTCGGCTATTATGGGTCAAATTGCCACAAAGTGTTGGATGTTCTCTCGTTCTCTCAGATTACAAAGGCTACATTCCAGAGATCCATCTTGCCTGTATGAAGTTGCATTGGGGTTAAGCGTTTCGCACCTGAAGGTATAGAAGGTTAGAAGACGCTCTACATCCGGGTACCGCAAGTAACCCCAAATCTCTGCTGCATAGCTCTGAATAGACCGCATTGCAGCACAAAAGAGTGCATACTTAATACTTGGCTTAACTTTCTCTCTACCCAACAACGCTTTCCATGAGCAGTTGAAAGCTATTTTGGACTCTTTCAGTTTCCAATTGATATGCTCCGTAAAAGACTCCCAGGTACTTGTATCTTCTGACTATTTCTAGTGGAACATTCTCCATGTTCCAGGATTCATTTCGAGCCCATCGGCCTCCACCTGCCCTGACGATCATTATCTTCGATTTCTCCGTATTAATTTGCAGACTCCATTGGTAACAGTACTCCGTCACTTTGTTGATCATTGCATTTGCTAGAAATTTGTGAATTAAAGTTTGAAAACTTGAATAATTTGACGTTTTATCAGAACGCTTTACTCATGGACACCCTTTTCGGAAATCATACCATACTGCAATCATATATATCATATGGCTAATTGAATTGGGCTCAGTGAACACACGTTGGCGGTATCTCGTCCACGGTTAAGTGCTTCTACCTGTGTACATACACATGTTTCAACATTCCTGCCTGCCTGATTGTCGTCCACCTTATATTTATATCAAAATCTCTTCCTCCAGATTGCGCATGCCAAAAACAAAATCAAAACCACCATCGATGACGTCAATTAGAAGCGCGTAATTCAGCCCCGTAATACTCGGAGTACTCCAATTGTCATTGTCATTGGTAATTCACCTCTGAATTAACGTATAATTTATATTATTGATAAGGATTTTTAATTTTTGCCGCAGACACCGAAAGATAGGCAAGGGATTTTGGGACTCGCACACGCAGGTAATGCAGTAAGTCTGGACATATCTTTAAGTATTTCCGATTATGATTAAAGTGTTTAAATTTCAAAACCCGCGTGGCTTTAAGCGGAAACTGTCTGCATGTAGGTAGCTATATGTGGATGCCTCTCGAGGCCAAGTCGACCCATTTGGAGTGTGTGTGTTGCTCTAATCTAGATCCAAACTCTCAGTAATGGTGTCCAGCTCCCAATTGTTTCCCTGATAATCACAACCACTTGACTATTTCGGTTATTTACTTGACTTTTTGTCCACAAAATCGATGAAGATTATAAAAGAGTGTGATCAAATGTACGAAAATACATTTTTATGAGCATATAAAAAATATAAATATATACCATATATAGTATAATTGTACGGTTAACAAAAAAAATTTGATATAGAAAATTGAAAAAGGCAATTGGATGGTAATACTGATGACTGTTTTTATACCCTTGCAAAGGGTATTATAATTTTGCCCAGAAGTTTGCAACGCATAGAAATATTCATTTCCGACCCTATAAACTATATATATTCTTGATCAGGGCGACGAGCTGAGTCGATTGAGCTTTGTCCGTCCGTCTGTCTGTCCGTCTGTCTGTCCGTCTGTCCGTCTGTCTGTCTGTTTCTACGCAAACTAGTCTCTCAGTTTTAAAGCTATCGAGCTGAAACTTTGCACAGAGTCTTCTTTTTACTGCACACTGATAATATGTCGGAACCGACCGGATCGGATGACTATATCTTATAGCTGCCATAGGAACTATCGGTTGAAAAGTGGGTTTTTGTGAGAAAACTTTTTGTTTTTAATGTAAACGCCTTCCGCTTCAGCAATTATTAGTTTTATACGCTTTTACTCAGATTTGGAAGTTTTGGTCAAAATCGGATGACTATATCTTATAGCTGCCATAGGAACTATCAGTCGAAAATTGGGTTTTTGTGAGAAAACTTTTTTTGTTTTTAATGTAAACGCCTTCTGCTACGACAATTATTAGTTGTATACGCTTTTACACAGATTTGGAAGTTTTTGTCAACATCGGATGACTATATCTTATAGCTGCCATAGGAACTATCGGTCGAAAAGTGGGTCTTTGTGAGAAAACTTTTTTGTTTTTAATGTAAACGCCTTCTACTACGACAATTATTAGTTGTATACGCTTTTACACAGATTTGTAAGTTTTTGTCAAAATCGGATGACTATATCTTATAGCTGCCATAGAAACTATCGGTCAAAAAGTGGGATTTATCAGAAAAATGGTTTGTTTTAATGCTGACGTTCGTAAACTCTGTGGTATTAAAACATTTGCAAGGGTATTTAAACTTCGGCAAAGACGAAGTTAGCTTGGCCTTCTCGTCTTTTCCTTAGGAAGGAATTACTCGCGGCGCTGTAATGTATATACATATACTGCAACTACAGATTTTATTACTGTCGGGCTTGACCGACTTTCTTACTTGTTTTAAAGGCTCTAAGTGTGGTACTTGGAGTTCCTCACCTACTAAAACCAGACCCATTCTCCAAAACCCTCTCGCGGAGTTGGTACCCTAGTGTTACTTCTCAAGAAATAGATGGCATGAAAGCCTTAACTAGATCCCTGTTTAGGATGTGTATTGTGCCATTAACTTAACCATGTAATTATCAGTAGAGTTCTGTGATTCCATATACAAAATATACCCAGACAGTTTGCTTTCGCAAGAGATGTCGTAAGGCAGCCTCCGACATTTACAAAGCATTTGCTATTGTTAACGATTTAATGATGTTCTTTCGGCGACCAAGAGCAGTCGTTCGGGCTCACTCTCTTACTCTCTCTCTTATCTATCTGAATAACTTCTCATCTTGGAATATTATATAAGGTGAAACCGAGCGAGACAGCCCCTCAAAGGGCCACTTCGTTATGAATGCGTAACGCGAAAAGTTGACTATCTACTAGCTCTTTCTATCTGTCAGGCATACATCTATGTACTGGCGCTCAGCAAATGCTGTCGGCTTCACCTTATATAATTCCACCATGAAGCAAGGTTAGCAAAAAATGTACACTTAAGCTCGTTTCATTATGAAGGACGAACAAGTACAAATTGATTCATTCAAAAAATCAAGTAATATTAAATAATGTAGAGAATGTAGAATAAATAATTTTGTTCATAAAGCCCTAAACTAAGATGAGATAAAAAATTAGTTCGAAAGGTACTTCATATAAAGAAGACTCCTTTTCAAATGTATTCAGACTTCAAAGCTGTACAAAATTGTTTCTATTCATGTGAAATGTAGTTTTTTGAAGTAATATTTTGTTTCAAAAATGTTCAGAATTTACAATTTACTAGACTTTGATGAAGAACATTTTGCTCTTGTTTTGACACTAAATCGGGCTGTACTTAAGACCATAACAAATTAATGCTATAGGAAAATGAGTAGTTTGGGGAAATTTCTTAAAAGTGAACAAACTGTGTTTGCAGGGAGTAGTGGAAATATAGGATAACGGGAAATTTGGTCTGGCTCTGTGGGGCCATCGACGCACAGTGGCCGGTTTCGCGAATTTAGCGTTGCAAAAATCACAAATTGATGGTCCAGTTTTTTGACCGCTTTAATTTAATTTAATAAAGGGAACCCCAGCCCGAAAGTGTTTAGTTTTTTTAATTTGGTCAATTATTTTGGATTTTATAGTGGTTCAAAGTTGAATAATTTTTCAAACTGATAAATTTTTGTATTATAAGGTTGTCAAAAAAGTCTTGCGGTATTTTCGCAAGCTTGTCTTTGCAAGCGCGTAGTTCTAGTTGTATTCGTCGCATCGGCTCACGCTAGAGCTTTTTGGAAAGCTCTTTTCACGCGCTAACACGTGTTTGAGATTTATTGTTGTTTGTTTTTAGTCGTTCGTGAGTTATAGCGTCGCAAACGTGGAGCAAAATAAAGAGAAAATACGGCATATTTTACAGTACTACTAGGATAGAGGCAAAAATGCATCTCATGCTGCCAATACAATTTGTGCAGTTTATGGACCCGATACAGTTTCCATTTCCATCGCACAACGATGGTTTCAACGTTTTCGTTCTGGTGCAGAGGTGATCGAAGATGCGCCACGGTCCGGAATGCCTGTCGTCGAAAATTGCGATAAAATCGCTGAATTGATCGAAAGAGACCGGCATAGCAGCAGCCGTAGCATCGGCCAAGAGCTGGGCATGAGTCATCAAACCGTTATAAGCCATTTGAAGAAGCTTGGATTCAAAAAGAAGCTCGATGTATGGGTGCCACACGACTTGACGCAAAAAAACATTTTTGCCCGTATGGATGCATGCGAATCGCTTCTGAATCGCAACAAAATCGACCCGTTTTGAAGCGGATGGTGACTGGCGATGAAAAGTGGGTCACTTACGACAACGTGAAGCGCAAACGGTCGTGGTCGAAAAGCGGTGAAGCTGCCCAGACGGTGGCCAAGCCTGGATTGACGGACAGGAAGGTTCTTCTGTGTGTTTGGTGGGATTGGCAGGGAATCATCCACTATGAGCTGCTCCCCTATGGCCAAACGCTCAATTTGGACCTGTACTGCCAACAACTGGACCTCTTGAATGCAGCACTCATGCAGAAGAGGCCATCTTTGATCAACAGAGGCCGAATTGTCTTCCATCAGGACAACGCCAGGCCACACACATCTTTGGTGACGCGCCAGAAGCTCCGGGAGCTCGGATGGGAGGTTCTTTTGCATCCACCGTATAGTCCGGATCTCGCACCAAGTGATTACCACCTATTTCTGTCCATGGCGAACGAGCTTGGTAGTCGGAAGTTGGCCACAAGAGAGTCCTGTGAAAATTGGCTCTCCGAGTTTTTTGCCAATAGGGAAGCGAGCTTCTATGAGAGGGGCATTATGAAGTTGGCATCTCGTTGGGAACTCGTCATCGAACAAAACGGTGCATATTTGACTTAAATCGCATTATTATAACCAATTTTATGAACAATTGAAAATGCAATAAAAATACCGCAAGACTTTTTTGACAACCTTATATTTTGGTTTCAAATGTTACCTTTGGGAACGTATAAAAACCAAACGGAAGTTCCGATTGCAAAAAGGTTTTTTGCTTATTAAAGATGCATCAATTCTAAAGAAAAATGAACAAGACAATTTAATTTTTTTTTTAGTTTTTGAGTTATTGTCGTTTTACTGAAGTACTACTTTTGTACCTCATTTTCCCACTTTGGTGGACTGCGAAAAGTACAGTCACGCTAGTTCACGCTTCTAGAGTGAAAATTTTTTTAAAATACATATTTCTAAATAAAATATATTTATTTGGTCTTGCGCATGGCTGCGCCTTGCGAGCATGAACGACTTGAACATATTAATATGCATGAATAATCTACGTATTTAGGTGAAATCAAAAACAACATAATAATAATATAATAATATTACAACATTATGCTAAAATAAACACATATCCTGAATGGGAATGCGCCCTGCATCCTTTCAACACGTGTAGTGTCATAAAACCAAAGCGACTGGGATTAAGGGAACCCATAAATCAAATTGGCTCGTTTAGACGGGGGCAATAAAACGAGTGATGCAAAATAGGAAAAGTCGTCCTGGTTGACTTTCAATGCTTCTTGGCTATGATTGACGGAAAAGTCTTGAACGACATCACAAGTACCAAATCAACATTGTCATGTGCAATCTGCAAGAGAAAGCAAAAGGACTTTCAGGAGTTCGAGACATCGAAAACGGACGAGCATAATTATGAATAGATGTATGGAGTTTATGCTCAAATTGGCATATACTCTTTCACGAAAAGGAGCCGACTCTGATGACAGTGACAACATAAAAGCAATGGAAAGTATAAGAAAACGGGATATACAACAGAAGTTCTTGGCGGGAGCTCGGGCTAAAGGTCGACTGCCCTAAGCAGGGCTATGGAAACACGTATGATGGGAACACAGCTCGGAGGTTCTTCAATAACGATGAGGCAACTGCTCAGATAACAGGAATTCATCTGGATGTAATAAAAAGGTTTAAGATCATTCTCAATGTCTTAAGCTGTGGCGAAAATGTTGATGCTTGCAAATATGGAAAATATGCCAAGGATACAAGGACGGAGAAAAAACTAACTCCTACTGTCCATAAAATATTGGATAATGGTGAGCAGCTAATACAACGACAACTTTTATCGATGGGAGAGTTGTCAGACGTGCAAAATATTTCGACCTCAAGAAAACAAGGACCTTTTCAACATGTTGTCGGCCTCCTCTGATCCCCGTATCTCATCTCTTAGACAAATCACTTGAGCACTTATTCAACGAATATTCACCAGAAATGTTAAGTCTATTAAGTGCTAATGATATGAATACCTATATTGACAACATTTTAAAGGAAAATTAACCGTTCCCCAGTTAGGACTAAATTAAAATGAAAATAAATATTTTTAGTAATTAAAAATTAGTTTCTTGTTATATTTTGTTGATTTTAATTAGTTTAACAACATCGTTTTTAATAAATCGTTAAAAAAAAATGAATATGTTTTTTATCGCATGCGATATTTGCAACATTTTAAACTTTTCACTTTGACAGTCGATTCTGAGTCACCCGGTAGACCTACAATGAAATCCTTACGCTCATATTAAAGTTTCAGAAATTCTTTATAATCGTCCCTTTGAAATTTTTTAAAAATCTCTTACCGTTCAAAAGTTACGATTTTTGCAACCCTAAATTCGCGAAACCGGCCACTGTGCGTTGATGGCGCCCCAGTGAAAGCTTAAGATTTAAAGACTGTGGCGCCATTCCTTGTCAAAAAAAAAGACGGTGGAAATTGGAACTACAAATCCTTAGCACACTTTAAGATTTTAAGACTGTGGCGCCATTGACAGAAATCGCAACTACGATTCAGAAGGTCTTAAGGATTTTGAGAAACATAATTTCAAATGGGGTTCAAGCCTCATAGGAGAAGTAACGTGCTTGCATGCAGTTTCTTGATTCGATGTCTGGATTTTACAGCTTCACACCTGCACAGAGGTAAAGAGTCTGTTCAGATATTAAGCTGACTTTAACTTTAAAAAAGAGAACAACTTTCTCAAAAATGTTGAACACAAATGTTGTAAAAGTGCTTAAAAGGAGCACAATTCTACTCAACTCACGCACCAATTTATACTAAGGAACCGTCCTACCTTTTCTCTATGTTAAGCTGTAAGCTGTGCGTCACAAAGGACAAGAAATCTAATTTGTACTAAGACCAGGCTAAGTTCTGATACACAATTTATTATTCAACCAACTTCAACCAGTTTTTAATATTACGTCTTAATTTTAACTATAATATATGTTGAGTTTAAAATGTTGTTGGTTATGCAAAAATTCTTTCTTAAGTGAGAACATTGTTTACGGTCAGGTTCTACGCAATATCTGTATTTAAACCATTTTGAGGAGTCGACAAAAAGAGAAAGGTCCTCTAGGGGTAGATTTTGTAAAAACCGAATCGTGTTCGGAATTAAAAAAATTATCCTCGTAATAAAGTGTAAATAACATAGACAGCAGGAAAGCGGAAAAGTTGACAGAGCACTAAAATGAATGCGAAGGCTATTCCATATATTAGATAACCAAACCTCAAATCAGGCATACAAAAAAAAAAAAAAAACAGGCGCGGGGCAAGGGTAAGGCTCAACTTTCAGTTAAGTCCAGCAGTCAAAATGTCTATCAGTCTTTTAAATGTCAGGCCTGAATATGGAGGTCTCTTATCATGACCATTGATTAATTTCATTTCACATTTAAGTGGAAAGCAACGACTACGCCATTAGTTGGGCCATGACGTAGGCAACGGACGATTTCGGACGCCATACTTTATGACGTGGACAAATGGCGGCACTAAACTTAACTAGAGAATCCGAAATAACAAAATAATCAACATCAAAATCAGAGGCAGGTTGATTTGATTGCTTGGGTGTTTAAATCGTTGGCTTTGATATGATAAGAGTAGACCGAAGCGGGTACAAAAAACAACAACAACGACGAAACAAGCAAACACACACACACACACACACTTGTGTGTGTACATACAGACGGGCCTTCTGCCCATGGATGCTGCCCAGATATTCCCCATATATCTACATCAGCGAAAAGCTATATACAGACACGTTAGTCACGTTTTTTGTTTGTTGTGGGTTTTGAAGCTCGAGTAGATAAATAAATTAACGCGGATCGATGAATTGGAAAACAGCTTGGAAATGAAAAGTTGTAGATTTCTTTGGGGAATTACAAAATGTTTAGAAAATGGAGCATAACTAAACGTTTTCCCTAATTCCCCAATGGGAAAGGGTAAGGCCCCCCATCGAAATATATAGAAAACAGGCAGCAGCAAATAGATTGATAAAATGCCAGGTGGGGGAGGCAATTGTTATTTACCTCATCTTATCACAACGGGAACAGGTATATTAATGACTTTATACACACACACACACACACACATTGGCAATCAAGTTAGTTGGAATCAACATAAGAACACCAAATTAAAACCTTACATTAGGGTGCATAGAACTTACAGTGACTCGACTGAAGAATACCCCTTGGTAGAGGATTTTTCTTTTAATACGTTACACACGGGTTTCTATTTACGAAAACTCTATATATATTATTTTGTAGATTCTTTTCCGGTTTTTATGTAAAAACTATTTACACGGGTTTCTATTTACAATATCTCAATACGGTTTTGTGTGTCTGTCGTTTTCGTCCTGCTTATGCAGTGTTGGTGTGGCTATCATGCGATGTTTTAAAAATACCTTAACACTAAAATTTTCATTTTCATATAATTCTTTATCAACTCCATCGATTGATGTTTCTACTAACGTTTTAAGAGTCAAATTCTATGCTTCTTTGTTTCAGCGACCCGAAACAAAAGTCTTACTACATCTGGCTTTCACTTTCAGCTCTGATATATTTTTTAGGAAAATCTCAGTATACTCCTCTTCTTAAAAGCTGGAAATTAGACACTGAATACATTCTCGGATTCCATCTGAATCAATGGCTGTTAGAGGCCTTACTCTGAGAATAAGCCTGGCTTTGTCAACTCATTACAATTATGAAACAGCTATAAAAATAGAGTGATCGTTTCATTTTTATGGTTCATCTCGCTCCGACAGTATCTCAGCACCTGCCTTTGAAATGTTTAAACATTTTAAATATTATTAATGAAACTCCTTAAATCTCAGACATTTTTCTGTAAGCTAAATTCTTCAATTCACAAGCAAATAAAGATTTTGTCCAAGCCTCGATTCATTTACGAAATGCTTGCTAAAGACATGGAAGGGTGTCCCATATATATTATATATATCCTGTTTGGGAATGTCGGAAAATTTTTGACATCTAATTAACCACCAAGAGAATGGCCCCAAGATAAACAAATATCCTAAAAACTTTTTTTAAAAAATTCGAAATCGAAACTTCGACCTTCTTAGATTCAACCTTTTACATCAGTGGTGCCCACATTTCATTTTCCCTATCCCCTGTGATAGCAGCCGACACACGCATAGAGAGAGAGAATACTATGCTCATACACATTTTTGTGTTTGTTTGTAGCCTATATTTGACATAACGACGTTTACTTCGTGTTGCTCTGCTACACACACAATCTCAAAGCTTGAAAGTGTGTGTTTGGGCACCACTGTTTTACATACATTTAGAATAGCTTAATCATGTTCGTTGGGAACTAACTAAATTCTGAAATTCTTCTTTATTGTTGGGGAAACCAAATTTGTTAATTTTCATACTAAGGTGGTAGATAAAAAAAATAGTCAGCTTCAGGCGTCGAACTCACGGTTGCCAGTTTATGAGATATGATAAGATACAAAGCATCCTTAAGTCTCGTTTACGATTTATCACTTTACGAAGACTTGTGACTACCCTAAAGTCTTTTTGGAACATAGAGGAGTGGAAACAGAAACAAAAACAAAGGTTTTCTTTTATTAATAATGCTTATTTTCCTAATTCATCCGACTCGAAGGACCAATTAGTAATAAGCAGCACCGCACTGCTCATCGTCACTTACAGAACAAATCAAATTGAGCTAGTCTTCTCATAACCTAGTTTTAGTGTTAAGTGGATCTGTCTGACTGTAATCCAATAACAGGACATTCAGAGAGCGCGCTAGACTCGAGCGAGAGAGCGCTTGCAATTCGGTGGCCTGAACTCGGTCACGATCCACTCGTAGCGTTAAATGTCATATTCACTAGACACAATCTAATCCATTTAAATGGTTTTTTTTTTGTTTACGATAAAATGTAATTGGGGTTGCTGTCAAGGATCAGGTTGCACCATCCGGTGGAAACCCATTGAGATAGAGAGATATGTTAGCTAAGTAAGATTAAAAGGATAAGAGATTCTTAATCAAAGCAAGTTCTCTCACAAAAGTGAGTAAGAACAAAAGCAAGAAGACCTTTACAGTGTGCAGTCTTTGTGAATTGGTCAGTAGAAAACAGGAGGGAAATAATTGGGAAAATTATATGACTTTCATATTAATTTGAATTTGAACAAGTAAGAGTGTTGCGGTCGCGTGGCCCGACAGCAAAATACTCTATACCAAGTAATGTAGTTCCTAAATATAGGTTCGAACTACAAAATTTTAGCTGTGACAGTTTTTCGCGATTAGAAGAAGAAGGAGGAGGAATTTGCCAAATCTGGAGCAAACTTGATCTGGTTACGGAATACACCTACATACATGCTTAAATTTGTGGCTCCATCAACTACAGTCTCTGGTTCTTCCTTCTGGCTGTTACATGCATTTGCACAACTTCATGATCCCCTTTTATGAAAACAAGGTATAATAAAAAGGCTTATAATAGCTGTGACAGAGTAAGATAGTGTGTCAGGTGTGGTGCAGCGGGTATTGTGTGAGCCTGCTTTTTTTAATATTCTTTGACTATTTTAGATTGTTTTTTGTGGACTCTCTTATACAATTTGGTTAAAATTCTTGCTTAAACGAATTTTTTTTCCTAAACCTCCCAAAATTGCAGAAGCAGAAAAATACGTTTTGAAATTGCGATTTGGCTGGGGCGATAACTGATAAGTTTGTCGATACATCCGCTTCTGCCACGTGAAGTGTTGGAAAACGAATCAAGAACAAAAACTTGCGCTTTTTGGAGAACTTAGAACGAAGTTCGTACAATATCGAAACAGAGTATGAACGATTTTTCTCATTTGTGGTACAGTATTCTCACCTCAAACTCAAATTGAGTTGATATTGTTCCGTTTCAAAGAACTGGACTTGTGTTGATATTAGGGTTGTCGAAAATATATCAATATAATACATCGTGATTTTTTTTTTGGCCAAATATCGAAAATCGATCTTTTTTTTTGGATATTTTATGATATTTGTGCGTTAGTGTAATATCTGCGGAAAAGTAATTAAAAACAAGAGGTAACACGACCAATTTAGAGTCGCACATCAAAAACAATCAAGAAATGGGAAACATGTTGCTTGCTTTGGACATACAATCCACTTGGTGGTAGGTGACACAGTGAAGGAGATTTCGTCATTTTACAAATTTTTGACTATTGAAGGAAAGCCCTGCATTAATGGACCAGGACCAGTGGCGAAAAGCCCAGGCCGATGTGGTGATTCCGGAAGATTGTATTAAGACTCTGCAGCAAAACGTTGGCACGCAATGGAAATCGTGCCTTGATATGCTGACGTCCTTTTTGTGTCTTGCAAATAAATAGGCAATCATTCTTATAAAAAGAGCCGAATATGAATTAAACATTTGCAGTGATTTTTGTAGCCTTTTGAGCCCATTTAAAGATGCAACTGAGAAAATAAGCGGTGAATATAAAGCCTTTGTCAGTATGGTAATTCCGTTAATTTCACTATTATTCAACAAAATACAGATTGTAAAAGCTGAATCTGACGAGAGGGCATCCTTACTAAAGAGTCGCTTTGTAACCTATTGGAAAAAAGGTTCAAGCCACTTGAGTCCAATAAAATATTAGTGAAATCGTCATTTCGTGATCCTAGGTTTAAAAAGATGTCCATCTCGCCAATCGGGGTACAAGAGGCGACTAATTATATTTTAAAAGTATTGGATACATTTACCCAAGAAAGCTCGGTATGTCAAATATTAAAGTTTTTATGTTTTAACTTTAATAACAATGGTTCTCCCCAAAAATAAAGAAAAAAAATGCTAATTAATTTTATTAATATTTTTATATATTTAGGTCGATTTTAACAGGCCTTTCAATGGGAGAAAGTTATACCTTAGGTTGCCGCAAACATCATGGGAGAGAAATCCCTTAATCTTCTGAAATTCGCATAAGCTGTCCATGACGGGACTATCCAGACTGGCCCTAAGGTATCTTATTACCACTGGTAGCTCAGGTGCCTTCGGAGCGCTTCTGCTATAAAATGCGTCCTTTGCGACTCCCGTAGCCGTATGACGGATTTACATATAAAGCAACGCGTCTTTTTTAAGTCTTTTAAATCCAAATATTGGAACTAAATGTATTTAATATGTATAATGCATAGAAAACTCGAATTTAATGGAAAATATTGTTATGTTTGCTTAATATGGACTACATCTTTTTATTTTGGGGCAGAGTATTACCTTTTTTTTGGAAAAAAAAGAAAAAAAATTAAAATATTAATTATATCGATATATCGATGTTTTTAAAGGAATATATTAAATATCATTTGATATTTTTTCTAATCAGAAAATATCATCGATACGATATTTTAAAAATATTCGGCAACCCTAGTTGATATTGTTTTGTTTTTTAAAAACATTTTAAACTTAATTAGGAAAAAAAGTTGATTGATTTTGCGCCAGGTGTGAGCGGATTCCTCATTGAGAACATCTTGTTCTTATTTTAAGTACATAGGAGGCAACTTATTTTCTGAACTGGTTTTCCAAGCTCACAAATAGATGGCGCCACTTTTGCATGGCAGCTCTTTGATATATTTATCCGCATTTGAGCAAAAAGTCAAGATAACAAATAATATTTATAACTGGAAGGCATAAAGAAACAACATAATTTGTTTCACTAGAACTACTAGAACGACCGATCGTTGTTGTGTCAGAATGGATCGTCAAGTGAGTATTAGCCTGATTCCACAGACACATATATGTACATTATCTAATTTGGTTATTCCACTGAAAATATACCTACATTATCAGCCGAAAAAGGACTCAGGCTATAAACCGAAATATAGAAAAGATTCTAAGCTACAAAAAAAAACGGTATCAACCATTGGATGATGTTGGTCGATCCAAGAAAACATAACAACGAACTTTCAATCGGTTTGCTGAATTCTCTTAAAAAAAAAGAAGTCTTTAAGACCTGCAAATGATAACAGTTCCTAGGTTGTAGCCCATACTGATCCACACATATCTGTTCTTACAAGGTTCAATACCTAGAAATGTTGTTAGAAAGCTAACCATTTGTAAAGCTTTCACTATCTCTCTATCTAACTAATGGTTACCTTTGAGTGACTTGCTCTAAACTGAGCTCTTTGTTGCTGTAGCTTTTGTATGTTTGCTTGCAACCGTCTCTCATTATGCAGTTTATCTAGTTTGAAGGAATCAAAAGTCAGTGCCAGATAACACTTTGCTCAGAGAGACGAAAACTAAACCCAACTGATAGAACTGATAGAACAGAGTGCAGCTGAAATTAATGAGTGAGGCGCACAGAAACAGAACGACAGCACAATATGCGAGTAAGTAATTTTGAAGTGACTTGGCCCGACTTGACTTGAGTTGAGTTGACTTGGCTATTCTGGCTGGAGAGATATCTTTATAAAACCGTCAATACCCAGCGACGTCGACGTTGACGCTGACGCTGGCGGGCGTCGTCGCTATTATTAAGAGGGGCGCGCACTGGTCGCACTTAATTAGTTGTGCGATACAATTCTAGCCAAGCGGTTGCTGGAGGAGCCGGCGAATAACGAGGACGAGTAAACGAGTAAACGAGAAAACCCCCGAAATCGCTAACAAAACGACGCGTTGCGCATACGCCGTGTGGGTGCAAAGACATTGTGTGTGTGTGTGTGTGTGTGTTTGTGGGAGTTTGTGAAGAAACGTTTTATGCACGTGTTAAACCGTCAGATAAACTATTTTTTTTTATCGTTTTGGTTTTTTTTGTTTGTTTTTAACATTGCCTGGCCCTAAGTTTTTTTGTGTGCGAGAAAAACTAAAGAGAGCTTCGTAGAATGTTTAAAAAATTGCGCCTTTTTGTTGGCGTTTTAATTGTATTTGCCAGCCTTCTAACGGATAATCAAGCGGCAGGTGGGTACAAAAACAATTGATAAACGTAGCACAATCAAAGCAAAAGATTACAACTGAAAGTTTTCTGTCGTTTTGCGTTCAGCAAACAAAAACACGCAATTTGAATGTCTGGAATATTTTGTGTAACATTTTGATTGACGGCCAACCCTTAAGTAGGCAATACAAACTATGATTAATCGCTGGAATATAAATCAAATAATTTATTTTAAAATTTGTTTTTTCTCTAATCATCTGTGTATTAACTATTTCAAGGACCTTGCCTACCTATTTCTATAAGCCTTCAAGCGCTAAGAAATTGTATTTGATAATAGTTTTGAATTGAATAAAGACTTGAGATTTTCAAACTCCAGTTTAAGTTTCAAGTTAAAAAGGCCCTATTTTGGTTTATGGAAATGAAATTTTTAAATATGTGAAAGTTTTTCTAGATTTGAATTAAATTTAAGTGGAAACCGAATCGGAAACGCTGAAGCAAGCTTCCGAATTTCTAGTCGCTTGTATGGTGTAATAATACAAGCTAAAGTCATTGAAGTAGACTGTGTCTTATTAGTCTAGAGAGAGCTCACATGTTAGCCAATACAAGCACACTTTTCTGACCTCTACAAATTCAAATCCTCACTATCAAAAAACGGCCACAAATTCAAAAAAGCAAACAATTAATGGCCTAACAATGAAAATTCACAACAAATTCATAACGAACAAACAGCGCCATCTGGCGGCAAGATTGGTAACCCGGCATAGCTATTCCGACTCCCACCTCTCTATGCAATAATTTGACTTTATTTGCTGCCCCGTATCATAGAAGCCAGACGGAGTTACTCCAGGCCTTGGTAACTTCCCTTCAGTTCCATCCAAATACACTCTCTCACAGTGAAGCATGACTTGGGCAAACATTCGGTGGGAATTAACGAGTATGAGCGTAAAGTATCAAACATTATATTGAAATTTGCTTTAAATAATGATGAAAGAAGAAAAGTGTGGTCACTTACAAAATATAGTAAAATTTGGGAAAAGACAGTGTTAAAGACAGTGACTTTTATTCAACAGAAAGCAATAATCGCAGGCTTTTTTTGAATTTGATTTGATTGAGTTCATGCAACTAATTTGCAGATTTTCAACGTCAGAGAAGAGGCGTTCTAGTCTAACCTGCGTATAGGAATAAAAAGTACGACTTTTGAAATCTAATATAATTGTGGAATCTTTATGGAGGATTCTGACCACCAGTCTAGATCGTTTAAATGTGTTCAAATACGTTTAAGTGCGATTTTGCTAGAGAGGACGACTGTGTTTATATTTCCAATTTGTATATCCAAATGCACAATCCTACTATATTCTCTGAGTACCTTCGTGCAAAGTATAAAAACATGTCAAAATTTGTACGGCATTACTAGAGACCAAAAAATGACCTGTGTAACCATACTTCTTCTTCTTTATTGGCCCGATGCTTGCATCACAACCGTTTGACGGTCTCGGCCGCTGCAACTAATGTCCGCCAGTCGCTTCTGCTCCGTGCGAGCTGGCACCAGTTTTTCACGCCAAGCTTGGAAATGTCTTTCCGGAAATGTCGTCCCACCTTAGAGGTGGTCGTCCCACCTTGCCTTGTCCCTGTTCTTTCGCATTCCTCTTGTAGACCATTTTTGCTGGAGCTTGTTCATCCTTACGGGTAACAAGTCCCAGCCAGCGCAGCCGCTGTTGATTTATGCGCTTGACCAGACTAGTATCCCAATAGAGCTCATATAGTTCGTCATTCCTTCGGATGCGAAAATCCTCGCCAACTTTCAAAGGGTCTTTCGCTCGAACACGCCAATCGCCGCCTCATCCCCTGATGATATTGCCCATGCTTCTGCGCCGTATTGCAGGACTGGGATGATAAGCGACTTATATAGCGCTATTTTTGTTCTTCGCTTGAGGTTTCTGCTCTTGAGCTCCCTACTTAGCCCGTAATAGCATCGGTTTGCGAGCGTGATTCTTCTTCGGATTATCGGCATATGTGAGTAGCATTGCATCTTTATTAAAGATGGTGCCCGATCTGTTGGCATTTGGGCACTGGCTTAGTATGTACTCCATCAGCAGATTAAAGAAGTCACACGATAAGGTGTCACCCTGCCTAAAACCTCTTTTGGTATCAAAAGGCTCAGAGAGGATCGTTCCTATTTTGACGGAGCTTTGAGTGCTTCTCAACGTCATCATGCAAAGTCGAGCGTACTTTGCTGGAATACCTAAAAACCTTGACCTTATCGGCGTGTCGAAAGCGGCTTTGTAATCGATAAAAAGATGGTGATTTTCGATGTTTCTCTCATAGGTCTTCTCCAGAATTTGGCGCAATGTGAATATCTGGTCTGCGGTGGACTTACCAGGTCTGAAGCCACACTGATAAGGTCCAAGGCTTTAGACGTTCACAAATAATGCGGGACAGAACCTTATATGCGATGGGGAGGAGACTGATCTCGCGGTAGTTGGCGCAAACTGCAGGGTCTCCTTTTTTAAAGATCGGGCATAGAACACTTAGATTCCAATCATCGGGCATGCTTTCGTCAACCCATATACAGCACAAAAGTTGGTGCATGCACCTTACCAATTCTTCGCCTCCAGCCTTGAACAATTCAGCGGGCAGCTCATCAGCGCCTGGTGATTTATTGTTCTTTAGCCTTCGTATGGCTAAACAGACTTCCTGTTGGGTCGGCGGGTCTATCTCTGTGTTGTCGATTCCAATTTGTTTCATAAAAAAAAAAACCGAAACTGTACCGGTACCAAAGTTTCTTTTTTGTTCCGGTACTATAGGATTCAATAATACGGTAAACGGTATTAGGTTCTCAAAAAAAAAAATGTGTATCGGTTTAGAATACGGGTGGTGGTTTATGTTTTGTTTTTTTTTAAATTTTCATTTCCGGTTTCGGGTTTGCCCCTTTTTTTTTAATAAGGCTTCAGGTTACAGTACTCGGTGAACGCTGAGTGCCATACCTCATGCAATTGGTCAAAAACCAACGACCTGAATTAGTTGCCCTAGCTTTTTATCTCACCTTCCGATTAAAAATTCGGAGCAGGGCCTTTAGAAACACACTTATTTCTTTCTTTTGCTGAGTAAACCACATGCAATTTATTCTAGCGAGTCCTGACTACGCAAAAAACAAAAAAATAAGCGAGCTAAAATAAAGCTAAATAAAAACAGATTTAATACTGACCTTCAAATTGAAATTTCAAGTAAGTACAAAAGGATTACAACAATTCCAATAGGCTTGTATCAACACAAAAATGATTATTTTAAGTACAAACAAAGAGATCTGTGGGTAAATTTAAGCGATATTGTGGCCAACCCACAAAGTCAGTAAACTTTTACGTAAAGAGAACTATTGCTATAGTAAATCTAACCGAAAATCTCGTTTGGAAATGTGCTAACCCACATAATCAGTAAAGTTTACAGAATTTACAGTTATTTTACCATACAATTAGTAATTTGACAGCTGTTACACAAGTATAGAATAGTAGGATGGGATGCTATTTTAGCTGTCACAAGTTTATTTGTTTATTTGCAATCTACTTGAGCTTTGTTTATGGCAATCTACTTGAGCTCATCATGAACCCAGAGCAGAAGAGGCAACGCCACAATAATGGTTTTGTCTTCCACAGTTTAGTAGCTTTATGGTTTGTGAAGATTACTTATCGATATTTATCGAACTTCACTCAAGTTATGACCAAAACAAAGTTCGCTGAAGCAGCCATCATGGGATCATCTGATCAGCGATGGCACTCATATCGATAGCTTCTATAAATATCGATAGATGGATGCAGGTATCGAATGAGGGATTTAGTCGAGAATGCCACAAAGGTCACAGTAGTGGCGCCACCTATTTATTAGTATTGCAAATCCCTTTACCAGCATTGTTCAAAGATATTAGTGGCGCCATTTATTGGTCAAGCTATGACTTTACCTGCTACTGCAGGTACAGAGTATTTTACAGTTAAGCTTAACCAACTTTCTTACTTGTTTCTATATGAAATATCCAGTCACTTCTTTGCTGTGCTGAATCAGTGCTAACTTAACTAGAATTTGGAAGGGTCAATACTGAAATCAAGGCTATCTTTACTTGCTCTTCGTTCATGAACTCAACACAGACAGGGTCTACTACTTTATGACGTTCTCTTCTTTAGGGGTAGTTTTCTCATCTTTCAGCTTAGCTTAGATTTTCATAGAGAGGCCCTTAGATTGGAACCTAATAGTTTTTGACGCTGAAGCCTGAGTTCGATGTCAGTAGGCTTAGAATGCTTACCGTTGATAAGCTGTCTTTAGAGTCTCTAAAAAGTGCTGACAAAACAAAACAATTTTTGAGTTTATTAAAGAATATTTCAAATTTCACCTGGTCACACTAAAAATTTAAAACTACATTTAGAGAAAGAGTAAAGAATTTAACTCTTGAATCAAGAGCATTCGTTCTCAAAATAAGTATGGTAAGAGTGAAAATTCTTGATCCAAGAGCGAAATCCTTGATTTGATTCCGACATACTTGATTCAAGTACGAATAAATTTTCAAAATAAAAGACTTGAAAAAAGTATTTGAAGGTTAGATGGGTGTGTGAGTCACAACACGATCTTGAAGATAACGCTTTTATCTTTTTGGACAGACGACGGGCAGCTCGTCGAAACCATACTTAAGATTGACCGCAGTTTGTATTTGTACGCTCTCAAAGTTTGCTTTCCCTCACTCCCCTTGCTCCTTGAGAATTTAGTTTGATTCCCAGAGCAAAATTCTTGTAAATTTAAAAACGCATACATATTTTTTTCTGCGTATCTATAAATTAACAAACAACCCTGAATATTTAAACTATTTCTCACATATGGCAAAAACTGAACTGATTTATTTCTGGTTAACGTCTTAATGATGTCTCGCTGTCTCCATAACTGTACTGATATATATATATGGCTTAAAGCGAACATTTATGAAAAGTTACGAGTGTCTTAAACTTTGGTTGTAATTTGCAATTGTTGTTTCCAAAGCCAAATGCAATTGAAATGTTTACTTAACTCGCTAATTTGTTTACATTTTGTACAAAGGGTTCCCCTTTTCTCAAACATCTATTATTGATGGACTTTGGCGTTGCCGGACACTTTAATGGAAACTCCATCAATCAATCCTTGATTTCTGATGCCCATTTCCCGCTGTTGTTTTCCAGCTGCTGTTTGTTTTTTATCAGTGGCACTAAAAGATCTGAAGACCCCCAAAAATTTATGACACTTATGGCACAATGTCAGCGCGAATAAATCGTTGGCTCTTCTTATCTGCTTTACGAACCAACCTTCCTAACCAGATGTCAATAGCCCATGGCCGCTTTATTTTTTTGTGTTGTTGTTGGGGTTTTTTGCGTTTTTGGGGTAGTGATTTATTTTTTCTTTTATTCATTTATGTTTATTTTGCTATCGCAGACTTTTTGATGGCTTTATGATGAAGGGGGAAATTAAATCCCTGCTATTTATAGTTGATATATGAAATCCTTTTACAGATAATATAAATCAAACAAAATTACAGCAAAAAGAAACTGGCAAAAGGCTGGCTAGTGTATTACGGTATGTGGGGTTTTTGGCCATAAAACGTATTCGTATGTGTATTATAGATCAGCATGTCAAGCTGTGTCAATATGGCCCATGTCCCTCCGCACATCTGTCTGTTTGTAAGCCAACTAGAGTCTCGGTTTTGAAAACTTTCCATTCAAATAGATTGCCCAGTTTTATATTGCAACAAAGATATAACTAATACTAATTATAATAAATAGTAATTAAGAGTTTCATTCAAGTTGAGGTATTTTTGTTTTCATTTTCGTTAGCACATTTCCAACTACATAAAGAAAATTGTTATTTCTGGTAAGTCTCAATAGTTAAACCGATCAGCGTCTGTCTATAAGAACTAAATTAGTTAAAGTCTAGTTAAAAAAATGGTTTGATCTTAACCTTCGGATTGAAATTTCAAGTTCAAGTGGTACTAGATTCTACTTGAATCAAGTATCAATCCTCAAATGCTCATTTCAAGTACGGATTCTACTTGAAAATCAAATGATCTTGACTTGAGATTGTAGTAAGTACGAAAGAGCGTAAGGACACCGAGTGTAAGTTCGAAACTGAGAGAGAAAAGCTCTCTCTTAATAAATACTTCTACCTTTAAGTAAAGTGTAAATTTAAATTACGGCTTAACATCTTATCCCCCCTAGATCTAGTAGCCAGAGAACTAGCTAGTTATACTGCAAATAGACTAAGAGCAGGGGTGCTCAGAATCAGCTTACTGCCTAGTGAAATCAAATACAAATGCAAAAAAATATATTTCAAGCAAGAACAACTACAAAAAATAGAAAGAGTTACCCGATTTTGGGTGTCTGTGCCGCTGTGAATAGCGAAAAGCGTTCAGGCATACGCAACAACAAAAGAGAGGAAAATACGGATTTGAATTTGTGGTTGCTTTATGTATGTTTATGGCACGCGTGCCCCGTATTCCATTGCGTCAAGCAACAACGAGTGCGTGGCTTGCGGATTGGGCTTGGGCACCCCTGGCTTAGAGAAACAGCTAACTTTTTTGTTTGTTTCCCATGGTCACAAAAATATTAGTTATTGCATACCCACTTTGATTTTTTGCACTATGTGAGGTCATAATACCAAGTCCAATTTGGATTGCAACTCACTCCCCCAGGGCCGAACAAACGCCATCAACATCTTTATAGATTTTTCAGCCAGGTGGTAGACGAAGTTTTTACTTTACACCTGCACTCAGAAAATAATCAATCTAAAACCAAGATTATAGTCTTGAAAGGGGACAAATCGGTGTCAGAATTCGTCAATGGCGAGATAACGAACGCGTTTACCAATCAATCATCAATCAACAAAAAAGAGTTTGGCTGCTGGTGAACGTGATTGATAACATTTTCAGGCAACAAAGTTATCGATGTTTTTTAGAACAGACACTTAAATGACCATCGTCAATAGCATCAACTGCTGTAAGTCTGCCGAGAATGACTCCTGCTTTGCCAGCAGCTAAATAGCATAACGTTGGTTTAGAGTTACGTAGGCAACTCGCTTATCCAGGGCCACGCAAAGAAGGAGGAAGAAAAAAAGTATGCAATGGGCAATGAACTGAGAGTCATGAAATAATCCTTAAATTTAACAATTTTATATTTTTTTATTTTGTACTGTCACTAAAAAAACCATTCTACACTTATTTGGTGTTTGACTTCTATAAATTTCTTGCTGACAGCTGTGTACAATCGATAACAAATCACGATCAAACATTTTTAACAAACTATTTAGCAGTCATGACTGCACAGAATCGGTTAGAGTTGTGATTTTTAAGAAACGATTCAAGAAGTCGTTGAAATCTTTTTGCCATCCAGAAGATCGAATGAAGGTTATTTAGATGTTAATTATTAATTAGGCGCTACTTGGACTTGAACTCATAAATTCGAGGGAGTGAACAGGCGTTATGGCAGTTGAGTTCTTATACTGCAACTGGTTGCTCTTAAAAAGTGATGCCGGATGGCGATGCGCGCTAAGAGGCCAGGCCAAAAGCTACAACTATGTATTTCTGATATTTCTTGGAACGAAGAGATCGTGGTTCGAGTTCCTGACTGACTGACATATTATCAACCCACAGACAAAACTGCTTATTCTAGAGATCTTAGATTTGACATATGCGGGGTGCGCTTAAGAAAGAAAATTTGGAAAATTTATCCGCTAAGGGCCGATTTCTGTTCTCCCAGATAGCTGCTATGTGTCAGATAGTCGTCGATTTTACACTGTTATTTGTTAGTTTATGTGACAAATAGCTCTATGTAGAAGATGTGAACTCGGCCCTAAGTGAGTGAAAACGCCAAAGAAAAGTTTGTATTGGGCAACATTGTGCTAAGTTGTTTTGCTAAAAGCACGAGAGAGAGACTGAGTGAGGGAACGACTCACACTCACAAAAATTAGGTATGTATTGAATGCAAGATGCAATAAGTATGAAAGCGTCCCGTCCGCAAAAGCTGTTTTTGTTGTAGGTGGAAGTGAGAAGTATGGGGGAAATGAGGGGGGATGGGAAAGAGTAAAGAGCGCAGGAAGAGGGAGGTGAAAAGGAATGAGACGGTACGGTGAGGAGGGAGAGGGTAAAGAGTCGAGAGCTGTGGAGGAGAAGGGGGGGAAAAAGGGGGCAGCCCATTTTCAATTGAATCTATAATTGAAGAGTGGCTGTCATAAGTTCAATTTGGTTTGTAATGATTGGTTTAAAACTTTTTATCCAAAAATATTGTCTTTTTAATTTCTATTCGTTCCTGCTGTGAAATCCACAATTTTAATATATTTACTAGATAACGGAGCGAAATTTAAATATCGCTAGACCTGAAATTCACGTCTACTTGACGAAAGGGATTAATATTTAATTCCGGAATTTCGGGCGCCTAGAAAATTTGTTTGTGTCCTTTAGGTCGGGATGGGAATAAACTTTACATGAGTATAGGCCAGCTGTGAACTCGAAACTGTCTACCAGATAAATCAAACCCAATTTATATAATTTCTTAATATCTTGGACGCGGACTAAGTCGCGACGGGTTTAGCTAGTAAATCTATATTTATGTATATATCATAAAGTTCTCAAACTGAAGCTTTACACACAACTGTAGAGTGGTTGATAAATTGCGAAATGTTAAATCTTGTTCTTAAGATTTCTAAGCTAATTTTCAGGTTTTTGAATCTTGTTTTCATCAGATTGCAAGATTCTTGAAAAAGAGATTTTCAATCTAGATTTTAAATTGATTTTTTATACTCTGTGCCAAAGGCTTAAAGTATGTAACAGGGAGAAGAATCAGCATTTGTCCGTTTATCCTTCTGTCTGTCCGTCTGTAAGAGATAGTAAGAGATAGAGGCAGAATTACAGGCAGATCGGACCCCGCATTCAACAAAGACAATCTTATGGAGCAGGGTTCCCAAAGAAGAGAGCGCTAAAACGTGACTGTGTCTCTCTCTAACACACAATGAAGTATGACTTCGGCAAACATTCGGCCAGTAAGTTCGTGCCCACGGGGCAATCGCTGGGGAACTCTGTTATAGAGAAAGAGACTTAGAGATGAGCGTCTAACAAAACAACAAAAATATTGCTTGATACCCGAGTGACTCCTTAGATACTACCAGTTAGAGTCTATTATAGTCGTACATGACCGCATATTTCACTTGCTTTTTTTCAGCGTAGGTATAGAAATGTCTTTTTGTCTTCCCCAACATTGTAGCGTCCTTTAGGCAGAGGATGTTGAGGCTATCCAGGAGGCTATCTCTACGACTAGACTTAAGACCTCGTTTTCATGGAATGCAACATTGGTAAAGCCTGTAAAAAGAAACCTGATTTATATATAGGTACCTAATATATTATATCTTTCAACCGACTTTTCCTGCCCCTAAAAGTAATATTGAGCTACTAAAATTTGTGCTAAAATATTAATTCAAATCAAATGCATTTAGCATTGACTTTAAAGCGTTAAATGAAACATTTAACTCAACCACAAATGCAAAAATCACAAATTTAGCACATTCACTTAATCTGTTTAGAATATGTAATATTTCGCTTGAATTGAGTTTAATAAAATTCAATTATACATATTCTCTTAATGGGCTTTTCCATTTAGAACAACACACAGGTGATGCCTGACCTGGGCAAACATTCTCTGATTTAGTCCCAAAGTCCCTTTGTATCTATTTGTGTTTGGTATGATCAAACTGATGATACATCCAGCACTTAAGCCTTCTATTACATAAATTAAACAAAATGTTTACCCATCATCAGAAATTAACTTAATGAGTTTCATCTCAAGCATAAGAAAGTGAAATCTCGTGCTTGAGTAAAAGGTGATTCCCGCATTCTTAGGAAACGCAATCCAAAGTCGAACCCATCCTCCATTCAAAATGAGCATCTATAAATAAAGTCATGTTGTTTGGTAATTCCGTAATCAGATTTTCGCTGGAAGCATGAAAAGGAATTTGTTTGATTTACGTATCCACTTGAAGTATTTTTTTGTGTTTTGTTACTAATTTCGGCTAAGGAAGATCAATTAGTGGGGGGGTTTATTTCAAAGTTTTTTCTATAATCGCATAATTGCCTGGTAATCATATTTTTATTATGCATTTTCTCACACGCCCCATGACGCTGCATTCCAATGCTGCTGCTGCTGCAGCTGGGGAGGGGGAGGGTGGTAGCCATTTGGAGCTATTAACAAGCGTAGTAATAACAACGACTATGATTATCTATTTATTTTGTATTTATTTGTGTAGTGTTTTGTTATGCCGGCGCATATTTATCATCATCTGGGGTATTTGTTGAGCAAACAGGCAAACAAACTTGCTAGACAACGACTCACGGCAAATCACACTGTGCAACATAACACACTTCTAAACACCTAACACCTGACTACTGTCCAGCTGATGGTTTCTTTAGGCGCATGAGTTGGCGGTTTTCCTAGCGTACTCGTGCCGCCTAAAATCATTAGAGAATGAAATGAGAGAGATAGTATTTACAGTTTATTGCAGTCACGAACTGCGAGGGTTACCTAAGATTCAAGGTATCACGTTTTTATCAAACAGAACTTTCAATATTCCCTTACATAAAAGGGATTCACTATCAAACATTTTTAACTTCAGGGGCGAAACAAATTATAACATCTCAGTTACCACATTCCGGTTAAAAAACAGCCCTATTACGAGAAACCTACTGAAATTTACTTCTTCAGTTCTTTATGGTTTCATTCAATGTAAACCAACAGATGTTATATTTACCGATTCTAGTGTTCCTCATTATCTTTTGATTTTGATATAAGGAGTTCAATGATCCCTACACGACCAAGCTCTTGTTTGTATCCCTTTGAAATTTGGCTCGTGTATTTGGATCCCTTGAACAAACCCTTACCCTGAGTAAACGCATCGAATCTGTCCAGTAACAGATTCTTTTGTTTGCTCTTCCCACAGTTAAGACTTCCTCCTTATAGTTTTAGACTTACCTTCACTTCAACTAAATTGGGCATAATGTTTCTTAACAAGCTTATAAATGGTTGTATATATGCTGAGTACCTACCTTATGTCGTATTATCAGGGGTGTCACAGAATTCTCTAGAGATTTTGGCCTCTGTCAAGAGATTTAAAAATCGAGTTGGAAGACTTGTGTCCATGCTAATAGCATTTTTCAATCAAATCTATAAACAGGGTTGTCCTTTCTTGCAACAAAAAATCCTACTTTTAGTTATGAGTTAATTTGGTGTTTAAATGAAATTATTTGATTGATGTTTAAATTATATTTCAAATTTAAGTCATATTCTTCAAAAATAAATAAAAAAATAAAAATAAATAAAAACAATTATTGAAACGCAAACTTTATTATTAAATCAATTAAAATATTTAATTCATTTGATACAACCTATGCAGAAAAATAATGTTTATTACATTTCCAATACCAATTTTACTTATTAAAATTGTTTTAGTGGTGAATTTCGTTAAATCTCCCAACAAAACACGAGAGATCTAAAACCAACCGAAACAGATTTCTGTGGGTTGGAATTTGGTTGGAAGAGATTTCTGTATATGTAGGGATTACAATAATATCTTTCCTCTTCTCAGTGGTAACCTTTCCGACGAAGGCTTTTAGATCTTTGTCTTCAGAATCTTGCACTTGCATAGCTTCTAGAATTTCTTGAAATTCCTTCCGATCATTAATGTTGGGACAAAATAAATTAGTCCCACCAGATCGGAAGGCATTTCTTTTATTTGCTCTCGATGTCTTTCCCTTCTACCCTCTTATTTTGTATCTATTTCCCGGGGTAATCTTATATAAGATTGAATCAAATAAAAAACTCGAGTACAATTTAATCCCAAAGCTGGATTGTTTTAAGCATTTATGAGATTAATTTGAGCTTGATATATGTAAAATTGATTTGATCCCAGAAGAGATTCTTTCCTCCGCCATGCCATGGGACATTATTTTTTCACCTCAAAGACCACACCAGTTGTGGGTTTTTTAAGACTTCTGAAAAAACAAAGATATTTAAAATTTTTGGGCTCAACTGGGATTCGAATCGAAATCGGTTGTTGCAGCATGTCAAAAATGCTACACATGTATATTTCTTCGCTCTCACTGTCGAATTCATGAAGAAGAGTAATCACGAAGGGCATGAAGTAAGCACATTTGTATATAAGTGAGAAAGGCATGGGCCAATCCTAAAAAGCTTGAATTGTGTAGAATACTTATCCTGGATGTTGAGATTAAAATTTCAAGGGCTTTATCCAAGATTTAAAAGATTGAAAATATCTTAACGTTTTTTTTTCTGTGTGGAAATTCGTTAGCATATCAATAGAAAATCTAGCCTGTAGACAGTGGCTTGATCATTCGTCAAGTATTTGTATTTTTACATGGAGGTATTTTCTAATACATCAAAAAAAAAAATTGATCATTCAGAAAAAAGTTTATTTTTACTTTTGAGAATATGAACAAAAAATTGAATTTTTGTCCTGTCCCACAGTGGTCCCAAATCCCAAAAAGACGGCCAAAAGTAAAAAACGGCTGAAAATATGTACTCTGGGTTTTCGGGGACGCTTATCACAAATCCGACTTTAAAAATTAGAAAAAGAAAATGGCGGACAATTTCTTCAAAAACGCATCTAATTTTGCTGAAAGTCTGTATTCGGGGGTTTTAGGGGTCGCTAGTCACGAATCTGAAGAACAAAATGGCGGATCCAATGCGGCAGACAATTTCTCTGGAAACGAATTTGATTTGGTTGAAACATCGAAAAACCCGCTTATCGATAATATCTCGATAACAGTTCGACAGATTTTGTTTTCATGACAATTTTCGTGCTCAGCAAGCCAAAATACTTTAGAAAAGTTGATTTGGTGAATTGGGGAGAGGGCGAGCAGTGTAAATATTGTCGCGAAATTATCACCTGAGACTGAATCTGCGGCTGTCTGCAGCTAATTTTTGGCAATGTTCTGAAGAATTGTCTAAACAACAATTTTCTTTTTTGTTTGAGAGTGGGATCTGCTGGGAGTTTTGACTTATTGCTTTTTTAACACGACTTTTCAGAATGTGACCAAAAAAAAAAACCTCTACTTGTATTAAAGATTCACTAGTTCATGCATTGTTAATAATAACTTTGAGAAATACGTTCAAATTTTACTTACTTTCAAGAGTAGAATCCAAATCGGTTAACTTTTCGCGATTCTATAATAAAGTATAAGGTACTCTTGACGCTCACAAACGCAGTTCATACCTGAGCTAGGTGAGGACTTTTTCTCCTAATCAACGGTCAGAATACAAACTAGATGAACAACTATAATTATACAAATCATTAAAATCCATAAAAAAAAATTTTATTTTTCGACTTTTGGCCAGCTTTTTGGGATTTAGGACCATAGTGCGTCCCGATCCCGAAATCCAAATTTTAAATCGAAGGCATTTTACGGCAGCGTTAATCGTCATTACAAGTCACTGTCAAGTCACTGTTAAGTCACTGTCGAGTCACTGTCAAGTCACTGTCAAGTCACTGTCAAATTACTGTTAAGTCACCGTTATATCACAGCCAAGGCCCTGTTTAGTCACTGTTAAGTCACAGTCAAGTCACTGTTAAGTCACAGTCAAGTCACTGCTAACTTATCTCACTGAATTCACAACTTGACCACACGGCAGCCACTCTTCACCCCCCCACTTCCCCACCAATTTCAGTAAATAAATTGATTTAAAAAGGCTTTAGAAAATAAATTTATTATTATTATATTTCCTTTTCCCTTCCCCACTTTTGTACGACAGTGTTCACTGTTATGTTATGTTTACCGTACAATTAGCAATGAAGTATTCAATTCAGTTGAAGTGTTAATCGCCAATTGATTTGCATTGACTCGGAAACAAGTTGGCCATAGAATTTGCACACACACAACTTTTGTATCAACCCACGCCAATTTTTTATTAATTATAACACTAAACAAGACGTTTATTGATTACAAAGTGAGCATTGAGCAATTGAACAATGAAATGCGTCAATGGGCAGAAGAAAAAAAAAGCAAAAAGAAAAAGGGGGGCAAAACTGTTGGCGAGGTAAGTGGAAATGGACGTAATTCCCCCTTAATTGCGATACCCAGACTTTGAATACTCGAACGAAAAAGCCCACGAGTTTTCACAGTTTCCGTGAGCTGTGTGTGTTTGGGGTTTGAATTCGGTTGGGTATTCCAATGCATGCTCATAATCGTTACAGGTGTCAGACAAGTTCAATAAACTTGTTTAGCTTAGAGAGAGCTTTGGATATTGTAGAGTGATTTGAAGAGGGAGATTGAACAGCCATAGGATTATCGAGAGTGAAAGAGTCTGGCGCGTCCCTATCTTCTGTGTATACAGCACACACACGCAACGCCATAACAAGCATGTCTGTTTTAACAGACCCCTAAACTCAACTAACAAAAAAATGTTCATTTTGAATATCATCATTAATGACTTTGGACTTTTAAAATATGATGCTTATGGGATTTCCCTCATCTAAAGATCTTTGGTTTAAGTCTTATCAATTAATTTACTTCTCTCCCAATGATCATTCTCAACTTATCCGAAAGTGTTCGAGGAAAGCTAATTGCAAAAGTCCACAAAGCCGAGCGAGCACTTATCTAAGTGTTGTAGTTTTTTCTACTTTGCCATGTTTCAATTTCAAGTTTGCAATGTTTTTTTCTAATTATTCAATTATGATTGATTGCATTGGTGTCGCCGCCGGCTGCTGCTGCTGTTTGTTGTTAGCGCCCAGGTGCAACACCCGACACGCAATTCATCCAGCGATCAACAATAAAACTAATGAAAAGCTACCGAGCGTATCGCACGTGATGAAAGAATAAGGTCATGAGGTTACTCGATTGGGACTGGGACAACAACAAAAGATTAGTCGAAGTCATTCATTTATATTTTTTAAAACAATATTTAACGCGGTTGGGGTGCAATTAGAATGGGCTGATAAGACGCCAGACAGACCTTTTTGCATTTTGACGATTTATGGGAAATTTGTTCACCGAGTAGATAAAATAATGACTAGCGTCTCTCTCCATTTCAGTTTCCCGCTAAATGCCCGATTATGGCCAACAACATAATAAAAATAATAATAATTGTAAAGAAAGAAAACAAAACAAAGCGAAACGGAACGAAACGTTTTACCCATGACTGTCCCATTTATTTTCGGCTGTCAATTCAGCGACATGTGCAAATCTTCTATAGTCGATCTTTTTTTGCGATTTCTTAGTAGGCGCATTTATAACTTTAATTGCTGGTTCATAATTGTTTATTAGATGGAATGTTTTTTGTGTTTTTTGCGTGAGAAAATTTGTGAGGCCCAGAGCAAGAGCTAATTAAAATTCTATGCACATTCTACAGCACAATTGTGGGCAGAGAAGGAAAAAAACGTGTAGACCATTTGGGGTCGGAAGCGCGAAGAAAAGGATTTAGATTTTGTAGCTTGTATCATTTATATTAATTAAAGTTTTAAATGAGTTTCTTCCAACATTTTTAGCTGAGATTCTGTCAAAAATCATTAATAGATGGCACCACTTCTTTGAAAATTAATTTGCCAGATTTTTACCCAATTTCCCAAAAAAAATTTGTAGAAAACAAAAATATTTA
The DNA here is from genome assembly GCA_018904275.1 of Lordiphosa clarofinis. Lineage (NCBI taxonomy): Eukaryota > Metazoa > Arthropoda > Insecta > Diptera > Drosophilidae > Lordiphosa > Lordiphosa clarofinis. The sequence goes on along the minus strand of JAEIGQ010000166.1, from coordinate 318,502 downwards.
TAACTGGAAAGTATAAAGACGAAAAAGTTGTTCTCACTAGATTTATGTTATATTTATGCTATAGTCATCCAATTTGAATCAAATTTGGCAGAATTGTGTGGTAACATATAACGATAATCAAATTGGTAGCAATAACATTGAAACCAAAAACAAAAGGGTGAGTGTCGTGAGACTTTGATGTGAAAAATTATGCTAAAATTATTTTTAATACCCCCCCCCCCTCCCCTTCCCACCAAACCATAATCAAATAAATTGGCCCGCTGAAAATCGCCAAGAAAAAAAATCTATCGACGCGTTATAGAGATATTATCGATAAACCGTTTTTTCGATTTTTCAAAAAGTTACCCCCACTTAAACTCTCATAACTTTTTTGTTTTTCAAGCGATGTTAATGATCTAAACAAATTTAAAAAGACAAAACTTGACCAAACAGTATGTTATCGGACAAAAAAGAGCTGGGTCGAGTGCTTTTAACGCTATGGGCTCAAATGGAGGAAAAAATGTTTTTTTTTGCCAAATTTGAAAATTTATCGAAATTAAAACGCTTGTAGAATCATGATTATACAAAATTGTTTAGTTTTTTTAATTGGACAGTAAAAACTATTCAATTTACTTTTAAATAAGCCCTCAAATACGGAAATCGGACATAAAGTGGAGTTTTCAAGAATTTTTTTGTCAAAATAGGCAAAAATTCAAATACCGCTGTGACTGATTTTTCTGACTTCTAGTGAGTGGTTTTAATAAGCTCAGGCATAGAATTATTCTAATATGTATAAAATTTTGTTGCAAACTTAATCAAATTTTATTTTTAACACTTTCAAAATATAGACCACCACTTTTGCGGCTGTATGCGTTCCTTGTAGACTCTCGGATAAGACCATGACATAACACGTTCAACAAATATTGGGCCATTGGGTTGATGCTGTTCGACGGAGGCTTTCAAGCTGAGAAAAGTCAATTTTCATTATTCTAGCCCGTCGTTTTAAGATATCAATGGTCAAGTTGTTAAAAATGCATAAAGGCAACTTTCAAATTTGGTACCTATTAAAATTTAGTAATGGTTGATTTTTTTCTATTTAAGGGTCGTAAACCAAATCTTGTTGTGGGCTGTGGTGGCCGCTAAACCTCCCTCTCTTTAAGGAAAAACAATACGGATGCCTTGTTGTCCCGGCTTAGGGAGCAGAACAATCTCTACTGTTGTCCTTGCTATCGGTACGGTCTATTCACATAAGATCATAATCCCACCGAATCGTCTGTTAGCAGATGCCTACATGTTGTTGGAATGTTCTCAGTGTTAACTAGTGTCTTATCTCTTTTAAGTGCATAAAAGATAGGATGCATATATTAAAACTTGAGTGCTACTTTCACTTGTCTTTATTTTTTTTACGAAATAGAGTTGGAAAAGAAATCTTGTTTGAATTCCTCTTTAGGGCCTTGTCTTCGGGATTAGGTCCCTCTCAGGCTTTCCGGTATCTTTTTTTCCTGTGACCGTCTGTTGTCCGTTACTAAGGTGGAGTTTATTTTGAAAGTTTTTTAGTTATTAGTCTATTTTAACCTTTATTAACCCTAAGTTCGAGAAAACGCCCTGAATGACTAAAGTCTATTTTCACAAAATCTTGAAAACTCACTTGTCCGGTCTGTGGGCTTGTTTGTATGTCGTCACATAAAAATGTATCTAACTACACGTTTAACTAATTTCAAATTTGGCCGTTCCAGGGCCCGCCCCCAGCTCGTGAAAACAAACGGGTGTTGCTTTTAAATTTGTTTAGTCTTAACACGTTAAAAACGTTAGGAGTTTAGTATAAATTAATAATATCTCAAACGCGTGTAAAATTTTTTTCACGATTTTCGTGATCACGGGCCAATTTACTTTGAAAAAGTGGGAAAACGCTCTCGCGAGCAGTGTTACAAGCACTCTCAATGGTATATAAATCAGCACGGGCACTTTTTCAAAAGAAGGAATCTAACGGGGAGTAGAAATACTAACAACAAGATCACTTGCTGCAAATCTTGTTTATTGTGCCGTTCCATTGATAAATGATAATGTTTCACCCACTCAGATACCACCCAGATCCCTACCAGGTCCCACTAAGATTCCTTCCATATCTCTTTCAAATCTCAGCCAGATTCCACCAACATACTACCCACCTCTATCCCAATACCAGATCTCACACAGATCCCATCCAGATCCCTTCCAAAAACCACTTAGATACCACCAGATCCCTCCCAGAACCCACCTAGATACCATCTTCAACCCACCCAAATCCAACTTAGATCCCACCTTGATTCCACCTTGATCCCTCCTAGATCCTACCCAAATCCCTCGCTAAGCCCACTCAGATTCCTCTCAGATACCACCCAGATCCCCCCCAGATCTTTCCCAGAACCCACCCAGATTTCAGCCAGTGCCCCCTTTCGTCCTCTTCAACATCTTTCCCACTTCTTTTCCCCCTTGTCCATGCTCTAGTAAGAGACACTCCACAAAATAAAAAAAGGATAAAAAAAACATAAAAAAAAAAAAATTTAAATTTAAAAAAAATCTTCCGCAACGAAATTAAAGATGTTTCACATCAAAAGAGCGCTCACCTTGGTATACAAATCAGCAATGAGTTAAATGTCAAAGAAAACCATATAAATAAAAAAAAAAACCATGATACAACTAAAACGGTTTGATGCTGCTCTGAGTGCCCTGTCTTTTCAGTATTTAGAGGCACTCACGCTCCCTCTCTTGTGGGAGTACGCTCTCCATTGTTCTCTTATTGTTGTTGTGGTAGTTTTCTCTGTTTTGATTTTTTGGCTGAGCCATAGGCAAAGAACTGTAAATGAAATGTTGGGTGTGGGTTTGTGATCTTAAAATCTTCTCTGCATCTCTCAACCGTCTTGTGTGTGTGCCGAGCCACTGCACAAAGCAAACACAGCACCAATGGTTGGCGTCAGCGTCACGTGACGCTCAAATCAAATTTTACTCCTACTAAAATCGTCCGTACCGAAATTAAAGATGTTTCACTTAAAAAAGTTTTTTTTACTAAGACTTTTTTTTCGGAGTTGTAGTCTTTATTAATATGAAATTTTCACAGACTTTCATTGTAATATAAATTTGTGACGACATTAAAAGGCATGTTATGAGTTATACTAAAGGCTTGGTGTATAAACCGTCAGCCTGATCCTCATACCATCCTCATGCTAGTACTACAAACGGCTTCCAAGCTCGTCGCAAGATACCTCATCGTTCCCAGCATAAAGATGGATTAAAGATCCCGCTCCAATTGTTTTTACTCTATTTAATACGCCTTCTAAATTATTTCTAAAATTTCCTTTCTGTAAACCAAAGCTTTTCTCAAATAGGAAACCAGCCCCTCCCAGTTCTCGCTATGTTAATCGTCAAGGATATCATGTAGCTCCTGCTTTGTAAGGTATGTCCTACCAAGGGACGCCCATCTGTGATCCTTAAGGCAAGGACATCTTGCTAAAGAGTGAGTGAGATCCTCATTTTCTCCGGTATTGCAGATTGGGCATGGCACGTTTATCGATCTATTATACGTATTTGACGACAGCGTAATAAGGTCAAGCCGCGCTTTCATCACCCATGTGATATTTCTGTTGGCAAGATGCTGTAGCTTAAGGGCAGCTGTATGGTCGAGGAATCTGTAGATTCTTGTTTGGCTGGATCCTTTCCGAGTCATGCGTTCCGCATGCGTCTTCTGTCTAAGAGCTTCCATTATATCGAGTCTCGTTCTATTCCAATCTTGAGCGGAGCGAAGGCCATCTTTCCAGTTAAGATTGAGAGGAGCGCATACCTTATCTAGCTCTTGTGCCCAGAAGACGTTTTTCCTGACTATTTCGGAAGTTAGAAAGTGGGGGAGACGACTCTCTCCATATAAAAATCGGGTTTTTTCTACGTATCCAAGGTGTAAATCCAAGGTGTGGACTTTCTTCAGGAAATATGTCTGCAGACTATCCACCACCTCGAAGTAACTGTATCCCCATACCTGTGCGGCATAGGTCTGAACAGCTCTACATACAGCGTTAAAAAGTTTCCATTTTGCTCCGATGCTCACATTGGGTTTTGCCAAAAAAGGGCTCCATACGCAGTTGAAACTGGCTTTAGCTTCTGTGTTTCTTCTCAGTATATGTTCCTTGAAAGTAATGGGAAGGAGTAAAGCATACTCCGAGATATTTATATTCCGTGGCAATTTTTATGGCGTCTCCTTTGAAGGTCCATTTTTCCGCTGCTGCCAGTCTACCACCTTTTCTAAAGAACATTACCTCAGATTTTAATAGGTTGACTTCCATTCCCCATTGGTCGCAAAATTTCTCCAAATTGTCAATCATTTTCTGCATCACTTCTACCTTATCGGCTAAGATGACGATGTCATCCAGCATAAAGGAACAGGCAATCATCCTTGTAGACTATCATAGAGATCTTCAGAAAAAACAACAGGGGGATAGTAGTCAGTCCAATTTGCGCTTCCATTTGTCTATAACCTTTCCAGGAAGTTGACAAATTTCAAGATCCCAATTTAAAAAAAAAAAAACAAAAGGAAATTTAGAGAAAAAAAAACAAAGGTTATTTAAAAAAAAAAAATTTTTTTTTATATTTAAATTTTCCAAATGCTGTCAGCAACATAAGAGGAGAGCAGCGTCCAATTTGCTCCATTTAGGAGTTCCAAGATCCTAACTCTTCCAAAAACTGTTCCCCCAAAGTACAATTGCCTCGTCTCTGCTAAAATGGGACAGTCGTTACGCACCCTCATATGTATTACAAAGCGAGCAATTTCCATTCCTTATATGAGGTATGCAATTTAGTGCCCGGAATTATTCTAATTTGATCGATTGTGTATTCATCCGAGAAGTAGTTGATTGTTCCAAGCTCGTAACTTAGTTCCCTACCTAGCTGGCGAACGGAGCTGCACAGCGCCTCCCTTATAAATTCGTCCCGGAAGCTCTCACCCATCCTAAGTACAATTCGGTCTGACCTCCGAGCCCATTCCGAACGTAAAGGCACGGATCTTTTCCGCCAGGTTTTTCCAAATACGTTTCAAATACGAAGACACAATCTTTGGAAGTCGGTGATCGGGCATACGCATTACCTTTCGTATGTACTTGAAGTGGATGTCTGCTGTGTATACCTGAAGAGGCGAAAGTCCAGTGTCCAGATATCTCATACTGTAGGCAGGCGGAACAATCTTTAAATGAAATACCTTAAAAGACATTCTGTTTCGTCGAAGTGGTATAACCCCCACACTTGAGCGCCATTAGGTCATAATGGACCTCACCGCTGCAGTAAAGAGTTCGTATTTTGTGCTAGTAGGCACGTCCTTCTTGCCAATTAACGTCCTCCAGGTACAATTGATGGCTACTTTGGAGTCTGCTAGTTTGTTTTTTAGATGCAGGTTAAATCTTGCGTTGTGGTTGAAGTAAACTCCTAGATATTTGTAGCTTTTAACAACTTTTAGCTTAATGTCATTTAATTTCCACTTTTAAGAAAAAGGGATCGATATAAACACCTAAATCGAATCAGTTTTTATGGTTTCAGACCGATTTGCCACTTTGATATAAATCTGTTATTATTATACTATTATACGTTTAGGTAAAAACGGTAGAAACATTGAAACTGGTTCAATTCAATCCTTAGAAATAGATCATAACTCTACCCATATTTTAGAAGAAAGTAACTAATCACTCTAGTAACTTTACTTAAGGATTATTCTCAGTTCTCTAATCAATTTAAATCTTGCCTTATCATAAATCCCTTTTTTCTTTTTTTAGCCAACAATGACACCAACTTTCTGGAGGCGTCTTTAAGATATCTAGACGAGCAGTTGCTACTCGATATATTGCCCCGTGGCTCATGTCCAGGCGATGATGACACGTCACCATTAGATGATTTTCCTGAAGTGTTCACTGGTAAGTAATTAAAGCTTCCGGGGTTTCGTAGATAAGACTAGAACTAGAACTAGTTGCTAATGCAAATGCGAGTTAATGCGGCAAGTGGTCAAAAATTGATTGGACTTTGATGATGTCATTGAAAAGTGCTTGATCGGGGCAATAGTGAACTTGAACTTGCTTATGTCGATAACCAATATATATATACATATTGTTCATATTATCCAATGCCTTTCCTGCATTCACTATCAATGGGACGCGGGTCAATTCAAGTGCCGATAAGAGCCAATAAATCAGGCTAGGCATAGCAGATTGTCTATTCAAGCGTGCCCGAAAGGTCTATTCTAGTTTATCATCATTGTTTGGCCTTCTTATCGTGAGGAACTTGAAAATACAATTTTATACATTTACACGTGGTTTTGCTTTAAGTATACATGGTTTACGTATTTATGCCATGAATCGGCTTAGATTCTAATTAAAAGAGCGATTAGATTTTATTACTTTGAGTTGGTAACGACATTTCAGTTGGGGAGTATTTTTGGAATTTGCACGAACAGCAACAACAACAACAACAGCAAATGTGATGATACAGTTCCATTGATAGAAGCTCGTTAACTTTGATTAAAACGATTAGAAAGGCAAAAACAAATAACAAAATTGCTGTATTAGTCGGGGGCTCAATAATCCACAATTGAAAACTAAAAAGAGTCCAGAAAGTTGTTGTACCCTTGCACCCTGGCGCTCTTAGGTTTCTTAGTTAAACTGGATAACTTATCAGCGGTCTGAAAGATATGATAACCTACTATTCAGCATCATCTTGCAAAGCTAGCATTTGCTTGATCTATACACGAACCATTTTGGAGCAGGGTTGTTGTTGTAAATTTGTAGAATGACTGAAAAAGAAGACAAACTTAAAAATAACCCGTTGGTTATCGGCTCTCTATCATATATAGGTTTCGAGGTTCAAGGGGGTTTCTCCATGTCGAGGCTGTTTTTTGGACCTATTTGAAAAAAAATCTTATATGAAAACTCAACAATTTTTTCCGACTCCGTTTTTTTTCAATATGTTACAAACAGATTAAAGTAAACAAAAAAAATTTTACTGCTTTAATACGAGGGCTGTTCAAAAGTTCTCGGCCGTCAAAGTGGGGGGTCCATTACAAAAGGTATAGTGCTGGCGGCCATGATTCCACGTCTTCAGGTTGTGTGAAATGAAAACTAAAAGCGAGATTATAATCAGTATAAATGTCATTCTGGTCTGAACCTCGAAAAAAATTTTGTGATTTTTTTTTTTGACAAAATGGGCTCTTTTTTTGAAGCTAAGTGTAAAAATAAAATAGTAGAAATTTTTTTAAAATTATGATTGAGGGTCAGACCGAATTGGGGACAATTCTGCGTCGATTTCAGTTTGACTCATCAAAATCGGTTCAGTGTAACTGGAGATATCATGGCTGCCAGTTCAAAAAACATGGTTTCGAAATAAATGCATTTAAAGTTTGAAGTAAATAAAAGGCTTTATCTTTTAAAGTATTTCGGATTTCGAAAAATCCTTTTGGGACGATATTATCAAATATCGAAGCTATAGAAAAATGCAAAAAAAAATCGAAAAAAATGTTTTCACATGGAGAATGCCCCCTTAAGCTAGCTCGAGTTCTTGTTATGTTTGCAAAGAAGAATAATGGACTGTACAGCTGTTTCAAGAACCTACCGTTTCTATCATCAGAAGTCTTTGTCCGTCGACTGCTATAACCGGAAGAGATTCAAATAAGGGTTTTAAAGTACGGTTTTCGACACACTGCTAAACATTCCCCTTTCTTTCTCCTTCTCTTCTTCCAGTTGAACAACTACGTCAAGGCTGGGTGGCTCTTCACGTATTTGCTGCCGTCTATTTCTTCATTTTGCTGGCCATCATTTGCAATGATTATTTTCTACCCACTGTTGAGTGCATTTGTGAGGATTTGCATTTGTCCAAGGATGTGGCTGCAGCCACATTTATGGCCACGGCCACCTCAATGCCAGAGTTTTTCACAAACACAATTAGTACCCTGATACTGCAGTCCGATATGGGTTTGGGTACCATTATTGGCTCGTTGATGTTCAACACTTTGGGTGTGGCTGGTCTGGCCGCTTTGGCCATCGATAAGGTAGGTTCTATTGATATACCTGGGAATTCATAAATATTGATTTTGCTATTTTCTGTTCTTTATTAGCCAGTGCAACTAGATTGGTGGCCCATTGCCCGTGATTGCTTCATCTATATATTCAATACCATTATTTTGCTGGTCTTGGCCTGGGGTGGCAGCATTAGCTTTGTGGAATCCTGCATCATGATGGGCTTTTTGGTTATTTACTATTTGATTACCTTTAATAATAACAAATTTATGCCAGCCATTCGTGTGTTTATTGAGGATAGAATGAACTGTTGCTTTTCGACAAGATACGGTAAGTGGATGGTTTGTGTTTTGACTTAAAGCAATTGATGAATTTTGGTTATTTTAACAGATCTCACCGAACCACCAGAGAACAGTGCCAAGGCACAGTTGCCGGTGAAAAAGGATCCCCTATCGGGTGATGGTCTATTTGTGGTTAATTTGCCAGAGAATACCTCATCCATGTCTTCCACAGCCAATCTGACGCACTCCAAGAGTTGTAAGTAAATATTTTTTTATGCTCTCTTTCTTTTGACTTTAACATATCCAAATATTCAAGAAAATAAGGATAAAATTTAAGACTTGAAACTATATGATGAAACAAAGATTGTTTAATGATTGTTACATTGAGTTGTTTTGGACGTTATTCCTCATCAAAAATAAAACTTTATGTTCAATGACAATTTTTCCTCCTACGCGTTTCGGTTGCATTTTGCGCCTTCGTCTTCCATTTTTGTTTGGGAAGTAGCAAAGAAATAAGGGAAATGTGGAAAGAAACACAGACAGACTACCTATCGAAGTCAGCGATAAAGAAGTAGATACACTGAAGGAAAGAAAAGAGAATTAAAAATCTTTTGGAGAAAGCTACAACCAGTGTTGAAAATGGATATGGATGAATAAATCGGAAATAAATAAATCGTTTGTAGGTTAATAGTGACCTTTATTTATAATTTTTCCATAATTTGCTCTAATAGGCAATTGGTGATCTTTGGACACGACTCTGTCCTTTAACGAAGCCCAAGCCGCGTTGCAATGATCTCCTAGCAAAAACAATCAGTTGTGAATAGCATAATTAAACTTAACAAATATCTATACTCTCCCAAAAAAATTTTGTCAAGCCGCTAACACAATGCTGTTTATGGATGAGCTAGGGCCACCTTCCCCTTCAGTGAAAAGTTGCTAAGCCTTTTTAATGTTTTCGTAAAGTTGTCCTTATCATTTTAAGACTCCGTATATACCTTCGAAATCATCTCTCATCGCTTGACACGCTTACGTCAGGTGGCAACGCTGTGATCTCGATATGTCAATTTTGCGCATGAACTCCAGACCAACTCACGGAACAGCATCCTGCGAAGTCCGTATGAAATTATTTGTTTTATATAGACTTTTCCTATTTGGGGGTATTTCGCGGGTATCTATGTACCAAGTTGAACCCTTTTTATACCCGTTACTCGTAGAGTAAAAAGGGTATACTAAAGTCGTGCAAATGTATGTAACAGGCAGAAGGAATCATTTCCGACCATATAAAGTATATATATTCTTGATCAGCATCAACAGCCGAGTCGATATAGCCATGTCCGTCTGTCCGTCCGTCCGTCCGTCCGTCCGTCCGTCCGTCTGTATGAACACCTAGATCTCAGAGATGGTAAGAGATAGAGGTTTGACATGTATGGAACAAATGCTTCTTATACTTGCAGGCAGATCAAGTTTATTCCAAATTTTGGCCACGCCCCCTCCCGCCCCCGCAATTCGGGAAAAACGTTATATCTCCTACAGTTTTAACGATAGACAATTCGTACCTTCTAGAGATAGTTAGTAATTAGCAAAATTAATAAATTCGCCGAAGAAAGGATAAGGATCAGATGAGCGGTTCTCAAGTTATGAGCAAAAATGTGAAAAATAGCCGAGTTTAAAAAGTGTTGCATACTTTTCAGATGTTCACCCTTAGGAACGCAGGAACACTGTTAAACATGTTTTTTCATGAGTAACGGGTATATCGAAGTCGGTTAGAGCCGACTTTAATTTGCGCTCTCGTTAAGACTGAGGGCGGTCCTCAGTTGACAGAATAAGTTTTTAGTAGAGCTGGGATCTCTAGGTAGGTTGAGTAGGAGAGGTTGACCTAGTGTCCTAAGTCTTCTGCTGCTTAAAGTGGGACAGTGGTACAACCTGATCAATCAGCTAAGTTTTCGTCTTAAGTTGCTGTCAGATCGCTTCTAGTTGGCCTGAGCACTAAGCTAAGTGGCATCTATCGAACTACAGTGTGCTGGCGTTGCCACCTTCTGGCCGACGACATGCATTTGTTATCGAATCTTAAATTAAAATTTGCGAAAGTTTCCTGATCCTTGTATTCCAGTTCACACAACACAAGCTGGGTCACATCTCGGCCTACTACTCGGCGTCGAAGCCAGTGACGGCTACACATTGCTTGCTTGGATACTATTTTTTGGTTTTTTGTACATTCTTTTTCGCTTCCATAGTTTCACTTGCTAGGATGGCAACTATACTTTGTAGTACTCCTTTATTCATTTCGCTATTTCTTTTTCTATGTAAGCAAAGCAACGTCACAATGTTCATATGAACCAGATGATTCCGATAAACCCAATGGTTCTGTAACTGGCTCATCTGAGCTTTTCAGGCATGTGAAAAAGCGAATCTGAGTTGATCAGATGCGTTTTGATCTGACAAAAACTCATCTGAGTGATCAGGTCGTGTAAATAAAGCTTTTGCTAAGAGCGCGAGAGAGTGAAAGATGCGTAGAGCAGCTCCAGACAAATGGAGAGAACAAAAAATTGTGCTTGTGGTGGGAAACAAGAGAGCTCTCTCCAGACTACAGTCGTTTTACTTGCAGTTCAGTATTCACCGATTCACTCAATCATGAGTTTGGCGTGAGTTTGCATCTGGTAGTTATGGTTTCCAAGTCAAGAAAATTACATTTTTGGGCAAATACTCAAACTGCTGTAACTTGGTCGTTTGTTCACCGATTTCGAAAAACGATACCCTTTTTGTCTTAGAACTAATATTTATGGTTATAAAGCTAAACTATTCAAACAGAATTTTTATTTACAATTTACCTAAATTTTTTAAGTCAAATGCATGAGTTTATCTGAATCCCAAAATATCTTAATTCAGTTGACACAAATTTTCAAGCAAATTCTCTCGTGTTTTTTGGGAAATCAAATTGCTAACCAATTCGAAATTGATTGAATTCGGTAAAGGGGACTGAGAAACTAGAAAGATCTTTAGGAAAAAGCGAGAAATTGCAATTAAGTAAATCAACTTAAAGGAGAAATTAATTAAAATTCGAAATTTAAATTAAGGACTTAAACGGTGGAATGTTCCAATTTATTAATCATTTATATACAAAAACACAATTTATGATAAACGCCCTTAAAAGTATGCAAGCAACAAATGCTATTAATGAACTACCCAGACATTTGCTCAGATTTTAGTCGCAGTTAAAATTATTCGAAGTTAATAAGTATAAATTTATAAACATAGCATACTTTAAGGGGCATTCACAAATTTCTTTTATCTTTTCTCCACTGTTTTATCAAAGATAGCATACTTTAAAGGGCATATCTTATGATTCATTAATTCCTAAATTTCTTACAACTTTTCTCTCATTTTATTTTAAGGGAACGGCGAGGATGATGAAGAAGATGATCGACCACGCAGCATTTATGCCTATCCCCATGACTCCTCGAAATTAATGAAATTCTGGTGGATCTTTACATTTCCCATTAAGTTTGTGCTCTCGCTGTGTATACCCCATCCGATGAAGCATAGACGCCTCTATCCCTTGTCCTTTATCATGTGCATTATATGCATTGGGGCCAATGCTTATCTTATAGTCTGGATGTTGACCGCCTTTGGTGTGGCCATACATGTGCCCACCATTGTAATGGGTCTCACCTTTTTGGCAGCCGGCTCCACCATGCCCGAGGCCGTATCCAGTCTTATATCCCTAAGGAATGGTAAGTTTTCGCTTGGGTTGTACTTGGAATTTGTTTTGACTGTGTTTGTTTTCACCACAGGTGAAAGCGGCATTGGTGTCTCCAATTCATTGGGAGCCAACTCTTTGGCCATTTTGCTATCGCTGGGTGTGCCCTGGTTCATCAAGAATTGCATACACTATAGCAGCGGCGAGCCCCAGCAGGTGGGCACCCAGGGCATTGAGTACAATATATTGATCCTGATACTCTCCACCATTGCCCTGTTCGTAATACTCAGCTTCAGTGGCTATCGTCTGACCAAACGTGTGGGCGTGGCCCTGTTTACCGTTTATACGATATTCATTGTGCTGCAGATCCTGATCGAGATGAATGTGTTCTTCGCCCCGACCTGCAGCAGCTAATCGGTGTGTGTGGGTCATCATCATCGTCATGTTGTTTAAGACTGCCTACACCCCCCGCCCAACCAGTTTGTGCACAAACTTTGAACTGCTACCAAAGCCAAATACGAGATACATACAAAAGCCACAAAACTTTGTATTCTAGTGCTAAGTCCTGTCCCTGTTGTACATATGTAAGTGCCCTGCGATATTTAACGGTCTGTACCTGGACTATCCTCAAACCCAAGGAGCCCCATCAGCCAATTGTTGATATTCCAATTTAGTGCCCTAGGAACCACAATTGTTACCTAATACTTACCTATGTATATAACTTTGATACCATTGTTGTTAATTTATAAATACATTCTAAGACGAACTATTAGCAAAAAGTGGTTTCGTTTTTCATTTATTTTGTTGCTATCAACTAGAAGAGACACACTCAAGTGTGTCCATGTGCTGGAGGGAGGCATGAGTGGGGGAGAATGCTTCAAGTGGTGGGTGTTTTTGTTGCAAAAATTAAGCAACAATTTGATGTGATGTGATGGAAACAAAAACACATTTTATTAGGAATTAGGCTTTTCTAGGATTCAGAAACTCCATGACGACCGATCAGACACGCTTTGCTTGGGAAATTGTGTCGCAATTGCCTCGCTTCGAAGTGTGTTACAACAACAAAGACTTGTTAATCGAGTTGGATTTTTCTATTGTAGTTGTGGCACTGCTAGCAAACTCAAATATTGCGCCCAACTCTGTGCTAGGGTTCGAAATATCGATATTTTGTTGGACGATAAGGGTTATTCCAATATAATATTTTTTGTGCCGATATGGGCGATTAACGATATTTGTATAAGCGATATATCAAAAAAAGTTACTATAGTAATTGCAGAAGCAAATTGTCATAACGAGACTGTCGACTCTCTGCACAAAACTTATAGAAAAAACGAAATCTTCGAAACATTTCGCCCAGAAACCAAGGGCTTAAAATGAATTCCAGGTAAGCTATTTTGCAATGGATTTTCCGATCTTATATGTACGTTATGTCTTTGTAGAAGTGCGATTTGTAAGTAGAAGAAATAAAATTGGTTTAAGTCCTGTTTAAAAAAAAAAAACAAAATCCTTAAAAGTCTTTATTATTTGAGGTCGATTTGCGCGGACACAGGAATTCATCTTAGACCCATGGATTCTTGGTGAGATTTTCCTTACATATACCTTATTTTCATCGTAGAATGACGATCTCTAAGTAGAATAAATAAAAATTAATTTTTTTTAGTCCTGTTCGAAATGAAAAATTCTTAAATATCTTTCATATTTGAGATAGAAATATATTTTAAACCCATGGGTTTTTGGCGAAATTTTCTTAGAACTTTCCGTAGATTTCGATTTCGCTATATGCTCGCTTTGTTCATTTTTGATTTGCCAATAAAAATCGAACCCCCAGAAACTCATCTAGTTTTTGCACATCAAATCATTTAAATCTTAACGGCCACTAGAAATGGTCATTTGAGAACGTTCTTTAAACACTTTTCAGTTTTCTTAAGCTTTAGAAAATAACGATATATCGATGTTTTTGGATCTCAAATATATCGAGCTGAGAGAAGCTTGAGGTTTTTCCATGATACAATTATATAAGGTATGGCATTCAGAGTTTATCGAGGACTGACAGCTTTTGCTTATATCGAGAGTGAGAGCTAGCCGGTGTCAGACCAAAATGCAGTGCCTTAACAATATGACAGGACAAAGACACAGCCAAAAATTCGGGCTCTCTTCTTGGGGAACCCTGATTTATTTCATTACCGGCCATGAGAGCTCTCTTTCAGACCAGAGGCGGCGATCCGCAGCTCACACGAGCCGAAGTTATGGTTATGTGAATCGGTGAAGATTTCATTGCAAGTTGCAAGTATTTGTGGTGTAGATTAGAGTTGTTGTTCGGCCGTATTTCCTTCCTGTAATCAAAACATACTACTGTAGTCTGGAAGGAGTTCTCTTGTTCATCAACACCAGCGCATTTTCTGTCCTCTCCATTTGGCCGCCTCTACTCCAGTCCACAGGCGTCTTACTTGCAATTCAGTGTTCACCGATTCACACAATCAAGAGTTCTTCTCGCGTTTGCATAAATCCAGGACTGACATCAATTCCGGGTAGCTATGGGCCGGCACTGCTTTACATCGACATACGCAACAGTATTGGCTCGACGTTTTCACAAATTATTAATAAATCCCGTCAGCAAATCAAAAAAAATTCGTGCGCACACAACCTTTTCAATCAAATCACAGCAACACAATGAAAATTTGGAGTCCCGAAAAGAGAGCTCTCAGAGAGCACCTTACCTTTATAGTTGTTTCATGGTTTTTTCTATTCGTTTTCGTTTGCAAAGTCCAAATCTGGACACATAAAACAGAAAATACTTAGATATCAATTAATGATTAATGATAGAATGATCACAGAATTAAGGAAAATTCACATAATGATCATCTAGGAACTGAAATTACTTTTTATTTCACCGACTAACAAGCATTACTTTTTAAAACAAAAAACCTTTTCGTTTTGGTGTAGCGAGAACATGAAATGAGAACATTTTCGAAAAATTGCCGTGGAAATGGAATGGAAATATTTGGATCTTTTAACTGAATTTTGTGTGGTATGTTGTGTGAAGATCTTCACATGTTAAAATTCGTGTGGAGAAAAGTCCGGTCTAGTGTACATATGGCTATGAGGAAGACCTGTTTCACACATTAGGCAGTATGTTGATGTATTTTGTGGGAATTTAAAAGTCTGAAGACCCTTATTTTAGACTGAAAACTATAGCAAATAATACTGTTGACAGATCAATTTTTGTTGGGAAATTTTTAAAATTTTTTGGAAAAGGGCATTTAAAGTTTTTTAAGAATGACCCCGATTGGGATTGTTAACCCATGAAAATGTAAAAAAAAAAAATAAAGTTTCTGTGCAAATGGTTCAGGTTAAAGTTGCTAAAATGCCTATTTTTCAGATTTCTTAGGAGCGATTTGTGGGAAACTCATACATTTTTTTGACCATCTTTAATATTATCATAACTTTAAAACTTTAAAATAAACTTTCGCAATCTTATGATCAAATGGGATATCGGTTTATAGTTTTTTAGGTGCTTGCCAATGTAATGGAAATTTGAATTCTACAGGGAAAAAGATGGCTTATAATCAATAAGATCGCCAAATTTTCAATGTAACCGAAAAACATTCACCTGCCACAGGTCCCACTGTACACTGAACCGATATGGCAACACTGACACCAGTTGCTTATCGATAACACATTTCAGCTGGCAACAAGTGGATTTTAAACAAAAACATTGAATTTATTTTACAAGAATGCCGCTCTATCGTTTAAACAATTTAACCAGGCTGACACCCAACCTGGCTGGTGGGTACAAAGTGCAATCTTTGCAAGCAATTTAATCGACAGCTATAACCAAAAACCGGGTCCAACTGGGTTGTCGGTTCAAAGTCCATTAGATATTATGAACCTTTAACACTGTTTACCATTTCCTTACCAACAGCCGTACGCTCCACTATGACCGCCATGCCAGTAGTTCAACGCCATAACAGCTCTAACAGCGCCCAGGCAGAGGAGAAACAATTCAAGACTTTGGCCATAACGACGCCCAAACCCTTTGTCTTTCATGTGGAACTAAATCGTCCCAACAAGCTAAATGCGTTTAGCAAGCAAATGTGGCTGTAAGTACATAGGTTTATTAAGAGGGTTTCATTTAAATCGCATGCCCTTCTTTTACAGGGAGATCAAGGCTTGCTTTGAAGGTTTGGCCATTAATCCAGACTGTCGTGCCATTGTGTTGTCTGCGGCTGGCAAACATTTCACGGCGGGTATTGATCTCACCGATATGATGAATTTAGGCCAGCAGCTGGCCGATGTGGAGGATTATGCACGCAAGGGTGTTGTTTTGGAGCGCATGATCAAGTTGTATCAGGATTCGATTAGTTCGCTAGAACTTTGTCCCAAGCCGGTTATCGTAGCCATACACAAGGCCTGCATAGGAGCGGGGGTGGATCTAATTACCGCCGCAGATATACGTTACTGCACCCAGGATGCCTTCTTTCAGGTGAAAGAGGTGGATATAGGCATGGCCGCTGATGTGGGTACACTGCAACGTTTGCCCAAGGTGGTGGGTAATCACTCACTGGTGCGTGAACTGTGCTACACGGGTAGACGTTTCGAGTCAACCGAGGCTGAACACTTTGGACTGGTGAGTCGCGTTTTTGCGGACAAGGAAAAGCTAATAAGTGCAGCTTTGACACTGGCTGAGGATATAGCCTCGAAGAGTCCCATAGCGGTGCAAGCAACTAAAGAAAATTTGGTCTATTCACTGGATCATACAAATCAGCAGGGATTGGATCATATTGTAAGTGAAAAGAATATACAAAGAGAGAGAATTGTTAACCACTTAGAGGTATCTTTTGTAGCGATTGATCAACAAACTGTATCTACAATCCGAAGACTTTGCCCAGGCGGTGGCTGCACAGCTGACCAAGGACGAGAAGCCGGTGTTTGCCAAGCTCTAAAAATGAGATTTGAATTTTCTTTTACATAATAAACATAGAAAACAAAGCATTTATGTTTTCAATGTTGTCTTCCAATGCGTCAATTGAAGCGGGATTGTCTATATAGATACAAAAAATAGTCTAAAGGCATTAAATCGCACGATCTAGGCGGCCAATTGACTGCTCCCGAACGTGAAATAAAATGTTTACCGAACTCTCAATAAGTACATTGTTGCGCATGCTGTGTGGCACCGTCTTGTTGAAACCACATGTCATTCAAGTCAAACTCTAGCATTTTGCGCAAAAAGTTGCATATCATTTCACGGTAGCGCTCACCATTCACAGTTACGTTACGATTCACATCATCTTTGAAGAAGAACGGTCCAATAATGCCACCAGCCCATAAACCGGACCAAACTGTGATTTTTCTGGATGCATTTGCTAATATTCACTACAAAATCGACAATTCTGCTTATTTACCTACCCATTGAGCCAAAAATGAGCTTCGTCGCTGAACACAATTTTTCGGTAAAAAAGTGGATCTTCGGCCAACTTTCCAAGAGCTCGTTTGGCTTCAATTCTTGAACCAGCTGTATTTTGAAGGCTTCACACCTAAGTCCTCCCGCAAAATGTTCCACGTTGTTGAGTAACAGAGGCCCAATTGCTGCGAACGGCGACGAATTTTCTTCAGTTCGCACTCTACGTAAGCGTGTTGGTGGTTTAATGTCCAACAATGTAAATTTGGTGCGAAATTTAGTCACAATATGAAATGGAAGAAGCGCGCGATGAACTTTCTTAACAGAGCACGCATTTTGATAGTAAAATTCAATAATTTGCAAGCGTTGTTCGTTTGTAAGACTATAATATGGATAAATTATAGACCAAACTGAAGATGTTTGACAGTGAAACAAAACACGAAACGTGCGTGAGCTGTTTAAACCAGTGTTGCCTAAGAAATAAAAGCTAAAAAATCACCCTCACCCTTGCTCGAAATCATATGACCCGGAAGAAGGAATGGCATATCGTGATGTTTTCAGTTAAAAATCGCTTCAAATTGGATGGAAATGATGGTTTTTCAGATTATTTCCATGATATTCGATAAGAAGAACACTTTCTGTCCAGTCACCATAGCTTTGAGAAAGGTGTTATGGTGGGGCGCGCCATATAATATTATGGAACACGGAAAGTCATACAATTTCGAGCAAAGACTTGACGAGAATCGCTATGTGGGTATAAAGTGATGGGTTTTTTTTAAATTTTTGTCTTCTTAGATCTTTAGCTTGATGTACAACTAGCTGTACCGTATCGACACTTGCATTTAATTGCATTTTGGCATCAATTTTCAAAATTTAACAGTGTAAATTTAAGTCTTTTTATACTCGTTACTCGTAGAGTAAAAAGGGTATACTAAAGTCGTGCAAATGTATGTAACAGGCAGAAGGAATCATTTCCGACCATAAAAAGTATATATATTCTTGATCAGCATCAACAGCCGAGTCGATATAGACATGTCCGTCTGTCTGTATGAACACCTAGATCTCAGAGATGGTAAGAGATAGAGGTTTGACATGTATGGGACAAATGTTTCTTATAGCTGCATGCAGATCAAGTTTATTTTCAATTTTGGCCACGCCCCCTCCCGTCCCCGCAATTTGGAAAAAACCTTATATCTCCTACAATTTTGCAGATAGACGATTCGTTACTTTAAAGATAGTTATTAATCAGCAAAATGAATCGATATGCCAAAGAAATGAGAAAGATCGGCTGAACGGTTCTCAAGTTATGAGCAAAAAAGTGAACCAAGCCCCTCCCACCCTAAACAAAAATGTTGCATACTTTTCGGATGGTCACCCTAAGGAACGCAGGAAAACTGTTAAACATGTTTTTTCATGACTAACGGGTATATCGAAGTCGGTTAAGGCCGACTTTAACTTACGCTCTCGTTTTTTAATGCGACCTTCCATATTATTCCTATAATTTAAAGGGTTTTTAAGTAAATTGCATACAACTTACAATTTGCATGTACGTAGGGATTCACTCTTGCCATAAATTTTTATAGCTTCTAAAATTTTTTGACCTGTGTGCTTGGTGCGATGTGCTGGACTCAAATCCCCTAAAGCCAGAATGTCAAGAAATTTTCATTTAAGGGGGTATTCCTCATGTGCAAAAATTTTTTTTCGATTTTTTTTTCTTTGCATTTTTTTATAGCTTGGATATTTGAGAATATCGCCCCAGAAGGATTTTTTGAAATTCGAAATACTTTAGAAGATATAGCATTTTTAGTGGAGCAATGTTTTCGCTAAAACGAGAAATATTTTCCAGTCAATAAAACTGTGATATAACGGCCGGTTCTTGAATTTGAATGGTAAGATATTGTCGCCCAAATCGATATCGATTATTAATCGTCTTTTAAAAGATAATTATCGAAGGCTATCCTACGCAATGCTACTACCGACTAAATCGCCCAGAAACTAGAGCTGCGGCCGCATCTAAAGAAGGCAGAGTGGCACGCAGAGCAAAGAGAGCTGCTGCTGACACAGATGAGGTAAACCTAGATAAAATGTTTGCGACGTGCCTCTTCGCTGCTTTGGCGCTCAGGTTCGGACCTCGCCCTGTCTTGCTCTTTCGCGGTTGTGTTTTGTTTGCACCAATGTTGGCTGATGGGCTAGAGTGAGACAGGGCTCTGACAGTTCGAGTGCGGGGCGAGAACGGTTCGAGTTCGAGACGAAGACGGTTGCAGTCTGAAACAAAGCTTCTTTCGACCGAGCAATCATCCAGTCTAGGTTTAGATCGTCGTTGAGATCGTCGTTGCTGCTGAAAACAGATTTTGTGAAAATGAGGAAGGTCCGCTGTATGCAGCTGGCATCGCCGACTAATATCTGTAAGTATATAATATAATATTAGTAAAATTTTTGGCTACTTTCAAAGCAACTTTTTCGGACTTCCAAGTCACTTTTCTCCGGTTCTACAAAACCGATTTTGATCAA
The DNA here is from genome assembly GCA_018904275.1 of Lordiphosa clarofinis. Lineage (NCBI taxonomy): Eukaryota > Metazoa > Arthropoda > Insecta > Diptera > Drosophilidae > Lordiphosa > Lordiphosa clarofinis. The sequence goes on along the minus strand of JAEIGQ010000166.1, from coordinate 298,618 downwards.
ATTATATGCAATCGACGCAGAATTGTCACCATTTTAGAACTGCATTTTTTGATTTTTGATTTTATTTTTTTTTCCCCAAAAAACGAACTTAAAACTTTAAACGCGCTTATCTCGAAACCAAGTTTTTCGAACTGGCGGCCATGATATCTCCAGTTACACTGAACCGATTTGGAAACCAATGAACAAAACTGAAATCGACGAAGAATTGTCACCATTCTGGTCTGAACCTCAAACATAATTAAAAAAAAATTTTTACTATATTTTTTACACTTAACTACAAAAAAAGGACCAAAAGTAGATTTTTCATATTTTAATGGCCGCCATTTTGTCAAAAAAAAATCACAAAATTTTTTTCGAGGCTCAGACCAGAATTGCATATACTCTGGTTATAACCGCGTTTTCACTTTTAATTTCAGACGTCCTGGAGACCTTGAATCATGGCCGCCAGCACCATACCTTATTTTTGGACACCCACTTTGACGGCCGATAACTTTTGAAACAGCCCTCGCATTGAAGCAGTAAAAATATTTTTTTTACTTTAATCTGCTTGTAACAAAATAAAAAAAACAGAATTGGAAAATCTCTTTGCGTTTTCAAATAGGATTTTTTTAAAAGGTCTAAACCTTGACATGAGGAATGCCCCCTTAAATCTCAAACACAATAAATAAATAATGAAATCCACAAAAGTTTTTGTTCATTTATGGCCTCAATTTCGCTCTAATTGCCCAAAGGATCACATGATTTGTTATAACGATTCATCAACAAAAAGTTGCTACACTTAAAATTTAATTATTCAGTTAAGGCCAACCTTCCGCTTGAACAGATTCTCCAGTTCGCGACGATCCTTGATACAATTTTTGGTTAAAATCTCAACATTTCCCTGCTCATTGATAAGCAAATCATCCTCTATGCGTATGCCTATGCCACGGAATTCTGGTGGCACATCTGTACGATCCTCTGCTATATAAATGCCGGGTTCCACGGTGAAAACCATGCCGGGTACCAACTGTGTATTCCTGGGCACATGCGGTGTATCATGCACATCCATGCCCAAATAGTGGGACACATGATGTGGACAGAATTTGTAGCCCTCTGTAGCCAATTCCTTGAAATCGGTCAAATTTTTAGCCACCAGACCAATTTCCTGCAAATATTTGCCCAATCTAAAGCAGGTGGACTCAAATAGCTGATCCAAAGTCTCGCCACCCGGCTGCATGATGAGCTCTGCAAAGAGAGGTAAAAAGTTTAGCTTTGGTTAGAGAGGGAGAGTAGCTAGCTCACCAATGGCATCCTTTTGCAGTTGCGACATCATATCGTACAGAGTACGCTGGGGATCAGTAAAGCGGCCACTGGCTGGCCAGGTGCGTGTTATATCACTGGTGTAGCCACCATACTCACAGCCTGCATCCATTAATACCAAATCCGAAGGCTGTAAAAGCTGTGTATTGTTCACATAGTGAATTATGGTGGCATTACGTCCGGCAGCCACCACCGGAGGATAGGCCATATGGCTGGCATTGCGCATGCGACACTTGTAATCAATGGCCGCAAAGAGATGATGCTCCGTTTGGCCAGGTTTAGTTTCAGCCATCACCTCATTAAAGGATTGGGAGGCTATGTCGCAGGTGCGTCGCATTAACTCCATTTCGGCGGGTGATTTCAGCAGTCTTGAGCGCTCCAGGAACGTATAGACAGGCAAGGTGGGACTTTGCTCCTCTGTGCTTAATTTTATAACCTTCTCCGTAATGGACGGCAGTTCGGAGTTCTTTATATCAAACCACAAATGCGGCTTGAGTAAGTTAAGACGTTGCTTCAATATGCTTTCAAACTGATCCAAAGCATAGGCCTCCTGCATGCCAAAGAGCTGCATGGCCAGCTGTGGGCCAGTGCGTGGACCATCCCAAAGCTCAGCATGCGCATCCTTGGGACGCATAAATAGTACCGACTGTACATTGGAAGACTCATCAATGCTCAGCATTAGCACAGACTCGGGCTCTAGGCAACCAGTTAAATAATAAAAATCCGAGTTCTGTCTGAACACATAGGGTATCTTGCCGCTCATGTACTTCTTGGTGGCTGCTGTTAAAATCATCTGAAAGAATATCTTTAATATCACACTTCATCTTCCATTGTACATGAAATAAATACCAAATGACTTTTGCTGGAGCGTCCATTAATTTGGCCCATGGTGCGCGCATATGCCTGTATATTGTGCATCAGTTGATTGCGCCGGGTCTGAAACTCTTCCAATTCTACACCCGGAACCAGCTCATTGTTACGTATCAAATGCGGATGCGTTACACTGGTGGGTTGACCCAGTCCCTGTTTTCTCAGCACCTCGGCCAAACGATTCACCTCAGCTGTCCTCACATTGGAAGCGGATGAGTAGCAAGTCGCTTGAACCTTAAACAACTGAGGAAACAGCTGCCGGCGACCCTTTATCAAATTGGTACGTGCCAAGCGTCTTAGGGTAAACATGGCCTGGCCGGAAGTGTCTATGTCTAGGTTATTCTGGTCAAGATTGAACCAAAAATAGCCAATTCTTACGAATTGATTGACAAAAACAAAAACGAAAAAAAAAAACAGTTACCGGTTGCTAGGGTTGCCAGGCTTGTTATAACTGTCGATTAATAAAAATAGCTAAGATTTTGGTGAAATGCATTTATTTAAATTATCTTCAATTAAACTAAGTTTAGCGGGGCTTAAGTAATCGCAAATTTGGTAAATATTCAACTTAAACGGTGAGGCAAAATTTGAAAGTTGAAGCCAAGTGAACCATGGTTTGACGAAATTCGGTAATATCCTTGTTAAACTGGCGCATTCTTGAGGTCATTCACTGGATGAGCTGAAGGAACTCTTTCTTTCTGTGTATTTCCCCATAAAAGTTAGATGAGGCAATCTGCAACGGATGAGCAAATTACTGTCAAGAACGATCTAGCTATTTTCCGCTAAAAAGCTAGATTTTCTATCGATATGTCACCAAGGCCTCAGATGGTGGGGGTTAAGTTCAGGAGGAGAAGTGTATGGACCCTACTACACCCATGTGTAGGTCAAGGCAACTGTCAAATGCAGCAATATGTCTTATGTATATATGAATACCGCAAACCAGCTATCAAAAATCGAAATCGCTCAGCTATTTCTAACGAATTAAAATTCTAAATCAGCGATTGTCTTAAAAGTGATTTTGGCTTCTTTCGACAGTTTTTCACCTCTGTCAGTAATTTATGGTCCGCTAATCTAAATGTTCGCTCTGTTGCCTTGTCTGGTTGAGAAAAAGGAAAATCTAATTAATTTGCAAACTAAAAAGTTGCCTTACCTTCTTATTCCCAGACGCAAAAGTTTGCATAATTTATCGATAACGATAGCGATTACTGTTATCTGAGCCATTGTTGTTATTGTTTTCTGTGGTAGATTGTGATGAACCATTTCCATTTCCATTAATTATACATTTACACAACCGTAAACCTTACCTAGGGAGCATGGCCAATGAAGTAAACACTTGGCGTAACCCCTGCTTCCATAAATAAAAACAACTAAACCCTTCTTATCCTTAGTGCTTTGTGCCCCGCTTGCCGGTGGATAGCGAGTCCATTCGTTTTAATGACTGGACCATCAACTATGAAAAATCTCATATACTCAAAAGCATTTGCAAAATGGGCACTGCCAAATGCTGTGACAAGGACGATGCCAATCGCTGTGAGCTCTGCTATTATCAACACTCACTGGAGCTGCCCCATTTACCGGACATGGTTTTCCACAAGAATAAGCTGGTGTTGCAGCATAAGGATGGTGCTTTAATTGAGTTCAAGCCCATGGATGCCTTGGCTTTGGTGGCGAATGGTAAACCGCCGTTGGAGGTGGAGGTGGCCTGTGCACAGGAATGGCGCGAAACGCGGTAGGTGTCTGGCGAGATAGACCGCTCTCCATCATAAGATTTTCTTTAAATTCCAGTTCAGAGCAAAACATGGAACAGAAATTCAAACCCTTCGATTGGACCTTTACATCCACCTATCAGGGTACCATGAACGAGAAAATCCGCACGGAGGTCACTGAGCAAACACTCAACAAATTCAAGCTAATGCAACGCGAGAATATCATATTTTATCATGATCTGACACTTTACGAGGATGAGCTACACGATCATGGCATTTCGGTGATGAGTGTGCGAATTGTAAGTGAATTGATAGATCGGGTAGGGGTGCATTAGCAGCGAAGTAACCAAACTGTTAAGGTCCGACCTCAAAAATGATTTTTTAAACCCCCGCAGAAGGCCTGGGATAAATTCGGAGTAGAGGAACTAAAATTTTTAAGACAAAATCAAAGTAGAGAAATCGCTGAATCTAAATCTGTTTTGAGTTAACTTTTTCGGTTCGGTTTAATAATAAAAAAGCTAACTTCGGCTCGACCGATGTTTATATACCCTTGGAGCTTGATATATGCCTGCCAGTTTGTTATATGACAGCTATACATTATATTCATAACTGAAAAGTGTAAAGTGTTCAACAAAAGAAGTTTTTCTTACTTGAACTACTTTTTCGGTCATTCGTTCCTATGGCAGCTATATGCTATAGTCATGCGATTTGGATAAAACTTGACAGAATTATGTGGTAGCATGTAACATTGATCAGTAACAAGTTTGGAACCGATAGCACTGAAAACAAAAAAGTTTTTCTAACAAAAACTTTTTTTCTGACCTATCTTTTGTATGGGAGCTATACTATATAGCAGAGATTAAAACCGTAACCGAAACCGTAACCCGTAACCGCTAAAAACACTTTAAAATTGGAAACTGAAACCGAAAAAACTTGGAAAGTATCTTATATACTTTGTTGCTAAGCAGTCATATAGCATAGAAGCTAGGTAGGCTGGAAATTTTGTCGGAACGGAAATTGTTTGATAATTTCCAGAGCTCCGACAATGTAGTGCAGGCAACAACTTTCGGATGCATTTTGTGTGGAGCAGTGTACTCAATTACGCAACCGTTAGGTCTTTTTAATAACACTTGTAAACAAAACACACACACGACACAAAGAAGGAGGGTCGACTGTACAGATGTTGTAAGAACCTCCCGGTTCTATTATAAGCAGGCTTTTGCATATCTTCTGCAAGTTGGCAGAGGCCATTCCTATGACTGTTGGGGAATTGCAAATGCAGCACAAGTGAAAAAGCTGACAACTCCAAATTGACAGAAAACTTTGTGTGTGCGGTTGCACCTTCTTCTTTCTGTCCTTATTTACCTATTTATTTATGTGATATTTTTTCTTTGTGCTAGAAGTACAGGACTGAGAAGCAAACGAAGCGTTTAACGAACCGTTCGCGAAAGCTTAAAAAAAAAATATATATGTACATATGTTTTGTAGCTGTTACTTTAGTCAGGGAAAATGAAACCACTAACTTTATATTGCCGAAGAGCGCTAACGAAACGATTGGAATATTGTTCTCCCAACAGCTGCACTGCCTTGGGACGTTTCGAAACGAAACGTTTACTAAGAAATCGTTTGTGGAATGATCGGCTTTTAGTTCTACTTCAGCTGCTGAAGACATAAGCAAACGAAAACAACAAAGCTGAGAGCAGCGAACGTTTCCGAACTATTTGCGCTCGTTGCATATCGTTCCGATTCCCTTGGTCCGTAAATCGTAAATTTAGTTTGCTCTCACGAACTCAAACCGAACAGAACTCATTTTTTTCTTTTCTTTTTCATTTTCTCGGGTTTTATTAGTATTTCGTTCTATGGAAAGAAAGAAATGAAACGATTCAGAAACAGTGTTTAAATTGCTTCTGTCGAAGTAGCAAAAGTCACAAAACTTTTACTTTTTTCATCTTCAACTTTTTTTAAACTTTTTAATATGAACTCTTGCTTTTGCTTGAGCTATTGCGAAATACGAAAGCGCCAGCAGCAGCCAACAGCCGAAAACGATTTTTGATCAAAAGCAAGCAGCGACTGCGGTCGTCGCTTTATGAATTTTCATTTTGATTTTGCTTTTGATTCCGTTCATAAGCAGAAGCAAAAGCTCATGATCGCTTTTAAAAGTCGACAGCTGCAAAAGCACCACAGAAGTCTCTTGCATCTATTTTCTGCTTTTGCATTTTGCATTTTTTACACTCAACAAAGCATTTACTGCTATTCGTCTCGGCTCGGTTGAAGGTAACAACAACACGTTAGAAAATAACCTATGTTGTTGTTGCGTTGCGTTAAATTTTGGTGCTTCTTAGCGCGATTTGTTGTGTGAGTTGAGAGAAATAACGCGCCGGGCAAAATACAAAAAGCAAAACCGGGAAAGAGATGCAAGAACCTCTGCGGTTGCTCTGCTGCTGTCGACTTTTGAAAACAATCATGAGCTTTTGCCTTGACTTATGAACGGAACGGAATCAAAAGCAAAATCAATATCAAAATTTATGAAGCGACGACTGCAGCCGCTGTTTGCTTTTGATCAAAAATCGTTTTCTGCCGTTTTCTGCTGCTGGCGCTTTCGTATTTTGCAAAAGCAGAAGCAGAAGCAATAGCGGACGAAATGAAACTTATGACAGTTTTGTAAACACTGTTCAGAAACGTTTAGTTGCGTTTGTTTGCCCGCTCTGCTAATCACTATGAAGATTACGGAGACAACAGTCGATGGGAGTAATAAAGTATTTTCAAAGATGTTATTTATTAGTTCCATTTAAATATTATACAATGAAGAAAAACAAACAACGGAGTCTCCGGTTTAGCTCCGAACCGGTTTGCAGACCTGATTTTTACTGGATTCTCTATGAATCTTTGCAAAGTTAATAGATTTTATTTGCACCTTCGCGAGCTAGACACATGTGTGCTCTTTTAATCGCTTTCTTGTGATGATTGGTTACAACACCTCGCTTGCATTGTTTTTAATGCACGAGATGTTGTGGAGCCTTGTTTTATCCTTCATAGTAGGGTTGTCAATATTTTATCGATAAGGGTTATTTCGAAATGATATTTTGTAAGCCGTTATTAGCGATTATCGATATTTTTATAAACGATATATCAAAAAAGTTACTATGGTAATAGGTTGAAATTATATGGCTAGCCTGATAAAACATCGATGCTGCAATACTAGGTGTCAGTGTTAGAATATATTGAAGATATCGTCATGAACACAATACCTTATTGGAGAGCTGCGGATAAATTGTTCAATAGTGATATGTCTTCGGCCCCTGGTGTCATCAGGTAAAAATTGCTGATTTACAGACACCCGCAGCAGAGCGACTGGAGAATACACTAGGCAGCGGGTTCTCTTAAATACTTCGCTTGTAATTCTGTTTCTAAGTATAATCTGTAAGTCTTTAGAGCCTCCACTCAGATAAGATACAAATTTAGTTCGTCAGAATACTTCAGACAATTTTAAACAGAAGCCTTACTTATACGAAATGATGTGCCTAACTAAAGTATCTTTTCTGACTACACGCTTTTAAGGTTTAAAGAAATGGAAACTCTCACTTTGAAAAAAATTTACAGTGTAGTTTCAGAAAAATATTTTAAACTGTGAAAAAGATTAGATATAGCGGTTTTTAGAAATCTTCACTGAAGAGGTCCCTAAAAGCTTTTCAGCTTTCTTAAGGGGGGACATCTAAGTAGCTCAAAGTAGCGAAATGAAAAATAAAATGCGTTTAAAAAAAAAAAAAAAAAAATTCTTAAAAATTTTTTTAAAAAAAAAAGTAAGCCAAATATCGAAAAAATCCTACGTGGATCGATAGCCATAGGTATTTCCGATTTACTCTTAAAATTAGGGTCAACGGAGAAATGATACACGACCGCCATTTTGTTTTTGATACAAAAAACCCGAAAACCATTTCGAGTAAATGTATCACACTATAATACCTCATTTACAAATTTTCGATTGGCCCTTCCATTTGGCCAAAAAAAATTCTGAAAGTCCACTTTTTTTATTTTTGAGCTACTTAGATGTCCCCCCTTAAGCTTCGATATATCGATGTTTTTTCGAGGCGATATATCAAATATCGATATTGAACATTTTAATTTTTAATATTATCGATATTGATATTTTGAGAAATATCGACAACCCTACTTCATAGCAAGCATATTTTGGTAATTGTTAGTTTTTTAAATTAAAAATCTAACTTTTTCGCATACAAGCTGTATTTACTGTATAGTTTTTAGTTTTTTTTTTTAGATTATCATGAAGTTCGAATTGATGGCAATTGACAAGTAAGCTCAGCTTCAATACCTGCTAGTATATATATATATATAGAACATACCATAGAACATCATTTACAGATTTGATAACTAAACTTCTTTTCTTCGCAATCAAACTTTGAGCTATTTAAAGTTAAATTTTGAAAACTCTCATTGTTTGTAATATATAATATATCAGAAATCAACTAGTTTTAAAGTCTGGGGTGGTCCGAACTCTATTTAGATAAATTTTCGCCCAATCTGGAACATTAACTAATTTGCTTATCTCTTGTTCTTCCAGCGTGTAATGCCCTCGGGTTTCTTTATACTTTTGCGTCATTTTCTACGTGTGGATGATGTGCTCATTCGTATGCATGATACACGTTTCCATCATGAGATTGAGAATGATTATATACTAAAGGAGTACATTCATCGCGAGGCTCCATGCTCGAAGCTGCAGGTGAGTGTGGTATAATCCATTAGATAACCTCAAAACTCCCAACTCATGCTTTTTGCTTGATTAGAGCTCAGTGGCCTTCTGGACGAATCCCGATGAGATGCAAAATTATCTGCCAGTTAAAACTAAGGAGCTGCAAAAGCTGATATTCAAGTAGTTGGACCCCAGCAAACTCCCACCTACCCCACAAAAATCAAACTAAATTCGTTCTTGGTATTTTTTCCTCTTTTAAGTTGTGCTATGTACGTATATTTATTGCCACAACTGTGCGCATGCGCAGACATTAAAAGCGATTTCTCTAAAAGGCACAAACGCCTGGAATATATATATTTAAACTATAAAACGTATTTAGGCTCCACCCAGCAGAGCGGTCAAGGCTCGCTTGTAATCGCCCGAGGTCTCCGACTGAAAGAAAGCAAGAGAAAGAAAGTGAGTTGGCTCCCACACTCCTGCCCGTGGGTACTTACATCCTATGGGACAATACAACAAAGCACCCATCAAAATGGAAAGGAAAGATGTGTGTGGGTTAACTACTTGGCGAAGAGATAGCCCGGGGTTTACTTACCACCACAGCACTGTGCAGAGTGCGATTATAGATGCGCTCAAACTCCTGCTTAATGGTCTCCAAATCAATCTCCGAGCGACTTACAATAATTCTTATAAGCGTTCCGTCAGCGGTGCCAGCTCCATCCATGGCCTTGTACAAGCGATTGGCAAAGAAGGCCGCCGGCGACTGCACACACTCCACTGCAAATGGTCATTAGAAATGAAAGATTTTAAAGTCCATATCAAAATCTTACCTATGGCCATCATGGCCTCATGCAACTCATCGGCCATCTCATGCTTGATGGCCTGCTCAATGGTTTGTCCGGACAGCTCTTTATATTCCTCGAATACCAAACGTAATTGTGGAAAACTGGCATGTGCCATTATACGATTGAAGACCTCCTCATCGGTGCCCAATTTGGCCTCTCCAGCGGCATACAGCTGAGCGGCCTGTTCCTGGGCCTCGGCTGGATTTACGGGTGTGTTTAGGGCATCTCTCACCCCGGTCACTATAAGCGTCAGCAATCGTCGAAAGAAACCCGAAGTCTCACTGCACATTTGCTCGGCCAAGGGACGTCCATACTTCTCCTCATAGGCCACCACAATTTGCTGCATTTCCTCGTTGCTTTTGGTGCATAGAATTTCCACCAAAGTGGATTCCTCGGTGCCCAAACCGGCCATGGCATCATGCAGCTGCTGGCATAAATACTCAACGGGTGGCTTCATCAGAGCCACTATGACATCCTCAAACTTGCCACCCAATTCACTTTTAAGGTCATCCACCAAATCCCGCTCAAATTCACTAGAATACACCGAGCTAATTAGCTGCCTTTGGGCATTGGAACGTGCAGTGAGAATATCAATAATTTCCTGCTCATCGGTGCCCATACCCTTCATGGCAGCCCTCAAGGTTTGGCTATCGGTGGCCGCATCAAAGGGGGCGGCGGGCACAACAGTGGGCACAGGCTATGATGACGCAATGGTTAAATATGTGTCGACTGGAGGATACACCGACTTACCTGGTAATCCATTTTTTTTAGAAAGTTTTATGGAATTTTAATTTGTTGTCGTTGTTGATTTCTCGCCTTGCGCTTTGCTACTAATAAGAATGTTTGGGCGGCGCACTCTAAGTTAATGACGCGGGCTCGAGAAGCTTTTGAGCGAGCTTTTAATTCGGTGTCAGTTGAATTGCAATTGGCAAGATGCAATAAGAGGGTGAAGCAAGGTGGGGGCTAGCTTACTACGCTCACTTTATTACAGGTAAGGCGCTCTCTAAGAGTGTTCTTTTTTTGGGAATAGTTGTATCATGGAAGAGCTTATAATTGTTTTATGGCTCGCTTCTAATAGTCAACCTTGCCTCACCTTTTTATGGCCTCATGACACTCAGCATGCCTTTCTAGCTGATTCATCTATGAGAAGCTTCTGTTCAACGATTTCGCTTAATTAATGGCATTTATTCATACAACCGAGCAACAACTACAACAACTCAACGACAAGATCAGCTAAAGCAAGACATTAATGTGTTGGTATGCCAACCCCCCCTTGCAGGGAGGGGGCGGGCGCATTCAGCTAGTTTGATTTCATCAGAGATGACAAAAAAAAATATTTCGTTTGAGAAATACATTGACATGTGTGCCATTTTACTCATCAAGATCTTATAAAGACGTGTCAGTTCATTTCATTAGGAAGATTGTTTGCTAACATACCACCAAGGTGAAGTCCAAGATCCCTCCCAGATCTCTTCCGGATACTACCCAGATACCACACAAATTCCACCCAGATCCTACTCAGATCCATCCTAAAACCCATCTAGATCACACAAAGGTCTTACCCAAATTCAACCAAGATCACATCCAGATCCCGCCCAGAACCCAACCAGATCCCATCCACATCCCACCCAATTCCAGACTCTACCCAAATCCCAACCAAATCTCATCCAGATACCACCCAGATTCCACCCCGATCTCACTCAGAACCCTCCCAGATCCCGTTGAGATCCCATCCGGAACCCAACCAGATCCCGCCCATAGTCCTTTCAAATCCCACCCCCACCTGCTCCAAATAAAGGGGCTAAACGTAAGCGGAGGCGAACCGAGGCTTTGGATGATGAGCCAAAACGTAAAAAGTCGAATGGTGAGGCATAAACACAGGCTGAGAGCGACGGAAAAAAGACAAAAGTCTCACTAAGGAAGGTTCCTAACCCAAATCAGATCGAAGAGAATCCTAACTTGAATCTGGAATCTAATCAATATGAGGGTCACACCAACAGCTCAAGTGTGGGTTTGACTGAATCAACTCCAGATAAAATAGAATTCGACGAATGCACTGTGGGTCAAATATATATAAAATTTAAAAAAAAACCCATTTTAATAAAATTTAAAAAAAAAACATTTTTAATAACACCTTAAAAATACATAGTCCATGTTCAAAGAATCGAATAATATTTTCGATAGTTTGGCAACCCTGAAATTGTTATCGATTATCGAAGTCAGCTGTTGAGTGCAGTGATTGTTGCGATAAAATTGGCGACAAATATTTATTAACTTTGAGGACTTGCACGTCGTGTAAAGTTGCACAAAAAATTTTGCCAAATTATGGATAATAAAGGCCAGGGTATGTAGAATAAATAAATGGAAGCATTTCTTGATAATGTTCAATATGTTGCTTTAAAAGTGTGTTGTTTCGTGTTGTCCCTAAACAGAGGAAACTTAACCAAAGTGCAAGTCTTCTATGGAGCAAAACTAACGTTGTGCGTGTTTGTTGTGTTTTGTAATATATGTCAAAATAAAGAAGAAAGTATGTATAAAAAGATAATAGTTATCCCGCTTGCGGCTTTTTGCGGCTTTTGCGGTGCTTTAAACTTAAAGATGAGCTTGAACTCTATCATCCAACGCTGCTGGTCGTACGAATGGCAACTCTTCAGCTAATACAAAGTGGATATTTGCCCAACTGAAGGAATGTACGCTTACAATTTGACTATAAATTACTAAAAATTTAATTTTAATTTACATTTTAGCTTTTTATTCACAGTTCTCAAAACTTTGTTTTCAGATTACGTATACGCAGTGTTGCCATATAAGGGCGGTCGGGGTAGGCGTAGTCAAATTAACTTAACATTTTGTTTAAATATTATAGGTGTTATATCTATTAAAAGTACCAAGTTTCAACTCGATATCTGCAACACACGACTTTATGCCAATTATTTGGGAATTCGACCCACTGTGGAATGGCAGTCCCCGAATCCAAATCAGTTCAAGAAAACGCGGAAACAGTAATGCTCATCAAGGCCTGAACAAGACTCTGGTAAAGCCCCATACGGAGTACGACGAAAAATTCGTTTTTTTACAGTATTTCACATAAATAGAAACACTTTCTAACAGCACATGAACATCAAAGCAAAGCCAAGGTGTTTCTAATTATATGAAATACTGTAAAAAAACGAATTTTTCGTCGAACTCCGTATGGGGCTTAAAGAAAAACCATAATCAAAACGATGTGACCTGAAACCTTTACAAATTTTAAATATTTTAATGTCAACACAAATCAATGTTAAATTTATTCATTTTGAAAATCATAAGATTCATATATGAGTTATAGCTCATAATGATTTGTAATGGAAATCCCGTTAATCGAATTGAACCAAACCAGTTAAAACTTGAAATGAATTGGATGAAATTCGGAAACTGTTGAAGGCAGGGAATCAAACCGGAACCATATACCGAATAGAACCGAGAAGACCGAAAAAAACTTTAACATTGTATCAAAGGTACACGGAGTATACTAAGTTTATGCAAAAGTATGAAACAGGGAAAAGGAATCATTTCCGACGCCATCTTTTTGGTTTTCTATGGATACGCCATGACCGATGTGAATCTTCGAATGATACTGATAGCCCGGGCCATCAGCATGAACGATTCTTAGGTAGCATCTACGCCTATGTGCTAAACTCGTCGCCATATTGCTCTCCGCCACAACCGCGGGATCACCGTTTGGTATTACTTTGCGGGGCAGGCACCTTCACTGTTGCATTTCCAGCTTGATTTAAAGTACTGCTTTTTTGCTCTTCTCTCCTCTACCTTTTGCACCTTCTCAGGTCGTTTTGGACATACACTCATCGAAATTTAATAAAAGCCACCTATATAAAAATTTTTTAAATCCAATAAGATGAAGAGTTCATTTTCTTTTGTGCGTTCTCCGGGTTCAAATCTGTGCAGGTACTATTCAGTAAAGAACTGAGTATTATCCTGTATATCCCTCTAACCTTAGTCGATGCCTAAGCTATTCAGCTTAATGACAATTGAGGCTTCACTTTTTACCTACCGAATCACTTGCTTCTGCTTGGTGACTGCTGGTTGCGTGTAACTTTCATATTTGATGCATCATCAGAAACTGATGACCCTAAGGGCACTGAATCCCGACCCTATCTATACTTATAAATGTGTTGGAACATGAATATCTTTATATTGCATATTCTTCTTTCCTTTTATATGCTTTACATTCAGTTCTTCCAAGCTTATTTGAGCATCCGATGTTTCTACGGAAATAAGAAACAGATCTTGCTTAACGAGGTTAAAGATCTCTTCACGTTCATTGATATCCATTAATGTGTGTATGTATGTATATAGTTACAAAAATCTTAGAGTGAAATAATTTTTCAAATATTAAAGGATTTTCAATGATTATAAAAATTCAATTATGATTTATCGATTTCGATCTCTAACTACATGTCTCCATAGTCTATTAAAAAATCGCGTCGATACTACAGACACTCTCTGAGATAGGAAGTGACGAACCCCAATTGCTTCCGTTTAAGAGTTTGTACATTTCCGGCGAACCTTTTTCCCAGTATAGGACCGCGAGTTCCTTTAACGCGAGAAGAAAGTGGGCGTGTCTCTGGTTGTCATGGCTGGGCCTTGAGATATGTGGCATAGAGTTAAGGTTAAGCAATTCCGTTCTCGTTCGAAAAATGACTGATATTGCTGCCATGTCTAAATTGTCACTGAAATAATACTTCAGTTGGCTGTACGTGTCACAAGACTTACTTTCACGGGCTTGTGATTCAAAGCCAATCCTTTCCCAAAGGTTTCATGTGCTGTAGTCCTCTATATTGTGGTCCAACGCCCTGGTTTTCCACCTGCCGACGAACTGTGATATTTCTTCTAATAAGTGTTCTGTGACAATTCTTGGAAGACGTGTCGATGGCATTTGCATAGTGTTTTTAATATAATCGAAGTGCAGTTGCAATGTGTAGAGAAACATAGTTGGGAGACCCGTTTCCAAGTGTATAGCATAGTTGGGCGAGCATAGAGGCGCAGCTGTTAAAATTCTGGACATTATAAAGCTGCAATTTTATGTTCAAGGCTAAATTTAGGTTTTTCATCAAATATATTGAATATGTATTGGATCCATATATGATTCGATCAAGAGTATTACTCGCTTACTATTTTACTTACTCGTGCAGTTCTTTAGTTTGTACCTTGTAAAGATATTTAGTAATAATTTGCCGAATAAAAAGTAATAAACCCTTTTTACAAAGACAATCTCAAAAGAGAGAGAAATGATGATGATAGAGATGAGCGTATGACAAAACAACAATAATAATGTGACTGCTTGGATAAGACTGGGGTAAGGTATATTATAGTCGGGCTGTTCTTCTGTACTCACTAAACTAAAAAGCTCTTTTTGGAGGTGATCCACCTTATCACAAAGAGATAAACAAGATATGTCGGCAGATGTTTGTATATATAGTTTATATATATATATAGATATTATCTTTATTTAATCTCGTTAAATAGGCTTTCTTTCTAATACATTTACATGTTGTTTTTGGGGGATTCTTCAGTTGTCTTCTCCAGGTTTAAACTTAGTTTTGGGGATTTTTTTACTTTTCTTGTTTCTCTTTCTGCTATATAAGATGTTGATATATATATATGTATATGAATAGATCCAACTGTGGAAAAACATTATCAAACATGCACAAATATTCCTCCACGGGGAAAATTAAAAAAGAAACAAAATCTAATAAAACCAATTAAAAGACCTTGCCGGGAGGCTTCCTATATTTCATTTGATGAATAATCCTGCGGGAATGGGGGGGAAACGAGAGAGTGTGGCTGGACTATACACAACTAGTAGAAAAAAATGAGCAGGCGGCGGCATTCCAAAATAAATAATTCTAAATTCAAAGTAAAAGTCGTTTCATCTCCTCCCGCTTGACCGGTCTAGACCTCGTCGCTCTGGTTCATCTTGAGCTCACTGAGCGTCGTATTGAAACGCGACCATTCATCGCGCGAGGGTAACGCCAAATGCTCAGCCACATCGTACACATAGAGCCTGCCGGCCTCATCGCCAATGCACACATGCAGGCCGGATGGCGTCCATGAGACACGATTGAGCGCTGGCGCACCATCGACCACAATCGATGCTGTTGGTACTTCGGTATCCTGATTGAGATTCCATAAATCAAGACGACCGCTACCATCAACAGCAGCGAACAGAGCAGGATGAACGGGCGACCAGGCCACATCCATTACATAGTCAGAGTTATCCTCGAAAGAGTACAAAGGCTTGGTATCCTGCGGATGAGACAGAGAGCGAGCTTGGTTTTGTGACCCCACAAACGACGGGTTAATCTACTGACCTTGAGCGACCACAGCTTGATGGTCCAGTCGATGGATGAGGTAAGGAACAGGTGACCAAAGTCCGGTGACGATTGATTGTAATGCGTAGAGATGCCCGTGATGGGTCCCAAGTGCCGTTCAAACACCTCATTCACACCAGAGCGCAGGCCATGCCTGGAGGCCGAGTACACATAACCATCTTCGCTGCCCATGACCAGACTGTTGATCTCATTAGCCGGAAAGGCCATGGAGGTAATGGCTATGGCCTTCGACTGACGCTGCTGCAGCTCCAACGTGTCCTGTGGCTGTGACAACATATCCAAAGACCAGGAGCAAAGTTTACCATCTGAAGATATTGAAATGACATTGTGCGCATTCTGAGTGCCCACCATTTGGAGGCAGTAGACGGGATGTGTGTGGGCAGCTGCACTCAGAGGAGTACGCTGTATGGGTGTACGTTTCTGGACACGATTATCCCACAAAACAATCTGACCCGAATAGGTGCCGCCTAGTATAAGATTCGGATTGAACTTGGCAAAGCAGGTGGACATCACCGCACTCTGACAGTGGAAGACATCCTCGGGTGTTTGCTTCTTGAATTTGGTATTCCATACCATGACCACACCATCCGGCTCATTGGGACTCTCCTCGTTGTTATGATACGAGCCCACCACCAGCTCCGGAAAGTGTGTGGACCAGTCCATGCTGGTGATGCAACGATTCTTGGACCAGCGTTCATCGTAGAAGACACGATTCAGCGAGAGTCGTGCATGAGAACGTTCATCGTTGGCCTCCTCGCTATCGCCGCCGCCTATGTAGTCCGTATAGATGTCCACATTCTCGGATAGAGCGCGCTCAATGACGCGACCAGCGCGCACCACAAATCTCTGAAAATCCTCGGATAAAATAATCATTTGTTTCTGCTCCTCGGACAGCTCTTTGACTGGAAGGAAGAAGGCATTTAGTAAGTGCTTAAAGGATATATAATATATATATTTACCTTCCTTCTTCTCCTCCTGCTCCTTCTTTTGTTCCAGGGGGGGTGATAGCTGGAGCCACATCCTTGACCGTGGGCAGACCATGGGTAAGATATCCAGGGGGCAGTTTCGAGGTAAAGCCATGATCCAAATGGGGCAAAGAACTCTCTTCGTCGTCTCCTTGGGCATCAAATGCAAGCACTGTTTAAGGTATAAAACTAACACAGCTAGAGGAACATGACAATCGACAGAACAGGAACAATTCTACTTTTCGTGGGGGCGTTCTTCATTTAAGAATTTCACAATTTGGCTTTGTGTTAGGTCATGACAGACAGAGAGAGAGAGAGAGAGAGAGGGGAAAGGTGTGAGGTCAGGGTCTCGTCTTTGGAGCCGTGTGAGAGAGTGAGTGTGAGGTGATCAAAGAGAGAAGCAGGACACACACACACACACTTATACCGTACACTTTAGAGTGTGTGTGTGTGTGTGTGTGTGCGTGCGTAATACACCTAGAGAAAAATATACAAAGCCAATTTCATAGAATTTCACACAAAAGTAAGTTTTGTACAATTTGTTAACTCTAAAAGGACTCTTTTCGATTCGATTGTTTTTTGTTGTTCTCCACCCAGTTTATAAATTTGCACTTAAAATTATTTAGATTTTATTCTAGAAATATGTATATTATACATTATAATTAAAACCTTAGCAGCCGATCGGATTTATTTATATGTAGGTATATGTATTTGTATTTGGTTTTTGGAGTGTTGTGGAGTGTGCTCTCTTGGTGGTGGTGGTGGTGCTGTATATGGTTTGGTTGCCTGTCCTTGTTTTTTGTCCTGTCCCCAACATTAGAGCAAAGTGAGCAATAGGAGAGGGTTTAGTTAGTGGTAAGGGGGGTCAGCATGAAGTTAATGGAGACTGGGGACAGTTGAGACACACACACACAGATATGGTGGTTAGACAGAGAGAGAGAGAGAGAGAGGGACAGAGGGAGAGGGAGGGAGAGAGCATAGCAAGCAAATGGTTGTACTTTGAGTTGGTTCATTTAATTCTTTTCGTTTTAGACAAAAATCTCTGTTTAAATCTAAACTCTGCGAAACTTAAAGGCTTTCGATATATAATTTTATCTTAACTTTATCTAACGCCACCAATCCATCCTGTTAGTCTCTATCAGAAAATCAATATCATATATTGGGCATCAGTGGTGCCCAAAATGCCAAAAGCCTATCCCATGGGATAGGAACTCATAATTCTGCCGGCATGGATAAGGCGGCTTGCTCTCTCACAACGCCTGCTTTCGTCTTTTGCTTCTCTCACAAGGCACTTGTTACTTTTCTCTTTGCTTCGTGTTTTGATTATATGAGTTCACTCAGCTCTGCTTACATTAAAGACAGAAAAGTTAAAGCAAGAACATCAGACTCTTAATGTTAAGTCCGACTGGCACTAAAGACAGTTTTCTCTATAAACTGAGCCTCAAATGGTTTCATTTGTTGATGTTGATCGATCATGTGATGGCATAAACCTAACTGAACGAATATTTCCTCACTGGCGACAGGTTCAGAGCTTTGTTGACTAACTTGTTATGACCTCAGATAGATGACATTAATGTTAACAATCTTTGGTTTCAACAGGATGGCTCCACTTGTCATACAACCCAATTAACAAATCAATCTCTTGGGCAAATTTCATAATCGAATTTTCAAACGTTTTGGTGATGTCATCAGTTGGGATTTAGCATCGCGGGATTCTTTTTTGTGGAGCTCCGTTAAAGAGCAATGCTATGCGTGACAGTTTCAGATTTAAAACATAACGAATCATATTTCTGGTTCTGGTTCTGGTACCGATACTTATGATTCGGTAAAAGGTTCTGTTTTGGTTCTTATATTATTTTGGTATTCGACTTAAAAGTAAAGTGAATTTACTTCATTTAAGTATTCTCTAATTCTTAGTCAGAAGTAAGCTCAGTCTTCGTTCTTGGTTCTTGTAAACTATTTTTATTAAGCCACCAAGAAGTTGAAAGCATTTATAGCTTGTCTATTTTTACATTCATTGCTTTTGCAGTTCCCAACAATGATTGAACAAAGAGGCAGTAAATCAATAGTCAAATGGGCAACATTCTTGAATGTTAATAATGTTTCAGTTGAGAAACGGTATTTAGGACTGAAAGGTAGCAACTTAGGTACACCTTAGGTAACTTAAGGAACCGAACCGCTTTCCGCTCAGGGCCCAAGTTTGAAAGATCACAAATCTGAAGGGTTCGTTCCCAAAAACTCAAACACAATTTTCTTTAAATAAAGATTTCACAAATATTCGCTAAATCTTCGCCAATTTCCGTTCTGTTAACGATTTGATTTTTCTTTTCAAGAAGCTCTCTATAGGAATGTTTATATATGTATACATTCAAGACGGGACTTACGCTATCAAACAACCGTTTTGTTTGTTGGAGAAAAAGTTAAGTTTGACGTTGGCTTTATTTGGTAAAAGTTTGATTGTTAAGTACCGATTGTTTTGTATTTATAAGAAGCATACAAAACCCCTGACCCCACAGAGGGGTCTAACATTTGTTAGAAACTAAGAACTTAAAACCAGGGCGGCTTGCCGTATATTTAGAAAATAAACCTTCAATATTCTGCCGGCTCGAGGCACATGACTTCAAAAACAGTAACCCAATACACCTCAAAGGAGTCTAGTTGAGCGTACAGCTGTTTCTCTAGTATATCTACCAAATCATCAGCGATCTTTGCAGCCAACAGCCACTTCTCCATGCCAGGTCCTGTTTTAGAAGTTATGTGTTAGCAAACGAGTACACGAGCCGGCAGAATATTGAAGGTTTGATTATCATAAAGGTCGTTGAAGCACACACATTTGTTGATTGTAAAACAAATCGAATTTTAAATAAAAAAAATACCCATTTTTACAAAAAAGGAATTTTGAAGTATTTAGAGTCTCCATTTGACAAGATTTGAAAAAATTCAAACTAATTGCGTTCAAAGTCTAGAAATAGGAGCTCCCCCTTTAAAATTAACGATTTAGGAACAATTTCTCTTCTTCGGGACCCTGTACAAAGAAGCGATTATTTATTTGTGTATTTCGCCAACGCATAAACTTAACTGGCTACTACAATAAAACTTAAAATTAACAGTAATAAATAAAACTATAAAAAAAAGTCCCTAAGTAACTGCTTAAGAGTAACGTTGTTACTGTCAAAGTCGAACCGCATGCTAACTGGGAGACGATTGTATGTAAGAGAAGCTCTTAATATTGGATCATTTAAGGCATAATTGACCCTGTGAGTCCCCACTCTAAATGGAACCATGGCACGCAAAGATCTAGGCGGAACATTGAAGGGAATTAGGGAAAGTAGGTTAGCGCAATTAATATTGCCTAATATAATGTCATTTAGAAAAATTAGGGATGCAATTGTTCTCCTATCCTCAAGAGTTGAAATATGCATGAGGCGACATCTACTCAAAACGGCGGTAAAGGCTCGGAAAAATTTAAGTTAGCAAGTGCAAACTTGAGGAATCTTTTTTGCAGACGCTCCAGCCTATTCACATGAACTGCAGCGGAAGGATTCCAGATAAGCGAGGCATATTCAACTCTAGAACGCACTAAGGCAGAGTACAGACTCAATCGTGTATAAGGATCACGGAACTGATTAGAATTTCGCTTAACAAAGCCGAGCATTGAATAAGCTTTGGGGAGGATATAATACAAATGCTCAGAAAACTGAAATTTAGAGTCAAATAATACACCCAAATCTAAGGCTTCGTACTGTCGCCGTAAAGCGTGATGAGCAATGGTATAAGAGGTGAGAATCGGCAGCTCACGTTTGCAAAAAGTTACATAGAAGCATTTGGAAAAGTTAAGAGGCAACAAATTCCTTGCGCACCAGTCGGAAACATGATTCAGATCATATTGAAGGGCTTCAAAATCTCTAAGATTTTTCACAGATCTAAAAATTTTCAAGACAGCATACATTAGATAATGTGAGTTAAGTAGATCTTCTTCCAGATAGCTGCAATTCAATCTGTATGTTGTGAGAGATATCTCACTCTAACGGATGTGAAAACCGCCCCTAATATCCTTTTTTAAGTTTAACAAAAGATTTGTATTTCGAACTAGCAAGTTTTAGCCGGCTCGAGGTCATATTATGTAAAACGGGCACACACCACACCATAACGGCTACTCAACTTGGTGTCGTCTTTAGCTTTTATGCTGACTGGAAATTCCCAAGCAGTCATAGCAATGCTGTGTGCTGATTTAAAGCCTATGGGACAATACTAAAACTGGAACAGGAAGGTTCTGTATAGTCGTCCAGACTGCTGTGTTCCTGTTTAAATTTATGACCTCGAGCCGGCTAAAAATTGTTAGTTTGCTTAATATGAAGCTGTCCGCCACGAAGTGTATTTCATTTAGAAACTTATTTATGAATTTATATTAAAGGGCAAAGATAATTAACATGTATAGAAAAAAAATTTTCTATGTATAAAACGTAGAGCTAACATTTTGTTGGGATGAGGTAATTTGGAGCACACTAAGATCTGAAAGAATGCACTTAGTACATCTCACTTTTTCACAATAATATTCAATATCTCCAATATATAGCCACAGAAAAATTTCAATAATAATAAAATATCGATATTATTTTCGGGTTTTTTGGTTTGAACCGCTATCTACAACATTTTTGGAGAAGATTTCAGTTTGAACCCTGGTTTTTGCCCAAAAAAATTGTTTAAAATTTGTTTTACTTTTGATCAGAAAATAATTAATATTTTAAAAAGTCTTTTTTAGATAACAGATTGCTAGATTTCAGAATGTCTATAATTTTGTTAAACTGAATCAAACAGTTTAGCAATTGTTTACCTACTCCTGATTCCTGCCTAAAACTGTCCTTAATCAAATTTCGCAGAGTTTTTCAAAATCTCAAATATAAAATAGAGATTTTTTGTGCTATAACAAAATTATCAGAACTTTACCGACTCTCACACTTTCGTATACAAAATTGTTAAGTGAAAATTTACAAATTGTCCGAAGTGACAGTTGGCTACAAAGAATAGTAGACATAAATGACCCAACTCTAAGGATTAGAATGCACACAAGCAAAGGTGAAGTGGTTTTATTTTTTTTTTTGTATTTTGTTGATTTACGTTTTTAGACGCTTGTAGCACAAAGTGAGAATTTGAACGTTCCTATTTTGCTTCATGTCGATTCCGTTCACTGTTTTCCTTAGGCAAAACAAGGCTCCAGGGCCTTGGTTGGGCTGTACCTACCTGTGAATTCATCCTCCCACTCTAAACCCGGATTAAGATTGTATTCATCTTGAAGAAATATAAAGAGATAAATAAATTGTACATTTGTTTGGAAAAAATCGTGGCTTTTCAAGAAAAAAAAAGAAACGAAAGAAGTTGTTGGCCCAAATCAATGGATATTGGCCTAAACGTGTGTTTGGTTACCGCCCATTATTATCAATATTATCGCAAAATATAAGGTGAGTAAAATTAGTGTGCTTCGGTTTATGGATAAGTAAATAAAATTAGCACACAAAAAAAAAGGGGGAGTATGTATAATTTATGTATATAAAGTAAAGTATATAATATATTATTATGGTACATGAGGTATTCTGTAGTGCTTTCTCACATGCATCGGTGTGTGTGTGTGTGTGTGTGTGTGTGACATTTATTAATTTTCTAGTCTTAAAGAAAAAAAAACTGATAACTTTAGGGAATCTCTTCTAGAAATGCAAAAAATATTTATATGGAGAATCAAACTTAAAATGCATACAAGAAAAACGTCTACTTAAACAAATTATGGTAAAAAAAACTTATAAATTGGGTGGAGTTTAACATTTGTTTTTTTGGTTCTCTGATCTGAAAAATGGTCTGGCCTCTAGAGCTAAAATCAATTATAAATCATTTAAGGATATTTTTGTATACGAATCGGAAACGAAGATTGAAGAAGCTGTTTATGATAGATCAACAAATTGGCAGGCATATATGTATATATATATATAGTCTAACTAATTAGATTAAAGACCAGGCCAGGCAAAGGCTTAAAAGGGGAATGTTTGAAACGAGAGAGATAGAGAGAGAGAGACAGAGAGCTAAACTACATAGCAAGATATGTACATACACACATACATATATATATATATATATAGAAAGGGAGAGATAAATAATACTCAAAAACAAACAACAAGGACTCTCTTCTACTCACCATAATAATCCGTAGCATGAGCTGCAGTTTTTTTTGCGTGCGTGCCAAGAACAGATAAGGGGGGAGGGAAGAGAAAGTAAATAGACAAATTATTAAATGCGCTCTCAAAATGGAACAAACTCTAAAAGGAACAAAAAGAAAAACACAAACAAAAAAAAGAAGCCAACTGCAGCATATTTTAAGCAAAAACATAGACAGAGTAGAGTGTGTGTTCGTGTTCAAGGTGAGAAGATGAGCAAACAAGGAAAAGTAACATGTCTCTGTGTACGATGTAGAGATGGATTCGGTATGAGAGTGTGTACCATGGGTTAGTATATATGTACATGGGTCTAAGAAATTTCCAAATTGAGAGCAAGCAAAACTTAAGTTAGTCCATTTACTACGTTTATACGATAGACAACCTGAACCTAGCCCGGCGAACTTCGTATCGCCTATAACAGGCACCTTTTAGCTAAAATTCATTTATGATTTTAAATTAAATTTATAAAATGAATTCACAAATAGTAAATAAGAATATTAGGTTTATATTTTTGAAGAAACAACACATTTGCTTTGATGAAACTATATATCTTGCTGCATTTGGCTAGACTCTCTTCAGTACCTTGTGATATATGACAGTTTCCATCCGAGCAAAATAAAGCGTATGTTTTGCCGACACGTGAACCTTTCACTTACAAGAATCACATAAAATCAAAGGGCACATCGTTTGGAATCATCGGAATCCTCAAAAACTGAACTTTGTCACCTTTGGATTTGCTTTAAGAGTACACTCAGAAAACATTGCCCAAGAATTTTCGAAATTCGCCTTATTTTTAAATTTTTCCTGGTATTTTTTCTAGAACTTCAAATATTATGCCATAAAAAATTTTTTTAGAAAATATATTTCTAAAAGCAAGAAAAGAAAAGATTTTTCTAATAATTAGTGCGCTTTTTTCTATAAACACTTTCTTTACCTTTACCAATCTACAAAGCCAGACTGAATTACCTATACAATGTAATAATACAAAAGTTGGTTGAGTTCAACAATACTATCCTTAAGCTTACTAAAATCATTAAAAATAAAAAATAATTCATTCCAAGTTTTACTTATAGTGATACATGTTACTCTCCAAACTCTGAAAGGCTAATATACTAGCCGACTTTTCTGAAAGAAAACATCGCCTAACTGAAAATTATTCAGATGGGGCAACCTCAGAAATGGTACAAAATTCAGTGCGAGAACTCAATGCCCAAGAAAATCTAACTTCTGCTTCCGAAATTTCATTAAGCAAAGAACAAGAAACAAGAACAAGAAATCACCTGGTATTGACCTAATACCAAATTTATGCCTCAAAAACTTGTCAAAGCGGGCACTTACTTTCTTAACCCTCATTTTCAACCACTGCCTAAAAATTGGCTACTTTCCTTTAGCATTGAAAGTTGCAAAAATAATACCCATTGCCAAACCTGGCAACCCTCCTGACTCACCTCAAAGTTACCGACCAATCAGCCTTCTATGTGGGTTTTCAAAAATATTAGTGCGACTAATCAAAATCAGACTAAATAACCATTTGGAAGACAATTGTATTTTACCCGATGTGCAATACGGTTTCCATGCTTCCCTAAATTCCATTCATCCTCTTGACATAGCCTCTAACTTTGTCAATCAAAGCCTCAATCAAAAACAATCGGTTGGCGTAGAAGCCGCTTTCGACACTGTGTGGCACAACGGCTTAATCCACAAGCTAATTTCCCAACGTACTTATCCAAACTAGTCCAAAGCTTTCTATTTGGAAGTATCTTCCATATGTCTACTTAAACGGAACCGATAGGTGCTCGGGCCCACTCAAAACTATCCATTAACAACAAACTTATAGTCTACAAGTTAGTTTTCCTACCCACTATCTTAAATGGATAAAAAATATGGGGTGAATGCGCAAAGACTCATGTGAAAAAAATATATTGAAATACTTTCTCAGATGTAAAGATGAATATCTAATCACTGACTACCACTGAACTGCTAGCTTTAAGCAATTTGTAAATATTACTGGGCAATAAAGCAAACCATTATTACCATTATTATTGTTATTATTATTAGCCATTGTTTTTAGAACCAAAACATGTTGAATTTATGAAATTATTCTAAAACGAGAAAGCTAAGCTAAGTTCCGAAGTTTTTATACCCTTGCAAATGTTTTGAAATATCAGAGTTTAAGAACGAAATTATTTAAAACAAAAAAGTTTTTCTTACTAAGATTCATTATCAGACCTATTGGTCCTACATATTGCATCTGTAATGCAAACAAATAATAGCACCACTACAACACATTTTGTACTTGATAAAATAAGGTGCGATTACTGTTGCGATTATTTTAAATTTAAATTTTTTTATATTGTTTAGTATTTTCCATAAACAAAAAGAGTGTTACCGTTCTTCAAATTTTTGTCTATATATTTTTTTTTTGGATTTTAAGAAAAAAGCCCAGAAAAATACCAAAACGAGAAGGCCAAGCTAACTTCGTCTTTGCCGAAGTTTTAATACCCTTGCAAATGTTTTAATACAACAGAGTTTACGAACGTCAGCATTAAAACAAACCATTTTTCTGATAAAAGCCACTTTTCGACCGATAGTTCCTATGGCAGCTATAAGATATAGTCATCCGATTTTGACAAAAACTTCCAAATCAGTCTAAAAGCGTATAAAACTAGTAATTGTCGAAGCGGAAGGCGTTTACATTAAAAACAAAAAAGTTTTCTCACAAAGACCCACTTTTCGACCGATAGTTCCTATGGCAGCTATAAGATATAGTCATCCGATTTTGACAAAAACTTCCAAATCAGTGTAAAAGCGTATAAAACTAGTAATTGTCGAAGCGGAAGGCGTTTACCATAAAAACAAAAAAGTTTTCTCACAAAATCCCACTTTTCGACCGATAGTTCCTATGGCAGCTATAAGATATAGTCATCCGATCCGGTCGGCTCCGACATATTATCAGTGTGCAGTAAAAAGAAGACTCTGTGCAAAGTTACAGCCCGATAGCTTTAAAACTGAGGGACTAGTTTGCGTAGAAACAGACAGACAGACAGACGGACAGACGGACAGACAGACGGACGGACAAAGCTCAATCGACTCAGCTCGTCGCCCTGATCAAGAATATATATAGTTTATAGGGTCGGAAATGAATATTTCTATGCGATGCAAACTTCTGGGCAAAATTATAATACCCTTTGCAAGGGTATAAAAATAGCACCATTAGCGCTTTTTTAGTGAATCCCGAACATTTCGCGGAATTGCCTTTGTACAAAGCACGTGTTTATTAATTTTTATTAAAATTTCATTATTTTTTATCATAAAAGTTATTAATAATCATCACATTGGGACGTGGAAAGCACTGCACTGCGGAAAAGCGCAATCTTATCAAAAAAAAAAAATTGATATTGGACGGAAAAACTTACAGAGAAGTTGGTCAATTGGTAAAATGCTCCAATAAAATGATTAAAAACGCCATAAACTATGAAGAAAATGTTGAAACACGCGGACGAAAACGATCTATGACCCCTCTTCATGTCAAAAGACTGAAGGATACCTTTAAGCCTGCTACCCAGCTTAGAAAAGAGCTTAAAATAAAAGGTTCGCACAAAGAACGTCCCCCTTTTAAACGGGAGACACTTTACTAAGCGCATGAAGTCTGCCAGGGATCATAAAATTTGGATATACCAACCATGGAGGAATATTCTATGGTCAGATGAGTCCAAAGTGGTTATGTTTGGTGGAATGGGATCTTGATCATCCGTTAGATCAGTACAGGAGGGTGTAGTGTAATGGTATGGATCTGCTTCTTCTACTATGGAGTAGGTCCAATACATTGGATAAAAATCAGTACGGATGGATCAGTACGTGTACGTGAATATCATGGAGACAATAATGCAGAATACGAAATGCCGCTGGTTAAGATCTTTCAACGGGACAATGACCCCAAATGCACCAGCAAGAAAGCATAGGAATAGTTCAGGGCAAACTTTATGAACGTTTTGGAGTGGCTCCTACTTAGTCGTCTGACCAGAATCTGTGGTCTGACGTCAAGAAGGCATTTGCTGCTTCCAAGCTAACCACTATCGGATCACTTTGAGAAGGAATGACAGAGTCCTCGCCAAAAAATTCCCCTAAAACGATGACAGGACTTTGTTGTATGTATGTAACAGGCAGAAGGAATCATTTCCGACCATATAAAGTATATATCGAACCCTGTGCGCGAAAAAATCGTATGTGCCAAAAACCAAATTTTACAGGAGAACGGTTTTTCTACTTTTCGATGCGGTGGCTGGCAACGACGCTACCAATCTTTATATGTGCAACATTTATCAATTTATTTAACTAAACTCGTAACTATTTTTATGAAAATTTACCAATTTAGCTATATTTCAACCAGACTGTTGAATATCAGTATTGTGGCCCACAATTTGTGGGGAACATACGATCATTTCGCCCACAAAAAATAAACTCATATTGTCACATACGATTAAATTTATTTTGTTGTATCTCCGTAACCGTTATGGTTTACGCTATATAACTTTACCAGATGATGAGTTAGTGGATTTAGAACTAATTTGCATCAAAATGTCAATTTCGCAAAAAATGGCACATACGATGTTTTCGCGCACAGGGGTCGATATATTCTTGATCAGCATCAATAGCCGAGTCGATATAGACATGTCCGTCTGTCCGTCCATCTGTCTGTATGAACTCCTAGATCTCAGAGACGTTAAAAGATAGAGGTTTGACATATATGGAACAAATGCTTCTTATACTTGCAGGCAGATCAAGTTTATTTTTAATTTTTGCCACGCCCCCTCGCGCCCCCGGAATTTGCAAAAAACGTCATATCTCCCGCAGTTTTGAAGATAGATGATTTGTTCCTTCTAGAGATAGTTAGTCATTCGTAATATGTATTGATTTACCGAAGAAATAATAAAGATCGTCAAGTTATGAGCAAAAAAGTGATAATTAGTCGAGTTAAAAAATGTTGCATACTTTTCTAAGGATCGCAGGAAGGTATGGCATTCAGAGTTTATCGAGGACTGACAGCTTTTGCTGATATCGAGAGAGAGAGAATAAGAGAAAAAGGCAAAGCACCCTCAGAATTACAAGCATATAAAGGCCTGTTCTGAATTCCGAAAACGAGTGGAATTGTCTCAAATCGAGTTAATTGCTGTTCCGAGTTCCGCAAATCGACCAGAATTGTCGTTTTCAAAAGTTGTGCTGCAGAGTCAGCAGAATGAAAAGTAATTGCTATTAAAAGCATTAAAATAAATCGCAAAAATTATAAACTTATCAATTTAATAATGTTGAACATTATTAAAATCGATTTGCATCACTACTTAAAATGTTTACAGTTTAAGTGTATTTTAAAATCATTTTTTTATAAACATCTATAAAATATTGCGTGAAAAGCAAAACCGAGCGGTCGTTTTATAACCGAGCTGTTCTGAATTCCACTTTACGTTTTAGTCGAATTCAATCGTCAATAGCTGCTAGGGTTGCTTCATTTAAATTAATTTATTCGGTTGGCACTTTTTCTATTTTATTTATCTAAATTTAACCATATTTGACATCACATATTCAAATGTAACAATTAAAAACTGTTTTAAATAAAAATAAATTGACTTAAAGTGTAAATAAGAGCTTTGTAAATTAAAATTAAAGCGATGATGCCAACTCTGGCTGCTGTCGATATACACAAACACGCGCGCAGGCCAGTCAGCCAGCTGTTTATGAAAGCGACTTCGAAACCGAGTTCGAAAAGTCAAAACGTAGCCAAATCGATCGGAATTGGGAACAGCAAATAGTAAAACGTTCGTTTTCGTTTCGTTTTTACTTTTTGAAAACGTTCGGAATCCGGAACAGGCCTGATAGTATATACCAAGGCATACTAAACAAGGTAGGCTCACTCACTCTCTCGCTCTCTTGACAACTTGTTAAATTTCAGTCAGTAAGCAACCAACGACGATCTAAACCTAGACTGGATGATTGCTCGGTCGAAAGAAGCTTTGTTTCAGACTGCAACCGTCTTCGTCTCGAACTCGAACCGTTCTCGTCCCGCACTCGAACCGTCAGAGCCCTGTCTCACTCCAACCCATCAGCCAAGCTTTGGTGCAAACAAAACACAACCGCGAAAGAGCAAGACAGGGCGAGGTCCGAACCTGAGCGCCAAAGCAGCGCAGCTAGCAGCGAAGAGGCACGTCGCAAACATTTTATCTAGGTTTACCTCATCTATGGCATCTACGCGGACGAATTTTTTGTGTTTTACTTAGTAGCTTAGTAGGCTTTGTATTGAAATATATTATTCTCTCGCTCTCTTTGACACAAATATACGGAGTTCTAAGAGACAAGTGAGCCTACCTTGTTGAGTATGCCTTGGTATATACATGACTAAATTTTATTGGCACTTTTCAAATGGCTCCTATGTTAGGGCAGCTGATAAAGCCAAATCGCTGCTTGGGAGCGTTGCCGGTTGGAACACTCTAGCCTGCTAATGGCGCTGCTTTTTCGTTAGAGATTTCTTCTGAATTTTGATTGTTTGGCCAATAACTGTTAGCTTTTTTGAATTTGTAGTGATTGTTCGCGATGCGGTCTGGGGTTAAGATCCCGCCCTGCAATGACTTGCTAGCCGGTGTCAGACCAAAATGCAGTGCCTTAACTATATGACAGCCACAAATTCGGGCTCTCTTCTTGGGGAACCCAGATTTACTTCATTGCCGGCCATAAGAGCTCTCTTCAGACCAGAGGCGGCGATCCACAGCTCACACGAGCCGAAGTTAGTCGTGTTTTTTTAAGCAAAACGCGAGCCAAACTTATAGTGGTGTGAATCGGTTAAGATTTCATTGCAAGTTAAACTACTGTTTGGATTTTTTTGTTTGGCCGTTTTCGTTGATTATTGTGGTGTAGATTGGGGTTGTTGTTCGGCCGTCTTTCCTTCCTGTAGTCATAACATACTAGTGTAGTCTGGAAGGAGTTCTTTTGTTAATTCGTGCGCACACAACCTTTTCAATCAAATGACAGCAACACAATGAAAATTTTGAGTCCCGAAAAGAGAGCTCTCTCAAAGAGCACCTTACCTTATATAGTTGTATCATGGACATAACTATGAGATTTAAATAATATGAGGCACTATGCACAACATGGATGAAGTTGCAATTGCAGTGGCAGCTGTTAAGCTGAAGAATGTGAGCAAGACTTCAGAATTTAGGTTGCTTTTGGGTTGTTAGAGGTTTGTGGAGCAATACAACAATTTTGCAGGCTACATTTGTTACCGACTGAAGCAAACTAAGGATGCAGAGCCCACCGAAAAAGACCCATTGTATACTTGGGTGGACCATCTAAGCGAAGGCTGGATATTCCGACTCACTGAACAGCACGATTGCCCCCACCTATTGTTTTACCCAATTGAATGTGCAGCCTTCCTGGTACTGCACCTTGGGGATTCGACAACTCCCTCAACATCGTCCACAAGCTGCAAGTGGTTGGTAAGAGTTCGTAGAACTCGCATGAATCCCGTTGCCGTCCCAAGGACGGAAACCGCATTTACAGTTGTTCCTATATACATATACAAGCCCTCTTTTGGATAGTGCTGACTCTTATCCTACTAACGATGATGCCACCACTTAATGACTCACATAAATCTAAACAAATAAGAAAGTCGGTCAAGCCCAACAATAACATATTCTGCAGCCCCCAAAGTTTGCACACATCTGATTAGGTTAAAACCCACACAAAATGGTAAAGAAGCCACAAAGTGTGTGCTGCCCATTGCCATTGTGATCAGTGCAACCCATCAGAATGGTGTGTCTTCTTTATAACTTGGACTCATGACATTCTACCCCTACTTTTTCACTTCCGTTTTCTGTTTGCCTCGTATAAACGTTGTAGATGACAAAATTTTGAAATCGAGTCCCATAAGCGAGTCCTATTATCATGATGCTGATGGGTATGTAATGAATTGTTGCTTAAAATTAAGATTAGTACCTTTACGTGGACGCCACCAGTCCTCCATATATCCTGACAGAGGCGAGGAGTGGCAAGAAAGAACTGTATTTGTTATTTTATTTCACTAAGGATAATGAATTTGGTTTACTATTTGGGGTGGGTGTGGGAGAGTTAAAGAGGGACCCTTTTAATGTGAGAACAGGACAAAGCGCAAAAAGCTGTATGTGATTGGTAAAAGGCAACATGCAGCTGAATTCATTTAGCTATTATTATTCCATTCCGGCTTTAAATTGGATTCATATTGAGTTAGTTGAATTAGTTAAACAAAAACAAACAGAATAAGATGGAAACAAACTATGGACAGTTGGTAAAAGATGGAGACAGAGAGACAGAGAGAGAGAGAGAGATTCTTATACGCACCATCACGCTCATGACCGCCGGTGCTGGTCGTTTGTGTTTGTTTCGTATAGACCAGAGTCTCCTTTGGTGGAATGTTTGTGGCTTGCACATTGTAAACGCTAAGATTAAGAGGCTGCTTCTTGCCGCCGCTGTTGGGTTCAAATGAATCATAAAAAAAGAGGAAATATGACCAAATTTAAGGGTAAGTTACCTCTGTCCATTGACATTGGCCTGAAGGCTAGCATCTGGTGTTTGTGTATTGGAATTATCCGAGGTTAATGAATTAACCGAGGAAAGAGAAGACAAAACTTCGGAAACTGGAGCCACGCCTAGAGAGGACAGCATTTCATCCAAGTCTCTACAAATAATAAACAGAGAGATGAAAGCAATTCTTTACTTGGTTCCCTCCCTGCTGTAACTCACTTGCGCTGATCCTTGTCTATGCCTGCTCCACCACCGATACGTCCAGCTGCCTCTTCCATATCTTTGATTTCCTTTTCGCGACGACGTCGATCTTTCTCCTCGCGTAAAGCAGCCAATTTGGCCTTTTTACGTTCCAGTTCAGCCTTGCGATCCATTTTGGCTGAGGGATTTGCTGTCTATGTGTGTGTGTGTGTGTGTGCTAAGGGGGATGTCTAGGGCTAAAACAGTTTCCGACGTTCAACTCTCTGCAAAGAAACAAATTTGTAACCAATATTGTTATGGCTTGATGATGTCACCAACTGGCCAAATGTTAAGAACGCCTTTTCGTTTCTAACAAAGTAAGCAGGTGTATGTGTGTGTGTGTGTGCAGGTGTGTGTGTGTGAATGCAACTTAAATTACTGTTTTCACCATTTGTTTCTTAATTAAACACTGACTTAGCCTGCTTGCATTCCAATCAGAGCAAAAACTCACACAAACACACAGTCATACCTCAAGCAAAAAAAAAATCAATAAAATCCTAGAAAGGCGAAAGTCATTGACTTTGCTGTTTGATTTATTTGATTTGGTGATGGCCCTCCTTTAATTGATTTATTAATTATTTAATTTACTTTGATTTACTTACCTTATTAGCGTTTTTGTATACTTTCGTTTTGGCTTAAATTAATGTTATTAATTGCCATAAAAAACGGGTGGTCTCACTAATACCAAAGCGAGTAAAGAATGGTCGCACCAATACCTTTATCGATATCGATAACATGGGAAATCATTTTAAACCAAGCGGGGAATTTATTTCTAGTTGGGAAATTCTGTATTACTGGGGCGAAAGGAATAAGCACCAATGCTTTCTTCATCACAGTGGTGTCTGCCTCTTTGGTTTGTTTTATAACAATAATTTATTAAAATTTCATAGTTAAAAACTTATCATTTCATCTCTTTAGTTATAAAGCCATGTTGCTTAATAGTGTCTAACCCATAAAAAGCTAAAGCAGCGAGGAAGGAGGAGACTTAAACAGGCGACAGCTTAAAGCCGCTGCCGTGCGGCAAACGTCGCTGTCGCTGTCGACGTCGACGTTACGGCCAAAGCCCCAATAAACCGAAAACAAACTGGAAAACGTATTGTTTGGAGACTTGCCTCGCCCACCACCATGACACCATTTGATGATTTTGTTTATTTAATTAATCATGTACTGTTGGGCGAAGAGCCGGTAAGTAGGAGGAAGGCACAAAGCCAACAACACAGACTGTTGTTACACCGTTACAAAGTTTACAGTGGTGGGAGAAAGTATGCGTCTTATTATGCTTCTTATAACACTGTGACACATAAATTACAAAAATCTCATAAAATCATTCAGTTTTTCCACCCTTTTTTTTAAAATTTTTGCAACGTATTTTTGCCTTGGAGCACGTACAATTTTTGATCTGTACTATAAAGCTTCAATAATTGCCGTTGCCTGATCTTTTCCAGATGAGTTAGGTATTGCTGGGACACTAAGTCCCCAGTGAGTTTTATAAAAATACTTCTAAATCGTTTCTCTTAAAGCTCACCGAAGTTTTCAACAATATTTTTGAGACCTCTTAAGTTCCCGTTAGCTTTCAAGACAACGTCTTATAACCGATATATAAGAAGCTGAAAACTATAGAGGAATCTTCTTCTTAAATGCTGAAACGAAAGTATGTCTGTACTTCTTGCCCGCCTAGTCAACTTTACCAATCAATACAAGCTCTTAAGTGAAAACCAGATGGGCTTCAGAGAAGGATATTCTACAGTCGACTCAGCAAAAGAAAAAAGATGTACTGCTTCTTCATAGATTTTAAGGCAGTCTTCGACACAGTAAATAGGAACAGCCTACTGTATAAGCTAAGTAAGACAAGTGGCAATAAATAATACGTAGAATGGTCTGCTGAAACGGAAGCTAGTGTATACGAGCACGAAATACAAAATATACCAGGCGACAGCCAAAGCGATCACGCTTAAGTACAGGGTTCCGATTCTTATGAGGATGTTGCTATTTCATAAAAAAACTCCAAACTACGCAGTCCATCTGGAAACTGGCCTCCCTGCATTGTTCACATACACATTAGATATCCACTTCAAATATGTTATTAAGATACCCAAAAATAGTATCAAAATACCTGCTTGAGTCAAAATCACAGTTTTTTAGTCAAGGACTCAAAATGGCAAGCGATTAAGAGTCTCCTTTGACACTGGATTACCCAAGCTTGTGGAGAATGGAGCAGAATAGATATCTAAGACAAGGCTGATGTGGGAGGATCAAGCCAGAGAGAGTTCGGGGAGACTAGTTTACAAACGTTTACAAGAAAACTATTAATTCCAAAACGACTTTGGCTCCTACAGAATAATGCTAATTTTTAAAGCAAGAGTGGAGATGCTCAATCTAAATTACCGACCACACCTGCAAAATCATCTTAATGAATGCTCACTGCGCAACTTGAGGGAACGCAAGGAAAGAAATCAGGACAGCATGCCTCAGAAACAGTATCTGAATGTGGATCAACTTATTGTATCGACTTATTGAACGGGAACAACTGGAACAGCCTATCATTAATGTCAGCCGCGCACAAAAATATAGGCAACAAATAATAGAAAAAAGTTTTTAGGGAGTTTATTAATGTAAATTTATTGAATTGTCTTTAAATTGTTAAAAACCTTTAAAATGCTAAAACTGGAACTTAATAGTTTTTTAACCAACAAAAATTGTCAAATTGTAAAAATGATGAAACGGCATTGGGCTCACGGCAAATCGACTACTATATCGACTTCGAAAATATCCTATGGATCCCAAAAAAGGATAGTTAACTATCCAGTCCAAATAGATACTGAAATATCGTAAGAATCATAAAAAAGGTGACATGACAAAACGCCCACGGACAAAGGCCCATATTCAAATTAATCGTAGTAAGCATCGAAACTAAACTACAAATTGTTATGGGCCTTATGTCCACATAAATCTCGGACATATTGGCCATATCTCGTAGGACTTTTCGCCCAGTTTAAAAATAACACTAAAATTATATCCAGATATATGATGCTTTAGTTGGAAAACGAATTAGTTATCTCTTGCATATCGGCGGACTAACTTTGGAATAGCAAAAGCAGCGACAAGCTGGTCACAGAGGAAGACTTTCCTGGCTGCGCGCGAAACCCTCAAGTACAAGATAGTCTAAAAACCCAAGGAGAAGGTTAGCTACGAAATGGTGTACACGCCATACAACGTGAAGTGCAGAATCCAGCCTATTTGGCATGGCTGGACTTAGATGTGACTTCCCCGGCGACCAGCGCAAATTGAAACGCAATGGTCCAGGCATAGTTGTGCTTCGGATTGTTAAGCAATTTCAACGCGATCACAGTTACAAAACTAGGGAGTCGGACCTTAAACTGGTACACACTATTCGTGATGATCTACTGTTCACATCGGCTCTTCGTAACGAGGTCGTACTCTTTGCTCAGATATCGTTAACCATTGCTGTAGTGGGAGGCGTTGTGGCCGAGGAGGTAATTAAAGTAGAGACCAAAATGGAGACACCGCGTCATCTGCTCATCTTCGACATTGACACTTGTGTGGGATATGTGGAGGCAATTGGAGTCAACTAATATTCAAATAAAGTTTCGCTTCTCATTCATTTCCAAAAGACAGCAGTTTCGAATTTAATTTGTATTTATGGATAGAACATTTTTGGTCATAGCCGTGGCCTTTCAGATACTTTGCTCTGTTTCCTTGTCAGTCAGATGTTTTTTCACACTAACAGCTGTTCACGAGTCTCAATCAAATCAATGTTTAGATTTGCTTACAGTTTAAGCCATAAGCGAAATCTAAATAAAATCGAAATCGCTTGCTTGAATGCCACTAATAAACAGCAAAATGCAGACGCGCTGCCCTCCTACTATTAGTGCGTTTGTGTCTCCGGTGTGACTGTGTCTCAAATGCCCAAATTGATAATCAACCTACCGTGAGAATATGGCCTTAAGTCAGTGATTTTGTTTGTTATAATTGTACCAAAAATCTAGAAAAATCACAAGAGCAAAACGGGTCAGAATTTGTATGCTCATTTTAAAGGAGCAAAACTGTAACCACTCTGTGAATAGCATAAATTTGTTTAATTTTATATTCAGCCCTTTGCATTTAATTTCACATAAATTTGAATACGGATATTACACCCATGGGCTTTATGTCCGGTCAAAAGGCTTAGAAAATTTCTGAGTTATATTTCAAAGTAGTGATTGAAATTTTTCATATGGGCCTTATGTCCGGCGGCGTTTTGTCATGTCACCCATAAAAAACTATACTTTTTTTCTTAGTGTAGTTAGAATAAAAATTTTACATATTTGTAGGCAGATATCTATGGAAAGGCATTGTCGAATAAAATTGGTTTTTTTCTATGATCAATTTCTAAAAAAAAAAACAGATTGGAAAACTTAATGATTTTTCGAGGTTTTTTCATTAACCTTCGAACGTAAACTTTTTGTGAGCACTGTGGAACATTGATTTTGTAATTTAATTCCTATTTTTGTTTCAGACTATTGAAGACTTTATATTGCTGGTGGGTACACTGGTGGCCTTTATAGCCTTCATATTGTGGTGCTGTTTTCCCATACAACCAAAGGTACGTTCTTTCGGCTTCCTAAGCTCAGCTCACTTCTAATTCACCCACACACTTGCAGGAACCAGGACCGCATCGTCAGTTTACCTGCAAAATCATACAGAATCCCATCAAGGCTTTCGATGCGGCTGCCAACACTGAGGAGAATGCCGCAGCCACTGCAGCAGCAGCAGCCGGATCAGCCTTACCCACAGCCTCGGCCCCGGGCACATCAGGCTCCAGTCCTAATGGAAATGTATCTAGCAGCGGCAGCTATAGCAAAAATGGCACTGTGGCCATGCACAATTATTATGTAAAGAATGGACATCATTGCTGCACCTAATGACCATCTTTTGCCCCGTGTTCGCTTTCCCCTTCCCCCTTTATTTGTATGTAATTTGTGCCAATTGGTTGGACAGGTTGTTGTTGTTAGCAGGGAGCAGGCTAAAAGCACATTCGAATTGTAATTGCTCAGACTGATTTGTTTATAAAAAGAAGAAGAAGAAGACGAGGTGGTGGCCAAGCGGAAGTTGAAGATGATGAAGTAACATTGCAGGCGGCAAGTTTTCAAAAAACTGCCCTGAAATCTCTCACTCTCTCTCTTGATGTGTATGTGTAAATGAAAACCAAGTATTTGTTTATATATATAAATTGTGTATTACCAATATTTCGCTTAGCCCCCAAAAAAGACAATTGCCCACATAAAGTGAGCAGCAAAACATAAATTAAATGGATATAAAACGACACGCTTCTCTCTCAAGAGATTGCATAGAGCATAAACGAAGGAATATCTTTAAGATACACACCAATTAATTATTAGCCTAGATTTTGTCCCCGCAAATCGCTTTTGATTTTTTTACCACTCTCTTTCTATTGTATACATATATGTACACGTATATATATTATATATATATTATATTATATACACATACACAAGTATGTGGAACGCAAAATGTTTGATCTCATTTATCAACTTATTTTTGTGATGTATTTAAAAACAAAAAACAAAACAGAAACAAATAAAACGAAAGTTTGAAAATTTCTTCAATGATGTAAAGGACTATAAAGGATCCTTTTAAAAGATAGACCAACGGAAGTTTGTTTTATTTTTATTCTAGCAGAGACATCGCCGGAACTTGAGAGCAGGGAAATAGACCGAATCGAAGTTCGGTTTCGTGTTTCGCTAAAAGGTGCTGTCTTGGTTCTATTTTATTCCGGTATTCGGTTCCGTATCGTACCTTCCGTAAAACTGAAATCCAAACAAAGTGGGTAAGTAAGCTATACACACCCAGCAAAACCCTAGGCGCTCCAAGAGTACTATTAAAGCGCTCAACTGTCCTTGTACGAAATGAAATATTATTATTATTATTATTCTACCAGCATCACATTTAGCAAAAAGTTCAGGAATCACGAAAGACTTCGCAATTGGGTGTCGTATGTTAATTAGTAAACAATTCTGGTTTAGCGATAGTTGCCTAAACAGTGCGTAAGTCTTCCCAACTGCCTTATTTATAGCTGCTCCATCTCCATTCTATGTTTGCAAAGTTTTCTGTATTTAAGGTCTATTTATGTATGACAATGCACTTTGATATGATGGGGTTGTTGGTTTGGGAGTTTTATAGCAGTTTGGGAGAAGTTGTATAGATTTCTTAGCTTAAAAGTAGTTAAGAAGAGTTAGTAAAGTTATATGGCTTTTGTCCAAGATTGCAAAACGCTCAAATAACGGGCCTGGCTGCGCGGGTAAGAAGAGCTATGAGGCTGCCCACCGTTGGACTAGATAATGCTAATATGCTTGAGCTCGTTCGTTTTGCATACATAAGAGACAGAAACCGAACATGCAAAAACAGAATTTAAGTGAGAGAGCGCCAAATACAAGGCTGCAAACCACTAAAATTTTGCAGAAGGTTCGGTTCGGGGGTTCGAACCCTTTGTAAAGACAAAGGTTCGGTTCGCGGACCGGATCCTGAAATCCCTGAACCCCTGAACCCAAGGTTCTGGTTCGAACCTCGGTTCGCTAGAACATAAAAGATAACAAATCATATTTTTATTTCGATTGTGTGTCAGCTAAACTAAAATAGTAATTGAATTCTTAATCTGTCATTTAGAACTTTTGAGCGCTGCTTAGCTTAAGTTAATTAGTATTATAACTTTTAAGCGCTGTTCATCTATATTAACTTTTTTCGCTCAGCTGATACCTAAGCAGCACAACAAGTATAAGTAGTTAAGGCTATAATTTTTAAGTCCTCGGTTGAGAATTTCAATATCCCTGATTTAGCTCCCGTAATGCTCCTAAGGGTTTTTGCCTGGACCACTGTAATCTTGTCAGGTGAGACTTCGCCGCTATACCATAAATTTGGCTATATCACCATATCGGAGCTAGAATAGCCGTGAAGTTAGGACTTTATTCCTGAGTGACAGCTAGTTCATGGAGTTCCGGAGCCATCCTATGCGCCGTGCTTTAGCAGCCACTGCCTGAGCTATTGCCTTGATCCGGTTTCCAAAGTCAGTCTTCTGTCGAGTGTCACCCCAAGGTATTTGTGGGCTGATTTATGCTCTATAAGCTGACCATGCAAGAATAATAATCTAGCCGCCCAGTTGCCAAACATATTCTAGTAATTTTGAAGGGCATCTGTGGCTGAGTATATGCATTTAGGAACACGAAGAACACATTGTAATAAACAATGCTTTGTGAAAGATTTTAAAAGAATTACTCAACATGAAAAGCAAGCGATGTTAAAGTCACCTGATTGTGAATCGTTCAGCTTTAAAGAAGTTTTATAAATTGGCTACAGCAAGTTATATACATTTTGAATTACTTTCCCAAACATATGTTTTTAGGTGAAGTCTTTTCTAGGGAACTCTAAATGCAAAAATCTTTAAGATTTAGTTAGCATTTGCACATTTTGTGGATTGAGTTCACCGCGTCACACAGTCTAGCACTAGTTTTTTAGACTTTTCTATATGCAATAGGTTTCGTATTGTGTGAGTAGAGAGTTTTCTACAAAGTGTGCGACCTCTAGAGTGTGTACAGCATATAAATAGTGACCGTATAAATCTGAAATAGGATTGAAGAACTTCTTGAATGATACCAGATAGATTACAAAAAATCTCTGTTTGTCTCTGCATGTGTCGTTAAGAAAAACTACTTTATTTTGTGAACCGAACCTAACTTTTCGAAAAAGTGGTCCGGGGGGGCAAAATTATGGGGGGTTCGGTTCATGGTCCGGTTCGGGGAACCCAAAAAACCCGAACCGAACCGGTTCTAACGGGTTCGGGTTCGGACCGGTTTGCAGCCTTGGCCAAATATATACATACTTTCGTTGCTGTATTTGTTTCAGTCTTTCACACAGAAACATCTATGCACAGTTGTCAGTAACAATATATGTTGTCACTAACTCACGCTCTACACCGTGGGCGCAGTTAGCAGCTCTGAATATAGCGATGACAAAATGACTTTGCGGCTGCTACTGAAACACTAACAAAAAATATCCCAAAACTGAAACTGAACCGGTGCAATGTTTACAATGAAAAGTGTATTATAATTTTGGCCAGAAGGGCATAGAAGGAATCATCTCCGACCACATAAAGTATATATATTCTTTGTCCGTCCGTCTGTCTAGTCCCTCAGTTTTGAAGCCAGCGAGCTGAAACTTTGCACAGAGTCTTCTTTTGTCTGCACGCTGCTAATATGTTGGAACCGACCGGATCGGATTACTACTTCTTGTAGTTGCCATACAAATGATCGGTCGAAAAATGGGTTTTAATGAGAAATACTGTTTTTGATGTGAAACATTTTTAATTTCTAGTAGGAGTATATTTAACTTCAGCGTCACGTGACGTTGACGTCGTTCATATTTTGTGTTGTTGTTTTGCGGAGTTTCGCGACAAACACACACACACAAACACAAGAGAATGGTCGGGGGGGAAAGCGAAGAGGTAGAAAAGATGCTGAAGAGGGGCATCTGGGTGGGTTCTGGGAAAGATTTGGGTGAGATCTTGGTGGGATTTGAGAGGGGATTGGGTGAAGTCTTATATGGGCGAGATCTGGATGGGATCTGAATAGATATTGACTGGGATCTAGCTGGGATCTCGGCGGAATCTAGGTGGGATCTGGAAAGGATCTGGGTGGAATCTGGAAGAGATCTGGGCGGGATCTGGGTAGTATCTGGAAGAGATCTGGGCGAGATCGGGTGGGATCTGAAAAAGATGTGAGCGGGATCTGGTCGGGATCTGGTTGGGTTCTGGATGGGATCTGTATGGGATCTCATCGGGATCTGGGAGGGTTTTGAGTGAGATTGGGGTGGGATCTGGGTGGTATCTGGGTGAGATTTGATTGGGAATTGGTTAGAGTCTGCACGGGAATAGGGCGGGATCTGGTTGGGATCTTGATTGGATTTGCGTAAGACCTTTGAGTGATCTAGATGGGTTTTTGGGTTTACCTCCTACTCAGAGATCTTAGTGGAATCTTTGTGGGATCTTGCTGGGATTTGTGTGGTACCTGGGTAGTATCCGGGAGAGATCTTGGATGTCACCTTGGTGTTATCTCAGCTGAATAAAGTTCCTGAAACACTGAAACAAGTGATCTTGTTTCTGGTATTTCTACTCCCCGTTAATTTTCTTCTTTCGAAAAAAGTGCCCTTGCTCATTTATATACCATAGAGAGAGCCTGTGATTTGAACATAAGCTCTTAAGCTAAGCATCCTGTGAGTGCTAGCGACACTCACTCCTTTTTTTTCTCAATATTACCGCTCTCAATCACGGTCACGGTTAAATGTTTTTAAGCTGATCTGCGAGTCGCTAACCATTAGAGACGATGAAGTCAAATTCGGCTCGAGTTGCTCTGCTTTTGTTTGTTATTTGTCAATTATCGATTAAAAGTGTTGCCACACTTTGATATTCTAGGAAAATGCAAATGTTTCGTGATAGCTAAAATACAGCTATTTTTATCTTTAAATTAGCTAGGATTCCCGCCAACGAAATGACCAATTTAGCGGTATTAAATAAATTTCTGACAAAAAGTAAATGAGATATTCGCAATCTGTTTCTTTTTTTAAGATTGGATATAAGGAATTAAAAAAATGTCAATAACATCATATTTTAAATAACCTTTTCAAAAATCTTCACATATAAATTACATTTTTAATAGAAAACATTGTTCTTCTAAGTCTGAATCTTCAGCAAATGCAATCGCAGATTGAATATAATCTAATTTAAGAAGATACCCTAAATGGAGCTGCTGTAAGTGAAAAAATTAATGGATCCAAATAAAAGAGAAGTGCTGGGAACAGGTCTTTCTTAGTAAGCCTAACATCTAAGAAGAGTAAAATTAAAAAAAAAAGCCCCACTAATGAATACCCAATGTATAGATTCTCGTCAAATTTTTGCTCAAAATCATATGTCTCGGCAGAGGAAATGGCATACTGTCGTGTTTTCAGTTGAAAAACGCTTCAGCTTAAAGAGAAATTATGGTTATTTTTTCTATTATTTCCATGATATTCGATAAGAAGAACACTTTCTGTCCCGTTACCAAAGCCGTGAGAAATGTGCCATCTATTATTTTATATTTTATTTTAGTATTAATTTCGAGCAAAAACTTGGCGATAGGCTTTACATTGGGTATTAAGGGGTTTTATTTTAATTTTACTCTTCTTAAATGTGTGAATCTTAAGCTTTTTGAACAATTCGCTGCTCTGCAGTAAGTGCAAAAGTTTTTTGGTGCGGCCTTTCATGTTATTCCCATAATTTGATGGGCTTTAAAGAAAATTGCATATAAGACTTTAGCTTAATCCAATTTTTTTCAGCAATTTTCCTTTACGTAAGGTTTTAGTCCATTATTTTGGCTTTTTTTTACATCAGTTTGTACTTTACGCTATAACGTTTATATGTTGCCAAAATATAAACTTCATTGCACGAAATTTTACTCAGAATGATGAAATCACATTTGTAATCTGCAGAAAAACAAAATATCATAAATTCAAACCAATTTTTGCAATTTTATATATCAAAATTTGAATTAAAAGCTTCTAAACTCTCCCGCAATTGGAATTCAAAAGACTCCAGATCTGAGAGGATAGCTAACACTGCTAGCTATAGCTAAATTGTCAACACTAAATACTAGATCTGTATTTTCAGTGTTTTATCGCACCTTGTCGATACCCAACTATACAATTTGAATCATTTTCCCCCATCCATAACCACAGAAACAAATGTCAGAGCTCGAAACATTTTGGGGATTATTCTCGAGAAGGTGTCGGGGTGGCTACATGTAATTTAAAGTACAAAAAAAAAAAAAATTAAATTAAAATAATTTCACATTACACCAAAGCGTAACTCTCTCGCACCGATAGCTATAGCGGTAAATAGCGACTTTGTTTTGCCATCCCTAGCTTTGCGGCTATTCGCGCGGTTTGCGGCAAGGTTAATTTTTTTGTAATTTTTTTAATTATTAAAAAAAATTGCATGCATGTCTCGTTCCCAAAACGCTAAATGTGCCCTTTGTGGCTCCTTTCGCGATGATGAACTCATGTATGGCCCCAGTCTCCGTGTGGGCAGAATGATGGTGCATAAAAATTGTTTGGTAAGTTGAAAATGTCAAATTTTGCGACTGACATTTCTAATTTGTTGTAAAAAAAAATTAGTATCTCAGCTCGGGCCTGGTGCAACGCGGCGATGATACACATGGGGTATTGCATTTCCTGCAACAGGACATTATAGCGGAGACGCGTCGCATCAGCACATTGATGTGTTGCTATTGTCATTGTCCGGGGGCCAATATTGGCTGCTGCAAGGGCAACTGTCGTCGTACATTTCACACTGGCTGCGGCATTGAGCACAAGGCACAGAATCAGTTCTTTGAGACCTACAAATCCTATTGCAATTACCATGTGAGGGGCCACAAGTACCGGCCGGCGGCTGAGGAGGATTGCGTGATTTGCTTTGATCGTCTGTTCAAGACTGGAGAGAAGTTCAATTTTGTGACCATGTTGCATTCGCCCTGCTGTCACAATGGCTGGTATCATCGGGACTGTTTGCAACGTTATGCCAATTCGGCGGGTTACTTCTTCAAGTGTCCGCTGTGCAATAATTCCACAAATTTCCGTGAAGTGGCCTGCTGGGGCATCTCGGTGCCCAATTGGTAAGTGGTTATCCTACCTACTGTGTGCCAAGTCTGTTTACGTGTTTACCCCTTTTAGTGATGCATCCTGGGAGACTGAACCCAACGCTTTTCGCGAACAATCGCAACGTCAGGTGCGTTGCACAGCCGCCCAGTGCCAGAATCCCTTGGGACGTGACTCTGCAGAGATTCAACTGTATTATTGCATATTATGTGGCTCCAATCCGGTGCACATTGAGTGCACCCGTTTCAATATGGACACCTACAGCTGTGCCGATTGCAGTGCCGTCTCTCCGGTGCCTCCGCCCACTATTTCAGACAGCGAATCGGACTTTGATCCCTTCGAGTCGCTATACGACACCATGATTGAGCAGGCCATCAACTTTCGTAATGCCATGGCCCAAAACAATTCCACTTTGATGAATGCCAGTATCAATACCACTTCCACAGTTCTACAGAAGCGTCGCGCTCCCAGCGCTGATCGCTCCGATGAGGAGGACGAACAGGAGGAAGAGAAAGACGAGGAGGAGAAGATCGAAGAAGAAGAGGAGGAGGACAAGGTAGAAGACAAAGCCGATGAGGAGGATGAAGAAGATGATTGGGTTTTCAATTCCCTGGCCAAAGGCAAGGAAAACAAGGAGCTCAACAAGCCGGAACTCAACAAGCCAGAGGAGACCTCGACTCCACCTTTGCGCACACGCAATCGTCAAACCCTGGCATCCACCACTTCCACTGCCGCTCAATCCCCGCAGCGCGGGCATCGTCATACTTTAGCGGCCTCCACTGCCGGTCCTAGTCGCCGCACCACCATGCCTGAAAGTGGCCGTCGTTCACGTCGCTCCACTCGTCGCGAGGTGCCTGCCGCCGAGGGTAGAGTGTTGCGCTCCCGTTCGTCCACCACCACAGCTGCTGCTGCCTCCACCCACTCGGATACCGCCGACAGCTCTTTTGACATCTCCTGTGTGGCCAATCGCACACGTCAACGTTTGCCCAGATACCTGGCGGCCAATCGCCAATAACTTGGTTTCATTTTGCCTCGGAATGATTTGACAAATTTTTAATTTATTGAACACTTTTTTTTTTAATTTTTTTGGTCTCAACTTAAAATGTACAAAATTAATCTAGAATATTAGACTAGAACACACATGCCAGGTGAAAATGAGCAAACGGAACTAAAAGCCTAAAACACTGACCCCAAACTAACCAAACAAATGTTGGTCACACCACAACTTGAACCAGGATGTAGGAATCATCTGGTGAACAAAAATCCGAAATGAATATCAATAGTTATTTTTGTTTCTTATGTAAATACAATGCATTCGAGAAAACTCAACAAACATTTGACTTGTTTGTGGAAAGGGGGGACAGTAGGAGAGACTCAAGTTGCTACTCCAAGCACAACTTAAAGGCAATCTTCAACGAATTTGTGCAATTTTCTA
The DNA here is from genome assembly GCA_018904275.1 of Lordiphosa clarofinis. Lineage (NCBI taxonomy): Eukaryota > Metazoa > Arthropoda > Insecta > Diptera > Drosophilidae > Lordiphosa > Lordiphosa clarofinis. The sequence goes on along the minus strand of JAEIGQ010000166.1, from coordinate 253,717 downwards.
TAATTCTAACTACCGCCCTTATAACAACTGTGGCGAAAGGAAGGAGGAGCTGAAATCACTTTTACCTTGTATTTGAAATTATTTATGTCAGGGCTGCAAACCGATACGGAGTCTAACCGCTCTGGAGTCTGAGACTCTGGGATTTTTGGGAAATCCGAACCGAACCTGAACCAGAGCAGAAAAATATTTAACGCCCGAGCCTGAACCTGAACCGGATCGAGTAATAGTTGAAAGGGTTCGGTTCAGAAAAAAAAACTACATAAAAAAAGAGTGTGTGTCATGAGACGCACGGTACGAGCGAAGCTCTTTACGATGAATCCGATTTAAGTAATGGAAAAAGACACATTTGGATTCTGTATTAATAAATGTTAAATTATCAAATATTAGGTCACTCTCAAAACACTGTAAAGTCACTGTTAAGTCGCTTTAGAGAACTGTAAAGTCACTGTTAAGTAACTGTTAGTTCACTATTAAGTCACTGTTAAGTCACTGTCAAGCCACTGTTAAGTCACATTTAAGTCTCTGTAATGTCTTTGTTAAGTCACTGTTAAGTCTTTGTCACTGTCAAGACACTGTTAAGTTACTGTTATGTTAATGTCCCCACCAGATCCCTACAAAATCCACACCAGATCTTCACCAGATCCCTACCAGATTCACACCAGATCCCCACTCGATCACCACCAGAACCCCACCAGATCAGCACCCAATCCCCGCCAGATCCTCACCAAATCTTCACCAGATCCCCACCAGGTCTCTACCAAATACCCATCACCTTCCCCCACTTCCACCTCACACTATCCCACTCCACACACAACCCACCTGCTACTACGCGGTAATGGTAAAAGCAGCTGATTTTGCAAATACAAAATACAAAACACAAAATCAAAGACATACCCCAAAAGAATCTGTCGCAAAGACAAAATTTTTCAAGATTTACCCCCAGTCTGACGTCCGTAAAAGAGCTTCGCTCTAAAAATTGCAAAACATCACGCGGTATGATAATTGCCAGCTCAAAATTGCAAACATTTGTAAAACCAAAAATCAAATTGAATTATAATATTATTAGGGAGAAGCTCTTTTACTCTTTTACGGACGTCAGACTGGGGGGTAAATCTTGAAAAATTTTGTCTTTGCGACAGATTCTTTTGAGTGATGTTTTTGATTTTGTATTTTGTATTTGCAAAAATCAGCTGCTTTTACCATTACCGCGTAGTAGCAGGTGGGCAGGCGGATCTAGGAATTGACTAAGGGGGAGGGGGGGGCTCAGGGTACTCAAAATCACTCAACATTGTTCGGATCTTATTGTGCTTCTCAGAATAGATACATCATCTCATACAAAAAGTCGATATGCTCTGAAGGTAATAAGTATTCCAAGGTAAAAATAAAAAACTTGTTTTTTGGACATTTTTTTGAACAATTTTTGTCTTACCTCTAGAGTGCAACTGCATTTTCATTCACTTTGTGTACCATTGGCACAGAGTATAAAAAGTATTTGGCCAATATATGTATATGGGCATTTCCACTGTCGCGAACGCGACATTTGTACGTATTTAAAGTGCAAAGAAATATAGAAAACAAAAATATTTTTGTTTTTATTTTTTGGTAGAGTTTTGGTAGCAGAATATTTAGTGCAAAAGATAGATTCAGTCGATTTGTCGATTAAAATATAACTTGAAAAAAGTTATGTGATTTATCACGCGACAAAAATGGAAGTCGATTTCGACTGCATCCAATAAAATTCATAAATCAGGGAATAGTAAACAAAAATTTTAAAGCGGTTAACTCTTAAATAAAGGGGAATAATGCAGCTTTTTATTGAGTGCAATGATATTCAGTTATTTACATTAGCTTTGTTTTTATTAGCTTTTATATTATGAAGAACGCGACATTTATCACGCGACATATTAAAAAAAGCTAACAATGAAATTGACTTATCTTCAGTATTCAGGCGAATTCTCTATTAGTATGGAATCAGAAAGGTTTTAAATGAATTATGTTATTTATTTTAATTATTGTTTTTCATGTCATGTTGGGAAAAATCATTTTTTAAAAAAATATTTTGTCGATCTTGGTGGACCTTTCTGTGGAAATGCCCATATACCTTGAGCGAAACCGAAAAATGTTTCGGTTTTAATCCCTAGTTTAAAGGTAAAGCTAGATAAATAAATAGCGCCGCAGGCGATTTTTTTTGGAGTCGCGAGTGAAGAAGGAATTTTAAGTAAGTATTCACAAACTGCTCAACAATAAACATTGAAAAACTACGCAGAATGTGTAGAGCATATTTTAAAATTTTACCTTCAAGTAAAACATATTTTAAATCAAAACACTTCGTACACGTCACTAAGACCATGTTTGTACATTATTTTGGTTAGTTTTATAAATTTGGAAATGCTATTGCATTTAAGCTACGTGGTTAAGTTTTATCGTTTTCTGATTTTTTTACAACTGACGAATAGAATTCACATATTCTTAGTACAAAACCTGCAATTTAAAAACTTCATTAAAAAGGAACCCGTGGATGACCTCCTCGACTTTGTTGTATAATAATTCTTTATAGTTCGCGGCCCATCAATGACATTTTGTACAAAATTGTTGTTTAAACCGGTGGTATACTAAATATTTACTAATTTCTTTTTAGATGCTTCATTCTTAGAATAGTATTTTGCATAAAAATATTTAACATGGGGGGGTAAAGAAGCGTCGTATTCTCGTGCGTAAGCTGTTGCGTTTTTGACGACCATATAATCGAGGAATTTTCAACTCATGTGACATTTCGTCTGCAATTTTTTGGATTTTTTTTAAAATTACATCAAAAGATGATTAATTATTTCTTGTTTCAAGTAACAATTCAATCACATGGGCGACGTGAGCACAGGCTGATGATATCTGATGTTCTGGAGTCTGAAGAGTCCTACTGAGTGTCAAAATTGCAGCCTTGACGGCAGTAAAAACCTGCAAACAGATCAGAAAGTCCGTTTTTCCAATCGCACTTATGAGATGTGCCGCTTTTGATGATGTCTCGCTGTCTCTATCATTCTTAAGCTTTTCTAATCTGTTGGTGATCTAGTGGGAATCTACTGGGGATCTGGTGGGGGATCTGGTGGGGGATCTGGTGGGGGATTTGGTGGAGATCTGGTGGGGATCTAGTGGGGATCTGGTGGAGATCTGGTGGGGATATAGTGGGCATCTGGTGGGGGATTTGGTGGAGATCTGGTGGGGTATTTGGTGGAGTTTTGGTGGGGATCTAGTGGGGATCTGGTGAGATCAGGTGGGGATCTGGTGGAGATCTGGTGGGGATCTGGTGGGAATCAATGGGGATCTGGTGGGGATCAGGTAGGGATCTGGTGGGGATCAGGTAGGGATCTGGTTGGGATCTGGGGAGATCTGGTGGGGATCTGGGGGACATCAAGTGGGGATCTGGTAGAGGTTTGGTGAGCAGCTGGTGGAGGGGATCTGGTGGGCTCTAGTTGGGATTTAGGGGATCCAGTGGGGATCGTGAGGGGATCTGGTGGACATATGGGGTTGGTCGGGCGGGGATATGGTGGGTATGCGGGGAGGGTGATGCAAAGAGTAGCTACATTAAGGACAAATTGTGAATTCTGTGCTAAAAACTATTATGTTCTTTGTTTGACAGTGCCTTAACAGTGACTTAACCGTGACATAACAGTGACTTGACGGTGAACTAATTTTTGATAATTTAACATTTAATTATTCTGAATCCAAATGTGTCTTTTGCCATTACTTAAGTTAGATTCGTCGTAAAGAGCTTCGCTCGTACCGTGCGTCTCATGACACACACTCTTTTTTTTATAATTTTGTTATATTTTCCTTGTGAGGCTACCTTAGCTTAAGAGCCTTAGTTTAAGGTAACTAAAAACGTTGTATACTTTTCTTCTTTTCCTCTCCGCTCATGGTACACCACGATACAATTTTATAACTTTGCTAGATTTTCTTTGTACGGCTTCTCTAATTTAAGATTCATTTTCCCCTCTGTCATCTTAAAATGCTTGCAATTCATCGGCCTTTTCAGGCAAGAAAACAAAAAAAAAGTCTTAAAGTTACATAATTTAACATTGTGATTTAGTTCACATCGTTTTGATTGTGGTTTTCCTTTACCAGGGTCTTGTATTGTCTTGAAATAATTCGTATTCGGGGATTGCCATTTGTCGACTTCTACGTTTTCTTGAAGCTGGAGTAACCAATGGCTTTGATTCAGTTAAATCCACGCTTGAGCTTGTTGGTATGTCCCTCAATTTGATTAGATTCCAGATTCGGGTTAGGGTTCTCTGCGATCTGATTTGGGTTAGGAACCTTTCTTTCTTCATCTTTAGCCACAGCCACGGTTCGCCTCCGCCTACGCTGAGCCTCTCTACTGGGAGGAAGATGTGCAATAGGCATAGTTGCCTCACAGGGATTTTCTTTTGACAGCAATCCTTGAAGATTATTTTGGGACTTGACAACATGATCCTTGCCTGCGTGTTTTCTTTGAGTTGGCTGCGAGCATCGAGTATTTTTGCTTTTCTTCTGTCGGAAGTTTATCCCATAGGCGAGGGGCTTGTCTAAGCATGGAATGATATTCAGTTTTCCAGTCTCCTCCATTCTGATTAATCGCAAGTTATTTACAAAATTTTGTCTCCCTTTGAGGGCTTATTGTTACATGACGATTGGGTTTAAAAAATCCTACGCAGGCGTTCCACCATTTCTTTATGATTTGAAATACCATTTTCAGTAAAATAGAGAAAATAGATGTTACTTGTTCCGTGTTCACAATAGAATGAATTAGACTTGTTGTTTTACTTATTGTACAGATGAATTGTGAAGTCGACTCTAAAGACAATGCCAACTGTTTTCAAATTTTTCCAATTAGACATTTCTTGAGAATCATTGGGGCTTCAATTTCTCTTTTTTGTTCAGTTGTTCACCTACTAGTTCCAGCACCGGGATTTCTGTGTCAAATACACTCCAAATGAAAGTGGTTTCTCATTTCTTTCTTTTATATATATTTCTCTATATAATATTCTCTAAATTATAAGTATGTGTTGGTAAATCATAATGCTTTGTCTTACTTTTTGCACTCGAATAGAAATCGTAAATCGTTTTATAAATTAAAAAGTGATAAGTAATAGTTCTAGAAGTAGTTTGTTTGGATAATACACAAAAAAATAGAATAGAATAAAGGATTCGAAGACTCTCTCTCTTATACTGAATATGTTTGGCACATTTGGTTAATACTATTCTTTTGAACAGCATGAAACAAGGGCGTGCTACGTATCACGCCGGACAATTCCTTGGAATTTTTACTTTGGTGATAGTTTCTGCTTGGCATCGGTGACAGCGGTTCGCCCCAGAATTTCAGCAAGGCGAATATTTTGTAATAGGCGACCCTTTAAAAGAGTTTTAAGAGAAAGAATTAGCTCTAATTTCCGTATCATTCGGCATCATTCCAACTCACCTGTAATTCCGATTACTGGCCGCATAAATAATAGGATTAATCACACTGGAGGCCCAGGCCATGACCGAAGCAATTATATGCAGCCAGGGATATTTGGTTCTGCGTTCATCGTCCACCACATTGGCCAGCATCAGTGGCAGAAAACAGATGAGAAAACACAAAAATATGGTGACCATCATCACAGTCAAGCGATTATCCTCACGCGCCTTGCGCGTACTCGTTGTGGTCACATAGGAGGAGCCGGCCAATCCCTTGCCAGCCGCCGCATTGGCACCAATTTGGAAATTGTCATGACTGCGTATCTTCTTCTTCTGATGCAGCACGGTAATGTAAATGCAGGAATACGAAATGATAATGACCAGACAGGGCAAGAGAAAACCCAACAGAAAGAGCGTCTTCTTAATGGATTTACCATCCTTCTTGAGAATGGTGCAGGAGAATGTGGCCTCATCCAGGCCCATTTCACCCCAAATGCCCAAAATAGGTGGAAGCTGGAAAAACATCATGGGTGGTTAAAGATGTTGATGTTAATTTGATTTCACTTACCAGCAGGAGAAAGGATACAGCCCAAACGAAAACTAACTGCAATGTTATTAATCTGGGCTTGTAGATCTGTGAGTATCTGCTATGGCAAGCAATGAGTATGTATCTATTGAGGGTAATGCCCACCATACTAAGCAATGAGACGGCCACATTGCCATAGAAAATGACGGGAAATATTTTGCACAAGGTGCTGCCAAATGTCCAGCTCTGCAAGAAAATAAGGAATACAAAATAGAAAAATCTTTTACAAATCTTTTCTTCCTTCAAGGAATAATTTCTTGTTTTAGCATTTTTTTCGTTTGGGGCTTTGAAAACTGCTTTGAAAGGTTTCCGCATATTTTTTTAAGCTTTGGGTGAAATTTTTGGAAATTTGAACGTAATTTTTAGGATGATTCGACCCCTGGAGAACTTGAGCATTTTGGGTCTTAGTCTCTGACCATTTTCTAGCCTTTTTGCCCCGCTTAAGTGAAAAAGTTCCATGTATGACCGCTTGGTGGTTCTTCCTTATCATATAGTGTTATTTTCGTTCACGGTTCTTCGAGGAATAATTTCTTTTTACGTAATTATTGGGTTTGGCGAACTTGATACTTGTTTGGTTAGTCTAAAAAACAGATTTTCGCATCAGTTTTTCGATTTTTCGAAATTCGAGAGTAATTTGTATGTTTATTCGACCCCTGGAGCTGAATAACAAAAATTTATATAGGGTTGGTCTTAGTCTCTGACCATTTTCTAGTCTTTTTGCCAAGCTTAAGTAAAAAAGTTTCATGTATGACCGCTCGGTGGTTCTATCTTATTATATAAATTCATTTTCCTTCACGGTACTTCGAGGAATAATTTCTTTTTTCTTAATTTTTGGGTTTGGAATACTTGTTACTTGTACGTTTAGTCTAAAAAACAGATTTTCGAATCAATTTTCCAATTTTTCGAAATTCGAGATTAATTTTTATGTTTATTAGAACCCTGGAGCTGAATAACAGAAATTTTATATAGGTTTGGTCTAAAAATAAAGTTTTACCTTTAATCTCTGACCATTTTGAAGCCTTTTTGCCACGCTGAATTTAAAAAGAATCAATTAAGACCACTTAGTGGTCATTAATTCATCATATAAATTTAATATCCTTCGAGGAATAATTTGTTTTTCCGTATTTCCGGGTTTGGGTCCCTTGATACTTCGAGTTTAGTTTAAAAAACAGATTCCCAAAATGGAACAAGTAGTAGTGTTTTATTTTATTCACAAAATATGGATTCGAAGTGTTCATAGTTGGAGACCTACAGTCCCAATAGCCACACACTCGTACTACACTCGGATTTCCCGCTCGTCGCGAGATACCGAATCGTTCTGAGGTTGTGGTTAAAGTAGGGTTACAGATTTGAATAAAATAAGATAACTCAGCTTTGGCTTAAAGCCGTCAGGTGTTACGATAACTATTTGCTAAAATACCATTTGTTTACCTATGCGGTTTACGACTATACTAAAAATCTTCAGACATTATACGATTTCTATATGCTGATAATTCTAAAAGAATAAAAAGAATATTCCAATTTTCTCCGTTTAGAATTTCAATGGCTCGTTGTTCACCTAATACTCCTTGCTTCCAATATACTTTTCTAATTTCTTGTAAAATTGGGCAAACTGCGATGAAGTGAAACGTGTCTTCCTTAGCGTTCACATTACAGAGGGTGCAGATGGCTTCCGTGTCGTTGACATATGGGCGGGAACGTAGGTTCAGCATTTCACATCTAGCTCTGAATACTAATGATATTAGGCTAAGGCTGTTTTTGTCGTGAAGATAGTGGTTTTCCCCCAATGAGTAGCTTAGTTGTCTGTAAAGTATCCTCGACGAGATGCACCTAGCTTGCTGAATAAAAGCAGAGTGAGATTTTTGATCGGTTCCCTGCAATATTATTTGATGAGATCCCTGATTTGAATTGGTCAACTCCAAATTAGCATTAAATTCTTCTACAAGTGTTCTCCATGCTTCAAAAATGGAACAATTTGTTTCAATTCCATTCGAATGAAAAATAAGACACAATTTTCCAAACTCGAGCAAAAATTTCTACAAATTTAGAACAAAATAGAATTAAATATTTTTTTGCTTAGAAGAATGAAGAAGGAGTTTTTTGATGTTCTCTAACTACATCAAAGGAGTATGTGAGGCGCACCGGATATTTTTTTGTCCTTTTTTTAGAAAAAATTTGCTAATATTCTTAGTAATTGCTCAATTTCACCAGAAATGGAAACTGCTGTCTAAATTTACCGTTAGGGATGTGCGTGGATTGCTAATAAATGAATCAGTCAGTCAGTAAGAACAAGCTTTTATAGGTTGCCTTTTCGTTATTAGTTCCAGTTTTAATCCCTGCCTTTTTCACTCGCTCAATACAAATCCTTAAGTGTATATTTAGTCAACTCACCTCCTGAAAGAAGCGTACAGCTGTTAATGGCAGGCTAAAGGAGCAAAACAAGAGATCTGATATGCTGAGTGATATAACAAATGCGGTTGTCGCATGCTCCCGTATCGTGGGACTCTTGAGCAGGGCCAACAGTGTTATCAGATTACCTAAAACGAATCAAGAGAAAAGATTTTGTGTTTGTAAAAAATTAAGGGGAATAGTCAGTTGAATTAACACTTACCCAAAACGCCAATGGTCACAAAGACGCAGGCACTGATGGCCGCAAATAGAGTTGCCGAATGCGGGTATATCGACTGTGTGGGGGCATCCATATCCATGCTAAAAATGGGGCGAATATGAATGGAATTTGTTAAAAATATATATCAAAATAATAATAAAAAAAAAACATTATAAACTACTTTTAAATCGGCTGAAAATTGTGACTGGCAGGTTGGCAAATTTTATAGTGCCAGTTATCTGGAAATCTGTTCAGACTGAAGCTAACAGAACAGTCAGTATGGCAGCTAATTGATATAGACTTGTTGTTTATCCAAGACCTGCCCGATAAACCAAACCTTTTTTCCATTTTTTCGTTTTTGAGTATTTTTGACTAAAACCAAATTGTTGAAATTTAATTTTTGATTTTTTTATCGAAATCAAAAACTTTGAGATCGATTTGAAAAAAAGAATGACCCATACATACAAGATGCACATCCAATATTATTTAGTAGCAGTTGTTTTGAAATATTTTTCAGTGTGACCATATGCGCGCATTAATAAAATACATAGAAATACATAATTTGGTTTTGAAATCAATGAGGATGAAGTAGATGGCAACTAAATCCATCTAGATGGCTAACCTTGAACAGGAGCAGAGCAAAAACGGTCTATAGTGTAAATTACTTACACAGAAAAAAAGATCACCGACGAATGGATATTCAAAATATCCGCTTGAAGATCAATTTTTTTTTAAATATCCTTTTCATGGAGCAAAAAATATTAGAGAGGCACTTTGCGCTGCCGTGCTGGTGCTAAACGATAGTGACAGAAGGAGATCACTGTGGTTAGAGCGAGACGACCATAACCCAAATGTATCCAGAGAGAGCGAACAGCTGACCAAAAAGAATCTAGAGAGCGCAAATAAGAGCGAACAGCTGACAATTTTCTAACAGAAGCGGTGTCGACTGAGCAATGTTCTTCTCTAATTCTAATTGCTCCATGTTCTTTTCACATTTTTACGCTCATTTGGGTAAAGAATAAAGATCAAAAACTATCCTTTTTTTCAGATATATTCTATTTAGGCGAAAATAAATCGACTTCGAAAATATCCAATGGATCTTAAAAAGGGATAGTTAACTATCCAGTCCAAATGGATACCGAAAATATCCTGATGATAATCAAAAACTATTCTTTTTTCACAGTGATTTGTAATTACCGTTTGAAAGAGTGTTTGCACTGTTAGTGCAAAAGTTAACGCTCTTTAAAGAAATTGGCGACAAAAATTAAAGGTGTCACGAAGTTTACTGAACCGCCATAAAGAAACCCAGATGAAACTCGCCAGACGTAACATGGCAACTGACTGGACAAAGATAATTCCAGATTTGGACTTTCCTGATGGGTTTTTGCACTATTGCAGGGATTTGAGAAAATAACCCCTGTAATTTTCTGAGAAAAATTTGGATTAAGGATCATTGATGGTATGGTCTGCGTTCTGCGAGTGTGGACTCTTGGAGCTGGCATTTCCAAGCATTCATATGAACTCAAGAAAGTACTTGGACATTTTGCAATTGAATTTATTGTCTTTTCTTCGCGATAGAAGGAGTTACAGGTTCATTTTCCAAGAGGACTACGCATCAATGCACGCCATAATGTTCGGTTGGAAGGATTTATGCTCTAAACCAGAGATGGGCGTCGCGACGTTCGTATGCACACGCTGCCTCGTGTGCATTGGGCCTCTGCTGCGCCCGACTGCACAAAATCACACGTACGCTATAAGCATTGAAAGCTATTTGTGTGAAAAGTGTGACGATATGTGTGCATGCCCATCTATGCTCTAAATCCTTAGTACAATAGTACTAAAGAGCTCAAATTGGCAATAATAAGGGAATGGGAAGAAATGTTTTTAAGTGATTTTAAAAACCTTGTAGACAGTATGCCGAATAGTACCTATGAGCTAATTAGTGCTAAATGAGGTTACAATAATTATTAAAGTGAATAAAAATATATTAATTAGTTAACATTTTTCTATATTTTATTTAATTAAGTGAAGTACGCACAGATGAAAAATTAAACATAACGGTTAATTTTTTGACTGAGTGTATTGATGTCATTTATTTTCTGTCATTTTTAACGCTCTTTAAAACGGCAATTGCAAAGTTTTGCTAGCTCTACTGTTTCTATGAGAAACAGTACGATTGACTTTGCATGATGACGTTGAGAAGCACCTAAAGTTTCGTAAAAATAGGAAAGAACCTTTTCGCACCATTTGATATCAGGGTGATACCTTATTGTGTGACTTCTTTAATATGCTAATGACAGATCGGGCTCATTTCTTTATAAAGATCAAATGCTACTCGCATATGCCGATGATATAGTCTTTAATGGCAAAAACGAACGGGCGTTTTCAGAGATTGAGAAGCTGAGAGTACACGAAGACATTACCTAGTATCCGCCGGCAAGAAGTCTACGCGTCTGGGACAATCTGTTACAATGGAAGAATACAACCCTAAAGTTGTAGAGGATTTTGTCTACCTTGAAAAGAAAATAACCAGCAACAACAACATTAGCCTGGAAATCCCAAGAAGAATTACTCTTTTAAGGGCTAAATAGGGAGTTCAGGATCAGAGTCTTCTTTCGAAGAACAAAAAAAGAGCTATACAAGTCGTTCATCATCCCAGCCACAGAAGAATGGACAATGACAGCAGCGAATGATGCGGCGATTAGCGTGTTCAAGCGAAAGATTCTTTGAAGGATTTATGGACCTTTTTCGAATGAATTGCGAACTATATGAGATCTGTGGCATATAAAGAAAAAGCGGCTGCGCTGGATAGGTCATGTCACTCGGATGAATATATAGAATATCCAGTACAAAGGGAAGGCAACCGCTACATTAGGAGAATCAGGTGAATATTTCTAACCTTGGAACAGAAGCGACTGGAGGGTATTTATAGCAGAGAAGAAGATTATCTAAGACGACCCAAAGTTGTTCTGGTTTTTGGGTTCCTTCATACGGACTTCAATCCTCATTTCTATCAAGACACCGTGAATTCTTCTTATTTGAAGCGAGGGAAATTCGTAAAAATGTGTAAATAGTGCGTTTTTTTGTCTTGGCAATGCAAGTTAACTTCAATAATCAACATTTTCCATTATTTTATTTCCCATATTCCCATGTAATCGTGGCCAGCTATCAGTTGCACAAGCTGCGCCGATTTTAATGGGTTTCTTGTATTGTATTTTTCGTTTTACGTTTTTTATGATCAATTAAATGTTGCGTTTCTTTTCTTTTCGAAAAGATAAGCCGGCAAAAAGGTCACCACAGAACAAAACCCACCGAACTTTACGACGCGGCGCTCAACATGAAAATACTCAAAATATTGAAACAATTTCAATTAAGCTTCTCGGATAAAACACTCGTCAGAGCTGGGAATGATAACAACGGCGGACAGCGTCAACTGTTTTGCTTCAAACAAAACAATTTTTATTTATTTAATGCTTTTTATTTGGATCGGTTAAATTAAAAAGCGCCTTGTTACGCATTTAACGCCGTTTCCGGTGCGTGACTCTGATGCAGCAGCGGGAGCAGAACCAGGCCACCCAGCACAGTCGCCGCCGCAATTTGGAAGGGGAGCGGAGAGGGTGGAGGGCCACAACTCTTGGCAAAGTATAGTGGTAGTCGAGGGTGAAGCGGTTGCTTTCATGCATGATCAACATGTGTGTTTGTTTTCATTTCTTGTTGTCTTCTGCTGGAGGGGAGCCACAAATTGAAATTTGAATATGCATCCATTTAAGTGTAAGTGTGTGTGTGTGCGGTGTGTGTGTGTGGTGTGTACAACACAAATGTTGCCCTTACCCACCAACCAGACCAGTGGGAACAGCATGCTGTTGGCACTGATATTAGAGATAAGCTTGTCCAAGTTTTTGAGAAGCAAACGACAAGAGGGAGGATCTCGCTTGTTACACACAGCTAAGCATATAAGAATTCCATGTTTACACTAGAGCAATGGAGGGGGAGGGTCTTATCTGTATGCATTCCCACAGGTCTTCCAATTGACAAAAATCAATATAATCCATCAACATTTTGTTAAGCTTTTAAGAAACGAAAAGTTTGCTTCACGGTTTGAAGAATTCTTTAGTTTACGGTTTCAGATACACAAAATCGAACTTTTAAAGCCTTTTTTAAAATTATCGGATGACAAATTAGTATCCATGTCCAACTATTTTGCACACTTTGGTTACACACCGCATTTTAACTTAATTGGTTACAAAGGAAACTTCAGGTTTAATTTCAAATTTTAACTTTATAACTCTTACTCCGTATATTGACATATTGAACGAATTCCGCTTGAGATATTCAAAATCCCAAAAGGTTTATCATATTTCATTTTAATTACATTTGCGTTTTTACTTTAGCTTTCTATATGAATTCGCTATATAGTAACAAATTCTATTTCTATGACACATCTGCCTCATATCACTCTTATTTGCATAGAATTTTAATTTTTCATTTGTAAATTTCTTTGTTTTATCTATACCGCTTAAACGGATGTATTGCGCAGTTCCATACGGTTGGAAGCTATATAGTTGCCGCTATATTATCTATATTGTATTTGGCAACAGGATCGGTATGTATTCAAATTTGCAGGCAAAAGGTCAAGCAGCTACTCTGTTAGTTTTAGATTACTCAGCTTGCCAATGCTTGCATTTTTTAACAAGAACCTGCCTTTTGATAATGATCACCAGCAGGTTCAAGCAGGTCAAGTTTATTTTTCATTTTTACGAAGAAATATCCAAAATCTTCCGCAATTTTATGGGTAGACTAGCTGACCCAAACAAACATTGTTCTGCCATCTAAATTGTTTCTAGTAAATATTTTAATAAACTCCTATGAAACGACTTCCATAATTCATTGCGCTGATTCAAAAGGGAGTCCAGCCCGTCGACAATGCGGCTGGTGTTAGGCGAATTGAGGTTATTGTGTTTGCAATGTGCATCCACACGATTGACGTCGTCACCGACTATTAATTAGATTTGAAATGAGCCTACTTTATGGTAAACATGGCCTTTGAATTAAATTGCTGATTCATTATTTTAGCTGTATTGTGCATTATTTCTGTTGCTCCGAGCGAAGTAATTGGAAAGCATGAATTAACTCTACGAATGGACTTTACCGATGAGCAAGTCGTTCATTGGTTCTGGTTGCGTCTCAATTTTCGGCAGTTGCACTTTTTCCGGCGGACTCATATTTGATTTTGAGCACATGACAATTGGAATATACTATGTAAATAACATCAATCAGGACTTTTAGATGAGCAAATTATTCGATATCTGGCTCTTACTCGAACGCGAGACGAAGAAACGAAATGATAATGTAAATGTTTGATGTATTTTTTGGCGTTTTCGGACACTTGTTCTGCGTGTGTTAACATTTTATGTGCGTTGCTGCATTCGTTCATCGACCCAAATAGCCACCCCTACGAATTGCTGTCATTGTTTACTGTAACACACACACGCACAGATAGGCCAAGTTGATCTGTTTGATGAAAAACGATGAGGATTTTTTACAATAAGGAAACACAGAGCGACACAGAAGATCAGCCTGCTGCGTCTTTAATTTAAAAGAATGTTCCGCAAATCACCTAGTGTTATGAAATATAGTTAGAAATCTATTCTACACTTGCCTGGACCTGGGGGATCTCTCTGTGGGGTACAGCATGCACCACTACATTGAAGAAACTCGAATCTTCAATAAGCCGAGTACTTCAGCGCATCGTGGACGCTCCATGGTATGTCAGACATACGACCCTATGCCGCGATCTGAATGTGTTGCCTTTATGCGCCCAAATTAACTTGCATACCAGCAGGTATCATGACCGACTAGTGGCCCACACCAACAGTCTTGCCTCTGAACTGGCTACTAACAGGCTCAGAAGACGACTTAATCGACGACACCCCTCTGACCTCTGGGTCCACGGAAGGCGTCCTTCGGGTCGCCTCATCAACCTGGCTTAAGTGTCCCCTTGGGACTAACCCCACCTATAAGGCACGCTGTTGGTTCCCTGGAAAATAGCTCACCCCCAGGACCTGTGCTGCGTGCTAATTATTATCTCAGGAGTTTGCCGTACTGTCTTGTCCTGTATATATGAGTCCTTCTTGTTAACTATTTGTAAATAGATTAAGTTCTATGTACCAAATATAGCCAAAAACTATCATTAAACCAAAAAATAAAAAATTTAATCAGTTTGCTAACATAGTTTGTGACACGAGATATTTTTACTCTGTACCAAAGATACACAGAGTATTTTAAGTTTGTGCAAAAGTATGTAACAGGGAGAAGGAATCATTTCCGACCATATAAAATATATATTATATATTGATCACCATCAACAACCGAGTGTCCGTCCGTATGAACAAACAGATCTCAGAGATGGTAAGAGATAGAGGATTGACATGTATGTCATGTTATTTTCAATTTTCGCCACGTCATATCTTCTACAGTTTCGTAGATAGATGGTTTGTGCCTTCTAGAGATAATTTGCCGAAATTGATAAAGATCGTAAGAGCGGTTCTCAAGTTATAAACAAAAAAGGGAAACACCCCCCGCCACCACCCTTTCATAATCCAAACCGCACAATTTTAGAGAGAGAGAGAGACTCAGAGATGAGCGCAGCAGCAGCACTGCATTCAGCTCCTGATTCAGGTACAGACTATGTTATATTCGGGCTTGTTTGACTTTCCCACTTGTTATATAATGACAGCAGAATGAAATACGAACAAAAACTTTAACAATAGGAGAAAATACATTTAATGTTCGAGAAACTTAAATTCTAAATATGTTTTTATTTACATTTTAAATTATTTTAAAAAAAAAAAATTTTTATTTTTGAAATCAAGCAATTTATGTTTTTGGGCTCATATCCTTTGCCGTAAACCTTTCTTTTCAAGTTGTCCCAAAAATGTTCAATTGGCCTTAATTGGGGTACATTGTATACTTAATAATTTTTTTTGGCATAGTGAGCAGGTGCTAAATCACGCCAAAAGACCGTTTCGTCATTCGCATGATGCTTATTAATAAATTTTTTAAGCACTGGAAGGCAATGGTCTTTGTAAATCTTGGCATTAACAGCTAGTCCTGAAGATTGTGAATGATTCATAATAAAACCTTTTTAGTATTTGAGTGACATTAACAGGTGGCTGAGTATTAAAAAGCTTAAAGTAGTGTTTGGGTGTCCACTCGTGGCCCTCTACTGTAAAGTAAGTCTCGTCATTCATAATACAAACTTTTCATGATTTTTGAGAGAACCAATTTTTTGGAGAGAGCTCTTTGCCGATTTTTAATGGTATTCCTTTGCTATTCGGAAAGAGTAGGCACGGTTTTTTTGAACATTTGATATACTTTTTATATACTTTTTTATATTTTTGTCATTCCACCTACAAGGCGATCTGGAGATCGATAATTAACTATGCTGCTCCCATCTGGTCGCCATTAATCAGTGACACCAAATTAACTGGCATTTGCCCAGCAACTCTTAGGGCCGTTTTCTCATGTTGCTGTTTTTGCAAATCTAGGTGGATTTGATGCATTTCGTTTGCTCATGTTCATGGCTGACCATCTAGATGAATTTCGTAGCAATGTACTTCATCCTCATTGATTTGAAAACAATGTACATGACAATTCATATTAGGTATTTTTATGTGTGCACGCATATGGTCACACTGAAAAATATTTGAAAACTTTAAACAACTGCTGCTAGAAACAGTTAAGTTTGAATTGTTAATAAATAAACCAAAAATTGAAAATATTGTATGTGCCTTTGGTATACAAGACACCTGCAGACATTGCTGAAGAGACAGATGCGCTTACTAATTCCCCTAGGTCATTGCTTAAGCCGAGTTCACACAGGTAACTAATTTGGCCAAATTGTGATTAAAATAGCCTTGATTAATAATTTTACTGTATTTAAAACATTAACTATGGTTTCATACGCAATAAATTTGATCAAGAAAGGCTGAAAAGTTCCTTTATTTGGCTCATATAGCCAAATTTATCAAAATTTGTCCAAATTTATATCAAAATTTGGCCAAATTATTTGCCTGTGTCAGCTAATCTATAGTCCTTTTACTTAATCTCCAAACACAGTAACAAGTGTTTCCGAACAAAAAAAATTGCGCTCATTTTCAAAATTGGCGCGCAATAGACGTATCAACAAATTAGCGATGACACAGGGGCTGCTAACTCACTTTTAGTGCCATGGCAGCCCAGCCGGTGTGACCGTGAAGCAAATGCCCAAATTCATAATCAATCTACATGAGACAACTGATTGCACAAAATCCACCTAGTTGCGAAATCTAGGTGGATTTCGATTTGAGCAAAAACAGGAACATGAGAAAACGGCCCTTAGTGATGGCCTATACTCCGTGTGTGTAGTTCTGGGGGCCAAACCCCATTTGACATAGAAGCACAGATTGCTGTGTCGACAACTTTTCACTTAGATAATAGTCCGCTGTTCGCTGTCATTTTTTGCTCTCTGAGTTATTCCTTGACCATTTCCTTCTCTCTCTAAGCAACCAATGAAGTTTCCCTAGTCACAATTATTTTGAGTAAAATGTTTACATGTCATTAAGTGCTTAATATCTCTTCACAAGTAAAAGTGTTGCAGTCAAGTGCCCCGATTGCAAAATACCCTTTACAAAGTAATGTAATTTTCTATGGCTTTGATTTCCTTTGTTAAAATGGAGTTAACTTCTTTGACTGAATATAATTTCGTGCAGCTTGAAAAGATTCTTCTAGCTTTGAATTTCTCTTTGTGATAGAAACATGATTACAAAATGGCGGGAAAATCAGACTTTTAGTGTGACCAGGTTTAATTTCATTTTACTTATGCAAAACCAAAGTTTGAAGCCATTTTGGTTGGATTTGTTATATTTTAAAGATTTTTGTTGAGCTTTAATAAAATCGTCTTAACTCTGTTTACCGACCTTGAGTGTCCATTTATCTCTACGGTTAATAAAGCTCAGCTTTCTGCCCAGGGCTTTTTGAATTGAAACCTGTATTTCTTATTATTGTTTAGATCAATAAAAGATGCTTCATTTGTACATATGTATGTGCGATACAAACGTATGTACATATGTATTACTCTATCAGAAATATTCGCTGACTAATCACAAAACCCAAAGCAAGTTTTGGAATTATTCATTCATTCATACGACAAGTTATATTTGTGCCAATCTACCAGAAAACTTGGAGGAAATCCATACTGATATGGGTTTTTTTTTTTTGTTCTGTTCCTCTTACCCTCCCCTCCCCTACCCGCTACCATTTATCTTCTCCCCACCAAAACCAAATTGCATTTCCGAGCTCAAGCACACACACACACACATCAGAACTAACGGGAGGGGGGAAATGCGGAGTATGATTCATCAGCTGATGTTTGGTCAGCGGCTCAAGCCGTAGTTCCGAGATGAGACGACAACTTTCTCAGTTAATCGGAAGCACAAAAAGAAATAAATGTCAGTGGTAGGAATTATAATACATAATTAATTGTGAATTCTTAACGATAAAATTGGATATAAGTGTGTGAGCATGTGTGCGTGTGCGCGTTGCGCTCTGCTCAGATGTTGATCTTTGCAGCAGCCGCACTGATGAAAGAGAGAGGGTGGGAATGCAGGCAAACAGCCGTTGCTTTATCATTGGAACTGTGCAGGCGGCTTTAATACCTACACACACACACACACACATACTTACATAAATACAAAGAACAAATGTTTTAATTTATTAACAAATGAGTCCACTTACCCGAAACTTTTCTTGAAGTGTTTGCTGAACTTAAATATTATTTAAACGCATTTTTAGCTTTAATACGTACACAACTCTCACACGCGGCTAAAATATCACTTCATTTGGCAAGAGAGAATGCAATTGTCAACAATTTAACAAAAATTGAATTTAATTTTGTTGTTTTACGCTGCTGCGGCTGCGCAAGAGATCTACTCGACAATCACGTTTGCACAAATCGCCATTAACTATTTAATATATATTTCACAAACAAAAAACCAAAAAAAAATATATAATAACAAAAATTAAATAGACGATCGCGAGCCAACTTTATCGTTCGTTTGCCGTGGCGAATGTTGTTAAAGTCGTTCTTTGCCTGTTGTCTTTTGTGGCCTGCTGCTGCCGCTGCTGCAGCAGCTGCCAGCAGAACGATAACGATTGTCAAGCTGTGTTTACGTTATCGAGAGCTACAAGCGACAACCCTGTTCTGCTTACGTAGGCAAAACGGTTTTTTGAATGGGCCATAACGATATAAACTGGTTAAAAGCAAAGCAAATACTGATTTGATTTTGCTGGTTGAAAATTGGCATGAAATTAAACCAAGGCGCACAATATATAAAATATAAGCCACTTTACAAGAAGCTATTCTGGAAATTGAAAATGTTTACTTCAAATATTCCCTTATAATATTAAGCTGTTGAGTTCTAAGAACTATGCTGAGCTTTATTTTGAAGAGGAAGAACTTTTAAGTTGTGAAATACATAGCTTTTTCCTTCATTTCGTTATTTTCTCTTTTGTCCACCCAAATGCATTTTCATTAACAAAGTAAATTACTTTTGGTCAAGAGTAAACATCAACAAACTCATTAAGTTATTTCCACCCCCTTTGATGGTCAATTAAAATCACATTAGTTCCCTCCATATATGGGGTGACCTGACTCTTTACTTGACAAAAGCCAATCATGCGGCAAACACAACGCAGAACCCGCATAATTCAAGGGTTTAAGAATAAAAACAAACAATTTTGGCAGCAATTTGGTTTATACAACAAACAATGGCGGGGTAAGAAATCTTTTCGTATCCATTTGAGGCGAGTCCCAGAAAGTAATAGTTAACTCTACTCTTAGAGAGTCTCAGGCGAGGCACTCCTCGCCACTTCCTGCACAATGGCAGTTTTCATGAGGCCATCGCTCCAGGTGAATACATATTTTGGAATATATTCTTACTCCTAAATAATCGATTCCATTTTGACCAGTTTTGATAATGGCTCAATGCTTTTGCCTGATGCCAATTCGTGGAATTTGCTCATCGTCGGTTCAAGGACTAAACTTCAGCTGGAACAGTTGGCGCTGTAGGGTTAGTTTGCTTTACATTTGCACCACGACGGTGGATATGCTCTTAAGTGTCAATCAGGTGATAGATGGTATACTGGATGTACGCAATGTGGGTGAGTCAGGAAGGAGAGAAGGAAGGAGAGTGAAAATGTTAACGTAACTTGATTGGAATAGAGTTTTACCCGGCTATAAATGTACAAATTAGTCAAAACAAAAAAGTAGTAGATCAAGAAAATATGCACTTTCGAGATGAAATCAACTACACCCGTTGTAAAGCCTAAGGTTCGGTTCTTCTGAATCCAAGTTTTGGTTCGAACCTAGGTTCGCTTATACATAAATGAGTGATTTTTGGAATGAAATGGTTAAAAAATATTCTATATTTCAAAAATGTAATTTAGGTTATCAAAATTTATTTGCTGAGAGTTTTGCTAAGTTTAAGGTAATAACCAGCTGTAGCTCTAAGATTAGAACAATCAAACTTAAGTGTTGAAAAGGCCCGTTCAACTGATAACTGAGTTGCTAGAACAGCAAGTCGAAGTATGTTCTCTTTAACATCATTTACAGATTTTATTTATCTATCCTTTTAAATCTGTAGGCCCGACTGACTGACATATTATCAACCCACAGCCAAAACTGCTTTGCTTATCCTACAGATTTCAGATTTGGCATAGATCTTCGTTTAGTTATGCAGGCGCGCAGTAAGAAAGAAAATTTGGAAAATTTGTCCGCAAAATGGGTCAAAAAGCCAAAGAAAAGTTTGTATGGAGCACATGACATGCTAAGCTGTTTTGCTAAAAGCGCTAGAGAGAGTGAAGTGAGTTAAAACATCAATAGCTTAAAAAATATGTTGACCTTATTTCAAAATAAAGAAGTTGGAATTTCACAAAGCTAGCAACTAAAAAATGTACGTACATATGTAGCCAAAGAAATCTAACGGAACTATGGCGCTCAGATAATATTTTGGACCAAGCTGTCTTGCCAACAGCGCGAGACTGAATCAGCATAAGAGGGATCACACTCACAAAAATTAGTTATGTGTGTATATATGATGTGGCTTTCTGAGACAGAGAAGCTGCTTCATGTGTTAGAATGAGGGGGGAGGGGAAAGAGTGGAGAGCGGTGGAAGATGAAAAAGAGAGTGGGAAAAGAGTGGTGAGCAGGTGAAGACAGGGGTGGGGAAAAAAATGGGAAAGCCAATTTGAATTGATTTATAATTAAAAAGTGCTGATGCTGCTCTGAAACTCACATTCTTCATATAATATGCGAAAGAAGTATGTTTTCAGCATTCACTTGACTGACAGGTACTAACATATCATTACGTAACTTTCGAGCGCCTAAAAAGTTTCGTTGGGTCCTTTAGGACGGGATGGACGGGAAACAACACAATTTCTTCAAATCTTGGCTACTATTTTATATCTCTTTATTGCTTTCATAAACTTCTGTTCTTTGCAATTAAAAGTTGATTCTTTTATAAAGAGCTTTGAAAACTTACATTAAGAATTTCTGTAATGTGGTGCTTTGCTAATTTTTATACCCTTGGAGAGAAATTGTCCAGATGTTTGTAACGCATAGAAAGAAGCATCTCCGACCACATAAAGTATATATATTCTTGATCAGCATGACGAGCTGAGTTCATATAGCCATGTCCGTCTGTCCGTCCGTCTGTTTCTATGCTATCTCCTCCGTCAGGAATTTTTCGCTCAAACACGCCAATCGACACTTCATCCGCTGCTGTCATTGTCCATGCTTCTGCGCCATATGGCAGGACTGGGATGATAAGCGACTTGTAAAGGGCTATTTTTGTTCTTCGCTTGAGGTCTTTGCTCTTGAACTCCCTACTTAGCCCATAATAGCATCGGTTCGCAAGAGTGATTCTTCGTCGGATTTCCAAACTGATGTCGTTCTTGTTGGTTATCATCGTTCCGAGGTAGACGAAATTAAAGTTGTACTCCTTCATTATAACAGATTGTTTAAGTCGCAAGGACTTTCTGTCCCCGGATACTAGGTACTTCGTCTTGTCCTCATTTACCGCTAAACCCATTAATTTAGACTCCTTCTCAATCTCTGCTTACTGCCCGTTTGGTTTTGCCGATAATGTCAATATCATCGGCATATGCAAGAAGCATTAGATTTTTATGAATAAATCCGCCGGTTCTGTTGTCTTCTATCTTCCATCAGTAGATTAAAGAAGTCACACGATAAGGTATCGCCCTGCCTAAAACCTCTTTTGGTATCAAATGGTTCGGAGAGGTTCTTTCTTATTTTGACGGAGCTTTGCGTACTTCTCAACGTCATCATGCAAAGTCGAATGTACTTTGCTGGAATACCTAAACAAGGCTTTGAAAAAGCTTGACCTTATCGGTGTGTCGGGCTGATTTAAAAATAAATGGTGTTTGTATGCCTCTTTTATCGGTCTTCTCCAGGATTTGTCTTAGTGTGAAAATCTGGTCTGTGGTGGATTTACCAGGTCTAAAGGTCCAATCAGTGTATCAATAAACGACTTTAAACGTTCACAAATAATGCGGGACAGAACCTTATATGCGATGGGGAAGAGACTGATCCCGCGGTAGTTGGCGCAAACTGCAGGGTCTGCCTTTTTAAAGATTGAACAGAACACTTAGATTCCAAACATCGGGCATGCTTTCGTCAACAGAAGTTGGTGCATGCACCTTACCAATTCTTCGCCTCCAGCCTTAAACAATTCAGCGGGCAGCTCATCAGCGCCTGGTGATTTGTTCTTTAGCCTTCGTATGGCTAAACAGACTTCCTGTTGGGTCGGCGGGTCTATCTCTATGTTGTCGATTGGTGGCATCGTTACTTCTCTAAAGGCGGCATCATGTTCGTCATCGCCTCCCAGTAGGTTGGAGAAGTAACTTCTCCAGATTCCCCTGTTCGTCTTTGCATTGTGCGACTCTGGGCTTGAAACCTTCTGTTAATTGTTTAATCTTTTGTTAAAATTTTCGAGTCTCACTCATCCCTTTCCTGCTCTATCTTTTTTCTACTAAAAAGGCGTTTCTCCTCTTTCTTTTTCTCCAGGTATTGCTCTTTAGCAGCCCGCGTTACTCTCGACTGCAGAGTTCTCCTGTAGGCAGCGTTTTTCTCTGCAGTAGCGCGTCGGCACTCCTCGTCGTACCAAGACCGCTTTCGAGGGGGCTCGGAGTAACCGAGTATCTCCTTGGCAGCCGTACTCATGGAGTGCGATAAACGCTGCCACTGTTCTCATATGTCGGAAGGGAACTGGGGAGGTTTCCCTGAGCAGTTGGGTGAGTTTAGCTGTGTAGGCTTCAGAGGTCCCTTGTGATTGCAGCTTCTCGACGTTTAGCTTTCGACGGGTGCCAGAGCGTGAGGCATGTGCCACACTGAGCCGCGTGCGTACCTTGGCTGCGACAAGGGAAGGATTCGAGTCTATATTTGCTCCTCAAATCGCGCGCACACAGAGGAAAAAACCGATAACATTGGACTCAAAACGAGCACAAACGTTATCAAATCGTTCGAACGGGTTTTCTCATGTGAGCGAGAACAATTTATTGAGAACGCAAAAACTCAAATTGAGTTGAGATTGTTCCATTTTTGAGAACAAGATTTGAGTTTATATTGTTCCGTTTTCAAGAACATTTTAAACTCACCTGCGCCGATTACTCACAATTGTGGAACAGGGACAGACATACCTCTTTGTTGGAAGTGAGGGAAAAATTGAAGCGCAGCTGCTTCCCACACCCATTGTCCATAATCAGACATCTGACTTTCCAGAAAAATTTGTTCGGACTTGATGTTTGAGCCGGTCTTATCTCAACCTATGGAAGACGATTGATTCGCCATTAAACAGTTTAGCAGATGCACGTCAAGAGGGCTATTATGCTTCGAAACAGACAGGACAGAGAGCAAGCGAATCAATAGCTGTCTCTGTGAAAACCTTGTTTTGTTGCTTAAAGTAAATATTATTCTGGCCCGCAGCGAAGTCTATTAGCCTCTCTCCGTTACAGGAGGTTGTTTCATGAAGGCTAAAACGTCCGACTGTCGAACCAAAAACTCATTCTCTCCCGATTTTCGCGTTAAAATCGCCTAGCACGATCTTTCTGTCGTGATCGGGGCAGCGCTCATATAGTTGTTCCAGGCGCTCATAGAATTCGTCTTTTAACTGGTCTTTCTTGTCTTCTGTTGGAGCGTGAGCACAGATAAGACTAATATTAAAATATCGTAAAATATCGTACGTCAACTGGTGTAAAGCTGATGACAGAGTGGCGCAGTTTATCACTCACTGCAAAGCCGCACCCAAACTAGTGCTTGGAAACATGCCCGCTGTAGTAGATCTCCCAGGGGAGTGGTGTTTTCTTTTCTGTCTTCTCTTTTGGTAGCGTTATTATTTTGCTCTCATATCCAATCCATCGCATTTCTTGGAGTGCGGTAACATCCGATGAATATTTCTTGAGGACATTCACCAAGGCGATATCATCACCGTCTCTGTTGAGGGTGCGGACATTCCTCAAAACGTGGTCCTTAAAACGTTTGCGTGGGTCGTCGTCAGAAGTGGTCCGTATCCGAGGCATTGTAGTGGCAGTTTTCATTGGTGAAGATTTTTTACGGTGGTGGGTACCAAGTCCGACGCACTAACCCTATATTATGCGCTGTAGGGAAGGGCGGGTCGCCGCTTACGTTAGTCAGCAGCAAGTGCGGGTGCATTGCCACTGCTTCCGGTGGTCACCACGACTTGGTTCGCCAAGTTGAACCGATCAGCAGCTTTACCTGACCACATACGCCCCCATTTGGTTAAGAAGCTCTATGACTAGAAGTTCTAAACCTCCACCTGAGTCGTTTGATTTTATTGGTTCAGAAAAAAAACAAAAACATTTTTTTGGGCTTACCTTATGCACTTAACATATGGAATGATGCGCCCACACATTCAGCCGTTGCAGACGTTTTGCAGACTCACCACTAAAGAGTTATGTATCTATGCTTGGTTGAGCTAAAAACAGTACACAGAGAAAAAAAGGATAGTTTCTGATGATCCTCAGGATATTTTCGGTATCCATTTGGACTATCCTTTTTTGGGATCCATTGGATATTTTCGAAATCGATTTATTTTCGCTTAAAAAGGATATATCAGAGAAAATATATTTCATTGATCTTTTTTCTTCATCCAAAGGAGCTGAAAAATGTGAAAAGGATATTTAAAAAAATGGATCTTAAGTGGATATTTCAAATATCCATTCTACGGGGATCTTTTTTTTTTCTGTGTAGGTGTTGTATAAAGCAATTATTATGCGATTGAAAACATAAAAATTTGGTACATTTATTGTGAAGAATTTTGACATCATTTTAATCTTATTTTAAATAGAAGGCTACTTATATTCTCAACAGGATCTTTTCCTCTATGAACTTCGATCGAGCCTTAGTTAGCTATTCTCTATTTAACGGATTGAATGAAGTGTGCACCAGATTTGTCTTCGAGATTAAAGCAACTGCTCAGACAAAAATTTATATTTGTTTATGATCTGTTGGATGATTTTGGTATCCCTTTGGACTTGTATAATATCCATTTAATGTTAAATTGATCTTAGTTCATTAAGCAAAGGAGCTGAAAAGTGTCCAAAGGATATGAGAAATGGATAAGTTTCAAAAGGTTTTTAATCAATCTTAAATCAATGTCAAACCTTTACCATGGTGATCCGATGGGTCAAAATCTGTCTATATCGAACAAAGGTCAAGTTCTCTCATACTTGATTTTAGAAAATCCATTTGGACTTGATTTCAGTCTGTAGACCCCAGATGTGTTTTCCACTTACGTAAAACATTCAAGGATGAATGAAAATGAAATGGAAATTCGGTTGGGTAATCCGCCCACTGACCAAAAACAAACCAGCTTCGGCCAAGTCGCTTGTCCTGTTTTGGTTTTCTTTTCATTTTGCGGTCCCTCGGCACAAAGGCCAAGACAACGCCATAAGCTTTCCCTTTCGTTAGATTAATAATAAAATCATAATCGGGACATTAAACTTAGCCAGGTGAAGATGCACAAGCACAAGCAGCTGCTGCCTCGCTTGAACTTTCTCTTCCTCAGTCTTCACCTTTGCCAGGACACACACCCATCACATTTTGTGTAAATAATAATCCCCAGGTGGTCCCCACCACAAACCACATTTCACACACTGATTTCCGTATTGGACTGCGAGACAAGGTGTTTATCGGCTTGAGAATAAGTGGAAACAGGATCGTGGCGTGGGTTCACCAAGTTGAACCGGTCGCCAACTTAACCTGGTCACTCCGGCTAATCCACCCCAGAGTAGAAAGTGGAGTGGAAATTACAAAATCGCCAACTAGATGGCGTCTGCAGATAGATGCAGATAGTTGGCGAGGGCGGGGAGTCGTCTGAAACTGGAGCGCTGGAGCTGGAGCGTTCAAATGTAGATTAGCCAGCTGGTTCGGCTTGTTTCTGTAGTCCTCCTCACTAGGCCTGCTTATCGGCTGCAGAGGTGCCTCCTCAAAACAGGGAAATGAAAGAAAAGCAATTTGTTGCAATCGCTGGCCATTTCTGGTTCGAAAAGTCTGCTACTTTTTTTTATTTATTTTTTCTTTCTGTATTCCAATCAATTTTGGCCAAACGGAGGAGTTGCGTTTGCATTTTCCATTTTCCATTGGAGTGTGTTTTTTTGTAAGCCTAATGAATAGCCGACAGGCAATTTATGGTGCGCA
Source organism: Lordiphosa clarofinis (assembly GCA_018904275.1). Taxonomy (NCBI): domain Eukaryota; kingdom Metazoa; phylum Arthropoda; class Insecta; order Diptera; family Drosophilidae; genus Lordiphosa; species Lordiphosa clarofinis. The sequence continues at coordinate 227,320 of JAEIGQ010000166.1, read as the reverse complement.
GTCGGAAATGGTTTTCACACATTTTTCTCTCTCTTTAGAGCCCATCGTGTTCCATGCGAGTATTTTGCTGGCTTCCGCACAGTTTTTGCATTTGTCGGGGCAGTGGCCAGCCTTGATGCGTCACTGGGCCAAAGTGGAGCAGCAGTTGCCCCCCTACCAGAATTTGCAGCAAAGGGAGCAGTTGGGTCAGCGCATCAGACGTGTGAGCTTTGTCCTCATGTCCCTTTCCCTCAGTTGAGTTCCCTAACAAATTATAAATATTTAATTATTATTTAACACTTTTATCTTCCTCCTTAGTGGAACACTTGCTCAGCATCATTTCAGCGGTTTACTATGACTACTGTCCCCGCCGTCAGGATCCCTTCGAATCGTATCTGTATCGTGCCAGCTCTCAGCTCTTCTATGTCTTTCCCTATTCCCATTGGCTGGGTTGGCTGGGCAAGGTCCAAAATGTTTTATTAACCTTTGGTTGGAACTTTATGGATTTGTTTCTAATGATTTTGGGCCTGGGTCTAAGCGAACTGTTAAAACGTCTCACTTACAGTTTGGAGTTGAAAGTGACAGAGGTGAGTCCTTGTTCTTTCTTTTACTGAAGGAGTATAACGTTTCTTTGGTAGCCCTTGCCGGAGCTATATTGGACCGGTTTGCGTTTACAATATCGTGCCATAGTGGAGCTTATTAGCCAAGTGGATGATGCCGTATCGGGCTTAATGATCATCTCCTTTGGCAGCAATCTGTATTTTGTGTGCCTGCAATTGCTGAAGAGTATCAAGTGAGTTATTATGTCTCTCAAAATCATAAAAAAACATCTTGTTAATAAATCATTTATGCACATTGATCGTTGCACAAAACATGTCTTGGTTTTTAATTTCCTGGTTTAGCCTTTAGTTAAAGGCATTTCTTATTTACACATACACGAGCCGAACGCCTGCCAAAGCTGTGTTAACTCTTTAACCTTTGACTAGCGTTCGATGCGTTCAGGTCACTCTTTCTCGCGCTCTTATTAAAACAGCTTATCATGTTATGTGCTCCATTTAAATTTTTCTTTGCCTATTTACTCACTTTGCGGACAATTTTTCCAAATTTTCTTTCTTAATGCGCGCCTGCATGACAAAGTTAGTACAAGACTGTTTATTTGGTCGGTTAAAGCCCGACTATAACATACTCTGTACCTAGAGTAGAAGCTGAATGCAATGCTGGTGCTGTGCTCATCTCTAAGTCTCTCACTCCCGCTCTCTCTCTTTAAGATTGTGCGGTGTTAGTTGTAATAGGGAGGGTGGGGGTGGGGGAGGGTCATTTACTTTTTTGCTCATAACTTGAGAACCGCTCATTCGATCTTTATCATTTCTTCGGCAAATCGATACATTTTGCTAATTAATAACTATCTCTAGAAGGTAAAAATCGTCTATCTTCAAAACTGTAGGAGATATAACGTTTTTTTTCAAATTGCGGGGGCGGGAGGGGGCGTGGCAAAAATTTAAAATAAACTTGATCTGCCTGCAAGTATAAGAAGCATTTGTCCCATACATGTCAAACCTCTATCTCTTACCATCTCTGAGATCTGTTTGTTTATACGGACAGACAGACGGACATGGCTATATCGACTCGGCTGTTGATGCTGATCAAGAATATATATATTCTTTCCTTCTCCCTGGTACATACTTTTGCACAATCTTAATATACTCTATGTACCTTTGGTACAGAGTATAAAAAACCGAACGGCAGAGTTCTAGGTCGATCGGAATAGAATTTATTTCATTTTGTATTTAAAATTATAAGTATGATTTGTTCTTGGATATACTATATCAACTGAGCTTGTCATATACTTTACTAGCTGAACCCGCAGCGACTTAGTCCGCGTCCAAGATTTAAAAGAAATTGTGTTTGATTTATCTTGCAGACCGTTTCGAGTTCCCGTCAATATGTTAGTCCCTGCCAATCAAGTGAATGCTGAATACATACTTCTCCCGTACAACCATATAGTGAATTTCGGGTCTAGCGATATTATATGAAGACTGTGCATTTTAAAGCAGCATCATCACTCTTCAATTATAGGTTTTTCTCTTCCTTCCTTTCCATCTTCCACCGCTCTTCACTCTTTCCCCTCCCCCCCTTATTCTAACACTTGTTGCAGCTGTCATCTGTGAGCCAAGAGATGATTGGCTCTCTGAGACCTAATTTGACTGAGTGTGATCCCTCATATGCTCACTCTCTCTCTCTCTCTTGCGCTCTTAGAACAATAGTTTGGTCCTGTTCCGTTACTAGCTTTGTGAAATTCCAATTTCACATACACGCACACAGCACATACACACTCAAAGAGTCGTGCACTCTTTCTAGCGCTCTTATTAAAACAGTTTATCAGACACAGGCGCTCCTGCATAAGTAAACGAAGGTCAATGCCAAATTTTACATCTGTAGAATAAGCAGTTTTGGCAGTGAGTTGACTGTCTTGCAGACAGTCGGGCCTACAGATTTATTAGTATAGATAGATGTGGTCGGGGATGCTTCCTTCAATGCGTTACAAAAATTTTAATATACCCTCTGCAAGGGTATAACAAACGTTCTTGAATCAAGACCTTTTCATACTTACAGTAAGCCGACAAATTTAAGAAAATATCGTTCTTAGATGGCTGGGGCTGCTCTTACCGGAGCCCCATTGATTAGTTCAATTAAGCGTCGGTCCCTCCGACTGAACCATTGTGACAACGTTTCAAATTTCAGTAGAGACAGAATCTCTATCTCGGACAGTTCCGAGAGGTTAAGTAGGAAGCGGTGATCAAGAGTTTTAAGTCAAATTTTACTAAGAGCTGGGCAATGGCAAAAAAGAATTAAGTCTTTCTACAGAAATCGTTATAAGAAGTGAGATGTTTTCCATTCTTTGGCGCAAAAGACTATTGGTTCGTTTCAGATTAAACCAGGGTCACGTGACCCTAGCTACTTCGCAAACCGCAAGGTTATTCCATCTTTCCGTAACAAGGCGCCAGGTGGGCAACAAAAATAACAAAAAGGGAACAACAACATTCTTATTTTTGTCATTTGTTGTGATATCTATTGCGTCGTGGGTTTAGGTCAGTATCTTTTGTGTATTCAATACTGCTCAGCGGCAGCGACGTTGAGTAACAACAAAATAGCGATAGCCCCGGGAGCACGAACTGACCTGCCGAATGCTTGCCGAAGTCATACATTATTGTGTCTTAGAGAGAGACACAGTCACATTTTAGCGCTCTCTTCTTGGGGAACCCTGTGCTATATGAGCGTGGCTGCACACACACACGCAAGGTCAAAATGAGCATGTGAGTTATGCCGGCCACTGGTTTAGGCAAATAACAGACTGGGTTGCGCGGGACTGTCTATTGCTGGTTTAGACATCAAGTCTAGAGGAAGAAGATGAAATATGATGTTTAGTGCTTTATTTGTGGTGGTTCGAAGGGCTCACTTCTCTGCAAAGATCGTTCTTAATTCAAGTACAAAATTCTTTGGACTGAGGACAAAATAAAGTCACCAAAAATGTGCTAAGGTATATGAGAATTATTTTTAGTCAAATCGGTTCTTAAAAATCGACCCTGATTCTAAAACTATGGTAGATTTCTTGATCTTTGGTTAATTTTATGGGCTATTTTATGAGAAATATTATTTCATCATATTTTGTTTTGCCACGGGATTGTATTGGGGTTGGCTTTGGAATTCAATGAAGAATATTTTTCAACTATTTTCAGAGTAAATCGAATTACACTCAAGACCATTACAAACTTTCGGTTTGTTGAATAAGTTTTTGTACTTATATCTAAAGCAGTCTTTAATCAAAAAAAATACTTTAAATAAGAATTATGTACTTGAATCAGGTATTTTCGAACTAACCGTACTATTGAGACCGCTTGTACTGATGATACGTGATGATACCCAATTTTTGTTTGTGTGTGTGTCTGATCTGATGTATCTGATGATTATGTAGCATGGCGAATTATACTCTTATACTCAGAGAAAGATCAGAGAATAACAGTAATAATTTCTGATCTAAAAGCGAAATTCTTGATCCAAGAGTGCATTCTTGATTCAAGAGTTCCAGTACTTGATTTTAGTACGAATAATAATTGAAAGGGGTTGGTTGTGAGAAACACGACCGAGACCTTGGGACCGTGGTGTTTGTTCCGCTCGCCACTAACCATGAGCTACCCCACACTTTTTTCAAAGCAGTGATTGGTTTTCAGTTAGCCACAAAACAGCCAAAAATATATACTTTACTGGGACTTGAACTCGGTACCTCGAAGTCTGAAATGCGTCCAACGTTATTCTCTCAAAGTTTTTGTTTGCCGATAGAGCCCAATTGAGAACGAATTTCGCTCGATTTCAAGAGCAAAATTCTTGAAAATTCAAGAACGAATAATTAATTTTTTTTCAAAAGCGTTCCTACTTAGTTTTTTATTAGTATCGGCAACATTATTAGGTAAGCTAGCAAGCTAAGCGCGGAGAACGATGCAACGAACAAGGTATAACGCTGTCTCTTTGTACACTCAGAAAAAAAACGACCGGGATATTTCTAGACCGATCGGGATAGTATTTATGCCGTTTTTTACTTGAAATTTCAAGTATGTTTTGTTCTTGAATGTTCTTAAATTAAGTATGAAACATACTAGAATAGAAAAACGACTGTTAAAATCATTCAAATGAGAGCAAACGTTCTTGAATCAAGTACATTTCGTACTTACAGTTAGCCTAAAAATTTAAGAAAAGATCGTACTTAGTTCAAGTACAAAATTTCTTGGATTAAGTACAGAATAGACTTACTATGCAAGCTCCAAAAAGTGTGCTACGAAAACTGCGAATTATTTTACGTTGAAACTGTTCTTAAAATTCCCTCCTGGTTCAAGCACTTTGGTAGATTTTCGACCTACAGTATAAACATCTTGGTCTTTGGTTAATTCATTTCCTTTGGATTTTGATATTAAATAGAGACCTTTATAGACTTAGACCAAGAACACTTTGTACTTATTTTTTGAATTATTATTTTGCTTCAAACATGCTTTGGGGTTGACTTTTATTAAACCTCGATGAAGAACATTTTTGCACTTATTTTGAGAGTTAATCGGGCTGTACTTAGGACCATAACCAGCTAATAATATGAACAAAAACATATAATAATAGTTCGAAATGTACTTAAAATATCCCGAAAAAGTCTTCAAACAAGAAACAACAAAAAATCGTACTTAAAGCTTAAAGCTTCAGTATAAAATTTGTTTAAAAATGCAAATTTCCCAAAAAAGTATGCCATGGAAAATGCGAGGTATTTTTACTCAAACATAAAGCAATGAAACATAGAGAAACAACTTGCTGCGTTGTCGACTGTTTACACAAAACTTAGTCAGCTGTTCGCTGTCATTTTTGCTCTCTTGGTTCTTGTTCTATAACCGTCTCCCTCTAACCGCCGAGATCTCCTATGTCGACTATAATTTTGAGTAAACTGTCTCAATGTTGATTTTAAATTAACTTTGAACTTTTCCATCTATGTCTTCACGTCTTTGAGATCTTTTCTCTGTTGATGCTGATCAGGAATATATATACTTAATGGTATATTTGGAATCTATTTGTCACTTACTTGAAAGATCCCCTTACCCAAACTGCACAGTCACAATAATTGCCGCCTTGCCCGCCGTGTCCAACTGCATTTACATTTCTTTGCCATTAATCCACTCCACCAAGTCCCAAACCCCACTTGGCCTGCTGTCACATTGGGCCTTGATTAGTGCTTGGCTGTCCATTTGGCTAAATGGCGACATTTATCTTGGCATTAGCCTAAGTGATGCAATCATTTGGGTGGCTTGGAAGGTTAGAGATTACTAAATCGGTTTCCATTTCCATTTTCCAGTACGATGCCATCGGCTGCTCATGCGGTCTACTTTTACTTTTCGCTCTCGTTCCTGATGTGTCGTTCGGTGGCCGTTATTCTGTTTGTGTCCGCGGTGAATGATCGGGCCAAGGAGCCAATGCGTTTGCTGGGAATGGTGCCGGCACGTGCCTACCATGAGGAGGTGTCCCGGTTTGCCAGTGAGCTGGCCCACGATGTGGTGGCCATGAGTGGATTGAAATTCTTCAATGTGACCAGGAAACTGTTTCTGACAGTGAGTAGTTCGCTGGATTGATGGATGATTGATGGCAGCATACAGCATAATTGGAGCCATGTGTGATGTTGTTGTTGTCTTTTTATGACAGGTGGCCGGGACCATAGCTACCTATGAGCTGGTGCTCATACAATTTCATGAGGACAAAAAGTCTTGGGATTGCGGGACTCTGAACATGGACTAATCCAGCGGCAGCAGAGGCACAGGCGGAGGCAACGATCGGCTCTGGTCGGCTGCCTACACTGTGCTACACACAGTCCAACCGGGAACCCGTTTGCATGATGCAATGGGCTGGCCATAAATGGCTTACAGCTTCCTAGCCGAAACGCATACCAAAAATTGCGCCAATGCGAACGATTTGAACCAGTTGACCAAATGCCAATGCCAATTGCTCACTCTGTGGGCTTCCGGACGCCGTTGCCGTTGGCCTAACCCAATTCGCGCAGCCATATAAAAACCATGAGCGTCTTATGGACGCGCACACAATCATCCCAGCATCCAAGTCAACATCATCATCATCAGCATCAGCATGCAGGCGCCAAACAGTAGACGCAGCCTCACCCTAGTCCTGCTCGGCCTGAGTGTGGTCAGTGCCCAGTATATCTCGCCAGGACGTCCCCAGCGTCCGCAGCGCTCGCTCGATGGCTGGAGTCCCAGCATCAGCACGGGCTGGAGCAGTGGTCCACCCAGCACCGGGTGGAGTTCGCTGCCGCCGCCGCCTTCGCATCACCATCATCACAGTCCTCCTCACATCAGCTTCAGCAGTTCGCCTCCTTCGCACAGTCCACACATTGGCAAGGATGAGCTGATTGCCCTGCTGCATGCCTGGAAGGATGTGGAGCGTACGACCACCACCACCACCACCACCACACCCAGACCCACTCCCGAGCCAGAGACTCCCGCCCGTCCGGCTCCCGAGGATGATGACGACGATGATGATGATGGCGACGATGGCGATGATGATGCCGATCCAGAGCCTGAACAACCAGCGCCGGGCACTCCTTTGACCGTCTCTTTGCCCGCCTTGGTGCCCATCCAATTGGCCGCCATGTGGACTCAGCCCGGACCGGTGCGCGGAGCTGGCATTGGTGTGGGTCCTGCTCCTGGTGGCTTGCCTCCTCTACAGGGTTTGCCCGGCTTGGGCGGCTTTGGCTTAGGCGGTGGCGGTTTGGCTTTCGCTGGAGCTGGAGCAGGAGCCGTCGGTGGACGATTTGGTCGTCCTCGTTTCCGTGGACGCGCCAACCGACGCAGTGGCACACGCAAGTCCAGCTCCATACGCTTCCCAGTGGCCAATCCACGCAGTTATGCCTCGTCCAACTATGTGTCCCGGCCACGTTATTATCGTTCGTAAGTAATCCAACCAAAAGAAAACCAACCCAAAGATTCCTTAACCCTTCCTTCCTTAGCATCGATGTCTTGCCCTCCAATGCGGCATTTGTGACCAATGCGGCGCCCGTTCAATTCGTGCCCAGCAATTGGCAGTAGTAGGAGGAAAAGGAGGAGCAGGAGCAGGAGCACGAGTCTAAGCTCTTAACTGTAAATAATGCCATTTATTGTTGCAATTTTTTTTTTACTAGTTTTTTTTGGGTGTAAATCGAAATGTTATTAAATAATTAAAATATATGTATAAAGTATCCAAATGTATATAATGACTAATGAATAAACCAAGTATACGAATGAATCATTAAGGCTTCTTTATCTCTGAACCCTCACTTTTCGGTTGAACTTCACGGAAAGGGTTCATAAGTTCGGTGAACCCAAGTTAAGGTTAAGACGCACGGGTTCAGCTTGTTTAAATTTCTATCAAAAGTTCTTTATGAATTTGTTGAAAGATGAAAAATACAAGGAGTAATATTTTTATTTCAGGAAATGGTCACACTATGTCTTTATGAAAATTTAAACAATCGGTAAAACTCTTCCACAACCGCTAACCTTTACCAGCTACTGTCGCCAGCTGTGAAGTAACAATCCTAAGAAAGCTTTTCCTACTGTGCCGTTCAAAGATCTTGAAAATCCGTTAAGCCGCTCTTGAGACATACCCGTCGCGCTTGGCTGTTCCTTTAACAGTATGTAACGAATATCAAAATCATCAAAAATATCTTTTAAATTTGTGTCCTCCACAAATCAAATCTTACATACATCGTACATCATACATCGTCATACTACTCGTATCCTACCCACTTCCCCACCCAAATCCCATCCCCTTCCCACCCACACATAAGCTACATATGGGCATTTCCGCGGGTCGCGAACGTACGTTTGTACGCTTTTGATGTACAAAAAAGACTAAAAAAGACAGTAAACAAAAACTATCCCCACTTTTCTTTTTGCGATTTGATAGCATTTTGTTAGCTCTGTGTTCAGTGCAAAAGACGGGGTTTATCGAGTTTTAGATTTCATAATAATAGCAATAAACATGAGGTCGCGAACGTACGCTGAATAGAAGTCGACTTTGGCTTAATCTAGTGAAATGCAAAATTCTGCTAAATGGAACGGAATATTGTAAAGCTATTAATTTATTATAAAAGAGGATTAATGTAGCTTTCTATTGAGTGTTTACAAAGAAAAATATCTCGATTGGTTTTTTTTAAATTGAATTAATTACCGGTCGCGAACGTACGGGTCGCGAACGTACGGTTAAAAAGAGCAAGATAAAAATTAACCGTTAATCGAACTTTTTTGGTCTCTATGCATTTTTTTTCTTCTTAATTGATTGCAATGAAGAGATTTTGTAAGCATAGCATATGTTTTGCATGTTAAATAATTAAATATAAAATTGTCATTAAATTTTATTTTTCAGTCCAGGCTTACCATTTGGCGGAAATGCCCATATATAACTTTATTTAATTGGTCGAAAAAACCACAAAATTTGCATAATTATTTTAAGAGAATTTATGAAAGCGCTTTCACGCACAAAAAGCTGAAGGGATTCGGATGAAACCCCACCTAGCATTTGGAAGATCATTTTAAGAAGAATCAACAAAGCGAGTCTTATTCGAGCCGTTTTGATGATTAACAAGTGAGAAAGTCGGTGAAGCCCGACTATAACATGCTCTGTACCTGAAGTAGAATCTGAATGTAATGCTGGTGCTGCGCTCATCTCTAATTCTCTCTTTCTCTTTCTCTCTCTCTCTCTCTCTAAGATTGTGCGGTGTTAGTTGTAAAAGGGTGGGGGAGGGTGATTTACTTTTTTGCTCATAACTTGAGAACGCTCATCCGATCTTTATCATTTTTTAGGCAAATCGATACATTTTACTAATTACTAACTATCTCTAAAAAGTACGAATCACCGATCTTCAAAACTGTAGGAGATATAACGTTTTTTCCTAATTGCGGGGGCGGGAGGGGGCGTGGCCAAAATTGAAAATAAACTTGATCTGCCTGCAGCTATAAGAAGTATTTGTCCCATACATGTAAAACCTCTATCTCTTACCATCTCTGAGATCTGTTTGTTTATACGGACGGACGGACGGACAGACGGACAGACGGACGGACAGACGGACATGGCTATATCGACTCGGCTGTAGATGCTGATCAAGAATATATATACGTTATAGGGTCGGAAATGATTCCTTCTCTCTGTTACATACTTTTGCACAAACTTAATATACTCTATGTACCTTTGGTACAGAGTATAAAAAGAGATTAATCTCATGTGCGATTTAAAGAAGACTCGAAAATAAGATTACTCAAGATTGCTCGGATCTTATTGTGATTTTCAGAATAGATAGATATTAAGCCTAGGATCAGGGTTCATATACACAATAAAAGTACCGTACTCAGAAAAGTACGGTACATTTTTCGATTCGTACTGTACGAAATCACAAGTACGGTAAATAATTTGTAAGGCACCAACCGAAAAAAGCAAGTACGGTACAGCGTCGTAACGCACCGACCAATAAAAATAAGTACCGAACTTTTTTGTGTTCAGGACTTGTACGTACTAAACAATTTTAGTTACGTACAATTAAGTACAAAATGGTTTTTAGTTAACAAACAAACAATCACACATAACTGCATCGCCCGAGAATATGGATGTCCATTGACTCAGACTACAGATCCCACATAACGTTAAGGAACACATTCCTGTACCTAGCCCATAAACATGTCTGGAATAACTAGTAAGACATATAGCGTAAGGGACAAGTAACAGGATGCTTATGGCACTACACTACTAAACTGTACGATTGTTTCATTAATCATTCATTCAACTTACAATTTCGGTTTCCGGTAGGGCAATCCCCGATCAAATGCGCAACTTTCTCAGTTACTCGTAGGTTGCAGAGTGTACGTGCTGCCAGATTTAGCATCTCTCAACGATCGCTGCATATAGTGCAGATCGTTTGGCTGCCGAAGTGGCTTAGGAGGTAATTCAGTGTTTCAGTGTTGTGGTTTCAGCTTTTGTAAATGATTCTTGACTCACTTAGAGACGCCAGATATTGGAAGTTTTCTCTTTCCCGTAATTCGATTCAATCGAGGTTGATATCGAGATTGCAAGTAGAAGCTGTAGCTTGCCATTTCTCAAACCCTTGTGTTTTGCTAACTAACATCATGTCTGCTACAATTCTGGACAGTCTTTCGCTGGGCATATCAAAGATTTTACGGATGTATTTGAAGTGAGTTTGAAGGCAGTATATTTGAAAATTTGGCAGGCCGGTTTCCAGGAACTGTATTTGGCAGTTTGAAGAACATCCTTTGAAGTCGCTTAACTTCTTCATACTGTGTACATCCCCATAGTTCCGACGCATAGCACATCACAGACCTAACCGTTAAGCAGTTTCCCAAAAAAAATGTTTCCATGAGCAGTTCTCTTGAAGGTGAGGCCTAAAATTTATGTTTCCTGATAGAGTGACACCCAGGTAATTAAACCTGGTTACATTCTCCAGCTTGGCATCATTTAAAAACCATTTATCGGTTTTAGGCGTACCTTCCAGTACCTTCGTCTTCTGCTCGTTTATCTGTAGACACCACAGCTGGCAGTAGTCGAGACTGATCGATGGTTCTTTATTTAAAATAGGAACAACTTGCATACTTGTACACTTGTGTTATTATTCATCCTAATGAGCTTCAGGTAGTCCCACCCTTTGAAATTACGCCTCCTGCCTAGAGGTGGGCGCGGGCCTGTATTTTGAGGCCCGGGCCCGCACGAACACGAACTCTTTTTTGAGAGGCCCGGCCCGGCCCAACACGAAACTTTTTCACCAAGGCCCGGGCCCGGCCCGGCCCGGCACGAAACTTAATTTTGTCTAAATTTGAGCTTTTTAGCCTAGTGCGTTTTTCATTTAAAACATGGCCCGATGTTGAAAAAAGCCTTTCGCTCGTAGACGAACTGGCGGGAATAGCCAGAATGGTCCGAGCTAATTTGGGAAGGTATTTTAAGTCCCTTGCATTTTTCCAGAATTCTAAAATATGTGTGCCAGGAGCTGCTGGATAGGCCAAATATTTGTCAAGCTTTATGTCGATAGCGTTTTTCTCAACTTTTCGTTTTTTTATATAACTTAAGTCTAAAAATTCAGCAAACATTCCATTTTCGGAATTATTTGGGTTTATGTTATTAGTAGACATCGGATTTTAGGTTATTTTTTGTTCTTGGTCTAAAAAAATTGAATTTTTGGCATTGGACTTATAAAAATATTTGTGATTTTTTAAGATGAGCATATCCAAAATATGTTTTTTTTAGGTAAAAAGCATATGCTCAAATAGGTCAAAAATAGGTCAAAATAGGTTAAAATAGGTAAAAATAGGTCAAAATAGGTTAAAATAGGTCAAAATATGCTTTACTCAAATATCACTCCGAATTCCGTATTTATGATTAAAACGATCAAAAATACCGAAGACAAGAAGGTGCCATGTAAAAGGCAAGCCCTGTGGATGGTTCTTAGCGCACTAATCAAAGCACAATTACAGTAAATACCTGTAGTTTGTGTCTTACTGTAATTTCGTTTTCTCGTATACCGTACGTATACCGTACCGTATGACGTACAAACCGCAAATTACTTGTATCTCAGTCATAGTAAAATTGTACAAAACATTCTGTATGCTGTACTCTATTCTCTTCACCACTGGTCATCCATGGTATTTTATCGCGGTTCGGTAAGATCACAATAATAGTGATGCAGTTATTTATGGTACTTAAAAGTAATTTCTTAAGTTAATTTTGAGTTGACCACCATGGAGGACTCTTAGCTAAAAAGAGCGCTAATGCAATAGATCAGAAATGATTTTCATATTAATTGACATTTAGGATTGGTGCAATACCGCCATTAATCCTCATTGATTGTAATTTAATGATTCGCAAATCACGGTAAGATGGTTTGAAATAAGATTCCGATTTTTCCTCCGTCTTTTTCCATTCTGTAAACTCTATCGGGCCTTTCAGAGTGTAACAAATCTACTCAAGGTCCGAACCTAATCTTATTTTACACTTAGTGTCCCTAATGAAAAACGGATTTTGCTTGCTCGCATGGTGAACACAAGAAATTGGGAACTTCTTTTACTATTGGCCTCTATACGGTATTTGCTGCCCCAGTAAGTTACGTTTTGAACCCTGAATAAAAGGCATATTTAGATGTCCAGAAGCCTACTTGGTAGCATATATTTACTCTCTAAACATGTAAAAGCATATGACATATTCCAAAATAGGTCGAAATAAGTTAAGCATATTCTCAAATATGCTTTTAGGTCGAAGATATGTAAATATGTCAAATATGCAAAACGAATAAGGTTTTAAAATAATCCACTTTTCATGAAACGAATTTGTATGCAACCAGAATTTTTTTTTGGACCAACCATTAAAAATATGTTTTAACCTAAAATCCGATGTCTAGTTATTAGTTATATCATCAACCCCTATAAATTCGGAGAGCATTGCTTTTACCGAAGCTAACACATTATCTCTTTTTTCCTCTGAGAGGAAATTCATCTCTCTATAAGGAGGGTTCAAGAAAAGCCCAACCAAATGAGCGATTGCCGGAAGAAACCTTTTTTCTAAATCGCTTAGGGTCATTGTTTTAAACTCAGTTGTTATTTAGGAATCAAGTGTGCTAGCTCTGCAAAGTTTACATAATTTTTTTGACCACAATGCAAATATTGCAAAGTTTTATCAATTTCACAATAGGACGCCAATTTTGAATAAGTGGTGAGCAAACAAGTAAAATATGTATAAGCAAATCGATAGTAGTATCGATAAACAATTCAAATGCGATAAGTGGCGGTTCTAATTCGAGCATAAACAAAAATAGCGCGAACAAATCAAAATTGTTTTCGGGCCTATATCGGGCTTTTACGGGCCTATTTCGGGCTTTTACGGGCCGGGCCTTTTTGCTAAGGCCCGGGCCCGCACGAAGCCCGCACGAATCTTAATTTTAAGGCCCGGGCCCGCTCCGGGCCTGTGTAAGCCCGCGGGCCACGAAAAAAAGCCCGGCCCGCGCCCACCTCTACTCCTGCCTTCCCAGCTCGTCGCCCGATCTCGATCTTTCACTCCTAAGGGAATCGTCCCACACAGAAAAAAAATTCTTGTAGAATGGATATTCAAAATATCGACTTTAAGATGCATTTTTTTAATATCCTTTTCACATTTTCAGTTCCTTTGGATAAAAAACAAAGATCTAGAACTATCCTTTTTTCTGATATATCTTTTTCGAAAATATCCAATGGATCCCAAAAAAGGATAGTTAACTACCCAGTCCAAATGAATACCGAGAATATTCCTATCCATTTTTTTCGTTGTGCAGGCTCGTATTAACTTAGCTTATGGCTTAACTATTATCCTAAAAAGCTTAGCTCTGTACTTAAAGGCATGAAGCAAGTATTTGTCCCACCGACTCTAGAATTGCACTTCAAATCATCCATCGTGAGAATTGCTTTTCCAAGAAGACAGACTTAATCTGGTAATCTGGTCTGTATTTAAACAATTCCGATAGTTCTGTATTTTTTACAAAAAATCGTAGCAGCTTATCCATATCTTAATTTGCCCACCATTTTCAAACTTCAGCTGCATAAAACATTATAGATCTGTAAGTTGCTTGGAACATTTTATACTTTAATGCTCTTTTGAACTCTCCAAGTTTCACTTCAATGTGCCTTTTTATACACTTGAAAAGTGTATTATAATTTTGCCCAGAAGTTTGCAACGCATAGAACGAATCATCTCCGACCACATAATGTATATATATTCTTGATCAGCGTGACGAGCTGAGTCGATTAAGCTTTGTCCGTCCGTCTGTCCGTCTGTCCGTCCGTCCGTCTGTCCGTCTGTCTGTTTCTACGCGAACTAGTCCCTCAGTTTTGAAGCTAGCGAGCTGAAATTTTGCACAGAGTCTTCTTTTGTCTGCACGCTGCTAATATGTCGGAACCGACCGGATCGGATGACTACTTCTTGTAGCTGCCATACAAATGATCGGTCGAAAAATGGGTTTTATTGAGAAAAACTGTTGTTTTCTCAATATTACCGCTCTTAATCACGGTCATGGGTAATTTTAAATGTTTTTAAGCTGATCTGCGAAGTTAAGTCGAAGTCGCTAACCGTTGAGACAAGCGATTTCAAGTGTATAAAAACTTCGGCACGGACGAAGTTAGCCTTGCCTTTCTCGTTAAGGACATATTTGGGGTTGATGTTACTTCTAAATACTTGTAAATTTTGACCGATTTCAGTTGAGCTTGCATTTCTTGCCATCCTTCCTCTTTCGTTCCGGACAAGCATCACTTTGGATTTTCCGTGTTGATCACTAGTCCCCATTGTGGACAATATTTTTGTACTTCGTCTATCAGTTTCTAAAGCGTCAATAATGATTACGCAAGAAGAACCATGTTATCCGCATACATCAGTATTTTGAAGACACTGTTTCCCAAAGGTGCGCCTTCATTAAGTTGGTCGACGATGTCATTAATGAAGAAGGATAATAACAGAGGGCTAATGATCCAAACGGCAGTCTTATTTTCCTCGTACAGACTTTTCAATACATTGATAGTTGTGAACGAAAGCTAAAAGTTTGTAGAACAGTAAATTTTTTGTCTACTGTATCGAAGGCTTCCTTAAAGTCATTAAAAAAGAATCCTTTAGAAACCTTCTGGATACCGACGTTAGCACGAATATGCTGTCTATTGTGAAGTATTCTTTTCGGCACCCAATCTAGTTTTCACTTAGTAAGTTATGTTCTTCAGTTAAGGTTTCTAGTTCCAGTTTTATTGAGAAAACATCTCCGTTCCACACCCAAAAAATCTTGCCACCAAATGCATAAAAAAAACATAATTTAATAAATTTAGAATACCAATTCAAATGCCTACCTCTAATTCATTGATTACTTCAAATCCAAAAATAAAACAACAGACATTTCTCCATGCCACCGCCTCCAACACCAGTTTCATCCAATCGAATTAACATTTTACCACCAATAATCAAGCAACGCCATAAACGTGCACCAATATTCCCCGAGGTGTCATATATGTAAGCAACGCAACTGGCCATAGCCAAGCTCACCACCCAAATTGCATGGAGAAATCCGAACCGCGCCCCAAAGCAAACATCCAAACGGCAAACACTTCTCCCTACCAAATATGGAGCAGAGTGAGAGCCCAATGTCCACCCAAGAGTGCCAAGAGATTTGTTTAAAACTGACGCAACATGCGGCATCTGGTGCAATTGCTGCACACTGTCAGCGGTCGAAAGACGACACATTGATGTCTTAACCTAAAAATGAAATCAAAATTGTATCAAATTAAACTGTTCAACACAGCAAAATGGGTTTATTCACATACTGGATCCACATACATTTTGTGTTGTGCGGTGTAATTAGTTTTATGGACATTTTCACACATGCGACTTAAACGGTGGGCTGGCTAGATGGCTGGCCGGTCCAGTTGACATTTTTTCCTGGCGCGTCGCTGCCGCTAAAATCCATGTTACATGGCGCAAAAAAAAACTATTTGTGAATGCAATGGACGTACGAAACGTGGACGACGACGCCCATTTGGACTAAGCCAAATCGCTTTTGGACTTCCCGCAACACAACAATTTTCCATCCCATTTGTTGTCAATGTTGTTTACCGTTTTTATATAACACTAAAATCTCAGACATGGATAAGCTACAAGTACATTTTTGGTATTGTCCACCTCACAAACGATTTGTTGGCTCAAACCGAGGAGCAGAAACTAAATTAAATAATTAAAAATCACATAAGTAACAAATAATAAAACGATTAAGACAATTTGGAATTTCTGGCGTTCAGCTGAAACGACGACGACACAGCAGCCAAACGCTTTGATGGGCCGCCAATAAGGCAAAGGCCATGGCAAACACAAAGTTAAGTCTATAGATGGCAGCTTGACAGTAAAGCAGCACAATTCCCGAGAGGAAGTACAGCAAAATGGATAAGAACCAGTAGCCGGAGCTGCGAAAGAAAGAGTAAAAAGAAAGTGGATTAGCAGGAGAGCAGGTAAGTGAAAGGGAAATTGAACTATTTTTGTATAATTATAAATGTAAATGAAAGACTTTTTATATCATTTAAGACGATTTTAGAGCACGATTAGCGAATTCCCTAAGGAATAGTAGTGAGGGTTATTGAGTTCGGAACTCCATGTACTTCTCTCAGTAAAGAACTTGGTAGACATTAATGCATTATTTTGCTGAAAGGTCCAATGACCGCCAAACTCCATCAACTTGTCCTCAAACAACTCTACATACATTTGGGCAATTATTTTTATCAATATAAAACACATGGGACTCCTGCCTTTATAGCAAAATGCAGCTCATAACATTACATTATAGTCAAAATAAAGTAGGAAAAGCGCCAGGAGAAGACAGAGTCCCAGCGGAATTTTTGCTGCACTCCTCAGAAGGTTTTGTGGTACAGTTAACTGAGTCTTTTTATGAAATTTTTAACTCCGGATGTGCCCCTAAAAGCTTTCAGAAGAACATAATTTACCCAATCTTTAAAAAAGGCAACCCTAAAGAAGTGAGCAACTACAGAGGCATCTCCTTTTTGAACACTCTGTTAAAAACATTTACGTCCGTAATCCTAGCCCGCATAAAATCGTATTTGGACGAACACCAAATACTACACGAAAATCAATCTGGGTTTAGGAAAGGATATTCCACGATTGACAGCATCTTCGTGCTGACTTTGGTAAGCAAGGACTTTCTGAGGAGAAACAAAAAACTGTACCTGTTTTTTATTGATTTTAAAGCAGCATTTGATTCAGTAGACAGGAAACGCCTGATTCACAAGCTAGCGGATATAGGCATCTCGACAAAGATACTACAAATAATGAAAAGCCTCTATGAGGACAATGAAACGGCAGTGTGGGATGGTTTTAATCTTTCGCCCTGGTTCAAAACAAATCTTGGAGTAAAGCAGGGGTGCATTCTCAGCCCTCTTTTGTTCTCCCTGTTTGTAAATGATATCTCCACTGAACTCCATGGAGGAGCGCAATTTGGTGGGAATATATTTAAAATCCTGATGTACGCGGACGACATGGTCATCCTCGCTGAAACACCAAAGATGCTACAGGAGATGATCAATGAAGTGCTAAGATACTGCCTAAAATGGGGACTGGAAATCAACACGGAAAAGTCAAAAACAATGATAATTCGAGATGGTCGAGGGAGGTTGGCACGAGATGAGAAATGGACACTGGGCAATATAGAACTAGAAACGGTAAAACTGTTCAATTACCTTGGAGTGACGTTATCTTCAAACATGTCATTTAAACAGCACATTAAGTTAAAACTAAGTGAGTCCAAAAGAGCACTAAACAGCACATGGAAAGCCTTAATGAAGAAGAAAAATGTAAGCGCGAGTACAAAGTACAAAATGTTTCAGGCAACGGCGAGAACAATTATGTGCTATGCTGCCGAAGTCTGGGAATGGGAGTCATACGACGATGCCGAAAAATTGTTAAGATTCTTTCTGAAACAAATATTTTATCTCCCAAACAATGCGCCAACATATGCGATACATTTGGAGACAGGCCTACCTGAGATGTCCCTTCACACACTACAAGCGCAATTCAAATACATGAACAAAATCATGTCTTTGTCAACTGACAGGTACCCGAATATGGTAGCGTCTGCACTGATAGCGTCGTCTTCGCAATGCTTCCAAAAATGGACAGAACTGGCCTCTGAATACGAAGTGAATCAGGACCTAGCCGACCCTAACACCTGGAAAGAGAGTCAATCCACACTACTGGATTCGATCTACGAGAGAACGCGTGAGGAATATGTCAGGCGAGCCCGCGAAAGCACTTCTCGACAGATGTACAAGCGTTTAAGTTACGACCTTGGGGAAAACAATTACTTTAGGGAAGACTATGACAATTTAACCATTTCTTATATTTGCAGAGCAAGAACAGAGGTACTGGCGCTTAACTTCTCACCGCACAGACGTGTTGAAAATGAGCTGTGCAGCCTTTGCAACATGAGAGCACGCGAAGATGTGACTCACTTCATAGCAGTCTGTCCAATCTTGAAGGAACTGAGGATCCGCTCTTGGGGCAAGGCATACCTTACACTGGAAGAGCTTGTAGCAGTCCTAAACGGGCAATCTTGGAGACTGTTAGCAAAATACCTGTTGGATGCTCACAAATACAGGGCAAGAATCCTGCAGGAAGCATTTTAAAAGAGAATTCTAATATATATTTTTTTTTCCTTGTTCTGTTTATTAATTGGTGGAGCCCGGGACTCCATCCTGAGGAGTGAAAGATCTACTATCTCGCGACGAGCGGGGAAGGTAGGTGGTGTAGCTCTGAAAGATGGGCGTTCCGGTAGCTCTCGCTTATTAAAAAAAAAAAAAAAAAAAATGTGAAATGTAAAACTTAAATTTAAGGCTAACGGCAAAATGCCATGCCTATATATCAGTGGTGCACACAATTAATTTTTCGTACCACATGTGATACGAATTCATAATTCTGCCAGCGTCGCAGCTAACACACGCATAGGAGAGAGAGAATACGTGTCTCTATAAAATGCACGCACACACATATGTGTGTTTGTTTGTAGCCTATATTTGACATAACAACGTTTACTTTGTATTGCTCTGCTACGCACACCAGCGCAAATCATAATAATGTGAGTCTGTGCACCACTGCTATATATATTTAATCTTCTATTAATAAAGAAGAACTTCTACTACTTCTACTACTCTACTACTACCTATTCTTGTGGTCGTCATTGTTCTGTTTATTGCACTATTGATTGTTGATGTCAGTATTGTTTTTCATTTTATTATTAACGTTTTTATTTCGCACATTTGTTCTTCCACTTGTGATCGCCGCTGCATAGATAAAATTCGTCTGCTCGATATTCTCTCTAAAATTGATTGCATCTTCCCCTTTCTCCTGAATTCGTAAGGTTTCTAGTGTAAGTCTTGTTTTCCATCTACGCTCTAAGTCAAATACTAATGCATTGTCAAAATCAGCTGTGCGCCCCGTTTTGTTTATGTGCTTCGCTAAGGCTGTTGTTGTTTTCCCTTTTTGCACATCTCTTCTGTGCTCGCTGATTCTTGTGCTCAGAGAGCGTTTCGTTGTTCCAATGTATGTTCCATTGCAGCTCTCTCCCTCTGCTCCCGCGCATTTAATTTCGTAAACTACATTGTTGTTGTTATGTTTGTTTATTCTGTCCTTCGTGTTTGTGAAGAGGCGTCTGGTGCTGTTGTGAGGTTTGTATGCTCTGATCAGCTGGTCCATCAACTGTTTTGGGAACATTTTTGTTAATGTTCTGTTGTCCGTAACATTAGGTATGTAGGGAATGCTTATAAATTTTTTGAAATCTGTGCTTTTATCTTTTGAGCTATTGTCGTTTAATTTGTTTGTAATTTCGGTGATCAATCTGTTAATGAGCTTTTCAGGGTAATTATTTAATATAAGGATTTTCTTGATTTTAATATAATTTGTGGGTCTATGTTTTTTATCAGATATGGTGTATACTTTTCTTATTATGTTTGCAAATAATTTGCCCAAATTTTTATGAAAACTTGGCTAAATAGCAATGTTTGCAGATTTTGCAGGACTTAAAACCAAAACTATGGCTTTATATGCAAATACTAAAATAAAAAAATTGGCCTTTTGGGGCTGTATAGCCAATTTGACATTTACATGCAGTTTTCATTGAGATTGGATGTAGCAGGAAATTCGAGAAATTCGTGAGAAACGGAAACGTTTTTGAAACAGTTCGATATAAGAATCATCTGTCCACCACTTAACCAAACGAGTCCAATTCTTCCCTAGCCAAGAGCTACTTGATTCTGTTCAGAAACATTCTCTAACTCACATCTTTAAGTTTAAACAACATTGCAGTTAGTAAACCAGTTGAATCAATAAATTATTTCATCTGACTCCCCTTTTAAGTCTTTTGTTATCCACTTACCATTTTTGTGGAGCCTTCAACTGCAGCAGTAAACTCAGCGAGCCCATTACTATGAGACTGGGATATAGACTCGGATCAGGCAGATTAATGCCATGGCTTGAAAAGGAAACAAAAAATGATATCAAACATATTCACAAACATTCTAAACTGAATCAAAAAAACTTACCGACGACTGCGCAGCCAGGCCAAAGTGGTGGGTGCATTGAGTAACAGCTGCATCAGCAGCATCATCAATAAAGTAATGTGAAAGGGAAAGTTTTGCAGACCCAAACAGTCATTGTCCTCACGTTCCCTTTCACCCACAGAGGAGTCCGCTTCGGCTTCGGCTTCATTTTCGGCCACTTCTGTTGTTTCATTCGCATTCTCTGCTCTTCCAGTGGCCATTTTAACCAAATTGCTAGCCTTTTGCCAAAGAAAGTCCTCTAGATAATCCTTATAAGCATTGGACAGCATCAGGAAATAGAAAACAAACGCCAATAGCAGACCCACACCACTGCAGGTGGCCAGGGTGGTGGCTATGGTGAGTATGCCATAGGTGATGGGTAAATGTGTCATAATGGAGATCATAATGTTGGAACTGGCCTGCGAGAGGCGGGTAAGACGTAAGGCCACACGATAAAAGGCATTTCCATACAGAGTCAGCGATAGCCAGGTGATCAAAGAGGCCGCAATGGAAAACCAATGGCGGTGCAATGCATCACAATTGAAATGTTGATGCTAACATCCAAGGGTTCAGGTGTGGGCAATATTTGGATGGTCAATATGAGTTTCTTGAGCAGGCGACAAGCTGGAAATGGATTTAGGGAATTAGAAAGAGACAGACAGAGAGAGAGAGAGAGATGACAAATGACCCACCTGTGACTATCAATAGCGACGCATACTGCATATATCCTATGTAGGGTTTAAGACTCTTGAAGCTGCCTTGGGTTTGAAATGTTTCCACTTGTTTTCTTAGGACAATCAACAGAACACAGGCCAAGTGAGCGGGCAACCAGCCGGAATATTCCAATACCAGGCGGGAAAGAGCATCGGCATAGGAATACTCATAGCTAAATGAAGAAAGAGATCCATTTAGTATATATTTGAAACTTCGTTAAATCCCTAAGTATAGAATAGGGCATCTGCATCATGCATGTTTTTCAATTTCAAACTTAGGTTTATTTTTCTTTTTTTATATTCTTTATTTTAAAAATCTTCAGGAATGATTTGATGCATGCCTATATTGAAGTGCTTCCTTGAGGTAGTTTGCTAACACATCTCAATTTTCACGATTCTGTATTTCCTCGAATTGTACCATGCTTTATAATTGGGTTCCCCAATGTGTGCTTGCCTCATTTCTTTCAGCACCGGGCATACAGCGATAAAATGAAAAGTATCTTTCTCCTCATGTAGGTTACACATGCTGCTTTCATATGGCCTATAGTTAAGGTGCAACACCTCTGTTCTTGCTTTGATTATCACGGATAATGCCTGAGAGCCGTGAGTGTCAGAGAAAAAGTTTTCAACTTCCATGTCATATTTGAAGCTCCTGTAGTTCGCTTGGGTTTCACTGTTTCTTGCCTGATCTTTAAATCTCGTATCTGCTTGTGCTTGTCATTCCAAGATTTTGGATCATTCAAAGATATTTGTACACCGAATTGATGCACTAGGCTGTCCCATTTATTAAAGCATTGCGTTCTACTGTTTTTGGGAGTCTATGAGGGCCAAGGCTCTTGACTTTTCTTATATAACGGAAATGCATTTCCAACGTCTTTATATACGTGCTTTTCGAAAGTCATATGCTGCGTTAGCAGTACCTCCAGATACTTATATTCCCTAACATTTTCAATTAAACCTCCATTTATGAACCATGTTTCGCTTGTCGAGGGGCGTCCTCTTGTATCTTCAATCACCAGGACCTTTGATTTCTCGATGTTACTCCTAAGATTCCATAGTTTACAGTAGTCTTGTACGCAGTTTAGCATGTTTTGTCAGCAGCACCATGAGGGCTTTTACGACTTTTGTTCCGATAGTCACGCCTCCTTGTAGAACAGTGGTGACGTTATCCACAAGAATGGAAACAAGGAACGGCATTAAAAAGCAACCTTGTTTGACACCCTTGCTGGGATAAAAAAAAATCCGATTTTTGCTTGCCATCTCAAACTGCTATTTTGTTTTCTGTGTACATTTGACTGAACATAATCGTATAAGAGGATTCAAATACACATTAAGGGACAGCCTAAACCGCACTGTCCTTTAAGCAGTGCAACCACGCCCCCTCCCGCCCCCGAAATTCGGAAAAAACGCTATATCTCCTACAGTTCTGAAGATAGACGATTCGTACCTTCTAGAGATAGTATTATTATTTGTGGTTGGGGAGTGGTGCACCGCGACCAATTTTGGTCTATTGTGCCCCCCACTAGAAATAGCAAACGATTAATATATATATCCGGAATTTTCGAGCGCCTAAAAAATTTGGTTGGATCCTTTTGGACGGAATGGGAAAAAATTTAACAAATCTATAGCATGTTGCATTTATATTTATATTTTTTTACAATTTCTTAGAAACTTGTGTAAATAGAAAATTTCTGACACTCCGTCATATGGACAGTTGTCAACTTGGAGCCGGTAACTTGACAGTTTCCGCTGTTATCTTGACGGTGCACAGTGTAAGATTTTGCCAATCTAGGGGAACTTGATTCAATAGCAGTCATATTTTTCAAGGTATCGACATGAACTTTGGACTGAATGTTCAAAAATTTCCCAAAGAAATTTTTGGACGAAAAGTTAAAGTGGGCGTGGCACCTTAAAGGGCGTAAAGTACATAAAAACCAGAAAATTTTCACTTTTTTAACATACAATCCGCAATAAAAATATGAAAAAAAAAAATTTTTTTTTTAAGTGTTAGGTTAGTATTTTTTGTTCTGATTTAAGCCAATTTAAAAATATTTTTTTAAAATTAATCATGAAAAAAAAAAAATTTTTTTTTTAAATTTACGACTTTTGTTAAATGTTCATGCGTTTGCTTGTAACTTCAAAAGTATTGGCCGTACAAATATAATTATGGATGCGTTTTAAAGGTAATTCATTTATTGAAAGAAAAAAGCGATTCTCATATTTTTCAAATTTTTTTTTAATATAAAAAAAAAAACAACTCTAAGTTGATAAAAAGATTTGGCAAAATTTTTTTTGACAAATTTAATCAAAATCTGAATTTGAATCACAACTTTCTTCACTAGATTGATCAGAAAATAGTTTTAGAGCTCTTTCGATGCTATTTGAGGTTGATCCTATAGCATCGCCTTTTATTTTGCCCTGAAACCAACTTGCATTATCGGTCATAATTCTGGACTTATCTCTCCTAGATTTGGTCCACCTCGACTCAAATTCATGGCACAATGTGTTTTAAATGCAACATTAACTTTGTATGATTAATATCATTGCCAAAATGATCGCTGCGTGCTCTAGGAGTGATTTAAGCTTAACGGTTTTTCCGTTTCTTACCCAAACCTCGAAAAACTCTGCCCGTTTTATCTCACTCATTGCTTAATTGAAGGTCCTTGTGCAAAATAATAGCAACTTTTTATTTCTGATATTGATTCAGAATAGTTTTCTGCAAAATACGTATGTTTTGGTTGATTTGAATTAGAGCCCTGCACGAGCTCACACTAAATCATTGTTAACAGTAGGCAATCACACTGTGAACACTATCAAACCGATTCATATGTCGAAACGAAACAGCTCTTATTGAATTTCATTTTAATTCAAAGATTCATTGAGTCGAAGTTAACCTGCCATGTGATTCTTGTCATCTCGTATGTCTCGGTCTCACACTAGTTTCAGTTCGTGTTAACAGTGTTAACAGTTATTTTAAAAAAAAAATGGAGAACAATTCTCGCAATGTAAGTATATAGGTTTAAAATTGTACGCGAAAATAATAAACAAGAACATTTATTAAATTTTTTGTTTTATAAATATGTTACATAGAGTCCGCCACCATCTGGAACAATAGCTGAAATAAGGGCCAATATAAGTAGTGGCTTCTATAGCATTAGCGGAAAACACGGTAGAAGCAAGTGTGGGACGTGTTTGGCCATGTACTTGGGGAGACAAGAAATGAAGTTCCAAATGTGGTTGCGTGCCGAACATGCTTAAGTGTTTTTAAATATAATGGCTCTACGTCGAATTTAATTCGACATAAATGCTACAGGATCTGCAAAATAATAGTGCTTGGAAAAGAGAATGAACCTACTATACACGTAGATGCGGAAACGAAATCATCGGTCACAAGGACTGTGACGAAGTGGGTCGTTCAAAATTGTCGGCCATTCAGTGTTAAAAGCGATTCTGGGATTAAAGACCTTATATCACTTGCCCTATTTTTTATCCTCCTTGGTTGTTTTTTTCGGGATTTACTAAGGAGTCAGACTCGAAAAGTGATTCAAAACATTCTTTACGATCTCGACTATATTCTTTGACATTGGTTATCCATGGTATTTATCGCGGTTCAGTATTGTCATATACATGATTATTAAGATATCTGTGGTCATTTGTCGCCTTGCAGGTCTGTTTCTTAAGCACTTTGCGGTTTTATTACCACGGAGTTCTTTCAGCTTTTAATTCCGCTCTGCATTTATCTTTATAATTTCCTCTTGGTTGGGTGTGAAGTTTGTTTGGCATTATTGTTATTTTTGAACCTCTTTGGTAATTTTCCGCGATTTAACGATTTGTCAGTCACGGAAAGTGGTTTGAAACATTCTTTAAAACCTTTACTATATTGGATAACCATTGGTTATCCATGCTATTAAGTGCAATTTAATATTTTCTTAATCATGGTTTTGTAGTTAAGTGCGGTCGATTTTGGTCTTAAAAAACAGTTTCTTAAGCACTTAGCGGTTTTGATACCATGGGGATGCCATAGCTGTGAACTTCGCTTATGCATTGATCAGTGCACAAAATACTTTCGTGTTGTATACAAACCTTTTAGTTTTTGCTAGTTTTAATAATGTTCATAGTGTTAACAGTTTTAACAGCGTTCTCAGTGTGATTTTCCTATTATATACATAGATTAAGTTCCTTTGCTAATGCTAGCACTCACACTGGCTTTGTTAACGAATCGAAGTAGATCATCGACTCCCAATCAGATACTAGATAGTTTAGGTAAATGTCTCGCTTTGACAGTGTGAGCATTGATACTGTTGCCTGTACCACACAATTCATTTCAACGAGATTAAATAATTTTTTGTTTAATGTGCACTCGTGCAGGGCTCTAATTTGAATGTGATTGAATGTTGTTAGTTTTTTTCCACCAAATACGGAATATTGTTCAAAATATACCTAATTTTTTGCACTTATTTTAAAAAATTAACAAAAATGTTGTATGCCACTTATGAAGTCCCTTTACAGCGCTAAAAATCAATAATGCTTCCACAATTATGGGAGAAATAAGTTCGACCGCTCACAGTGGCCACACGATCCAATGGAGAACACTAAACTTTCTCAACTGATGCTCGTTGTGCAATGCAATTTTGCATTCATTTCAAATGCACCGGTTTAAGTACCGTTATCTTCTAAACAAAAATTGTTTGTTTTGTTTTGGGCTTGTTGAACATATCTAAATTGACTCCTAAAAGCTCATTGAGCTTAAAAATAATTTTTTTTTCAATTAAGTCCCCCTAGGTTGGCAAAATCTTACACTGTGTGGTGGATGGATTTGCTACACTACTGTTACCCTAACTTCGGTCCTGACTTCAAAAATTGTGGAAATAAAAAAAAATCTTCTGACGAATTTTAAAAAATTTACGCGAACAAAGATTATCTAAATTTTTGGTGGAGTTTTCGTTATGGAAAAACTCATTTCCATATTCATTCGGGCTTTTCAAATGAGCAATTCGAATTTTGCCCTTTACCGACTTTTGACAGCACTGGCCCATTTGACATACTTACAAATTTATTAGAAATAGTAACTCAACCAGTCGCCAGCAAACACAGAATAAGAAATTTTTTATGCGGCCAAAATTATGCACCTCGCATTAATTTTTGCATTGAGAGTGGTAATGTTTGTCATCTAATTTCTCTCATTGTTAAGGCTCTTTCAAACGGTAATCGCGATGGTTTTCTAGCTATAATATTTGTATGCCTACACTTTTTGTTCTTCCTTTAGTTTTATTTGAACTACCGATGCCATATGGAATACCTCATCTATTTTCGGATATCCACGTCTGAATGCCGTTTGGTAATCATTTAGTTTTCCGTTTTTCTCAACCCATAATGCTGAAGAGATGATAGGAATAGGAAAGGTTGTACTCTTCAGGAAAGATTGTAAAAGATTGAAAGCATTGTTGGATATGCGGACCAGAATATTGTCATTGGTTATTCTATCTTTATGGAAATACCTCTATCGACAGTTGACGGTAAAGCGGTACCAATCCTTGGGCCATTTTCCATCATTCACCTACATTAAATGCATTTCAAAATGTGGTTCGAACTCTGCTTTACTTTTTTTTGTGCAGAGCTCTGTTTGAGGTAGATACATTTTCATTCCCAGTCACTTTTGGAAGTGTTTAAAATTATCATTTGGAAGTAATTCCCCCTGTTTACATACCTTATGCGATAGCGACATACAGGATCCAGATACAAGTCCAGCATAACAGGATTGATGCTGGTATTATAATGTTTGGGTGCCAATGTGGGGACATTTACATACAATCCTGGCTTTTGAATGGCTGATCTATAATAGACATAATTTCAACTTTTAATTGCTAAACATCCAAACACAATTCAACTTACATCAAAGTCTGATAGCGTTCAAAACCCCCCGCCCAGGGCACACACAAGCGACTGGTAACACGATATTCCGGTTTGAGACATTGCAATGGTTCGATTAATACTTTTAGACTTTGATATGGTTCCATGAGATCGGCTACATTAAGACGGTAGTGTAGGGTACCCTGTAGGGTCTCATTAATGGCTGTGCGCTGTTGAAAGGCATACCATTTGGGTAGTTTTATATCCAAATGACGATCATGGGGATCATATATATCCACATTGTAGCCCATGCGGTGATTGGAGGGTGGCAAACGCAGTAAAATGTGTGTCCATTGGTTATAAGTCTTGCGTAGATTATGTAGGTCTAGAACAGCCACAGAGCGTGTTGGGTGTTCGCCGTTGGGCAAACGCTGGACTAAATGAGTCAAGGGTGTGGCTTGATGGCTGTGGAGGAAAGTGGAAGGGTTTTAATATTCCTGTAACTAAATTTTTGAATCATTTCATACCAGTAAAGCTGTTCCGTGTCATTGTGTTGTTGTGCCGCACAGCCAAATAACCAATCATCATCATTCTCCACATTCAAAGCCTCTATGGCCAGTTTACGATAACGCTCTGGTCGCTCTAGCTTAATGAGCTCCTGGTAAGGGGTTTTCAGGCCTTGGGCAAAATATTTATTTATGACCAGACGATGCTCCTGATGCCAATTGGTGTTGGAAGGTATTTTTGTGTTAAGGGCATGACGCTTTCGGGGTTTCTATTTAATTAAATCATAAATTTATTTAAGCCTGGTTTGAGTCCGTCTTAACTTACCACAAAATGACTCAAAGCAGACTGCAAATTGCGTTGCTTATTAATGCTGAAGCCGGTGGAGTGATCATTTTCTAACTGGGCTATGCTGAACAGAAAACGATTGATGGCCTGCATGAATTGCAAACACCAAACGGCAGACAAATGATCACAGCTTAAACTGACCCGAGGTATGGCTGAAGTCTATAAAAGGAGACAGAATTTAAGACCCCTTCACACTTTATATATCCTAACTTACCATAACATGCAGATCATTGAATTGCGATGAAGTCAGTCCAGCCCTTACCAACAAATCACGATTACCCCCACCCATTGAAATGAGCAACACATTATCCAATCTAAACGAACTCTCCTGTCTGGCCTTTTGCTGTTCACTCAGCGGTAGCTGATGTAAGCTATTGCACACATTGGTTTGGCTTGTAAGAACAGTGGAGCTTCTTGTCTTACTAAGGAACTTATGAGTAAGGCCATAGAACTGCTCCATTTCGGCATCCAAGTTCAATACTGGCTGATCCAAGGGTGTGGAAATACTGATTATGGTATTAATATGCTTAGCAATTGTGGCGTCCGTTAAAACCGATTGGGCCAGCTTGCCACCCATTGAGTGTCCTATAATTACTATAGAAGGCTGTTCCTGGCGTTCCTTATATAGCTTCAAAATGCTGCGTATGCAAAGCTTAAGAAACTTTTGCTGATGCTGTAAATAGCCACCATAAAGTGCCGACAACTCTTCATCATAGTCAATGGTATAGTAGTCCAGTTGAAGGCCCAAATCATGGCTCAGGGCCTTGCGCAAGGCCACAGAGGCCAGGGAGCGCACTTGTTTGTAGGAACCGGCATTGCCGGGCACAAATATAACTGGAGCACCGGTCATGCGCCTTTTGAGCGGCTCCACTGGTGGCTGATGGCGCCCACCCTCATAGTAATAGTACAGGCCATAGTTGGGATATTGATGTACATCTTCTAGCAAACGTACAGGCTGTAAATAAAGGTATATACTTACAAATGTTTTGTAATCTTTTGCTTTACTTACGGCAAACAGAGGCTCTCCAAACATATAAGTCATGCGGCAGGCATTGGGCTCCACCTCCACATAGAGATTCAATAGGCCATAGATGAAACAACAAATGGAACCAATTACCACAAGAACGGCACAATTGCGAAACATAAACATTATGTTTTGATTCAATTTTGCATTTTAGTTTTGTTATATTTTGACCAGCGTTGCCAGATAGTCGCTGGTATAGACAGGGGCGGACTTGCATATGAAGTGTGGCCCAAAATTGTATGTTTTAGATAAAGTAAAAATGGATGCATCCTAAAGGGGCTCGTATTATTCAAGACTCAGCAAAGGTTATTGATGTGAAACATCTTTAGTTTAGGTACGAAAGATTTTAGTAGGACTTACATTTGATTTCAGCGTCAAGTGACGCTGACTTAACAGTGACTTGACAGCGCTTAATGGAGTCTTTAGTTGAATCCTCGATTGTATCTTGAAACAGCAACAGAACTGAAATGTTTTTCGCTTGCTTTTTTAATTATGTCCCCCAAAAACTGTTATTTTGCACAAAATCTCAAAAGTAGACAAATTTTTGCGAATTTTTAGCAAAATATAAGTAATTCTATCCACGAAGATTCTGTAAGCTCACACAACATGGCCTCAAATTTAAAAAAAAATATATAACCAAAAATATTATCAATAATTTTCAGCATTTTACAAAGGTTTCTGTCTCTCTCGACTCCGATATCATAATATTTTCTTGGTTAGCGGGCGTTTTGAACGTCCTGACCTTACCTTATCAAAATCTGATGTAAGCGGTGAACATATTCGAGCACTTTGCACAAGAGCAAATCATTTAAGCCTTTGCTCTAGACCTTACTCACTACCCTCGTTTTTGGCCATTCCGTCCCTGAACCCTAACTGATTTCGATTAATTCCGTGTTATCGATATCGAATCTCTAGCGTTTGTCCATTATCATCATCATAGTCCATGCACAACAACAACAACAACAATAAATTTCAAAACAGGTTTAAAACCCCGTCCTCTCTTCCACCGCCTTTGGCTACACCTTCTTCACGATATCTGTCGCCTGTTGCCTGGGCTAATAGTTGTTGTCTTCTTTAGTGTACGTTGTGAAGTCGCTTGTTGTTGTGTTGTTATTATTTACGCGCTTGTTCCAAATGAATCCAAATCTTAAATTTATTTAAAAATGCTTTACATTATTTACATGTGTTTATAGTTCAAGCGACTGTGTATGTGTGTGTTGGTGTTTTAATTGTTATTTGTTGTAATCTTCTGCTTCCACACAAACACAACTCGACAAAAAACAAAAACTAACTGTATATATTGTATCCGTGTAACTGTAACCGTAATCAGTTGTAGTTGTTGTTGCCGTGACAATTGATATTGGCCCTTTTTGTTTTACTTAATAATGGAAATTTGGCGCTCGCTGACAGTTGGCGCATTTCTATTACTGGGATTCGTTTGCTTCTATGGCTATGTGGAGTCGTGCAATGAAATGGTCTGCGCCTCAATTGTCTCCAAATGCATGCTGACGCAAAGCTGCAAATGTGAGCTCAAGAATTGCTCCTGCTGCAAAGAGTGTCTCAAATGCCTAGGCACAAAGTACTATGCGGAATGCTGTAGCTGTGTGGGTAAGTCGGTTAAGAAGGCTGGAGGGGGGGCAAAGGGGCGGGCGAGTTGATTGGCTGGCTGTTTGACTGATGATGATGTGATCGCAATGTCGCCTTTTGCTCTCGGCTTTGTTTTTGTTGTTTTCCTATTTATAAATATGTGTGTGTGTGTGTGTTTGTGTGTTGTGTGTGCGTGTGTGTCGAATGAGGCGATGTGTTAACTAGTTATCGATAGTGGAATTGAGCCGCCGATTGGCAAATAGCTAAGCTTTAACCCTACAGCGAGCCTTGGGGATGGTTAAAAGTACCATCGATCATGCTTAAACTTTATCAAGAAGAATCCAAAATTCAGTTTCGTTTGATTTGTCTGTCTACCAAAATGGTTTTTTGACATAACTGATGCACTTTTTGTATACTAGATATTATATCATGTCCATTTCCTTTTCGAAATTGTTAAAAAAAACATATCTATGACGATTTTTGAAGAATGATTTTTGTTAAAAATCTCGGAACTGGTTTATTAGAGAAGGCTTCAAATCTTCCAGACCCCTAAATATCACATGATCTTAGCTGGAAATCAATAGTTTATTAAAAGTTTTCTCACAATAAAAATACCTTGAGCTTTTGGCTCCATTGCCGTTAAATCCTTCAGATAAAGTACCTTTAAGGACCAGTTTTACAATGCAGGGTAAGTCAAATTGACCTGAGTTTATGAGGAATGTTTATTACGTTTACACGCGAATGGTCGAAGTTAAACTGAAGTAAACAAAGATCAGCTGTTTTGATTTTCAATTGCAAATTGAAAGTTCAATTAACAAAAATGGATTTAACTGAGAGTTAAATGTGGAGTACCACCAGAATAATAATTAAATAGGGTTCCCGGGCGAATGTCAAATGTACTAACAGTGATGGACGTCCATCTCTTATGGGGAAATACACAGAAATAATGCGTTTATTCAGCTCATCCAGCGAATGACCACAAGAATATGCCAGTGAATCAAGTGTACTACTTAAACCCAGGTCATTTCGAGCAAACAAACTTGTCCTTCATTCAGTTTATTTCAGACGATATTTAAATAATTTCTAATTCTATTAAGCTTTTTGTTTTTACTTACAAATTCTACTTAATATTACACTTCTCTTAAAGCTAAGGAAATTCCTTAATGATTTAGAACAGGGGCGCACACAGTCTATGCGCTCGTTATTGTATTCCCGCATAGGAATAGCCACGCGTACCACCCTTAGGCATTGCTTATGGCTAAACGTAGTGCAACCAGGAATTGAACGAATCGCATTTCGCTTACGGTTCCGGTTCTGGTATGTAGCGAAACTTATATTTCGGTAAATGCTTCTGTTTTGTTTCTATTTTTTTTTTTTGGTATTTAGTTCCGTATCGGCACCTCCATTTTGGTTTCGACAGACAGCTAGGAGTAGATCAAAGACCAATATAATCTCTAAGATGCCGAACGGCCATATATTGGTTTTGCAATATGCAGCTATTTTTTTTGGTGGCGACGAAAATTGCGCTCTCTCCGCTCACACAAAGTTGAGAGCGTAAAAATTCTAAAAATAGAATTTACTTGCTTGTGTGAGTAATGCTTGAGAATACGTGTGCACACTTACAGGCGTAGCTGTCGCTGTATGCATACAAAAAAGCGGCTGGCTCTAGAGCGCTCTCTCCTTCTCTCTGGCTTTTGAAGATCGAAGAGCCACTTGAAAAGCCACGCCACGCCAAAAAAATCGTATGGCGTTACTCATCTTATTATTCTAATGTCTTTGAGTAGATACACACACACACACATCTCAGGCTCATAAAGTTAAAAGATGCCATGCTTTTATGTACCACAGTACAATTTGTACAAAACTATTGGGGTATTCACTTTGTTGAGCACTTTGTTGAGCTGTTGGGGACTCCAAATTTTCATTTTGTTGCTGTCATTTGATTGAAAAGGTTGTGTGCTAACGATTTTTTTTTGATTTGCCGACGGGATTTATTTATAATTTGTGAAAATGTCGGGCCAATACTGTTGCGTATGTCGATGTAAAGCAGTGCCAGCCCATAGCTACCCGGAATTGATGTCAGTCCTGGATTTATGCAAACGCGAGAAGAACTCTTGATTGTGTGAATCGGTGAACACTGAATTGCAAGTAAGACGCCTGTGGACTGGAGCAGAGACGGCCAAATGGAGAGGACTGAAAAGGGCGCTTGTGTTGGTGAACAAGAGAACTCCCTCCAGACTGCAGTAGTTTAACTTGCAATGAAATCTTCACCGATTCACACAACCACAAGTTCGTCACGCGTTTGCTTAAAAACACGACTAACACCGGCTCGTGTGAGCTGTGGATCGCCGCCTCTGGTCTAAAGAGTGCTCTCTTGGCCGGCAATGAAGTAAATCAGGGTTCCCCAAGAAGAGACCCCGAGTTTGTGGCTGTGTGTTTCTCCTGTCATATTGTTACGGCACTGCATTTTGGGCTGACACCAGCTAGCAAGTCATTTCAGGGCGGGATCTTAACCCCAGACCGCATAGCGAACAATCACTACAAATTCAATTCTTCACTAGCAAAAACGGGCACAAATTCAAAAAAGCAAACAGTTATTGGCCAAACAATCAAAATTCAGAACAAATCTCTATCGAAGAAGCAGCGCCATTACCAGGCTAGAGTGTTCCAACCGGCAACGCTCCCAATCAGCGATTTGGTTTTATCAGCTGCCATTTGAAAAGTGCCAAGCGAATACTAATAAAATTTAGTCATGTATATACTATGAGTTTGTAATTCTAAGGGTGCTTTGCTTTTTGTTTTATTCTCTCTCTCGATATTAGCAAAAGCTGTCAGTCCTCGATAAACTCTGAATGCCATACCTAATATAATTGTATCATGGTTTACACTTTTCCCCAAGTGCTCAAGTGCTCAACAAAGTGAACACCCTATATGACAAATCGTCCAATATTAAAATTACATGCTTTCAAACAGTTTTGCATAATTTGATCAAAATCGGATGATTATATCTTATAGCTGCCATAGGAACCCTTGCACAGTTGACGAAATGGCCAATCTGGCGAGAAAAAAGTAATAACACGTGTAACTGAAGAAATTTCGCGGTAAAATTTTGAACTTAAAATGCTGAGATATTGTTAAATCTGTAATTAAAGCTTGAGCTGAATCGAAAGACTATTTCATATTCGGGGGTGTAACAGAAATCTCTAGTTATTTTGGCATCGGTTGGTTTGCAAAACGCTCGAAAAATCCGTCGGTGTTCCAGAACCTTAAGAGATTTCATTTTCGAATTTAAAAATCGAGTTGGAAGGTTTGTGTCCATGCTAATGGACAAATCTTTAAACAGGGTTGCCCTTTCTCGCAAAAATTCAGAAAAATGCATAAAATCTATAATTGAATCGATAGTACGGTCCATATAATTTAATGTTTGAAGATTATTTCATGCATATGTTGACCGTGACTGCGACTCAAATGGTCCATCCGCTTAGTCCACTTTTGGTATCTCACGAATAAATGCTTCAATGTTGACTTCCAATGCGTCAATTGAAGCGGGCTTGTCTGTATAGACATGAGCTTTAACATAGCCCCACAAAAAATAGCCTTAAGGCGTTAAATCGCACGATCTAGGCGGCCAATTGACCGGTTGTTGAGTAACAGAGGTCAAATTGCTGCGAACGGCGAAGAATCGATAATTGATGGTCATCATTAACACTGGCCGATACAGCTACGATATTTTCTTCACTTCGCACTCTACCTAAGCGTGTTAGTGGTTTAATGTCCAAGAAAGTAAATTTGATGCAAAATTTAGTCCCAATAGCCCGAATAGCCGCTTCAGTGGGTCGATTAAACTGACCATAAAATAGAAGAAGCGCGCGATGAAATTTCTTAACAGAGCACGCATTTCGATAATTAAATTCAATAATTTGCAAGCGTTGTTCGTTTGTAAGACGATTCATGGTTAAATTATAGACCAAACTGAAGATGTTTGACAGTGAAACAAAACACGAAACGTGCGTGAGCTGTTCAAAACAGTGTTGCCAAAAAGATAATCTATATATAGCTTTGAAAATTATAAATGACAATTTTTCGTAGTTTTTATTTAATTCACTTCACATTTTCAATATCGCATAAGTTTTGAAATTTGGAAACCAAATTTGGTCGAAAACCCGGTTTCAAAAGCTAAATTCTTGCGAAAGTGCAGCGTGGCTGTGTGTAGAAGCTTCTAAAGAAAGTGTAGAACTGAGTTTTTTGCCCATTTTACGACTTTGGGTCGTAAATATTCCAAAATTTAAGTAACGTATTCCATAATTTGTATCAGGGGTTGAATTTTTCGTAAGATTAGTAAATTTTGCTATGGATCATTCAATATGAGTTTAAACCAGGTTCACATATGAACAAAAAAAGTTTCATACAACTCACATTTCCTTACAGAATTTTTCAAAGCAGTTTGGGCTGTGCGTTAGTCAACAAGTCAGTCGGTCCAAAATTTTTATCTCAATTCATTTCTAAATCTTTTTTTTTTAGAACTCTGCCCCAAACCGAATGACACACGAAACTCGCTGTCGAAGAAATCCCACATAGAGGATTTCGATGGAGTGCCGGAACTGTTTAATGTTTTGGCCACCGCGCCGGAGGATAGTGATTATGATTTTGATGATTGGGATGTGTTTACATTTCAAGTTGATTTCGATACGGCTTTGGCAGGTCCCAAACTGGAAAAGGAGGGCAAATATTATCTAAGTGAGTTGGACTTGAACAAAATTTAACACTAGGTTGCTAATTGATATTCATTCCCCTAGAAACAAATGACAAAAATCTAGACGAGGCTATGAAGGAGCGAGAGAGTATTGTGACCGTGAATTGCACGGTCATTTATATGGATCGGTGTATGTCATGGAATAAGTGTCGCGCGAACTGTCAGGCAACCGGTGCCAGCAGCTATAGGTGAGAGTTTATAAAGTCTTGATTGAAACCACAAAATCTACAATTTGCCCTTTTCTTCAGATGGTTCCACGACGGTTGCTGTGAATGCGTGGGCTCCACCTGCATCAATTATGGCGTCAATGACAGTCGCTGTCGACATTGTCCCGAATCGAAAGACTTGCTCGATGATCTCGAGGATAATGTGGAGGAGGAGATGCAGGACTTTGGAGATAGTATGGGTCCCTTCGATGGCTCAGTGAATAGCAATTATTGAGAATGCAGCGGAAGCAACAAAATGCCATTTAATGAACAGAAAACAAAAACAATTTAACAAATTTAGTTACTCAATTCAGTGACATTATTATTGTGTAGCATTATTATTATTATTATTATTTTTTATTGTATTTAAAATAATAGGCACTTAATTGTTTTTACATATCCGAAACAGGCCCCTTTTTATATGAAGGTATATCAAAATGTATATCAAATTTTTTTTTTTAACAAAAAAAAAAAAAAAAAAAGAAATCAAAAAGAATAAAGAATATTTTCTTTAAACTGGAAATGGAATCATAAATGACAGAACAACAGTACAAAAAACAGAAAATGTCCACTAGTTGTTCTAAATGTTTATATTTTAGTTTGTTTTTAGTACATATTTGTGTGTATCAATCTTTTTAAGGTACAGAGGCTTTTCGAATGAATTTAGTATACTTAACAAGTTTTCTTATGATAAACTTCCTAGTTAACTAATAATGATTGTTTCGCCCGCCTGGTGTATTTATGTCCAATTTTCAGTATCTGTTTTAATGTTTAGTCGTATGTGTGAGGGTAGGTCAATGATATGTAGCATCTCCAGCGTGAAGCGTTTTTTGTAGTGTTTCGCTTAATGTACAATTTTAACAGCAGTGAAGTCTGGAGTGCGAAAGAGGCAGGCTTACCCAGATGTTGCTTGACCAGACCTTTTTGGAGTCGCCGATGAACACCTTCGACTTCGACAAACACCAGCAATATGATTTTGAAATCATACCGTCAACTAAGTCTTCGTTTAATTGCCCAGATATGAAATTAACCAAAATCTGTGGTTTATGACATTGTGACGGAGCATTTGAACAAGCGCAAGATGTGCGCGAAGATAGTCCCAAAAGTGCTCACTGACGACCAGAAATTGCGGCGAATGGAAGTGTTCCAAGGCCGGCATCCCAACGCTTCCGCAGCCGCCCTACAGCCCAAATGTAATGTAAATGTAACTAATACCCGTCAGTCGCTTTTGATCCGTGCGAGCTGACACCAGTATCGAGTTTTTTTTTACGAAACCTGCAGGGAAGAGCTGGCCGCCGCTGACGTTAGCCAGCAGCGTTGCGGACGCATCGCTCTGTTACCGGTGGTCACCATGAGGAAGTGTGACTCGACTGACTATTTAAAATTTGCTTTAGATGTTGATTCTGTGTTTCTGTAATTTATAATTGAAACCTTTTTAGCAGGAAGTTCGTTTCCAATTTAGCGAGTTTCTTTGGTGTGTCGTGTAGTATAAAATTGTGATTTAATGCAGACGTCTTTTTTTGGAAATGTGTAGTGTGGCCCTCGTTCTAAACTTTAAACTTTTTGATGTGTCTCAAAGTATTTCTCAAATATGTCCGAAGTTTGTCCCAAGTATGTCAGAAATATATCCCAAGTTTGTCCCAAGTATGTCCCAAATATGTCCCAAGTATGTCCCAAATATGTCCCAAGTGTGGCCCAAGTATGTCCCAAGTTTGTCCCAAGTATGTCTCAAGTATGTCTCAAATGTGGCCCAAATATGTCCCAAGTAGGTCCCAAGAATGTCCCAAGTGTGGCCCAAGTATGTCCCAAGTTTGTCCCAAGTCCAAGTATGTCCCAAATATGTCCCAAGTATGTCCCAAGTATGACCCAAATATGTCCCAAGTATGTCCCAAGTGTGGCCCAAGTATGTTCCAAGTTTGTCCCAGGTATGTCTCAATGTCTCAAATGTGGCCCAATAGTCCCAAGTAGGTCCAAGTGTCCCAAGTGTGGCGTATGTCAAGTTTGTCCCAAGTAAATATGTCAAGTGTGGCCCAAGTATGTTCCAAGTTTGTCCCAGGTATGTCTCAAATATGTCCGAAGTATGCTCCAAGTATGTCCCAAGTATGTCCCAAATATTTCCCAAGTATGTCAGAAATATATCCCAAGTTTGTCCCAAGTGTGTCCCAATTATGTCCCAAATATGTCCCAAGTGTGGCCCAAGTATGTCCCAAGTTTGTCCCAAGTATGTCTCAAATATGTCCGAAGTATTTCCCCAAGTATGTCCCAAGTTTGTCCCAAGTATGTCCCAAATATGTCCCAAGTGTGGCCCAAGTATGTTCCAAATATGTCCCAAGTATGTCCCAAGTATGTCTCAAATGTGGCCCAAGTATGTCCCAAGTGAACTTTGTTTTGATTTGTGGAGTTTCCCGGGAAACACACATAGACAAAAGGATGGGCAGAGGGGGAACTCGAAGAGGGGCAACTGGTTGGTTTCTGGGAAAGATATGGGTTGGATCTGTTGGTTTTTGCGGAGTTTTGGGTGGGATGTGGGTAGGATCTGGACGCGATTTGAGTTGGATCTGAAAATGATCTGGGTGGGATCTAAGTGGGATCAGGGAGGTATCTGGATGGGATCAGGGTAAAAACTAGGTGGGATCTGGGCGGGATCCGGGTAGAATTTGGTTGGGTTCTGGGTAGTAACTGGATGGGATATGGGTGGGATCTGTGTGGAATCTGGATAGTATCTGGGTGGGATCTGGGAGGAACTGGGCGGGATATGGGTGAGATCTGGGTACAATCTGAGTGCAATCTAAGAGGGACTTAGCTAGATTGGATCTGGGTAGAAGATTTGTGGAATCTAGGCGGGATCTTGGATAGATCTGGGTATGATCTTTGTGGGATCTAGTTGGGTTCTGGGAGGAATCTGAGTAGGATCTAGGTAGAATCTGGTTGGCATCTGGGATCTCACCGTGGTGGTATCTGGGTGGGTATAATTGACTTCGATGGACCGAAACCAAAATTGTTTCAAGATATGAAATCCGGAACATCTTTGATTAAGTTAAACACAAGGTCTTAAAACTGCAGCATTTTTGACTCTGTCCATTGAAGACCACTGCTCTTTAATCCCTTTACTCGTAAGGTTTCAGAAATGCATTCAAAATTTCAAAAACTCCGCCCTAGACACAGATTTGAGTTCATTAACAAAAATTAGGAAATTTGTTGTTCCTATACAATACACATACAGCCCTAGCTCTGTACATTGATGTAGGTTACACGAAGAACTCGTATAAACTAATGTGTTGTTCTCGTGGCCAAGATTCCTCCCAGATTGAGTTAGACGGCCTAGCCCAAAAGTACCAAGTTTCGTTACAATTTTCCAATTAAAATATTATTTATTACTTAAACGACTCACGCACATCTCTAACAAAAACTTACCACCACCAACTTACCTAAATGGCTCACACAAGGGCTAAGGCCAGCGGTGACTTTTTTTTTTACAATTTTACATATAAATTTCAATATATATAAATAAATTTCTTAAAAATGACAAAATTTAAATAAATGTGTGTGTACATATTTTTGTATAGCCTAAAATCGGATTAATTAAAAACCAACACAAGACAGCTGCTAATGCCAACGGGGTGGCAACTCTGCACGGTTACAGTGCATATTCATTTCAAGCGAACAGCCTACAGTTACGTATACCAAACGGACACGGGGGATACGGCCTAGGAAATTATGTTCAAAAGCCTGCGACATGTGAGAAATGTGCTGCAACGCGGAACCCAACAATTAAGGCATTTACAAAATGCCGCCGCCGAGCTGTGCACACAACCGCAGGAGTGCGGGGTCAGCCTGCTGCTGCCCAGACAAATAATGCAGCTGAGCCGGCGTCAGGTGGGAGAGAGAGAAAGATTGTTGTTAATTTTGTTTATAATGTAGCATCTTTAATTGTTTAGGTAATGCAACTGCAGGCGGAATACAAGGCCATAGTGGGAGTGATAGCACGTTCACTGCAAATGACACCCCGAGAAGTAAGGCAGATGCATTTGCTCTGCCTCAGCGACAGCAAAGGCAAGGGGGACAAACCTAAACAGCAAGATAACACAGCTAAACCAGAGGCGGAGGAGAAATCAAAAACGGAGGAATCCTCTAAAAATGCCAACCAAAGTTCCAGTTCCAGCCCCGACGAAGATCCACCCAAGAACAACAATGAGAACGATGAAAAGATGCGTTCGGTTCTTACCAAAGCGGTGCTCTGGCTGTTTACCATATACATGTTTGTGGCCTTCATTTCCCTGTTAATAACCCCCAGAACCGAACGTCCCGAGGGTTCTACACGTTATGTGTCCTGGAATGAGTTTGTACATCACATGCTGGCCGTGGGTGAGGTCAAGGAGTTGATTATACGTCCCGATATGGAAATGGTTACCATTATATTACACGAAGGAGCCGTTATCAAGGGTCGCCAGGTGACTTCCACCATATTTCATATGGCTGTGGCGGATGCCAATAAATTTGAGGAGAAACTGCGCGAAGTGGAGAAGCGTTTGGGCATCACAGATGGAGTACCAGTGACCTATGATCGTCAGACTGATACCACGGGACGTATTTTAATGCTGTTGCTGTTCTGCGCTCTGCTAATGTCCGTGGCCACGCGTATGAAGAGCATGAAGAGTCCCTTGAGCATGGATAGCTTCAGTCAAATGGGCAGAGCCAAATTCACTTTGGTGGATCCGTTTGATGGAGGACGTGGTGTACTATTTCGTGATGTGGCTGGCCTAAAGGAGGCCAAGCAGGAGGTTAAGGAATTTGTGGATTATTTAAAAACACCGGAAAAGTATCAGCGTTTGGGGGCCAAAGTGCCCCGGGGAGCTTTGCTCTTGGGACCACCAGGATGTGGCAAAACTTTGCTAGCCAAGGCGGTGGCCACGGAGGCTCAGGTCCCCTTTCTAAGCATGAATGGCTCCGAGTTTATTGAAATGATTGGAGGACTGGGTGCTGCACGAGTGCGTGATTTGTTCAAGGAGGGTAAAAAGCGGGCACCCTGCATCATTTACATAGACGAAATTGATGCCATTGGACGTCAGAGATCGGGCACGGAGAGCATGGGACAGGGCAGCTCAGGGGAATCGGAACAGACTCTAAATCAATTGCTGGTGGAAATGGATGGCATGGCCACCAAGGAGGGTGTTCTAATGCTGGCCAGCACCAATCGAGCGGATATATTGGATAAGGTAAGAGGAGGTGGATTGGTTTCTTGGCCGTTTTTTGTCGTACTCGGAGTGCTGCGTTTCGTATAGTTTGCAGGTTTCTTCACAGCGTGTCGCTTATTGACAGTGACCAGATCGGTGAGAGAACGACCAATTGCTTTGTACGTCATGGTGATCGTCTTTTTGCCCTTGCCCCATCCGTTGCCTGCTATTTCCTTCAGTAGTTGGGCTGTGTGCTTTGCTTTAGGTCTTGGAGGAGGATGGTGTGGCTTACCATATCAAATGCCTTCCATAGGTCCAGTGCCACCACTATAGTCCTTTCGTGTGTACGTTCACTTTTGAGTCCAGCTGTGATGATGGTTGCTAGCACGCATAGTGCTGTGACCCGCTCTGGTGCTTCTTCAAGGTATGCAGAAGGAGGACTTCCAGGATTTTGACTACCGGCGAGAGTATAGCTTGGTCTTTCCTCTGCGGGTTCGTGCGCTGTTTTATGGTGCTCCATAGTCTATTGGAACTTATATCCATTTAATCAAGTTGTTGCAACCACTTGTCCTTGCGGAACTTGCTGGCGAGTCGTTCGATCTCTTCTCCGAGCGGCTTCGGGTGGGAACCCCGGTCTTAGTCTTTGGACCCGTCCTGCGGTAGTGCACTGCTTTCCAACTTTGTTATGGACTCTCCTGAAGTTTTTCTCACTCTCTTTCACGGTACTAGGTGTGTGTAGGTTGGAGAATTCGGTCTCAGTGCTAAGCTCGAACCTTTCCCAATCAGTCTTGCCAGGCATCACAAATATCTGATTGTATACGGTACCATTATGTGTCAAATAGTTGTTCTCAAGTAAACAAAATTCCAATAGTTTTTTGAATTTCCTTTAATAATTGTAGAATAATGTTAAATAATTTTACTGTTAGGGTGTTCACCAGCCCTCGTAAAAGCGTAAACTCCAAAAGTTTACGACACAACAACAAAATACATAGTAAAAAATTACCAACTTTTTGTTGCCCGGGGGTATGTTTATGAAATCGCTCGTAAAAGTGTAAAAATTTAAAAACTTGAAGTGTTCAAAGTATCGGCTAAAATACTTGGTATCGTGCTTATCTGATATAGAAATTTAATATATAAATCCGATCTCTAGTTATGAGTTATGCAGACAGTGCTATACGCCGCTGAAGAGTCTAAAATCCGTTGTAAATATTAAGGGCAAAATTTAAAGGCTGTTTAAAACAGCTGGTTTACCACAACAATACACTAGGGTAAATCATAGGGGGGCGCTCACTAGCTCATGTGTGGTAAATTTACTAATTACGCTTTTACGAGGGCTGGTGAACACCCTATGTATATTAGAATTTATTTGATCAAAAAATTTGGTTTATTTTTCTTACTTCAAAATAAAATATGATTCACTATGCGACATTGCGAACGCGACACTTTTTTCCATCATTATATTTATGTTGGTTTTGTTATAATGCGAAGCAAAAACTTACGGTTAATTACGATCACATATTTTGTCATGGTTTCTTATGCATTCTTTTTTAACCCTTTAGGCATTTTTATCAA
This sequence comes from Lordiphosa clarofinis, assembly GCA_018904275.1. Classification (NCBI taxonomy): domain Eukaryota; kingdom Metazoa; phylum Arthropoda; class Insecta; order Diptera; family Drosophilidae; genus Lordiphosa; species Lordiphosa clarofinis. The sequence goes on along the minus strand of JAEIGQ010000166.1, from coordinate 184,947 downwards.
TAAAAAAAAAAACCGTGCAATATTAATGTCCAAACGAGAAAATTTGCTCTAGCGAGGTCGTAAAACCGAATATTTCGAAATGTGTTATGAATACATTTAAAATTAGCTAACATTAGTTCAATTTATTTGTCTCCCCTTGAAAATGGGATAAACAGAGTATTTTTAAGCACTTCTAATTTTTTGGTCTTGGTGGACCTTATTATTACATCAAATGATATCAAGATCTTGTCATTCTCTATTTTTATACCCTTGGAGAGGGTATATTAAAATTGTCCGGATGTTTGTAACGCGTAGAAGGAGGCATCTCCGACCACATAACCAACCAACCAAACTTAACCAAACTTTGCACAAAGTCTTTTGGTACCAACACGCTGCACATTTGCCGGAACTGGCCGGATCGGATGACTATAGCATATAGCTGCCATAGGAACGATCGGTCGAAAAACTAGTTTTAGTGAGAAAAACTTTTTTGTTTTTAATTTTATCGCTCCCAACGCTCGTATTTATAAGTTTTCAATGATTTTACTTCATTTCAACAAGATTTGTCGAAATCGGACCACTATATAGAATAGCTGCCATACAAACTGTCAGGCACATATCAAGCTCCAAGGATATATAAACTTCGGTCGAGCCGAAGTTAGCTTGCCTCTATTTTTTCTTTATGGATTTTTGGTAATCCATATATATCTGGGGCATTTCCTTCTTCTTGATTAATGTCTATTTGGTTATTTTTAAAAAGTTAATTAATCATCGTGTGTTTTTTTCCAACTGATTGTGTTGTTGGGTCTATTATCAATGTTCTGAAGGTCGTTTTATCTGACAGCATGATATTCATCTTCTTGTTGTAATCCTCTCTGTACGTGGCTATTGTTTCGTTTCCTTTGCCAGATTATCTTTGTGTGAAACCATTTACGACCATATAAAGTACAAATATTCTTGATCAGCATTAACAGTAGAGCCGATATAGACTTGTCCGTCTGTCTGTATGAACACCTAGATCTCGGAGACTATAAGAGCTAGAGCTACCAAACTTGACATGTGGTCTTCTTCTTTTATCTGCAAGCAGATCAAGTTTGTTTCAAATTTTGGCCACGCCCACCCCCCCGACCCCACAATAGAAAATGCTGAATAACTCCCACTGTTAAACTTGTTCTTTTATGAGTAAAGACTAGTTCACACGGGCAAATAATTTGACAAATTTTTAGAAAATTTTGATAAAAATTTGGCTAAATAGCAGAGGTCGCATAAAACGGTCCCCCGTTTGCCTGTGTCAGAAAACAACCGCTTTCGTGCGAGCACATTCAATAAAGGTCTTCAACCAACCATCAACTACGCTCTCTGCCTCTTTTTGGTTGTGAGCGGAGAGAAACACATTTTTTTTTTATTTTTACTGTCAGGTCTGTCCGGGCCAGTGATGCCAATATTTTTCCGAAAAAAAAGGACAGATTGAAAAAAAAAACAGGAAAAAGGGATGAAAAACTAAAAAAAAGGCTGAAAAAAAGGATAAAAAAACTATTAATATTTATTTATTTATTTAACAGTTTTTAGTGCATGTTCAATGACTTCGACAAGGACAAAAAGTTTTATTTATAATTACTTATTCATTTAATAATTTTAAAGCATCTTCAATGACTTCTACATCGGCCATTTCTCTGTCCTCATATGTCGCCATTGATCCAATTAATGATAAATATTTATCCGGCAAATTGTAATTGTGGCAAAACAACTTATGCCGACGCAATCCTAATTTAAATAAAATGTAAATATATGTACAACTGATTTAAATTGAAATATGTATATATAACTACCTGACTGTCAAAATAGCATTTAACGTCTCCACTTGTAGCCGATTTCTAGTTTTGGTTTTAACCAAATTTGCTTGGCTAAATGCCCTCTCTACTTCCGCATTCGACCACGGCAACGAAAGCAGAGTCGGGGCGAAAGCTACCAGGTCCGAAAAGGGGTTGTTACCTGCGCTGTCCCGATATTTTTTTACTTCGGACCAAAATTTTAAAGTGTTTTCATCATTTTCCCATTTGAATTGGTGGATGTTGGCGTATTGAGCAACTATTTTGCTTCTTTTGTCGCTGCTTTTTTTTAAATAATTCTAAAATCAGAAGAATTGTGTCCTTTTTTGATCGTATACAAAATAAATTTTAACATTTTAACAACTTAGTCTTAAAAAGGCTAGATCTCCGGATAAAGAAACTAAAAAAAGGATAGAATTCCGGTTAGGGGCTGTTTGACATTTTTCCCGGCTGAAGCAGTTAAAAGCAGGATAGATCTGTCCGTAAAAAGGCCAAATAGGCAACACTGGTGTGAACTTAGCTTAACGGATATATCGAAATTAGAACAGACTTTAACTAACGCTCTCGTTTTGATTTAAAATCGTAGAACTTTTTTAGCAGGCTCTAGGTCATTAAGATATGATTTTGTCCATAGCTTTTCTAAAATAAGATACGCACAACACCACTGTATAGCTATTTCATGAATACCAATTCAATCTTTAGCAGTCTGCGCCTGACTTCAATGAGTTAAAGTCATGACAGAATTGCTATGACCGCTTGGGAATCCCAAAGGCAGGCTTGTAGCAAAATCCTACATGCTTTGAATTGCAATTAAAATTTCAAAATGTGTATGGAAAACAAATTTTTCAAAAAAAAAATCTCTGACTAACTGGTTTGCTTTGATTAAAAACGAAAAAATCAAGAATAATCACTTATGCTTGAATAATAAAACAAAAAAACATCATCAATGATTTTTACATTTAAAGGCCTGATTCCAGATGACATAAATTTTTATTTTGGCACAATACTTCATTTAAATATGACTGCTATGCAATAGCATTCTGATTTCAAAACAGTTCGAAAGTGTTTCTATTCATGTGAACTTCAACATAAAAATTGATTTTTATGTCATCTGGAATCAGGCCTTAAAACTCGACTAATTTTAAAAAAATCATTCAAAATAAAAATATTTGATAATTGGTAGCGAACAATTTTTTGAACCAAAAATATTATTGTTTAACATAATTCAAATTGATTGCATTTGCCTAAACGAAAGTGTTAATCGCTTCTCTTTTACATATTTGGTGGCCAAATTGTGGTCAAACTTTTGTTGGCTACTCGAGCTAAAGGCTAGTGAAAAAGCTCACTAGTTCAACCATAACTTTTTTAGTGAATGATTCATATTAAAAATTTTAAAGTAACAGTTATTTTCGGTCCCTGGTAAGCACTAGTAAGCTGTTACATCATTATGTTGGTGTTTTGTTGTTGCTAAATACTGATTCTCTCAAGTTATTTCCATGTCAAGATAGTAGTTTGTTGCCTTGTACTCTTTCTACAGTAATTCAATTGTATTCGTGTTGCTTATTAAGTTTTCTGAAATTACGTCAATATCTTTGGCCTAAATAATACATATTATTTCATCAACATATTTCTAAGAATTCTAATTCCAAAATTCGAAGATTTCTTTGAATTGTTTTTCTGTATGTTTGTGTAAGGAGCAACGACTGTCCATTATGTTGTTTATGGCAAATGTCGTCGGTATATTGGTAAATAGCGATATCACATCGAAGATACCAATATTTCGTCATTCTCTATTTCTGGTTCTTTTAATTTCGTTTTTCATTGTAATTGAGTTCAGTATGTTGTAGTCTTTCGATACATGTTGTATCAGTCTAATTAGTGTCCAATCCATATCCATGGGGCGTTTCCTTCTGAGCAATATATATTTAAGCTATATTTGACATGAAATATTAATAATATTATTATTATTAATTCCACAGGCTCTGCTTCGACCTGGTCGCTTTGATCGTCACATACTCATCGATTTGCCCACTTTGCAAGAGCGTAAAGAGATCTTTGAGAAGCATTTGTCCTCAGTAAAGCTGGCCGAATTGCCCAGTGTGTATTCTCAACGCCTGGCGCGTCTTACCCCCGGCTTCTCCGGTGCTGATATAGCCAATGTGTGCAATGAGGCCGCCCTGCATGCGGCACGTAACACACAGTCGGAGGTGAGCAGCAAGAATCTGGAATATGCCGTAGAACGTTTGGTGGGTGGCACAGAGAAACGTTCGCATGCCTTATCCCTGGCCGAACGCAAGGTGATTGCCTATCATGAGTCGGGACATGCTCTAGTTGGCTGGATGCTGCCCAATTCGGATATACTGCTTAAGGTAACCATTGTGCCGCGCACTAGCCTGGCTTTGGGCTTTGCCCAGTACACGCCAAGTGAGCAGCATCTGTACAGCAAGGAGCAGTTGTTTGACAAAATGTGCATGGCTTTGGGTGGCAGGGCGGCTGAGAATTTGATCTTTAATAGCATTACGACGGGTGCCCAAAATGATTTGGAAAAGGTGACCAAAATTGCCTATTCCCAAATTAAGAAATTTGGCATGAATAAAGAGCTGGGTCCCATGTATGTAAGAGATGCGGATGAAACGGGTGGCGGTGACAAGCCCTTCTCGCGGGCCATGGAAACTCTAATTGATAATGAGGCCAGGCATGTGGTGGCCCATGCATATCGCACCACAGAGGATATTTTAACCCGGCATCGCGATAAGCTGGAAAAGGTAAGACTCTCTCTCTCTCTCTCTGTCTGTTTGGTGTCTCTCAATCTATCACTTTCTTAGCTCGCCGAGGCCTTGCTGGAGAAGGAAACGCTGGACTATGATGAGGTGGTTACTTTAATTGGTCCACCTACACATGATCCCAACAAACGACAAGTGGATGCGGTGGAGTTTGAACAGTCACTGAAAAATCTTGGCAACGATACACCTTCCGCTTGATGTTGAGTGCGATACTCCTCCCCCTGGTTAATGTTCGTTTAAATGTAAATAAAGTTGTTAACCTTTTTAATTAATATGTTTGTGACGCGGTTAACGTTGAGTAGTTCCAGTAGTTCCAACTAATATTAGTCAGAGTTTATTTAGCCTCGCATGACCTTGAACTTGAAGTCAATTGATTCGACAAGTACCTAAATACACAAATGCATCTAGACAGACTTGAAATGGAGGATGGCTTCACAGGTAAGGGAACGTAGCACTTAACCAGCATCAGGGGCGGATCCAGGGGGCTACAGGGGCTGAACTTCAGCCGCTGGGCGGGCCCCCCAGAGCAGAATAGGAAGGCGAATGCATATTAAAGAACTTATTGATGGCGTAGATGGAAACCCAGGGGAATCAGCATACAAAATGGTGCGACACCAACTCGTAAAAGGTGAAGAAAATTGTTTAAACCCTCTTCCCCCTCTCTTTGGACAAGCAGCACACATATAGACGGTATCGTAGTTAGCCCGGAGAAAATTACTATTGCAGCAGAGAAAATAACAGCAAAGAAAGCTCTCGGATTAGACGGAATTCCCAGTGGAATCGTCAAAACGGCAGCGAAGAGCAAACCGGAGGAATTCCTAAAGGTGCAACAAAGACTGGTCCAACTCCCAAAGAACAAAAGACCCGAACACTATGCTATATCCTACCGTCCAGTCTGTCTCCTAAACACAGTTGGAACAGCTCTTTGAAAGAGTAATCTGTGCGAGAATGGAAGAGCGATAATGCATAAGCGAAATGCGCATGCCACATTACCTTATTAAGGACAGAGTATTGTTGTACGACACTGAAATAGGACCACAGACCCATAACCAGGTAATCAAACCGAAACGAATTTCGGTTCCGGTTCTGAGTTTCAATCTTTTCGGTATACGGTTCCGGTTCCGGTTTGATTGCCTATAACATCTCTGGAGGAGTTCCACCAGGCTCAGTACTTGGCCCTATCCTATGGAAAGTGATGTACAATAGAGGGCTAAATATCAGCAAACCAACTGGAACGGCGATAACGACCTAGCCATAGCGGTCGTCGGCAAAGACGCTGGAAGAAGTTACCCAAAAAACGAACTACACAATTACATCTCCCAGAATCTGTCTTCGGCAGGTGGAACTAAGCCTCGCAGAGCAAAAAAACGGAAGTAATCCTCATAAGCAGCCGAAAAAGGGTGTAGAGCATCGAGATAGCGATTGGCGACGCAAGGAAGTGATTAGCTGACTATCTGAAGTACCTGAGGAGACTAAATTTTCAGAGTTATCTTCAGTGCGCTGGGGAGAAAACAGCAAAAACGGTGTCTGCGCTGGCTAGGCTGATGGCCCGGTATGGGCGGAGGCAATGAAGTTTCCATCGTACACACGAGAAGCCAGACAGGTACATCGGCGTATGTCGATTCGACTCATAAGCGGTTTTAGAAGGATTTCGGAAGCTTAACAGCTGTTAAAGCTAACATCGAGCGATAACGATAGACGGGAATACGGGATACAGGAAGGTGGACCCACCAACTCATTCCCAATATAGACGAGTGGACCTGACCTAGTGTCTTACAAACCATGGATGTTTTAGGGAGTACCTACACCGCTTCAAACAAGTAGATACACCCTGGTGCCATTTCTGCACTAACTAAGTGGAGTCTGCAAAGAGTCAGAGGTTCTACGAGGAGAGGCAAGGGTGAAAGAAATTAAAAATTGTGTTGGTCTACTTTACGGACTTTTCAATATGATTTTACCACTCGCAAAGCACAGCTCATCTGCTTCACCTTTCAATTTATATGCCTAAAAATGGAGACAGCGTTCGTTCATTGAACCAATTTTAATATGCCTATGAGAAGTATAACACTGTGACACATTTTTGAACTCAAAATAGTTGAGAGAAGCAAGTTGTTGCTCTTGGCTTGGCCTACAAAACATTCTTAGAAGCAAATCAAAAAATTACGTCTTGGTACTTAAAATTACAAAATATGTCCAAAAAACAATTTTCACAACTTTTTCAGTTTTCAACCCTTTGAAATCCGTTACAAATTTGGACAAGTAAGTGGTAAAGTTGTGCAGACCAAAATAATCAAACCGTTAGTCGAACACACTTCATTTAAGTACTCTTTGATATAGTAAAAAGACCAAAAGCATGAAAAACTGTCAAAAAAATTCGCAAAACAAACGAATTTTATCGGTAAAAAGTAAATAAATTAAATTTCTTTAGCTAAGTTTTTTAAGTTATTTTTTGACAATTTTATTGATTTAATACAAAACAATCGAAATTTTGATAGTGTCAGCCAATTTCTACCAAAAACTGTACTTTTTCGAGTTTTGGTTGAAATTATCATCTTTCAGGGTCTTTAACTATATGAAGGACCATCGAATGAAGTTGTTATGTTCCAACCGATTGTTTACGTTAGTCTAGCTACTTTTCGTCCTTCATTGCTTGGTCAAATACGTTATAGTTTTCAAGAAAAAGTTGAAAAACAGTACAAAATTTACGAATTTTTGCAATTTTGAGTTTAAAGATGTGACTATTGACTTGTTACTAGAAATGTTTTGTAAATTAAGTCAAGAGCAACAACTTCTTTCAGAAGTCAAAGCGAAATTCCAAATAGTTACGAGATAGGGAGTTACAAGTCCCAATCATATGCTTAAAACTTCAAAGTGCTATAAAAGAAATCGGCGCTAAGACCAAACCAGGGAAGGTTTTGTACTACTATCAACCCTTTCAGATTTGGTCCGACCGTATCAACTATGACTATTGTACGTGTAGATTTTGTATTTCACGACGTTCATTTGCAGTTGTTGTTGCATCATTGTTTCGTCGACGAGCATCAGGTTTCACACTAAAGCCTTTTTGATGTGAAACATATTTAATCTCGGTACGTACAATTTAAGTAGAAGTAAAATTTGATTTTAGCGTCACGTGACGCTGACGTCATTCATATTTTGTGTTGTTGTTTTGTGGAGTTTGGCGGCAAACACATTCACACAAGAGGATAGGGAGAGGGGGGAGTCGAAGATGTTGGAAAGATGCTGAAGAGGGGCAACTGGTTGGTTTCTTGGCGAGATCTGGTGGTATTTGGAAGCGATTTGGGTGGGATATCTGAGCTGGACCTAAGTGGGATCTGGGTCAAATATGGGAGGGATTTGGTTGGGATCTAAGTGGGAAATGGGTGGTATCTGGATGCAATCTGGGCGAGATTTGGGTGGCATATGACGGAGATCTGAGAATGGTCTAAGTGGGATCTATAGGTTGGATCTGATGAATGGGGGATCTGGGTGGCATCGGTAAGTTGGGAGGGGGGAGGGGGTCTAGCTAGGTTGGATCTGGGTGGGTTGGATCTGGGATTGAATTTGGGAGGGATCTGGGCGGAAAATGGGTAAAGTCTGGGTAGTATGGGGGGATCTAAGTGGGATCTGCGATGGAACTGGATTTGTTTGGGATCTAAGTGGAAACTGGGTGGTATCTGGGTGGGATCTAGATGGGATCTGGGTCTGGGTAAGGCCTTTGTAGGACTAAGGTGGGTTCTGGGAGTAATCTGATTAGGATCTGTCTGGAATCCGGGAGGGTTCTGTGTGTTATCTGAGTGGTATTTAAATGGGATCTGGGTGGGTGAAATATCATCATTTATCTGTGGATTAAAACAATAAACAAGACTCTCTGAAGAAATGGAAGAACACAGTAGCAAGTGATCTTATTGCTGGTATCTCTTCTACCTGTTAGTTTTCTTGTTTCGAAAGAGTGTCCTTGCTGGTATACCTGTATAAATCATTTAGCGAACTTCTGATTTGAAAATAAGTTCTTAAACTAAGCATCATGTTTCACATCAAAGCTTCGTGAGTGTTAACGACACTCACACCTGATTTTTAAAATTAAAATTGCCCGTAAGAATGAGTGTAACACAAAGGCGGAGAGATAAGTCAGTGGTGTGTGTGTGAGTTAGAGATGTAAGATACTTAAATAGGCGGGAGTATCGAGTATCGATAGTTGTTAGTGATGTGTGAAGCAGTTAGATGGACTAGATCTGTGACTGGAGCTGTATGAACTAAAACTGTGAGTGGAGTACACACAGTCATTTAAAAACTGACCAATAGATGGCGCTACGGCAGAGATCCTCTCTATTATTCGATTTTTAACATAAGTAAATATCGCTGGAAGGCACAAACCCTCCATCTACAAAACTGTGCAAGATATAAGGTTATTTTCAAATAGCCGTTCACTGGCATCACCATTTATATAGTCTGCTTTTAAGCGCCCAACAGTTTCCGAACAGCTTCAAAAAGCGATCTCTGCACCTTGTACCTCCATTTCCGAGGGAATGTGTCACTACTTTTTATTTGTGTTGCGTAAATATCAGGGTCTTGACATTTACACTTGCCACTTACAACTGTTTTCGGTGCGGAAACCCGTTTCCCTCCATCGCTATCGCTATCGTCACCGGCCGTCTCATTAGTTAGTATAATTTCCATTTGATTTTCATATACTCAATTGATTTATGTGCCAATCAAATAGAGTTTAGTTACAAACTGAAACTAAGTAAGTCAGGCCAGAGAGCAAGGGGCGGTGCGCCTGCATAAATACGCCCCGTACGCAGTGTCCGTCAGTCAGTTGTGATTTTAGGAGAAGGTGGAAATGTTGTGCTTAAACTTTAGAACGGATTATCTCCCCAGGGTGGGTCTTGTGTTGGCCCTGGTGGGCCTGGTGTGGGGACAGTTTCGTGAGTTTTGTTGTTTGGATTACATGGAATTTGGTAGATTATTATAGTCTGCCCCCCTACAGCTGCTCCCATCAAGCGTTGTCGCCTGGACGATGAGCCCTGTTTGGTGCAACAGGCTCAACTGTTTTTCCGCAGCTTTAAAAATGGCCTTCCCCAATATCAAATACCCAGACTGGAGCCCATGGATTTGGGCACAATACGCATAGAAAGTGGCGGCCAAACCTCATCGCTGCAATTCAGTTTGGTTTTGACCAATGCCAAAATGCATAATCTGGCCAGTTCGGCGGTGGCCAAAAGCGTGAAGGGTTTCCAAAAGGATTTGCAAAAGCCGCTTAAATTGATTTTGGTATTTCATATGCCCGAACTGGAGGTGCGGGCCAATTATGATGTGAATGGGAAAATATTGATACTGCCGATTGTGAGTAAAGGAGATTTGCAGATTAAATTGAAACAAGTGCAGGCCAAATCACGCATCATGGCGGATCCAGTGAAGGGACCGGATGGGAAAACTTATTTAAAGATAACCGAATACAAAACGGTCACCAAAGTGGGCGGGTAAGTCACTTTGTAAGCTACTTAAGATTAGAAATCAAAAAGTTTTTGAAAGTCCTGATAAGCAAAAGACATTATCTCTCATGCTTTTGATGATTAGACGTCTTCATGTATGGATAATCGGTTTGTTCGCTGCGAACAGGCTTAGACAGCTGTTAATGAGTTAATTGAAAACTCTTTTTATCGGACGCTTTTGTTTCTGGATCTGTTCAATGTGTGTATGAGCGTATGTGTCATTTCTGTGCGTATGCGTTGTTGTATAAGTGTATTCACTTCTTGATAAAGCCATATAGTTGTCACTTTATTTATGTGAATTTACTTTATGTTTTTTGCACATTTCACTTTGGCTGAAGTATCGAGCAACGATAGTTGTTAGTGATGTGTGAACTTGTTAGATTAATTGGATCTGTGATTGCAGTTAGTTGAACCACTTTTTCACAACTGACCAATAGATGGCGACACTACTCTGAACATTTGAAAACTGACTTCGATTGGAACTGACTTTTAGTCATTACTTGAGTATCGTTCATCCGATCTTAATCATGTCTTTGGCAAATTGATAAATAATGCTAATAACTATCTCTATGAGGTATTTTCAAAATTGCGGGGCCGATAAAAATAAACTTAGTCTGGCTTTAAGTATAAGAAGTATTTGTCCCTTAAATGTCAAACCTGTATCTCTTACCATTTGTGAGATCTGTTGATGCTGAAAGGGTCCGAAATGATTCCTTCTCTTATATTAAAAATCCTGTATAATCCCAATTCCCGATTTCTCTCATTTCAGTGGCACCTTTAACCTGTCCAATTTGTTCAATGATAATGTCGAGTTGCGTAATAGCACACTCAAGGTTCTCAACGATGAGTGGGATGCTTTGGCCGTGGATATTCAACCTAAACTTAATGAAGCCACTGATCGTGCATTTCGAAATGCCTTACAACATCTTTGGGATGAGATTCCATACGAGGACTTTTTTGAGAATTAATAAACAACAGATACAAAATTAGCCCAGTGTTTGTTTTTGGTGGGTGGTTTATTTATGAGAATTATTTTGAGAGGAGGAGGAGGAGGTTTGGGTAAGAGTAGTCCTGGTAAGTCCAAAAAGTCCACTGAGTTGATGTATGCATATGTTTGTACGGTCTTCCAACTGTCAAATGGGAAATAAGTAAGTTACAATCCTAATTTGTTTTTCATCTAAGACTTACTAAATGCTCTGGTCCTGCTGAATTTTTGGCTGCTGTTGTGAGATCTTCTTCTTCTTACATATCATCATGTGTGACATTGTGCACCCGATTATTAACATCGATCAGCAGCACCTTGGGTGTTTGCTATCCATCTCCATGTTGGGTCTGATCTTCCTCGGGGTGTTCCACAATTTTGCTCTCCATTTGGTTGAGGCTCTGAGGATATGAAAACTTAGAAACTATTTCTTCTTCTTCTCCTCCTTACGCTGCTCACCTTCAATTTCCGATGTTTGGCATCTTTGTCATTATCCGGTGGACTTTCCGAGCCATCCGTTGTCTTAATAAATGACGAATAGAATGACGAAAAGCTGGATCCATCCATGTCATCGCTATTTCCATTACTATCCGTATACTTTTGTGTGTGAATAGTTTTGATTATATAGCAAACTTTTGGCAGTTAGAAGATAATTGTTATTGTAAAATCACCTTCGGTTTGTTAATGCAGGGCTGATCCGGTGTATAATCACCCATAACAGAGGGAATGGGTGAGTCGGCTATCTCCTTTTTGGATGTATCCGAGGGAGCCACATTTGAGCCGGGCTCAGCCTTGACTGAGGTGGCCTGTGACGAGGGACGTTGCGATTGGGCGGGTGTAATCGAATGGAAAGCACCCTGGGTTTTTGTGGATGTCATGGTGGGGGCGACCATCATCTGTTGGGGCTGCAAATGGTTTAGAAATATTGATTAGAAAGATTGGAAACTGCTTACATGTTAACTTAACTAAAAGAGAATGATTCAAAATTTGATACTTTCCATTTAGCGAACCGAATCGTTCTTTAATTCGAAATTGATCGCTCAAAATTCTTGATTCAAAAAAAAAGTTTTAGTTTTAGATCATTTCTTTCATAAATTCGATATCGACCGTTAAAAAATCAAGAATTTCGCTCTTGAAATCGAGATAAATTCGTTCTTAATTTGGTTCTTGAAGGCAAGGCGAAAGAGAGAAAGCAAACTAAGAGAGAATGCTTAGTTGTCGTTGTCAGATGCGTGCAAAAACAAACAGCGTATAGTCTTAAGTATGATTTGGACAAGAGGTTTCGCTGATGCCAAATAGTCGTGAGAGCTAACGCGCCAACATCCGTGTGTTCAGTCTTGGAGGTCCCGAGTTCAAGTCCCAGTAAAGTTAATAAAAAAAAATCAGTGGATGGTGAGTGGGGGGAGGAAAATCAACACCACGCGTCGCTCGGTCGGGTCGGTTGTGTCAACAACACTCTTACCGTACTTTTGAGAACGAATGCTCTTAATTCAGACCACACCTCGTGAATTTCCTGTTCAAGGTCAAAACTTAAGAACGCTTCATTGGGAAGGAACTTACAAAAGCAAGACAGCTTTTATAAATTCCTGGAAAAAATTCGGGTTAAGGATTTTGCGGTTTCTGTTACATTTCCGAATGCAACCTTAGGAGTTTGATAAACGCAAAACCAGCGAAAAATTGAACGTCCTTTGTTTTTATTTCACTTTTAAAAGTTAAGGAACGCGTTATTTTATGCACATGTGTGAAAGTCGTTAACACTCAAAAGGTATTAATAGGAAACATGATACTAAATTAAAGGGTTTAATTTCAAAATGACAAGCTCTCTCTCTCAATTGTAAATAAATCCGCAATGACAATCTTTTAAAAGAAGAAAACTAAGATAAGCCTACAACCAGATCATTTGCTTCTGTGTTCTTTCTCCTTTTCTGTAAGTCTGATAAGTCACTCTTTAGTCACTGTCAACGTCACGTGACGCTGAAATCAAATTTGGTACTACTAAAATGTTTCGTATCGAAAATGAAGATGTTTCACATAAAAAATAGAAAACCACAAAATTTTGATATTTCAAAATGGAGAAATCTGTATGAAATAAAATTATTTCTATACCTTGAGATTTTGAAATTTCAAAGAGATGAAATTTTTGAAAAAATAGAAAAAAACTTCTTAAGATATAACGCTTATTCAAAAGATATAGGCATGCTTCCTTTTAAGGGGGCATTCTCCATGTGAAACATTTTTAACTTGCACTTTTTATAGCTTGGATATTTAAGAATATTGCCTTAAAAGGATTTTATGAAATTTAAAATACTTTAGAAGATATATGCTTTTTTGTCGACCAATGTTTTTGATAAAATAAGCAATTTTCAAATTATTTTAATTTTTCAACCAATGGTGCCCAAACACACACTATTAAGCTTTGTAATTGTGTGTGTAGCAGAGAAACACGAACTAAACGTTATTCCCTGCAAACATTTTGTCGGGTTTCTTATCTCCCTCGTCAAATTGTGAGTTTGGCGATAGTTTGGCGACTTACAAAAAGAAAACACCTAAGATATCGCATTTTTAACATAAAAGGGAGACATTGGCGATATGTGGTTTCAATTTTAACTGCGCTATTTAAATCGATTGAATGTGGAATAAAGACTTGAGAATTACAAGCAACCTGTTATGGGTGAATGCTTTCAGACAGAATCATAACAAATAACTCTTTTGTTGCCTGGGCTGAGATGCACAGCGTAGCACAGTCGTCTAAAACGTCAGTCCACCATTGTGTTTTCAGTCCAAAGTAAGTAAAAGTTGTTCATGTAATAAAAATATATGTTTGTTTAATTCGATGTTTCAGAATAATAAAACAATTGCGGGAACCAGCAGCAGCAAGCCCCAATTTGACTTTTTTTGTGTAAAACGCTTTTTTATCCCTGAGAAGAGATTTTTTTGTAACTCTCAGAAGAAACGCTGGTAAATGTCTAGTATAGCGGCCTACTCTCAGAAAATTCAAAAAAAAAAATTTCCTCGATGGACCGCGAATTATGAAGAATTTTCATGGAGAAAAAACGCGGGGGTCATCCATGGTTTCTTTTTAAACGAATTTTGAAAATTTGATTTTTTACCGAATAAAACATATTGTGTTTTGAGCAATGTGTCAAATTTAATTGGATTTTTATTGTTCATTCAATAATTCTAATCAAAATGGAGTGCACGTATTGCAATTTTACGGTGTCGAAATTTTTGTCTTTGACGAATATAGAGGTTATTGAGTATTTGAAGCGTCACAAATGTTTACTACAAGAAAAAAATGTGGAAATTGTTCTGCTGACTGTAAGATAGCAGTAAAAGATGACGGCAAACTATTCTTTCGGTGCCGTAAACAGTTGACTGCTACAACCATGGGCAATAAAAAGAAAGTCAAGAAACAGTGCAATTTCAATGAAAGTATCCGCAAAAATACCTTTTTTGCTGATTCAAAAGTATCCATACAGGAGATTGCCAATTTTGTCGTATGGGACACAGTTCGCTTAAAAGGTAAAATTAACTTTCTTGAATTGTAGCCTTTGTTTTTCTTCTATTTGTTTACAATTTTTACTTTAAAAGGTGAAATTCAGTTTTTGGAAGACGAATTGGCGTGGGCCAGGCAAACAATTATAGACTGAAAAAATTTTGTAAGGGAGGTTTATATAGATTGGTCTATCCGTGAGAGCAGTGGAAAACTTGGTGGCCACGGCAAAATCGTTGAAATTGATGAGTCCAAAATCGGAAGGCGGAAATATAATTGTGGTCGGGTTGTGGGAGGGTCAGTGGATTTTTGGTGGATTGGAACGAGAGTCCGGTAAATTTTTCGTAGTTCCGGTTGAAGACAGTGGAAAGGAAACACTCTTAAAAATAATTAAGGAAAATATAGCTGACGGATCCACGGTCATTTCGGATTGCTGGAAAGCTTACAATTGCCTGGAAGATGAGGGGTTTCTACACCAAACGCTGAACCATTCTCAAAATTTTGTGGATCCCTGTGACTATATATGTGGGACGTGAAGGCCGAGTTGCCTCATTTTGGCCGAAAAAAAATGCACTATCCAGGATATTTGGCCAAGTTTATGTTTTATAAACGATTCCCAAGGATAGGATCCATAACATCTTACTTAAAAAAAATTTTTACTTTATTGGGTACAATAAAATATTCATCGATGGATCGCAAATTATGAACATAAAATATTAATTCATAGGAGGAAGAGGAAGTGCACGGGGAAGACGATTAGGCCCTTCCTTAGGGACACCACTTAAAAAAATCGCCCTTCTGTGGTTTCCGTGGAGTAGGCCTCATGGGGAAACCACGTTGAAAAAAACGCGCCTTCAATTTTACCTCAATAGGTGGCGTGGAAAAGAGTTCAAAACAGATCAAATAGGTGTAAAGATTTCCTCACTTTCGCATTGAAATTCAAGCAAATGTTCCCCTGAGTCATAGGAAAATAATATTTTTAATATATTATATTTATTTGAAAAAACAAACGGAAATCGAAAAGCATATGTGATCAAGCATGTATTTGTATGGCCAAATATTACAACTTTAAAATTCGTTTAAAAAGAAACCACGGATGACCCCCGCGTTTTTTCTGCATGAAAATTCTTCATAATTCGCGATCAATCGAAGGGAATTTTTTTGGAATTTTCTGAGAGTAGGCCGCTATACTAGACAATTACCGAAACGCTTTCTCTTCTCCAAGAAGTGTCGCAGAGTGGCTCATTTCTTCCCGAAGGAAGATGAGAATGCGATAAATATGCGATATCGCCAGAGTGAAGCGACACCTACTGGAAGAATCGCATTCTTATCTTCAGCGATAAAAAATGTTTGCTGGGTTATGTTAAATATAGGCTACAAACCAACACACAAATATGTGTGCGTGCTATTTATAGAGCACACGTATTCTCTCTCTCTCTCTCTCTCTATGCGTATGTCGGCTGCAACGCTGGCAGAGTTATGACTTCCTATCACACGGGATAGGGCAATTGACATTTGGGCACCACTGCTTTAAAACGCATCTATCTTGAAACCACGTTTTTCGAACTGGCGGCCACGATATCAACAAAATTGAACTTTTCAATGACCGCCACTTTGTCAAAAAAAATCACAAAATTTTTTTCGAGGGTCAGAATAGAATGATTATAAACCAGTTTTTAGTTTTTATTTCACACAACCTGGAGACGTGGAATAGTGGCCGCCAGCACTATACCTTTTTATTTAGAACCCCCACATTGACGGCCGAGAACTTATTGAACAGCCCTCGTATCGAAGCAGTAAAAATTTTTTTGTTTACTTTAGTCTGTTTGTAACATCTATATATATAAAAGAAAGTCGTGTTAGTTACACCACTTATAACTCAAGAACGGCAGAACAGATTTGGAATGTAAGTAGGGAGGTAGCTTAGAGCCAGGAAACGGACATAAGATACTGTTTCCAGTGGAACATTCGCGGTTTTTTGTTTTTCATTCGATCAAGCTCAAACTTATTTTCAAAGATCTATATGAAAATTCAACAACAACTGCATACCAATCTTCCGGAAAATTCACCCCCATTGGGTGGAAAGTGGGTGGTCAAGATTGTATGGGCGAAACTTAAGTTGCCAGCGACTAGCTCCAAACTCATTTTCAAATTTACATATAACAAAACATAAAAAAGTGACTTTCAAATTTTGGAAAATTTATCCCCAAAAAGTGGGAAAATTCGCGGGAAACTGTTGTATGAAACTTTTTACTTATTATCCGATCAAGTTCAAACTCATTTTCAAAGATCTATATGAAAATTCGACCACAACTGCATACCAATCTTCCGGAAATTGGGTGGAAAGTGGGTGGTCAAGGTTGTATGGGCGAAACTATAGTTGCCAGCGATTAGCGCCAAACTCATTTTAAAATTATAACAAAACTAGTTGTAAGCAAGTACGCGAAGTGGTCTGTGGGCAGTGGGTGGGATGTGGCTGGAATGTGGCGATATGTGGGATGGATGGGTGGGATGTGGGTGGCAAGTGGTGGAGTGTGGTGGGATGTAGGTGGGAAGTGGGCGGAAGTGGTGGGATGTGGGCGGGAAGTGGGTGGTATGTAGGTGTGAAGTGGGTGGGATGGAAATGGGAAGTGGGTGGAATGTGTCGGTAAGTGGGAGGGATGTGGGTGGAATGTAAATGGGTGGTTTTTGGGCGGGAAGAGGGTGGGAAGTGTGTGGAATGTGGGAGGCATGTAGGTGCAAAGTGGGTGGGATGTGGCGGTAAGTGGGAGGGATGTGGGTGGGGGGGGGCCTGAAGTGGGTGTGCGTTGGTTCTATACTGTTGAAGGCGCGGCGAAGCGTGACGGGCTATTTGCTAATGAAACAAAAGTATTCTTCCATGGTTGTCTATTAAAACTGACACGCGGACGAAGTCGCGGCGGGTTTTGCTAGTAATAAATAAAAACAGTACTGGAAAAACTATTTGCGTTTTTAAATAAGATTTTTTTAAAATGTAGAATACCACCTTAAAAACGCAAAAGTTTTGCGAAAGTGAATCTCGTAGCATAAATGAAAGATAAACAGGGCTGTTTCCGTTCCCAATTGATTGATATAAGTAAGAGTTAATAAAGTAAACAATTCCGCGAATCCTTTTTGCCCTTAAGAGGGTTGAATGAAGGTAAAAGGGGTTTTAAAGTTAAGCAATTCCGATTCCGCATGATTTGAGCGGAATTGAAAACAAAAACAATTACAAATACCCACCGCATAGACTGGCTTATTGTAGCTGGACTGTGAGCTGTTTGTCTGTTCGGGTAACTGCATGGTATTGGCCACTCCGGTGAACGGCACGGGCTGGTACATCATGGCCGTGGCGGCGGCAGCCGCTGGATGTGTATAGAAGAGCGAGGGATGGGGATACATGACTCCAGCCATATATTGTAAAGGCATGGCGGCACCAGGTTGTGTGGCTTCTTGGGATGTGCTAGGCATTTCGTTACTCTTGTTGTTATGGGCGCGGGAGTGCTTATGCTGGCGTGCACTGGAATTGGTCACCGTGGCCGTAGTCGAAGCAGCCAGTGAGGCGGGGATATAGTAAAAGGTGGGGAACAAAGTATGCTGACGCGAGAAACTGCTCTGGGCCATGGCGGAGTGTGTGGTGGTATGCACGGGTGTGGTGATGCCCACCGAGAAGGGTGGCCAGAGATTATTCTGATTACAGGGCATGACTCCTCCATTCTGACGTGTACCGCCGCTGCCACCGCCATTGCCGCCTCCACCGCCGCCGCAGCCGCCAGCCGCCTGACATTTGCCCACGGGTGAGCCGGCTCCATCGTTTAGGGTCAGCTGCTGTTTGGGCTTGTTGGCATCACCCTCCCAGGAGTGTGAACCGCCACGCTTGACCCCATGCCCAGGACCCGGGCCACTATACTCCAACATTTTGATGGAATCATTGGCATTGGATTTCTTATTCTTCTCGCCGGTGCGTCCACGGGATTCGCGATGCTTCTTGAGCATAAACTTTTCCATTTCATCGTTGTGCTTGTTCAGCAGGGACTCCGTAAGGGTGACAGGTGGGGCAGTGCTGGTCCCACTGCCTCCACCCGAGGTGCCAGTGCCAGCATTGCTGGTGTTGGTCACGCTGCTCATGTGCAGATTACTGCCGGTGGTAAAGTTTCCCGACGAACCGCTGCCACCGCTGCCCTCGAATCCATGCACCGGACTTAGAGTGCTGCGCGCATCCTCACGAGTGCTGCTGACATACGAGGACTCCACCTTGGGCGGATCAGCCTCTACGGGTGCAGTAACCGGTTTGCTGTTGAAAAAACGCTGCAGATTCTCATTATAGTTCAACTGGTTGTAGCTGGGTGGGGTCTCCGTGGAGCTCTTGCTGTCGTAGTAATCGTGATGTGGCGATATCTCGCCCAGCATTACACTATCGCGCTCGGACACGGTCAACTCGTTCTCATGCGGCAACTCCAGTTTGAGATCCGCACGTGTGACCTCATCCATCAGGGTTTCCATAAAGCTGGCCAAAGCCTGACAACGTCGGGACACCTCCTGCTTTACAGTGTCCGAGGGACGGGAAACGGCCTCGGCCAGCAGCTTGACAATATCCTCCTTGATGCGAGTATTACGATTTTGTGCCTCCTCCGAGATTTTGGGTTTGATTTGCACAGCCGCTTCGAAAACGTCGCACAGTTTGGGACCTTAGTTTAGAAAGAGGTAAGAGGTAATGAATGGGGAACAGTGACCAATTAGACCACTTACCCTGAAACACACGATGATGGCCCACCACAAATTCCAGTTTGCGCGACCAAGGATTAACAAAGCTGGTCCATTCCGTCTCCAGGAGGACATAGCAACCGTTTTGTATGAGAAACCTGTAGGGTTTACTACAAAACGAGGCGCCAGCTGTTTGACCCTTTTTCATCACCGTCTCATAGGTCTCCTTGAGGAGATTCAGATCCTCATGATGATAGAAATCCATTATGGAACGTCCTATAAGATCCTGCGGCAGATAACCCAAGGCACTAACCGCTGCACTATCCACATGCGATATAATGCCCGTGGCTGTGTGGCGTATGGCAAATTTGGGTGTTTTCTCCGAGAGTATCTCATCGGGAACTAGACAAAACAGAAAAAATAGATAAAGGGTTTGGTTAAGAACGCTTTAAAACTGACGGAGGAGATAGCAAAGCAACAGACGGACAGAAAGAAACTCGGCTCGACATCCAAATCAAGAAGAAGAAATGCATGTACTTTAAGTAGTCGGAAATGCGTTAAAATTTGTAATATAAATATTTTTTTGAATATATAAGAAACTCATCGAGGATCCATTATGCTTAAACATAACTTCAAAAGCAGGACCACAAAACACCACAGGGAAAGCTGTTTCATTGGTATCTCTACCAAAATCATCAGCAATCTTTGCCCACTTGTACTGAAACCAACAGGCCACAGCTACCATTTCCGTGACTAAGATGTCTCAACTCCTAAAAGATGGTAACATACAATATAACTATGTTACCGACAAAAAGAAATACAGTATAATGCTTTTAAATGCACATCCATCGTTAACACCACAAATGATGCAATTATCACCAATGTGCATTTAAGTCAAAAATTCGTCTCAGTTTAGGGTAAAATTGTTATTTATACATTGGCTAGTACGTAGATGCATTATTTTTTTAATATAATCCGTAACTTTCTTTCGAAAATATTTTTTTGGACTAAATTTTCTTCTACACGAGTAAGTGTGGAGCCTTCATCCCATTTATATTCTCTATACATCATTTCCAATGGTTTACAAGTGCAATAACCAGCTTTAGTTGATGGTAACTGTGAATCATCCGATTCAACCTCACTACTGTACTTATTTGCTAAAATTTTTTCGTCTAATATGGAGGGAACAAATTCGTCACCAGTCATGGCCCTATGACAGTCAAGATTCTCATCCACGTTCACACAATCCGTACAGTTGGAGTATGATGCAAAATCTTCGGTTATTCGAATTTTTGTGGATTCTTAAACAAGATCATTCTCAGCTAACCAAAGTCGACAAAACAAACGATAACATAAACTAAGAGTTTTGTTTTAGATTCTAGCAACGTTACTTACACTTTTAAAACAATTATAAATTGTTGTCAGCATAACCAATTTACATGCGTTGCCTTCTATATAAGAAAAGCGCATCCAATAGCGAAAGTTTTTTTTGACAATTTCGACTGAAGTTTCACAGCGATGCAAAACGACCAATAGTTTTTTAACCAAAGCTCGTCGGTATTCCAATGCCAATAAGTGAATAATTCCTGGATCCTTGAGGTATAAATTTCATTTGAACGTTCTTGATAGATTGCACATCTTTATGACAAGCCGAGTTATCAATGAACCAGTTTTGAAACGATTTTTCTTATAGGCTTTTTACACTGAGCACATCTAACATCTAACCTGAGTTTAAATGCTCATTTAACCATTTGCTAAACCAACATTTTTTAAGCTTTTGCTTTGTAAAAATGGTAAGTGGGTCGATGTCTAATGGGTAAATGCTACTAAGATAGAAAATTCCGCCATGGTAAATATTTATGACTCAGAATGTTGGATGTTAGATGTGCTCAGTGTAAAAAGGATATTATACATATGCCCCATGCTTTTTGGTTTGCATAATATGGGCATAGGAAGTTTTTTTTAATCAACGTGGAGCTTTGACATTACATATAGCAACGACTTTTTTTTAGGAGTCATAAAAATCAAACGCGTGTTCTGATTTCTTTGCCCCTTATGTTGCTTACCCTGTATAAAAATGTCAGTGCTTTACAATAAAACCCAGTTTTATCTGCGTTAAATATATTTTTCTCATCGTAATCTTTAAGCAGTTCGGGCAATATATAGATATCATAATCATTTGCTCCTCAAGCATAGCTCTCAGCAGATTCTGCGTGCAGCTTGAAAAATTTCAAAATATGGAGTCAGTTATCATCAGGTTTTAACTAGGTAACGTACTTTAGGCAAAATTTCTTATATTTGCCGAGAATAACCTGCCGGTCCAACATCGCATTGGTGGAACGCTGCTGCTCAAACCATGTCAGAAGTGTCTGTTGTGAGCCCGCGATAATTGCGACATTTCTGAGCTCGTCTTTTCTATAAACGCGGTAAATTGTCTATCTGTCACATTTGTATTTTATAAAAAGATCACATTTCCTTGTCTTATTTTTAACTTCGTCAATAATCTCATTTTTGCTTCACAGTTAAAGAAGCGTTATATTTTGTTTTTCCACAAATATGGCGCGCATTTAAATAATTTTTTTTGGTTCAAAAACCAAAACTTATTACCGAAAAAAGGTGAAATAATCTTAAAAATGCATTTATATGCAATGCAATTAAACTAAAACATTTAGAGTAAAATCAGTTTTAACTACTATTGACAGAGATTTTGGAGTAATTATCTTAAATGTGCAATTAAGTGTAGGTGCAATAATCCAAATTATAATGTAATCTCGTTTTTGGGGAAATCTCTTCCAACCCATAACACTGTGACACATTGCTGAACTTAAAATAGTTGATTGCGTTGAGACAAAAAAATTCTGAAAGGGTACGATGGTAGTAGAAACCCCGTCTAAGGTTGCCGCAGCTTCAGATTGGGATTAAAGATTCCATATCTCAAAATCCCATCCAGCATTTGGAAGATCTTTTTAACAAGAATCACCTTGATGAGTCTTTTTCGAGCCTTTTTGATGTTTAAAAAGAGATCAATTTAGTGTGCGATTTAAGAAAGACTCGAATATGAGTCACGCGTATGCTCAAAATGTGGTTTGTTTAAATACGAAGAAAATGGCTCAGAAATGATCTGAAATATGTCTTGAAAAAGAGGCAAAACTGATCAGAAAATGGGATTATAAACGACTCTTCTAGAAGAGTCGCTGCTAGGGTACCATTTTCTCCCGATCTAAGTATCATTTATGATCAGAATACGAAACTCGAAGAAAAACTCGAAATTGACTCGAATGCGATCAAAAATTTCATAAAATGTTGGCTGGGATCTCATTCTGAATTTTGCTTCCATGTCTTTAGCAATATTGTTGCTCTAGGCTTGGCCAACAAAACATTTCTTGGTAGGATTTACAAAGGTGAAAAACAAGGTGAGAGTGTCGTTAACACACACTAGGCTTTGATGTGAAACCTGATGCCAATCCCTGTTTAGTCACTGATCCAATTCTTTTTATCCCTTTCTCATAACCTCTTCTATCACCTCCACCACAATTATCACTTCTTGCATCAGCTTTTCCATCACCTTTTTAATCAATTATTTTGCCTATTTCATTAAATTTTTCATCATCGACTCTTTTATTACCTCCTTCATCACCTTTATCATTAAAACTTTCTTCACCTTTTTTATAAATTTTTTCGACTCTTTCATCACCAATTTCAATAATTCTTACATCACCTCTTTCATCGCCTTTTTGATGTGAAACATCTTTAATTTCGGTACGGACGATGTTAGTAGGAGTAAAATTTGATTTCAGCGTCACGTGACGTAGTAGGAGTAAAATTTTATTTCAGCGTCACGTGACACTGACGTCATTCATATTTTGTGTTGTGATTTGTGGAGTTTCCCGGAAACACACACAGAAGGATGGGCAGAGGGGGGAAGCGAAGAGGTAGGAAATATGCTGAATAGGGGAAACTGGGTAAGTTTTGGGAAAGATCTGGGTGGGATCTGGTGGTATGTGGAAGGGATTTGGGTGGAGAATCTTGTCTGGGCGGGATCTGGGAGGGATCTGGGAGTGATATGGGTGGGATCTGTGTGGGATCAAGATGAGGATCTGGCAGAGTTCTGGGTGGGATCTGGGAGGGTTCTGGGTGGTTAGGGGGGGTGAGATCTGGGTGGTTTCAGGGTGGGATCTGAGTGGGATCTGTGTGAGATCTGGATGAGGATCTAAATAGAATCTGGAAGGGATCTGGGCAAGATTTGGAAGGGATCTGGGTGGGATCTGAAAGTTATCTGGGTGGGATGTGGAAGGGATCTGGATGGAATCTTAAAGAGATCTGGGCGTGATCTGGAAGGGATTTGGGCGGGATCTGGAAGGGATCTAGGTGGGAAATGGTTGGGATCTGGTTTGGATCTGGGTGGGATCTGGAAGAGATCTGGATGTGATCTGGAAGGGATGTGGGTAGCATCCTGGGATGATCTGGGAGGAATATAAGTTGGATCTTTGATCTCACCTTGGTGGCATCTTGGGGGGTGAAACATCATCATTTATCTATGGATTAGCATAATTAACTTCCTGAAAAAATGAAAGAACACTGCAGCAAGGGATCTTGTTTCTGGTATTTCTACTCCCCGTTAAACTTCTTCTTTCGAAAGAGTGCCCTTGGTGGTTTACATACCATTGAGAGAGCTTGTGATTTGAAAATAAGCTTTTAACCTTAGGATCATGTTTCACATTATAAACTCGAGAGTGCTAGCGACACTCACACCTTTTTTTTATCACCTATTTCATCACCTTTTTCATAAAATCTTTCATCACCCTTTTCATTAGATCTTTCATCTCCTTTTGAATCAATTCTTTCGCCTCTTTCATCACCTTATCATTTATTCTTTCATCATGAATCTTTCCACCATTTTTCTATCCTCCTTCCCCCTTCTTTCGTCCTGTTTCACCTGTCTGTCCCCAGCGTCACGTGACGCTGAAATCAAATTTTACTCCTACTAAAATCGTCCGTACAGAAATTGAAGATGATTCACATCAAAAAAAACAAGTTTGCAGCATGTGCTTACCAGAGAAGGGAGTATCGAACATCGATAGTTGTTAGTGATGTGTGAACTAGTAGGATGAACTGGATCAGTGATTGGAGCTGGGACTTAGACCGCCACACATTTACAGTAGTGGCGTCATTTATAGGTCAGTTTTGAAATCTCTCATTGTTAAATGCAATTAGTGGCATCATCTATTGTTCAGCAGCGCTGTTTTCAACTCCTACTTCAGGTGCAGAGTATATTATAGTCGGACTTGACCGAATATCATACTTGTTCTAATAACGAAATCTTCAGTCTATAGTTTTCATCGATTCTATAGTGTCCATGCTCGGGAACAAAGAGACACAAGCCGTTTATATTAAATATTAGAATCAAAATTTCGTGCCTTTTTCGTGCTAAAAAGGCACGAAATTAAATAGAACGCTTCCATCCTAGTGCAAGTCTATGGGCCAAGAAACTTTTTATATCTAAGCCAATAAGTTCCTTTAACTCCCCAAAAACTTCCGATAAATAATTTCTGGCTTTACTCACCCTTGTAGCTGCTCTTGATGGGCGTGGCACAGATCACTAGCAGCATATTGGTGCCATTGGATACCATATAGTTATCGGGACGTGCCTCTTCGGGTGCCTCGCGGAATGTCAATCCCAAACGAAATGGTTCATAATTCACCGCCCTGTCAATTACACCAAATCCTCCAGAATTTAGACCACGATAGCGACGTAACATCACACAGAAGGTACTGCGCGCATCCTTGGGCGTACTGCCACGTGACTCTGCCAAAGGTATGCCAGTGGTAATCTGACTAGCGAATGTGGCCCGATCCTTATGATGTACAAAATCAATGAACGACCTGCCCAGCCACATGTCGCGCGGAAAGCCCAAGACATCCGTAATGCTGGGTGTGGTGAACAGCACAATGCCATCGTGCATGGAGATAACACAACAGAAACTGTCCTCCTTGACGCGTTCCTGTCCTGGCTTGGAATTGCCAGCGGTACCGCCTGGCTCCAGCTTACCCGTGCCCGATTCGCAGGTCTTTTCCGATTTGACACCCACACCGCTGCCGCCACAGGCAGGACCCAAATGACAAATATCCGTGCCATCGGGCAAAGTGGTGCCCAATAAAGGTGAGGGAGTGGTCAGGGCTTGAGCCTGCTCCAATTGGACGCCTCCCTCGGTTAGCTCGGCTTCGAGTAGCTGCAGCTGATGTTCGCTCAGCTGCTTTTCGGTGGGCGAAGGCAAGCAGAATTGGCTGGTATCCTGCAGCTCTTGCAACTGCTCACATCCAGGGCCACCGCTGGAGTGGGGCAACTCCTCGTTGCCCTCCACAGTGCTGCCCACCTGTACGCTGCCGCACTTGACTTTCTTCTTTTTGCGTGATTTATCCTTATTCCGCTTGATGACCATGTCACTGCTGCTGGCCTGGGTGGAGGGTTTGCCGCCATAGCCGCTGCTGCCAGAGGAATGACTACCGCTCAAGCGAGACTTGGAGCTGCCACTGTGGAAAAGAGATGACAAATGGTCATGGTTGTGGTTGTTGTTGTGGTCGATGGGAGCACTCACCTGCGCTGCGACTGGCTGTTGCTGCAGCTGTTCGAGTAAGCCGAATCGGATACCTTGGTGTTGTGTGTGGATTCTGTAGATTCACCTTCCATTTTTGTAGAGTTTTTGGTTTTAGTTTGGGTTTTTACTTAAGTTGCAGTATTTGTACTTTTTGAGCCTAGAAGATGAGAAGTTAGAGAGAAAGATAAGTCTAAGATAAGGCAGCCAATGGCCCTTTGCTACCCCAACGCCCAATATTCAAATAAATTCAGTCATTACAGCGAAAGAAGATTAGAAAGATTGCCGATCAAGAATATACACATTTTATAGCATTTTAAGCGCAGGGCCTATGCGCGCAGAGCTTGCGCATAGTCATATCCGCGTGCACAGGCACTTACACCTGGGTTCGCCAAGAAGAGAGCGCGGAAATGTGACTCTGTCTCTCTCTAATACAAAATGTAGCATGACTTCGGCAAGCATAAGGTGTGAATTGAGGAGTATGTTCGTGCCCCAGGGGCTATGGCTGGGGAACTGTGTCGTACACATTACACTTATTACTTAACAGTAAGTTGTACAAAATTAATATACTCCGCCCCACCAACACATATTTTAGAGCGTATAAATTTTTATCGCACTCTCATCTCCCTTCGGAAAGAACATTGCCACTTTGCGACTATTCCGGGAGATACGAATGAGTTTTTTCGAGCGGATCAGAAAGCGGGTTTGTACGGAGAATAAGAAAAAGTATTTTCGGAGGGATAAGAAAGTGATTCTTTTTTGGAAATTGAATATAGTTTCTTTTAAGGAATTAGAATTCGTTACTTCTAAGCATTCAACAAAGATAATCTTACGGAGACAAAGAGAGAGAGAGAGAGAGAGAGAAGAAAACTTAGAGATACCCGGTGAGCAATGACTTCGTCAAGCATTCGGTTTTAACGCATGTGAACTACCAAATGTGTTCGACCCCCCGGGGCTCTGGCAGGGGAACTCTGCGGTAAACATTACTTGCATAAGGAAAGACTGGGAAATATGCAAGTTGCATTCTTTTGCATGTAGTTGTTTTGGCTTCAGAAATATTTTTTTTATTGGCCCTGTTGTTCGCGTTCGTAAGCTGACTATGGAATTTTGAATTTTTTTTAATAGACCACAATTCGCATTGTGAACTTCTGACGACTCTACCTTGTTTATTCTACTATGGATACAACTAGAACAGGTATGGCGCTCTCTCAGTGTGTTGCTGTGACACTTCGTACACATATATCTTATAGATATGTAGGCCCGGCTGACTCACATATTATCAACCCACAGCTAAAACTGATTAGACCTTCGTTTCGTTATGCAGGCAAAGAAAGAAATTTTGGAAAATATCACCGCAAAATAGGTAAATGGTTGTGGCGTTCAAGCATCACGCTGAGTGCGCGAGAGAGAGTGAGAGTGTCTTGGCTCTCTGAGACAGATGATAAACTCTGGAGCAACACTATAGCCGCATCTTGTTTTTTCAGTGTACGCATAGAAAGAGTAGAGGTAGAAAAACTTTGCGATTACCGTTTGAAAGAGCGTTAAAAATGAGAAAAAAGTGCAAAAAATTAATCGTTTTGTTTCATTGTCGATTTGTGAGAGGTGCACTATTATAGCCGCATAATTATACCCGTTACTCGTAGAGTAACAAGTAAGACCGTTGCAGTCGAGGAGCTCGACTTCGAAATGCCCTGTACAATTGACAAACACACACGCACACATACACTCACACAATGCATAATAAGCAAATAAGGGAATTTTGCAAATCTGAAACAAACTTGATCTGCGTAAGGCCTATACCTATGTACATGCAAAAATTTGTATCTCTATCTCTTATAGTCTCTGAGATCGACGCGTTCATACGGACATAGCTAAATCGACTCGGCTGTTGATGCTGATCAAGAATATATATACTTCATAGGATCGGAAATGTTTCCTTCTCCCTGTTACAACTATCTCTGATAGTAAGGATCGGATGAGTGGTTCTCCGATTAGTGAGTTCTGCAAGCAATTCTTAAAAGACCGCTTATGTGCTAGCGGCTGAATGTGTACTAAAAGTGTCTCGCTGGACCGTTGCACGGGCTATAAAGGGATCTGAAAATATAGTGGGAAGGGTTACTAGACTGCCATAAAGAAGCCCGGATGAAGTTCGTAAGCGATAACATGGGTACTGACTGGACAAAAGTAAAAAGTTTTTACAGAGCAGTGCAAATTTTAATTTATCTTACTAAATCGTTTTCTCGGATGAGAAAAAGTTTTATTTGGTCGGTTGGAGAGGCCCGCTTGCTTTCCGCATAGGAATCCGAAAGAAAACTTGTGGGCGTTACTGGTCCGAAGGATTTATGCTCAAAACCCTAAGTACAATAGTTTTAAGAGGCATGGGAAGAACTGTACCATAAAGATTTAAAAGACCTCATAGACAGTATGCCGAATAGGATCTATGAGTTCATTAGTGCTAAAGGATGAGTGTAACTCATTATGAAAGTGAATTAAATTATATTAATTAGATAACATCTTTCTAAAGTTTATTTAATTAAGTAAAGTGCGGCTATAATAGTGCACCTCTCACAAATCGAATATGAAACATAACGGTTAATTTTTGCATTTCCTCTCATTTTTAACGCTTTTTCCAACGGTAATCGCAACTCTACACTGAAAAAACAAGGTGCGGCTTAAGTTTTGCTCCAGAGTTTAGCTGTTATGTGAGACCTGTGAAAGAAATTGCAAGTAACAAGAGAGAGGGAGAGAATGGAATGGAATGAAAAGACGATTTTTTTTTTTTAGAAAAGAATTGAAATTAATTATTTTTGAATGAAAGTTTGTGATATTTTTCACGGCTTTTTTATGTCACAGACCTATCTCCTTCTTGATTCTGTTCTAAAACTTATATGGACAACGTGTCTTTCCGTTTCTTGTATGGATAACAGAATTTTCGGATCAGACAGCGGTGGCACATCGTTTTCTAGATATTGTTCTAGAAGTTTAAAAGCAATGCTTAGAGTAAATAGAGGTTCGAGTATGTTTGATTTATACTTCATGTCAATCATATTCGTATAGTCTATGATAGTCTCAATTCCAACGGATCTTTCACATGGTTTCGATGGTCTAAACATTTTTGTTCTTTTTTCATTATGCTATTGCTAATAAAATATTTTCCGAATGAGCGTAGTACGAGTTTTCATTGTTTTTTTTTTTCATCAAAATTTTAGCAGGCTCTAAAATGATTATAGAGGTATCGTTCCTTTAGCAAAAATACTAAGTTTGTGTAATTCATTTCTTTTTTTACTTACATTCAGAGAAAGAGAGTAACTGATAAAATGTTATTGCGCAAACATTAACAATACCCAGCCAGCATTTTATAAAATTTCTAATCACATTCGAGTCTTTTTCGAGTCCTCAGTCAGATTAATAATTAATAGTCCTAAATACGCTCGTTTTCTGATCATAAATAATAATTTTGTTGGGAGAAAATGGTACCCTAGCCGCGACTCTTCATAAAGAGTCTTTTCTATACTGTTTTCGTGATCAGTCATTTTTTAATGTATCCAACTGGATGACTAATTTTCGAGTCTTCCCTAAATCGCACATGAACCTAATCACTTTTAATCATCGGAAAAGACTCACCAAGGTGATTTTTCTTAATACGATCCTCCAAATGTTAGGTGGGTGAAATAAAAATATAAGGAACGGTAAGAAAGGTAAAGATTTTGGTTAGCTGCTTCTCTCTCATCGCCGTTCTCACTCTTCAATTTATGCCCATTAAAAAAAGTGCGGCGAAATTAATATATCCACTAAATTTTTGTGAAGTATTACACATATTTGTTTCTGTTTGGAACCTGATAACCAGTTATGTAAATAAAGGGTAAAGGGTTACGGTTATAAGAAATTTCTTTGCGGTTAAGGGTTACGGTTTCTGTGGCATATCCTAATTGTTTTTTGCGGTTTAAGGCTACGATGTCGGTTACGATTTTAATCTCTGGTAAATACTTAAACGAAAATTTGTCAAATTTCGCTTTTCTAGGACTACACCTCTTATATACGCGTTTTCAATAGCCATGTAGCCAATCTTCATAGTCCTTAGGTACTTTAAAAGTGAAGCAAATTTTGAGATTTTTTACCATTGGATCTACACCTTCTATTTAAACATAGGCTTATAATAAGTTTGCGAATTTCGCGGTTTTTTGGACCATTTAAATATAAACTATATAGCCTACATTCTACTCCAGGTTATCAATTATTTAGGTGCCAAGTTTTCGACTCAACCTACACTCAACTACAAATATAAAGACAACACGACGGGAAATACACTTTGAAGGGTATTACCAATTTTTTAGCCGAAGCTTTCAGAAAGTTAGTATTCACTTTACAATACACTGGCAAATTGGTTACAATTTCTTCAATTTTAGAACAGAACAAAACAAAATCATTTCCAGTATTTATCTTTCACATAGTCTTGCCTTTAATTTCTATGATAAATGTTCGAACGACAGAAGATCCAACTAAAATTTGTGAACTGCACTAAAATCAAATAGATTTGATAGGCAAGTTATGCCATACAAATTTACCATCTGGTTAGCAACAGAAAAAAAAAGAACCCATATTAGCAAGATTGACTGCCTGTATTTTGTTATTGCTTTCTTCTGCTTGTGCGACAAACGGACGCCAGTATATAGGCTGGGAAATTGCTTGTGCATCAAAGTGACGCCAGTCATACCCCTCTAGCTAATGGAACATATTTCCTATGATTACTCTCCCTGCTGCTGCTTTTAAGACATTGTTTTATATTAAAAACATTGAGAAACCTTCCAAGTTCTCCAGAAGGCTACCAAAGCACAAAACCAACTATAACTATAAATAAAAGCACCAAATTATTTCACTAAAAATAGAAAAAGTCAAAGTTTCTTTTCAACATTCTTATCAAACTTATGCAATTTGCCCCGCTTCCTTTATTTCTGTGACATCAGCAACCATTTCTTACGAAATGCACCCGATATACTATGTACAGCATAATCGCCTGGTCTGTGTTCCTTTTGCTTGCAATTTGAGCAGCTTTTGTTTTGTTTTAAAAATAAACGTACAGTGCTCTGAGGATGAGGTAAAGCTGTCAGCAGTAGCAAAAGCTTGGGTCAGCGGAATTTCATTGACAGCTTGGCAAAATTTAGCACACTGTGCTCTCCGATATGAAAACTGCCGGCATTTATCTATCAAAATGTACAAGTAAGTTTGTATGTTTGGGTGTTTGTATGTGACTGCATAACGGCATTCGCCTGCGGTTGCACGTGAATTGAACAACAATGGATGGGTCACCCTCTCCCACTCAATCAAATGACGTAGGCAGACTTAGAGAGGTGAACGCGATTAATTACAATACTACAAAATAGAGGAAAACTAACCTTGGCTCGACTGAAGTTTATATTAAGTCAAGATTTTTAGCAATTGAGTTATTTTCGGGTTTTGTTGGAAAGTTATATGATGCTAATCAAGAATATATATACTTTATATGGTCGGAAATGATTCCTTCTGCCTGTTACATACATTTGCACGACTTTAGTATACCCTTTTTACTCTACGAGTAATTCTTGATCAGCATCAACAGCCTAGTCGATATAGTCCATCTGTCCGTCTGTTTGAACACCTAGATCTCAGTGATAGTAAGAGATAGAGGTTTGACATGTATGGGACAAATGCTTCTTATACTTGCAGGCAGTTTAAGTTTATTTTCAATTTTTGCCACGCCCCTTTCCGCCCCCGGAATTTGGAAAAAACGTCATATCTCCCGCAGTTTTGAAGGTAGATGATTCGTACCCTTAAAAGATAGTTAGTGCTTAGCAAAATGAATCGATTTGCCGAAAAAATGATAAAGATCAGATGAGCGGTTCTCAAGTTATGAGCAAAATAGTGAAATATAGCCGAGTTAAAAAAGTGTTGCATACTTTTCAGATGTTCACCCTAAGGAACGCAGGAACACTGTTAAACATGTTTTGTCATGAGTAACGGGTATATCGAAGTCGGTTAGAGCCGACTTTAACTTACGCTCTCGTTCTAAATTAGAAGTCTTCCTGACATGTTGGGATACGTCCATCAGCTTCGCAGCGTCATCTAATCATTGACTGCAACGATGAGACGACCGCGGAGTGACTGATGAACAATTGAAGGGAGTACCCCTTCATGGTAAATGGGAGAGAATATCCCCTCGCCCCCTTACCTTACCGTCTTCCTCCCAAGGAGTGCTGCGAAAGCGGATGAATGAGTCCTCACAATGCTGAGGAACCACAACCACATCCCCGCACATAGTCTCAAAACGATCGCGAAGTTGGCTGGACAGACCCTTCAACAAGAGACTGAGGCAGAACGCCCCGCCGAGGAGGTGTGAGGAATCCCTCGCTGAAGACGAGGAGCTTGACGGGGAATCCCCCATAGAGTACACGAAGGCAGTGGAGATACCCTCTTTGACATAGTCCAGAGAGGACTAAATGTGACGTCTGATTGGTGTAAGGAGGTTGGGCTCAACCTAAGCCCTGCGAAAACCAATATACAAGTCAATACGCCTATCCGGCTGCCTCATAACACCAGAAGAAGAAATCAAATGCCTTGGTGTTGTCTTGAGATTTGATAAGCACTTAGAGTATACATTCAGTATACTCCTACTCCGATGGCTCATACTCCGATGGCTATACCTCATGCTTGTGAACCCGATGCTCACTTATGGAGCTGTTGTGTGGGGAGATAGAGCAAACCTCCTCACAGTAAGAGCGCAACAATCATACCATCTGCCTGAAGAAGAAAGCAACACTGCTTAGATTGACAGCAGAAGTAGTGAATAGAAACCACATGGTAAGCTGGAGAAGGAAATCCCTGTAATCTTCCATGATGGAATAGTGGCACATTACTTCACTGTTCACCAAAGCAATAAGAGAGAATAGATCTTATATGAAGAAACACATCAAATGCAACCCCACACACAATTATGTGGTACACAGACAGGTCTCCAACGCCCCAAGAAACTGGACTTGGGGTAGCAGGACCTGAAATGAAAATATCTAAACCAATGGGAGAATTTACAAGCACATTTCAAGTCGAAGTATGTGAAATGTTCCGTTGTGCAGATTATAATATGGGGAAAGAACTACCATAATAGGGAAACGGGCTTATGTAACGGCTCAACAGGAGTACAAGGTTAAGTGAGATAGCCAAAGAATCAGAGAAATCGGCATTATCTGCAATTACACGGAGGTTGAGGACAAAAGTGTGGTGGCCATTAATGAACCGTGAAGCAGAGACGTGTTAAATCGTTCAAGGATTGTTCAAGGGTTGATTAAAACAGGCAGAGAAACCCGCTTCAATTGATAGAACAAAGTTTCTAACAGGATCTTGGATATCCATAGCTAGCTAGGTATATCGATTATAAACTGTTACGCACAATAACTTCATCCACATTTATTTACGCAATAAAGAAAATGTTCAGCAGAACGGGATTTCCAAAACAAATAAGGACTCGTGAACAATGAATTCGGACATTTTTGCAAGGTAAGCGAAATCGAACAACGGAGATGAGTAGCGGATGAACAGGGCATTGGTCAAACGTTCCAAGACTTCATCATGATGTACAACATGACTCCGCACCGCACAACTAGCACTCCCCCCTTAACAGAGTCAATGTTCATTAGGGTGATCAGAGACAAGATTCCTAGTATTCAAACTTTAATGTCACCGAGAACAGTTAACATTGTACAAGTGTCAAATAGGACGAAGACAATAGCGAGAAACGCTGCCCATTTAAAGAAGATCACGGAGAGGTCTTAATCCGCTAATTTGGAAAAACAAGTAAGAAAGTCGGTCAAGTTCGACTATATCATACTCTGCACTTGGAGTAGAAGCTGAATGCAGCGTTTTCAAAGTTTCTCCCTCTCTCTCTTTCTCTTTGCTGAATGAAAAGCGGTGTTGGTTGTTGGTTAAGGGAGGGAGGTTTTGGATTCTTTTTGCTCATAACTTGAGAACCGCTCATCCGATCTTTATCATTTCTTCCGCAAATCGATACATATTGCTAATGACTAAGTATCTTTAGAAGGTACGAATCATCTATATACAAAACTGTGGAAGATATTACGTTTTTTACGAATAGTGGGGGCGTTCTGTTCTCTGAGTTCTGTTTGTTCATACGGACGGACAGGCGGACATGGCAATATCGACTCGGCTGTTAATGCTAATCAAGAATATACATACTTTATATGGTCGGAAATGATTCCTTCTCCCTGTTAGAAGAAGAAACCTGTCTTAACCTGTCGGTTAAGAAAATGATGCGCAATAATTTGAAATGGTTTTCTAATTTTCAAGACATGTTTGAGCAAAATGGGATGACTCTAGAGAGCATCGCAACGCACGCTGTGTGGATCGATGGCAACATACAACATATGGAAGTGTGTCTGGTCATCAACAAAGCCGCAGAACATGAACGAGTCCCTGTCAAATTCTTCAAGAATGCCATCCCAATCTGTATTTACTTGATGACTCAGGCTTATAATTGGATTCTGCGAACAGCCAGCAATCCAATGCTTTAGGAAAAGCATAATTTTCCCAATCTATAAGCAAGGTGACCCTACATCAGCTTCCAACTACAGGGGTAACTGAACATAATATTTGCCAAATCCTACCTTTCCTTTAAACGGAAGCTGTATATCTGTTTTATAGAAGATTTTAAGGCAGCTTTCGATACCGTTAACCTTATCTACGTGCTTCATTAATATGGTCTTAAGTCTGTTGTTTGGAATGGACGAGAGCTTTCACATCAGATTCCAAGTAACACCGGAGTATAGCCCACTTCTGCTTTCCCTATATGTCAACGACGTTAAAACCTATCTTCCTGAAAGAGTCTACAGATAAAGGTGGAGCGTTTGCAAAGACTATTTATTAAACGCATATATAAACTATTCCGCACCATTGCAAACTATGCACTCCACCTAAAAACTGGCCAACCTTCCTTATTCTTCTAATGTTTGCAAAACCACTTCACATACATTCGTAACTAGATTAGTCAAAATTGTCATTGCTATGATGCTGTCAGAAAATACCCCAGTTTTTGACAATTGGTTGTCCTTACTTGAGGAACATGATATACCCATTGATCATGGAAAAGATCTAACCAATTGTTGCTGGAGAAAGTTATTAGCAGAGAAAGAGACTTATTTCTAAGTCGAGACCGGCAAAGTGGAAACGTTGAACTATTTTCAGGACCGCCATCTCTCTGATCTGTAGGGCTCGCTGTGATATGCTTAGTCTCAACTACAGGCCAAACTGGAGCTCTGTTAACACAGATTGTAGTCTCTGTAATTTGCACTCGACGGAAGAGGTCATGCATCTGCTTGGGGTATGCCCAATTTTAACTGAGATCTGGGAAACCGTTTCCAATCGGAAGCAGACGTCATAAATTGGCTAAATGTCAAGAACTAAACAGAGCTATCCTCCCGCTATTATAAATGAACTTTTCGAATTGTGTATCTGTTTCCTTTATCTTTTCTTGGTCAGTGCTAAAATCGAATACTATGTTTCTTTGTTTTAATCTTAAACAATGTAATAAACCTCAAAACCATGCCACAATTTATATTAATAAATACCTACTACTATCGAAAATCACCATCTTTTTATCGATTACAAAGCCGCTTTCGACACGCCGATAAGGTCAAGGTTTTTCGAAGCCCTGTCTACTTTAGGTATTCCAGCAAAGTACGTTCGACTTTGCATGATGACGTTGAGAAGCACTCAAAGCTCCGTCAAAATAGGAACGAACCTCTCCGAGCCTTTTGATACCAAAAGAGGTTTTAGGCAGGGTGACACCTTATCGTGTGACTTCTTTAATCTGCTGATGGAGTATATATTGCGCCAGTGCCCAAATGCCAACAGATCGGGCACCATCTTTAATAAAGATGTAATGCTACTCGCATACGCCGATGATATTAATATTATCGGCAAAACCGAACGGGCAGTACGCAAGGCGTTTTCAGAGATTGAGAAGCAGTCTGAACTAATGGGTTTAGCGGTAAACGAGGACATGACGAAGTAGCTAGTGTCCTCGAAACAGAAGTCTACGCGCCAAGGGCAATCTGTTGCAATGGGAGAGTACAACTTTGAGGTTGTAGAGGACTTTGTCTACCTCGGAACGATGATAACCGGCGACAACAACATCAGCCTGGAAATCCGAAGAAGAATCACGCTCGCAAACCGATGCTATTACGGGCTAAGTAGGGAGCTCAAGAGCAGAAACCTCGCTTATCATCCCAGTCCTGCAGTACGGCGCAAAAGCATGGGCAATATCATCAGCGGATGAGGCGGCGATTGGCGTTTTCGAGCGAAAGATCCTTCGCAGGATTTATGGACCTTTGAAAGTTGGCGAGAACTTTCGCATCCGAAGGAATGACGAACTATATGAGCTCTATGGGGATACTAGTCTGGTCAAGCGCATAAAGCAACAGCGGCTGCGCTGGCTGGGACATGTTACCCGAATGGATGATCAAGCTCCAGCAAAAATGGTCTACAAGAGGAATGCGAAAGAACTGGGACAAGGCAAGGTGCGGAAAGACATTTCCAAGCTTGGCGTGAAAAACTGGTGCCAGCTCGCACGGAGCAGAAGCGACTGGCGGACATTAGTTGCAGCGGCCGAGACCGTCAAACGGTTGTGATGCAAGCATCGGGCCAATAAAGAAGAAGATACCTACTACTACATCTTCTCACTGCACTTCAAGAAGAAAGCCGAAGCTAACATTTACTCTAGACATCAGGAAGTGAAGTAAGACTTAAGACTTATAATGAAGGCAAGAGGTGTTCCGCTATGGTTGAACGTCTACCCAACAAGGACTGTTAACGGTTACATATGCTCCTTATGTAACAGTAAGAAGTTGGAAGACATATAGCAGCATGGTGGGGCGATGCCCTAAGAGAATTCCGTCTGAATTGGTTTGTGCAAAGGCTCAATTACATAATTACAACAGAAAAAGTCAACACACAATAAAAGTGACTTCTGAGAAAGGAAGAGAATACTCTTAAAACATCAGGGGGATAAGACAAGCCAAATTATTAATAGTGAACCACCACTTCGAAAGGTTCCAAAAGTAAGTCCAACTAGGAAAGAAAGCCCTCTGGGCTCTACATAGGTCAGTGCAGACTGCGTCCAACTAGGCTAATATTGTGAAGAGAAGGAGGATTCCTCTGAACATTTGTACACCCAAACCATTGAAGTAAGTCGGAATTTACACGGTGAAGCAAACTTGATAAGGTATTCTAAAAAGCTCTGGCTTGTAGGAAAGAGATAAAGTGGCGATGCTTACCCCTCTACTTCACTTCTTCATGAAGTTAGTTTGAACCCATATAAATACTGGATTTGTACAGGATGGTCAGGTATTTGTACAAATACTAATACCTGACGGTAAATTCAACCCGCGATTATGGGTTGGAGCATTTTCTCCGACAACCTTTTTCTCTGAAAGAACGGGTGGTTCTCATTTTGTTCTTCCATCTACTCTTTACCTCCCAAATGTTGTACATATTTGATAACCTTCTCCTAGTGTTGCCAGACAAACTGTGTTAAGTAATGCCCTGTTAACTGTCGTGCCGTAACTTGATTCTTCCTAGAAACAGGGTATAAAAACTTCGACGCCGTAGAAATTTTATCTCAAAGCACTTCCGTCCCAACAATGATTAATAAACTGTTCTGATCGTTGGGTGCATATAATTAGTGTTAGCTATAAAGGTAAGGTCAGTTATTCCAACTTCATTTCTAAACATTGTGTAAATGTGGCGTATGAGTAATATATTTCTTCTTTTAACAAAGTTATTTATTAAGTACATTGTAAACAAAACGGCACAATGGTCTCTCTCTCTCCCCCTCTCTCCCACCTAAAGTGCAGCTAGAACTAAGCTTATTGCGCTTGCACTATCATTGCATTCTGTCTCTCGCTCTCTCTTACTCTTACTCTCTTGTTTATGGGCTCTCACTGACAAGGGCAATACATGGCGTATGTATGCATGTTGGTTTGTATTTTGTAGCGTTACGAACGTTTGTTTATGTAAGTTGTTTTGTTGTTTCTTTTTAGCGTTTTATGCACTTTTTGGTTACTTTGATAACAATCGGAAATCAATCAATTTTCTTTCACTGTTTCAACTTGGAAAAAAATTTGGAAAAAAATACCAAAGTTAATTCACTTGAGTTTGGTTTTTTACAAATCTCAGAGAGTCTTTGACCAAAATGCGACCTACTTGTTGAAGATTCGTTCAAATACTAAAGCGCAGTGCGGCGCCAGCGTGCCAAGCTTTGCACAAATTTACTCAGATACGAACGCAAGCAACGGAGACAGACACACACACACACACACACACATGGGGGAGCCGGAGCAGCAGCACTTACAACGTGCATGGGCTTTGGCTTTGGGGGTTCTTCGGTTTTTTGTTGTTTTTTTTTTCGCCGGCTTCGGCACATTTATCGTTCGGCGGTCTAAGATACAAATGCAGGTAGCTTCGGTTTATTTGTTTAACCTTTAGCTTGTGACAAAATATAAGGAAACTACGTATTTTTTTTAACCACACACTAAGTTAACAAACGACTGGCAAAGTTCTTGGATGTTCTTAAAGTAAGTACACAACATTACTATAACATACTCTGTACCTGGGGTAGGAGCTGAATGCAAAGCTGGTGCTGCGCTCATCTCTAATTCTCTCTCTCTTTCTCTCTATCCCCCCCTCTCTCTCTCTCTCTCTCTTTAAGATTGTGCGGTGTTAGTTGTGAAAGGGTGGGAGGGGATGGGGGGAGGGTGATTTACATTTTTGCTCATAACTTGAGAACCGCTGATCCGATCTTTATCATTTCTTCAGCAAATCGATACATTTTGCTAATTACTAACTATCTCCAGAAAGAACGAATCGTCTATCTTCAAAACTGTAGGAGATATAACGTTTTTTCCAAATTGCGGGGGCGGGAGGGGGCGTGGCAAAAATTGAAAATAAACTTGATCTGCCTGTAAGTATAAGAAGCATTTGTCCCATACATGTCAAACCTCTATCTCTTAACATCTCTGAGATCTGTTTGTTTATACGGACAGAAGGACATGGCTATATTGACTCGGCTGTTGATGCTGATCAAGAATATATATACTTTATATGGTCGGAAATGATTCCTTCTCTTTGTTACATACTTTTGCACAAACTTAATATACTCTATGTACCTTCGGTATAGAGTATATCATATTTGGTAAATTCCTCCTCCATCTTCTTCTATCTATTATATGAGATCCGATCAAAAACACCAAAGATAGGCAAGCGCTTGCCCATTTATTGAAATAAATTTCAAAATAAATGGAATTCAAAGCTATAGGAACCACTTTACTTGGGACAGGGTATTTTGCTGTCGGGGCACTCGACCGCAACACTCTTACTTTTTGCACTTATTTTGAGAGTAAATTGGACCATAAAAAATTAATATTAGAGCCAAAAAGATATTATAATAGCTTACTTAAAATATCCCGAAACAATCTTAAAGCAACTATTTCGGGTTTTTAAAAATAGTGCTTGAAAAAAGAATTTACCGTACTATTGACCCCGATCGTATTTGATTCAACTTGACAAAATTGTGAAAATACGTCGTTGAAATAATTCCGTTCTCTGCAGATTAGAATGAGAGCTTCTCTCTGATTCGATCTATATAAAGCCTCCAACATTTTTAAAATGTCTTTGATTAATGATCTCCACTCTGATCTTTCTTCAAAGTTAAGATTTTCGGAACGATTGTCTGATAGAAGTTTCCAAATTCCCATGGCCGTAGGGTAGGGGTGCCTAAGCCCATTCCGTAGTTGTAGTTGTTTTTGCTTGAGATATATTCTGTGCATTTGTTTTTGTTTTCTCGCGACTTTAAGCTTAAGGGGGCAACACAACCTAACAATTAAAGCGATGGTTTGAAGTTGTAAGCGATTCTACAAGCTCGTCTATTTGTTTACCCTTATTTGGTGTAAAAGGTTGGAAAATGTTGACTTACTCTGTGGGGATTCGAACTCAGGGACATTGGTCTCAACACGATGGCGGCACAGCTTAAATTTTTTTAACTGTAACAAACTGAATATTTAGTTTAATATCAACCCCCCCGTCACCATTATTGGGTTAACAAACAGCACGCGTAGCCAGAGGCAGCACAAGAAGCGCTCAGCTGCTCTGGCATGGACGTTGGGTTTTTAAGGGTGGGTGGCGGCACGTTGATACAGTTTGTTGCCAGTGATTTAGCTTGAGTTGCCCACAGCCATGGCAATGCTCTCGGGGCCCAGTCACGCACTGCAGCCACGTGAGCGCTTGGCTGGCCCCTCGATGCCCTTTGTGTCTCTGTGCATGATTCTGCAATGGGGAATTTAGTCACATACGCACACACCGGGGCGGAGGTAAGGGTATATGAGGGCAAACGTGTATACGAGGCGTCAGCCTTTTAGGCGTTGAGTGCATCAATTGGTATGAATGAATGTTGCTTAATTTGGTCACATATCATTATCTCAGATAGACACAAGGAAAGGACTTGGCCTGGAATGTCACAGTCTTTGTAGTTGCATTATAAATTACTTAGATTGAATTGAGGACTTGGCTTAAGTTCATGCGTCATTGATAGCCTTTTGAGCTGGAACCTATGCCCAAACAGAACCCCTTTAGAAACGGATTCGGCATGCTTTACGAAGTGAAGAAGCGTTTTTAACATAATCAGGTCTGTATCCGTTTTCGATTTCGATCGGAACTGTTAAAAGTTCTCGCTTCCAAAAACCAACTTTTTACTTTAAAATCCCAATTACCCGTATTCCATCTTCTGAATGAAAAAAAAATTTGACCGAGTTCTTTAATCGTTTCTTAGAAATTACAACTCTAACCAATTCCGATTAATCGGATTTGAAAATGGGAACAGGCCTGTATATACAAATTAAGAAGGAGAACTAGTCAGAAAATCGGTCAAGTTCGATTGGAATATACTCGGAAATTGACCAATAAATGGCGCCATTACTTACTTTAAACAAAACTGGCCAATAGAAGGTGCCACTACTGTGACCAGCTCCAATCACAGATCCAGTTCATCTAACTACACATTTACACATCACTAGCAACTATCGATGCTAGACTCACACCTTTCGATATCTCACATTCCTAACACATACATACATCTCTCTATATGGAATATTTTTAAACTTACTTCACGCACTTAGGATCTGGACAGAGCCCTTATATCCAGAGATTAAAACCGTAACCGAAACCGAAACCGTAACCGTAACCGAAATAAAAAATATTTTTATAACCGTAAGCGTAAAACTTTATTTCATAACCGGTTTCCGTAACCGATGTAATTCGCTTTCCCTCTCTAGTAAAATTTTCGATTAAAAGTATCTGGCAAAAGTTCGAAGTGCCTGGAAAGTATCTTAAATACATTAGTGCTAAAAAGTGTCATATACTCAGACGCAGACAGTTCTGTCGGAGCGAAAAATGACCAGAAAACAGCCAATAAAGTCAGCTTTTGTTTGTTTACAAAAATTGGAGGGCTATTTTAAACAAAATAGTTGCGTTTATAAAATTAGTACTGGAAGTCACTAGAGAAAATATAAAGGTGGTGCCATCGACACTTTAATGGATGCATTTTTGGAATTATTTAGAAAAAAAATTCATAATTAAACCATTATATCTTTTTAATAGAAAATCCTAAGACTATGAAATCGAATACTGGTATAAAAGTAAGCTTTCAATAAAACATATGTAGTGGACGATCAGCTGCTTAGGTAAAAGGATATAAATCAAAATGTGCTAATTGAGTTGTCATAAGTATTTTGACAACATATCAAAATTAGTTTATTCTCAGCGCAGGACCTCAAATGCTTCAAATGCAAAAAACGATTGTTTCTAATCAAGTTTTTTCATGCTGAACCCGAATCTGGCTTTAAAAATGGAATAACTGTAAAATGGACATAAAAATGCAGAAAAAGGCTTATTTACCCATTCTCCAAGGACCATTTGTCCTATAAACGGGTTACTTTCTAAAAAAATTTCAAATGCCAAGGTTTAGTATTGTAAAGGTAATTGTCTTCTTTTAATTACAAAATAATTGTAACTGTAGTGGTTATTAAATTTTTAATTACCCAAAAATGGCTGATGATGGTACCGTGAGGTTCCTGATACAGCTGTACACTCGACCAGACTTCATTGTGGTGTGGTGTGTTCCTGTTTATAGTTTTGTACAAACATAACATGACCTCGAGCAGGCTTAAACTTGCTGTTGTAATGGTAATTTCGATTTACAGCCCTGCTCAAGAATTTAATGGAATATTTTGTTGACTCAACCTGTCAATTATGCTACTTTGGAGGGTTAACTTTGTAATTTTTATAATCGTTAAAGTCTTTTTTCAAGCTTAAGCTTTATAGGACCGATTTCACATCGCTCTGTAACATAAAAGAGTAAATTTTAAGTTTAGCTGACATATAGCAGCTATTTAGCATATGAGAAAAGTACCCTTAGAGTGATTATAATTGAGTGTGAGCAATAGTATATACGATGTTTAAGTTGCGATAGATTTACTCATTAAATGAGATGATAAATGGGGAGGCATTTGCGCATGATTTGTCAAAGAGATATTTTATACTTAAAACCGTAACAGTAACCGAAACCTGAAACCGAATTAGGTTAATAACCGTAACCAGTACCGTAACCGATATTCCATAACCGTAACCGGAAAAAAGCGAGCGGCGAAAACAGTAACCGTAACCCAAACCTTTATTCGTTTCGGCTTTATTCTCTGATTAAAATACGAAAGAAAAATATTATTCGCCTGAGGTAGAGAGTAAGGATATGGAGAAGAAGAACAGTTGTAGGATTGTGCTGAGTAAGTCGTTTGAAAGAAGGAGGCAAAGAGATTAGCAATATTAAGATCAGAAGATTCAGTTTTAGGGACGGAGGAAATGCATTCGACTTGCGTTTAGAGTTAACGAATGTATAGAATTGTTTTGGATCATTCCGAAAATTGATCCTGCATTGTGAGAGGTAATCAGCATAGCATTGGGTGTTAATGGTAAGAAATTCAGAACGAGCTGAAGAGTAAAACGCAAAGTCTACTGACGAACCTGTTTTCTTATATTTTTTGAAAAGTCTAGATTTCTTGTTTTTTAGGTACGACAAGTGCGGTGTGAACCAAGGAGGCTTAGATGACGGTGTCACCCTAACCTCAGGAACGTATGTATCAAAGGCCAAGTAAATGGTTTGATAAAATGCTTTGACTGCAGAAAGATGAAGATTTAGTTCGTGAAAATTAGTCTTACGAAAACACTTCACACGTTTTGATGCTACTGAACTGTCAATTTTCACGGGGATAATGGTCTCCAAAGAGATCGAGAGAGCAATCTTCAGGCAGGGATACAGGGTTAGCTCTGGCTGCATCACTAACAAAGATCAGATCGAGCAGCCTTCCACGGTTATTTTGAACTGAGTTAATTTGTACTAGAGAAATTTCGGTTAGACCGTCAATAAATTCATGTGCGGTATCAGGGAGTAAAAGGTTTGAGTCAACGCAATGGGGAATGTTGAAATCTCCAAGCACTATAATTTGATCGGAGTGTCCTAATGCAGACATCACGAAATGATTTGCGGAAAGATGGCACAAATAGGTATTTAAATCAGATCTTGAAGGAATATAAGAACAAGTCAGGAAGATGTTTGCTTTACCAGTGCAGACTTTGATCGCAATAAACTCGATGTCATGAGTATTGTCAAACGGAAACAACTCAGATGAGAAATCATTTTTTATTGCAATAAGAACACCGCCAGCAAATGATCGTCGGTCCCTTCTGTAGGTAGTGTAGTTGTGCACAAAAATTTCATGATCAGAAACGGAAGAATTCAGCCAGGTTTCAGTTAAAATAATAGCATTGGCGTCGAACGAGGCACTATTAGTGTGAAGTCGACTAAGTTTACCTAAAAGACTGCGGACATTTTGGTAGTGAATAGAAAAGATACAGCTTAGTTTTTTGAGTTTTTTTGAATTTGCAGGATTAGGACTCAGGGGTGATATATGGAATATTTTAAACTTAGTTCACGCACTTAGGATCTGGTTAACGATTCTTAGGTTGTGACCATTTTTTTTACAGCTAGATTTGTTTTTCTATCAGCCATGTTTCCATTTTCATTTTCCCAAAAACTTTGCGATATAAAGACAAAATGTAGTCGTATTGGGTTTAAAACGTTAAACTTTTGCGAAAGTGAAATCGTAACCATGACAGTGAATTCCATATTCCTACACAGAGAAAAAAAAGGATAGTTTCTGATGATCCTCAGGATATTTTCGATATCCATTTGGACTGGATAGTTAACTATCCTTTTTATACCCTTGCAAAGGGTATTATAATTTTGCCCAGAAGTTTGCAACGCACAGAAATATTCATTTCCGACCCTATAAACTATATATATTCTTGATCAGGGCGACGAGCTGAGTCGATTGAGCTTTGTCCGTCCGTCTGTCTGTTTCTACCCAAACTTGTCTCTCAGTTTTGAAGCTATCGAGCTGAAACTTTGCACAGAGTCTTCTTTTTACTGCACACTGATAATATGTCGGAACCGACCGGATCGGATGACTATATCTTATAGCTGCCATAGGAACTATCGGTCGAAAAGTGGGTCTTTGTGAGAAAAACTTTTTGTTTTTTAAAGTAAACGCCTCCTGCTTCAGCAATAATTAGTTTTGTACGCATTTACACAGATTTGGAAGTTGTTGTCAAAATCAGAAGACTATATCTTATAGCTGCCATAGGAACTATCGGTCGAAAAAAGGGTCTTTGTGAGGAAAACTTTTTTGTTTTTAATGTAAACTCCTCCTGCTTTAGCAATTATTAGTTTTGTACGCTTTTACACAGATTTGGAAGTTGTTGTCAAAATCGGAAGACTAT
The DNA here is from genome assembly GCA_018904275.1 of Lordiphosa clarofinis. Taxonomy (NCBI): domain Eukaryota; kingdom Metazoa; phylum Arthropoda; class Insecta; order Diptera; family Drosophilidae; genus Lordiphosa; species Lordiphosa clarofinis. The sequence goes on along the minus strand of JAEIGQ010000166.1, from coordinate 140,165 downwards.
ATCTTATAGCTGCCATAGGAACTACCGGTCGAAAAGAGGGTCTTTGTGAGAAAAACTTTTTTGTTTTTAGTGTAAACGCCTCCCGCTTCAGCAATTATTAGTTTTATACGCTTTTACACAGATTTGGAAGTTTTTGTCAAAATCGGATGACTATATCTTATAGCTGCCATAGGAACTATAGGTCGAAAAAAGGGTCTTTGTGAGGAAAACTTTTTTGATTTTAATGTAAACGCCTCCTGCTTCAGCAATAATTAGTTTTGTACGCTTTTACGCAGACTTGGAAGTTGTTGTCAAAATCGGAAGACTATATCTTATAGCTACTACTAGGAACTATGCTATAGGAACTTTGCTCACGTTCGTTAACTCTGATTTATTAAAACATTTGCAAGGGTATAAGAACTTCGGCAAAGACGAAGTTAGCTTGGCCTTCTCGTTTGGGATCCATTGGATATTTTCGAAATCGATTTATTTTCGCTTCAAAAGGATATATCAGAGAAAAAATATTTCATTGATCTTTTTTCTCCATCCAAAGGAGCTGAAAAATGTAAAAAAGGATATTTAAAAAAATTGATCTTAAGTGGATATTTCGAATATCCATTCTACGGGGATCTTTTTTTTTCTCTGTGTACCTTTCTCCAACTTTTTTCTTCAAAATTTCGATACCTTAATAATTCCACTTTCCTTTATTCCTTTCTTGTAAGCAATTCTAAACCATTTCATAAAACAACTCACTTTGCTGGACATGTGTACAGTTTTTTTGTTTTTGTTTTTACAAGACTCGTTTCCTCCGCAAACCCTCATAATAAACAAAACATGAACCATTTCCTAAACATGTACTTCAAAAAAACAAAAAAACATGTTTCAAACATTTCGCTGAACTTGAATTTGGATCGTTTTGGCTCACTTCCAGAGAGACGAACTGCTCTTGTAACTAAATGAAAAATTTCAAACCATTAAATGAGTTCGCTTGAAAATTTGGGCCATAAAAACAAAAACCAAAAATTTAGTTGTAAAAATTGTCATTAGAATGAAATCGCTGACAAAACCAAAAGAGAAGTGAGAAGTGAGCTTAAGCTCAACCCATATCAAAAAGACATGGTTTTTGTCATTATGCTTTAGAGGCGTCTTCGTTGTGTGTGGGGGATACCCAAATGAGGTACCAGGGGTGGGTGTGATAGACCGACCCCCCTGTTACATAATCGCTCACTCACCTTTGGTGTGTGTTTTACTTTCATTTGCATTTTGTTGTGATTTCATTCCTGTTAAGCCGATTTTCTTTGGTTACTTTGATACTAAAGGATAGTTTGACTTACAAGTAAACCAGACTGGCATGATGATCGCCAGATGATGACAACGGGCCCCGGCTTCATTTTTTTCTTCTCTTTTTTTTCTTTCCGGGCAAAACTTATTACAAAGTAGGAACACAAGTGAGCAAACTGAATGAATGGAAAATTGTGGGAACAATGGAACTTTGAGCGTGAGAAATTGCCACCACCAACGCATCCAATGGAGCTGCTGGTGCTGGTGGTGCTTAAGCCTCAGACAGAGTCTAAGCAGTAACTAAGTAAGTCTGGGGCTGTTTAGCACACAATGGCACCATTAAAGGTCGATGCTGAGTCTCTCTCTCATACCCGTACACACGGAATGGTAATACAGCCGGCAATTCTCTGGCCAAAGAGCTCTTCCATCAAATTGCAGTCTTTAATTTAACTAATTTTCCTTTGGATTTTTTTTATAAACATTGCCAGAAGTATGCACATATATTAAACAAGTGCAATTTCCCACTTATGTATGTGCGAAATTTTGTTATTTTTTTTTTCAGAGTTCAAGGCAAGGTCTCTCGAGTTTGCTGCGTGACTTCATGACTTGGCAGTATATAAAATTGCCCATTTTCTTGCTTATTTATTTATGATTTTTTTGACAGTTGGGTGGGAGGGTCAATGCTTGGTGTTAATGCAGCTGGAGTAAAGCTCTTTCAGGCGTCACGCATCATGCATAACTATTAGAGCTTTAAAATGAGCTGGGTTAAATTCAGCAGGAACGAAGAAGCATAACTGATTTTAGCTTTTAGTTTGCGTTGGGCGTCACGCATCATGCGTAACTTGCAGAGATTTTTGTGCCAAAAAGTGAGAGAAATAAGAGCGTTTTGGTGTAAGAAAATAAAACACCATAAATTTGCTTTTACCTAAACCAGAGTCCCCCAGCCTTAGCCCCTGGGGCACGAACATACTCGCCAATTCACACCGAATGCTTGCCGAAGTCATGCCTTATGCTCACATTCTTGTGAGCCCTGACCTAATCGCTGCGAACTCTTGCGAGCAACTGACTGCTTTCTGCTCTCTTGGTCTTAGCTTCAGGCATGCGTGCGGAAATGACCCGCTTTATCGACCGCTGGCCCAAGGTATACTTAACAAGGTAGCCGCACTCGCTCTCTCACAACTCCTTATATGTGTCAAAATGAGTACAAAAGAGAGCGGGAGCAAGAGAGTAATGAATTTTTGTACTGTAGAACAGCGATGGCCAGCGAGAGCGAGACCAAAATGTGAGAATGTATTAGTGTGCAAAAACAATCCTCCGTGAATTTGCTTCGACCTAATCGCTTCGAACTCTGTCAAGCGACTTACGCTTTCTTACTCTCTCGGTGTTAGCGTGAATAGCGAAATGTTTTCGGCCCCGGGATGGAACCGAGGATCAACGGATCTGATAAGGTCGACAGCATGTCAAAAAGGTTTTCGTTTTGTCTAATTTACGAAATCTGTTGGTTTTGTTAGGGTTATTAATTTAGGCCATCTTTCTCCTACGCGTTTCGACCAATTTTTTGCCTTCTTTAGAGAGTCTTGTACTCAGAGAGCGCTTTGTTGTGCGAATGCAGCTCTCTTGCTTTGTTCCAGCGCATTTAACTTCGTAGACTACATTTGTTGTTGTTCTCCTTGCATATTTCGTCTTTCGTATTCGTGATGAGGCGTATGGTGCTGTTATGGGTTGATATGTATTATTATTTCAATAGTTTTATGTATTTGCTAAATGGTAAAATTTTCTTTTTCCTTGTTATTTCCATGTCATGATATGCTAATTTTTTGTCTTCCTCTCGTTTCCCGTCAAGCTGCAAACAGTATTTATGTGAACCGCAAATTCCAACTGGTTGACCAAACAAGCGTTTCTTCGGGAATACTGAACCCAATCGAAATCCAACAAAGCAAAACGATTCGGATCAGATTAGTTAATTGACGAGTATTATTACGTTAAGGGCTTATCATTCATTCACTCCCAAACGATAAGTTTTATCAAAACCAGTCTAGAATCTAGATATTAGATATTTAGTAATCAAGTATACTGCCGAAAGAATGCTAAAGATCGGATAAATAATACCCTTTCGTCACCTTCTTCCGAGGCATGTTTATATCAGCTGTGAGAGCGTAATATGGTATGGACTGCTCTGGTGCAGTGGTTAGTGTGTGAGACTGCTGTGCGGGAGGTGTGGTTGATATTTTCAATCATATTAAATCATCGTTTTCAAAAAATCTACTTTCGTTCGTGTTCCTATATCCGTATTTAGGGCAACCTATGTACTTTCAGGCCAAGTTACTACCTCTCGCAGAATTGTATAGGACAGCTTGTAAATGAATTCTGGATAGTGAATTGAAAGTGGCTTGATAGTGACTAAACAGTGACTTGAAAGTGACATGACCGTGGGACTCTAGCCCAGCACCCAAAGTGAATATTATAAGAGCTGTTTTTGAACAGACTCAATGCGATTTTGGTGTAGTCTATACTGAGGTGCCCGGATACATGAACAATATTTGACCGTAATATAATGTTAAGTTCTTCTTACATTTTCATTCCTGACTTAAATATCGAATCTCCTAGCGTCTTTTAGCAAGGAATTAAGAAGCTGAACCGGGATTTCATGCCCATAGTTGATGAAGTTGGAACTCCTAAACTTAACTACAAACACAATCTACCACAATAGATGATCCAACAACTAATTTCGTATTTCGTATCACTTATAATTCAGAAATGAAAATCCAAAGCTTGTTGAAAATGAGTAATATATTTTTTCTATTTCAGGATTGAGGAATGAATCTTATGAAGAGGGGTTTAGGGGGCATTAAAAAGGTGTTGGAATAGGTGTGTTAAAAAGGAAGAAAAAGAAACAGTGACTTATTACTAAACTTGACAGTGATTTAGCTGTCACTTGACAGCGACTAAACAGTGACTTGACACTGACTAAACAGTGAATAAATAGTGACTAAGCAGCGACGTAACAGTGACTGGACAATGACTCAACAGTGATTTGACAGTAAAACAACACTGACTAAATGGTGACTAATCGGTTTCTGGACAGTGACTTGACATCGACTAAATGAGTGACTAAGCAAAGACAGTGAATCGATAGCGACTTGAAAGTGTCTAAACACTGACTTAACAGTGTCTAATCAGTGACTGGACAAAGACTTTACAGGGTCACGACAGTGACTTAATAGTAACTAAACAGTGTCGAAATAGTGACTAAACTGTTACTTGACAGTGACTTCACCATGACGAAACATTGACCAAATAGTGACTAAACAGTGACTTGACAGTGACTAAACACTGACTAAATAGTGACTAAGCAAAGACAGTGAATCGATAGCGACTTGAAAGTGACTAAGAACTGACTTAACAGTGTCTAATCAGTGACTGGACAATGACTTTACAGGGTCACGACAGTGACTGAATAGTAACTAAACAGTGTCGGAACAGTGACTAAACTGTTACTTGACAGTGACTTCACCATGACGAAACAGTGACCAAATAGTGACCAAATAGTGACCAAATAGTGACTAAACAGTGACTTGACAGTGATTAAACAGTGACTGAACAGTGACTAAATAGTGACTAAGCAAAGACAGTGAATCGATAGCGACTTGAAAGTGACTAAGTGACTCTAAACTGTTACTTGACAGTGACTTCACCATGACGAAACAGTGACCAAATAGTGACTAAACAGTGACTTGACAGTGATTTAACATTGACTAAACACTGACTTAACTGTGACTAATCAGTGACTAATCACTGACTGGACATTGAACTTACAGGGACAAAATAATGACCTGTTTTTTTAGTTTTTGACTTTCTACTCTCTGTCATTATTCTTTTTTTGAAAGATTGCCAATGCTGATTTATATTGCCTTCTCGTTTTAATTTCTTTCTGATTTCCGTTTTAGTATCTAGTTTTCTTTTGTCTAAGTTTTATGAAACTCTTTTCTTTTTAGCAGTTGTGCTGTTTTATTTTGTTTACTTCTTAGCTTACTTCTACTATTACTTCTTATACCTTTTTGTATAATATTGCAAACCCCGCCCTTGTTGCGCCGTCTGCTTGTGAGTGCTGGCGCCGGTACGACTGAGTTTAGTACACAGATTTCAGAAATGGTAAGAGCTAGAGGTTTGACATGTATGGGACATAATTTTCTTATGCTAGCAGGCAGATTAAATTTATTTTCAATTTTTGCCACGCCCCTTCCCGCCTCTGTAATTTGGAAAAAACGTTATAACTCCCACAGTTTTGCAGTTAGATGGTTTGTACCTTTTACACATATTTCCTGATCAAGATTATTTAACGATTCGCCAAAAAAATGATGGAGATTGGATGAACCATAGTCATGTTATAGGGAGAACAAAGAATTATGATGGGCAGCACTTTACACACTTTATGGCTTTTAACTTAAATTGATTAGATATATAGATGGGCCCTTCTCTTACACTTTGTCTTTGTCTAAGGCCATTCCTAATGCTGTCAGTCGTTGACCCAAGTGAAGTGAAGTCACCATGTAATACATACGAGATGAGTTTCCAGATTATTTTCTCCCTGCTGCAATTGCAGTTATCATTCAACACTTTCATCAGCTGCAAAAAACACAAAAAATGTACCTACGGTACATCTAATGTTTCTTATGCTATTTCACTTCCTATGTACCTATGTACAAGCTGCTCGTGTGAGCCGAGGCACGTTTTGGCTGGGCCCGGTGGAGGTATGGAGAAATGGTCAAGAGACATGGTCACCAAGTGCGCAGGCCCAAAGCATAATTGTCGCTGCCTCTAACATGCGATCTGTTCAGTTGAGGCCTGTCATTAAAATGTGTCGTTCCCTCTGCCCTGCCCTGCCCAAAGGCCTTACTTGGGTTACAACCACCGCCTCGTCCGCTGCCGCCGTCTTCAGCTCGCTGCTTGCTGAGTTTTTTGCGCATGCGCCTTGAGATCGGTAGCCGAGAGTCGCGTTTTCGTTTGCGTTTGCTCAGTCAACTTCCGTCACGAAACGCGGTCGGACGTGCGTCTTGGCCACTTGGGTTACTCCAACCTTATTTTTTGTTTATATTTTTGTTTTTGTGCGTGTTTTGGGGTCGGGAACGGGAACGGTGGTGTCTTTCAGTCTGCACTGGCGCGTAACGAACCAAGTGAACCCCTAAAACCCAAACCCAAACCACTATTGTGTGTGTGTGTGTGTGTGTGTGTGTGTGAGTCCTGTGCACAGGATGCGCTCAACTGCCTTCGTGCACCTGTTTAAATGTGTGCCGCCAGTACAAGTGCAGCGCGTGAAATTTTCAACAAAATTTGTTCAACCGTGCAGGTAAATTTTCTTGTAATTTATGCAAATTAGTTAAATAATATGGAAATGGAAAAATCAACTGGTTGTTGGCCCATAGAACACCAAAAAGGGTCTCCCGTTTTATATTTTATTCTTGTGGTGGGAACTTCCGATAAGAAAAACTCCCACACGTTGGGAAATTGGAACTTTGGCTTTTACATAGAGCTAACACAGTTATTTGTAAGTTTATCTTACATATATCAAATATTTGCGGATCATATGTATATGTTCAAGTTCTTGATGGACCATAAAGATGGGTCAAAAAGCTTCTGCACCGTGTCTAAAAACCCCATTGATTCACAAGATAACAAACATTTGTTTTTAAAAATAATTTAGGCTCGTTGATTAAATTTTGTACCGCAGTCAAAGTTTAGTCCTGACTTATCGAAAAGTGGGGGCAAGTATTGATAGTCTTTGCACTTGAGCTGTGGCTTAGCCAATAAATTTAGAATAAATTGGAAATATAGAAAATGTTTGTAAATTTATGCCAAATATAAGTTTTAAGTTCCGATTTGCTCATATTCAGTTTTTGTGTTGTGTCTATCTTATTGTTGTAGGTGTATTTTAATATCGAACATTTAATACGTATTATTATGTCCGTGGAGTATGACTTTTTTCTGCATAAGTCCTGCTTGCCCCACACAACTAAAAACGACAATTTGTTAACTAAAGTGTATAAATTAATGTGTAATTTATGTTTTCTGCACTTTTTTGCCCCTTTTCGAAATATTTGAAGGTTTTTAGTGGTTTGTGAGTTTTTCCATACAACCCTGCTTGAGGTTCATTCTGTATCTACAAATGGATACTGGAAAAAATTAATAAAAAACTGATTTCAGCAAATCGAAAATTGAGCAAATAAAAGCCATATTTGACATAACTCAAAGTGGCTTTCTGAGAAGATGACGATTTTCCTCGAAGAAAAGCATCCCATCCATCTGCTTCTAAAATTTGTAAATCATTTATTTGATTGAATATTGTATACAGTTTTTACAATTTATACATACATATTTATTCGCTATTTCGTGCGAGTTCTCCATAGATTTTGATTTATTCAAGGCCTTTTGTAAAAGTACATTCGTCATTATTTTTAAATTTATATCCCTCCGGTCCAGAAATTATTAATTCATGGCTGGCAAATATTAAACTCCTCATTAGTTTAGGTTGGATATCTAGCAGAGAATAGAAATCACAAATTCTTTGCGCCGAACGCAAATGTGTGTTAGTAAAATATGGGTGTATGCGTCACACGCACGCAATGCGTGTACCTATTTTACTAACACACATTAGCGTCTAGCGCAAAAGTGTGAGTGCTGTACTAGACGAAAAAAGTAATACAAGAACAATAGAAGATCGTTGAAAAGCAGACTGAACAACATGTCCAATGTTTTTCATAGAGCAATAGATACAATAGATACAAGTCTGTGATTAATTCCAAAAGAAATTTATTTCAGCAGAAGTAATAAATTTCCAAAATTCACCATCAATTGCTAAAAAATCAACCAAGCATTACATTGATTTTGATTTCTAAACTGCTACTTATACTTTTCTGTGTGCTGGTTAAGTTGAGTACCACTTGACCCTTTTCAAAAACACTTTTCTAAAATTTGGAAATTTTGTTCTTATTTAATGTTGAATGCAACTTATTTTCTGAACAGGTTTTTCGTTTTCCCTATGTCCAGAGTTATTCATTCTAAAAAAAGGTTTGGCATACTGTTCTTAACGCAAAGAGTTTTAATGACTTAATTATTAGAATCGATTTTTAGTTCCAAAGAATTTAAAATTAGCGGTCTATCAAGTTTATGCGTTTTTCTCGATAGATAGATGTTACGTACCTTCTAGAGATATTCAGCAATCAAGTTTATTTATCGACTTGCCGAAGGAACAATAAGAGAGAAAGAAATAGATTAAATAAACTAAAAAAAATGTATGAAATTATAATTTGAGTCGATGGAATGATCTATATAATTTGATGTTAAAAGATGATTTCATATAAATTTTGACCTCGGCTGCGTCATAAATGGTTCATACGCTCGGTCAAATTTTGGCATACTTTCTCCATTATATCGGCCGGTATGTTACGAATAAATTCTTCAATATTGGCGTCAACTGTTCAGGTTTAACATAGCTCCACAAAAAAATATTTTCAAGTTGACCAGCCCCAAATTGTTCACCGAACTCGCCTCTCAATTGAGCCTATTTTAAGTGAAATAAGGCTCGTTTTTTTTTAAAACTCATATAGGGTGTTCACTTTGTTGAGCACTTAGGCACTTGAGGGAAAAGTGTAAGCATTTTCAACAACAATTTACTCTGAATAAATTGTGCACAGCTTGCTCGACCCAGACCCTAATTACGAAAAGTCGGGCACTTGTACCTTAGTGCTATAAGTGTTATATGTACAAGCTAAAATTAAATTAAATTAAATTATCTGGGAGTCACCTTTACACCACAACTAGCCTTCAAGCAGCATGTTATTAACAGAAACAAAGAAACTAAAGCAGCGATAAATTCTACGTGGAAAAATTTTGTTGCAAATGGCAGTATCAGCCTCGCAGCAAAGTGGAAATTGTACAATGCAGCTTGTAGAGGGATTCAAACTTACGGCGCCCAAGTGTGGGGAAACTCTTGCTTTGACGAGGTAGACTCGCTCAACCGATACTTTTGCAAAAAAGTCCTAAATTTACCAGATAGCACACCGACATACGTTCTAGCCATAGAGACGGGGATGGAAGATGGCCACATCTACACCTATGCATTGCATTTAAAATATGTGACTAAAACATTGTTTGACTACGCAAGGGACAGACTACCAAGTATCCTTTCGCGCAAAATTCGAGAAAAAAGGTCTCGTGGTATAATACTCTGCTAAACAAAATGAACGAGTGCGGAATAGATTTAGAAGAAAATCAGACGAAACTGGCATGGGAACTAGAATGTGGAAATTTGCTGACTAAACTTAAAGAAAGAGGACTACAGGACTATGTGACTAAGGCAAGAAGTAGCGAACAACGTATATATAGGCTACTTGATTACTCCAAAGGACCTTCATATTGCAATGATTCGTCTTCAAGAAGTAAGATAATGTGGATAATGAAAGCGAGAGGTGGCCTCATATGCCTGCAAGGCAGCACAAATCAACGTGTTGCTACAAGGACTTGCACTTTGTGTAATATGAACGAGGTGGAAGATATGATGCATTTCCGATGGAGAAATTTTAAAAAACATATGCTTACAGAGGAAGAAGTGATAGGAATACTAAACGGACAGGGTTACGAAAATTGGGATAAACTTAAAAACTACTTAGAGACTGCAATTAGCTTTAGGAAACATGTAATAACCGAATTCGTCTAGGTAATTTAGTATTTGTTATCTGTAATTTATTATAGTACTCGTAAAAATATGTATAATTTTGTGTCCTAATTGTAAATGTCTGTAGTATTTCACGGTTCAAGGGGGACGATCGGATATCTCGTGACGAACGGGGAAGTCCGGTGTAGTACCTGAGAACGCAGTGACGTATTGCAGCATGCGAGGTGGGCTGACGGTTTTTTATAAACCATGCCCCAGAAGAAATTAATGTGTAAATTATAAATGTGAAACCAAAAATTGAGTCAATAAAACTACTACTACTACTACTACAAGCTAAAATTAAATGTGTGATCAAAAATTCATATAAATTGTATGGAGAAAGAGCCAACTTTGAATGAACCATGGATTACTGCCGAATCATATCTCAAACGTAGTTGTGCACAAATTTCGTGCTCACAATACTAGTCAGGCAAAACTGCTCAAGTGCCTATGTGCTCAACAAAGTGAATACCCTAATAGAATTTGTTTTAGTATAATTTTGTGCTCGAAATATAAAAGTTAATTAAAAGGTTAGCTAGCTGTAAATTCACTCTCGGATGATTAAAGAAATGTTTACAAGCTTGAATGCCAAAATATTAAACCTACCCAAGGAAAGCCATACTTTACTTCAAAATTTTTAGAATGGATGATAAAGGTGAGGAGAAATAATAATACAACTATTATGAGGGAGATAAAAAAGAGCGGGTTGAAATCAATATTATCTAGCAATAAAAGTGATGAAAGCGATATATTGCTTTGATATCGAAGTAGAATGAGGGAGATAAAAGGTGAAATAACGCCAGTGAGCGAAGCTAGTTTAAAGGATTTTTTATACTCTGTACCGAAGGTACATAGAGTATATTAAGTTTGTGCAAAAGTATGTAACAGGGAGAAGGAATAATTTCCGACTATATAAAGTATATATATTCTTGATCAGCATCAACAGCCGAGTCGATATAGCCATGTCCGTCTGTCCGTCCGTCCGTCCGTCCGTATGAACAAACAGATCTCAGAGATGGTAAGAGATAGAGGTTTGACATGTATGGGACAAATGTTTCTTACAGCTGCAGACAGATCAAGATTATTTTTAATTTTGGCCACGCCCCCTCCCGCCCCCGCAATTTTGAAAAAACGTCATATCTTCCACAGTTTTGTAGATAGATGGTTCGTACCTTCTAGAGATAGTTAGTAATTGTCAAAATGTATCGATTTGCAGAAGAAATTATAAAGATCGGATGAGCGGTTCTCAAGTTATAAGCAAAAAAGTGAGCAAAGCTCCCCGCCACCCCCCCTCCCACCCTTTCACAACCAACACCGCACACTCTTAGAGAGAGCGAGAGAGAAAGAGACTGAGATAGAGAGAGACACAGCAGCAGTACTGCATTAAGCTTCTACTCCAGGTACAGAGTATGTTATAGTCGGGCTTGACCGACTTTCTCACTTGTTTGATTTTTGAAAGTTATATAAAGCGCACGGGCGCAAGTTGTCGGGCATACTTTGACATCATACGCCCAACAAATTGATTAATATTTTAATGAAAAAAAAAAGTGTGAGTGTCGCTAGCACTCACGAGTCTTTGACGTGAAACATGATTCCCATCCAGATTCTACCCAGATTCCAACCAGATCTTACCCAGATCCTACCCCAAACTTACTGAGAACCCTCCCAGATCCAACCAAGCTAGATCCCACTTAGATCCCACTCAGATCCTACTCTGATCCGACTTAGATACCGCCCACATCCTACCCAGATCCCACTCAGATCCCACCCAGATCCCTTCTAGATCCCAACCAAATCGCTTTCAGATCCCACTAAGATTCCTTCCAGATCCCACCAAGATTCCGCCCCACCACTAAGATCCCACCCTGGACCTGAAGACGTCCAGATCCTACCCAGATTAATTCCAAATCCCACCCAAATTCCTTCCAGATCCGTTCCAGATCCCACCCAGATCTCTTTCAGATCTCTTCTAGATCCCAGATCCCACCAAGTTACCACCCTGGTCCCACCCAGATTCCTTCCAGATCCCAACCAGATTCTTTCCAGATCATACCCATATCCCATCTTTCCTACCTTTTCACTTCCTCCATCTGCCCATCCTTTTATGTCTGTGTGTTTTTGCCGGAAACTCCACAAAACAACCACATAAAATATGAACGAGAAGTAACTTCGTCTTTGCCGAATAATACCGCAAATGTTTTAATACAACAGAGTTTACGAACGTCACATTAAAACAAACCATTTTTCGATAAAAGCCATTTTCGGGCGAAGTTTCATGTCAGCTATAAGATAAGTCACGATTTTGACAAAATCTTCAAACGGTGTAAAAGCGTATAAAACTAATAATTGTCAAAGCGGAAGCGTTTACATTAAAAACAAAAAGTTTCACAAAGACCCATCACCGATAGTTCCTATGCAGTATAAGATATAGTCACGACGGCGGCCGACATATACAGTGTCAGTAAAGAAGACTCGTGCAAAGTTTCAGCTCGATAGCTTTAAAATTGAGACAGTTTGCGTAAACAGACAGACGACAGACAGACAGACGGACAGACGACGGACGGACAAGCTCAACGACTACCGCGCCGATCAAGAAAAATAGTTTATAGGGTCGGAAGAATATTTATATCGTTGCAAACTGCAATTAAATACCGGTTGACGTCAGCGTCACGTGACGCTGAAATCAAATTTTACTCCTACTAAAATCGCTCGTACCGAAATTAAAGATGTTTCTCATCAAAAATTATATTTAAACAAGTGAGAAAGTCGGTCAAGCCCGACTATAACATACTCTGTACCTGGAGTAGAAGCTGAATGCAAAGCTGGTGCTGCGCTCATCTCAAAGTCTCTCTGTCTTTTCCACTTTCTCTTACTCTTACTCTCTCTCTCTCTCTCTAAGACTGTGTGGTGTTAGTTGTGAATTGGTGGGAGGGGGTGGAGCGAGGGCGATGTACTTTTTGCTCATAACTTGAGAACCGCTTATCCGATCTTTATCATTTCTTCGGCAAATCGATACATTTTGCTAATTACTAACTATCTCCAGAAGGTACGAAACGTCTTTCTTCAAAACTGTAGGAGATATGGCGTTTTTTCGAATTGCGGGGGCGGGAGGGGGCGTGGCAAAAATGAATCCCATCGCTTGCAACAGCGAACAGTATGGATAAAAAATTGTCTCTCCGTAACTCACAGTCTAAACTTTTGTCACACAATAATGTTTGCTCTTCTTAAGTTTTTCATATAGGTATGAGGGTTCTTTTGTCCAGGCTATCTTATGTAACAAAACAAGACTTCGGCTAAGTTAAAGATATTAATACATAGATACGTCTGATATGGTATCAGCTCGTCTTCGATTGTAGATGTACCGTGTTATTTATTTTACTGAGTCCCAGTTATTAAATATTTCGAAACCATAGAAGAGGACAGAAGTAAGGAGGATCTTGGTTATCGGCAAGCGAATCTTGACTATAAAAAGATAAACAATACAAATTTAAATTAAATTTGTTTTCTGTTTGGCCTATTCGTGCCAGATTTCTCTCTGACTGTATCTTTTATGCTTTATCGAATATGAATCTGGGAAAAGAGATTATGGCGACCTCATCTCACCACAAATTGTTTCAGCAGCTACTTGTGATTGATCTTTAAACTACTTGGATGAGCTAATAACCTACTCTTTCTCTTTTGCTCTCCAATTTGCAGCTTAAATGACCAACAGCAACAGCAACAGCTACAACATCAGCAGCAGCAGACTTTAGGTGGCAACTATTATGCTCATTGTGGACATGTTAACGTTGGCATTGGCGAATGGGTTGGATAGGGAGAGGCAACGGGAGGTTGATAGCGTTGCCTCGATACGCGGCAAAATGACAGTGACAATGGCGAACATAACGCCGGGCAAACACAATGAGAATGCAAATTGTAAAAGCGGCAACAGCAACAGCAACAGCCATAATAATAGACATAATAATGCAGCAACTGAAACTGCAACTGAAACAGGAGCAGCAATGGAGGCTAACAAGTCTAACGGTGGACTAGGTTTAAGCGTTGCCATCGATGTTGCTGATTTGGCATGCGAGACACGCACCTCCAGCCAGCTGGGGGGCGTGCAGGGGCAGGGGGATGGACAACAGGCGTGCCAGTCAGCGATAGTCGGCTGTATGCAAACAGAGGCGCGTGCGCGGGCTGAATACAACACCAACAACTGCAATTGCTCATCAGCAGCGGAAGTGACCACGAAATGTGAGTGCGCGCAAGTCGAGCATGAGAGCGTGAGCGTCAGCGCAAACGCAGACCAGCAACCACCCAATGTGACAGTCAGCAATGGCAGCGGGAGCAGCGCCTGCTCAATACCTACAATTGTCAGTGAGCTTTTTAAAGCCAACCTCATCACAGCAGCAGCAGCAGCAGCAGCAGTCGTCGCAGCAAGCGCAGCTGAGCAGCAGCAGCACCAGCATCATCAGTCAACAAATTCTGGCCAACAATTATTAAAGTTAACAAACAAATTTGGTGAAAATTCTAAGGAAATTCAAACACAAGTTGCAGGCAAAGCCAGGCAAAAGGAGCAGCAGGAGCAGCAGCGGGGCAGCAGCAGCAGCAGCAGCAAAAGTTTGACAACGACGACGCGCTCGGTACAGAAAAATTTGTGCAAAAAGTCAGGCCAAACGCCTTGTCGCCTACTCGCGGGCCAGTCAATTTTTTTTCTTATAGTGAAAATGTGCAAAGTGACACAGCAGCAACTTTTGCTGGCCCCTTAAAGGAGCAACACCAACAGCAGCAGGAGCAGACGGAGGCGCCATTGTCATTGCCATATTCCAGGTTAGACCCCCTCAGTGCTCTCTCCTTGGCTGGCCGTGTGGACGCTGATAATGTGGCTGGTGTTGCTGGTGTTGCGCCAGTTGTTGTTGCTGACGGTTACGTGGATTACGTGAAAAACGGCCTAGACAACAAAGCAACTGAGCAACGACCGAAGGATAACGAATGTTACGGCAATGATAACAACAACAACATTGAAAACGGCAGCCAACAACAAGTAGCTGAACGTAACGAAAGTAACGAGTACGTGACCAAAGTCTCCGTACAATTAACTAGACCCTGGAAGAAGGCAGAGGATTTGAAGCTAGACAAATGTTTAGCGAGTCAGGCTTCAACGAGTAAGCTTATTGAGGACGAATTACGGACCATAAAAGCCACGAGTAACGATCCCCTAGCGACGAGTAAGCTGTCTGAACCCAGCAAATGCTTAACGAGTGAGGCTTTGAACGTTATAAAAACAGCGAGTAGTGGGGAAAACGAAACGAGTAAGCTAACTGAAGCCCGCAAATGCTTAACAAGTGATGCTTTAAGCTTAATAAGACCAGCGAGTAGTGAGCAAAACGCCACGAGTAAGCTGTTGTGGGAAAATTCCCATAATTCTAAGAGTAAATCATTGACTGAGCTCAGAAATTGCCTAACGAGTGAAGTAAAAACAGCGAGTAGTGAGCCAAATGCAACGAGTAAGCTGCTAACAGAAATTTGCCAGCTTATTGAGAACGAATCACCCAGCAAGTCAACAAAACTACACCCAAAATCAGCGAGTAGCGAAAATAAAGCAACGAGTAAGCTGTTCTTAGAAGACTCGCAGCTTTCTGTAAATGAATCATTAACTGAGCCCAGTAAATGTGTAGCAAGTAATGATTTAAACTTTCTAAAAACAGCGAGTAACGAAAATAAAGCAACGAGTCAGCTGTTGTGGGAAGAATCGCAACTTTCTGTAGGCGAATCTTTGTCAGAGCCCAGCAAATGTGTAGCGAGTGAGGCTTTCAACTTTATAAACACATCAAGTAGCGAGTCTAAAGCGACGAGTAAACCCTTAACAGAAGATTTCAAGCTCATTGACTGTGAATCCTTAACTGAACCACCCAATGGGTCAGTGACATTAACGAGTAACATCAGCGAATCGCCCAAAACCTTAACAAACAGCAACGATAACGATCTCATTGATTTTGAAAACGATTTGTCCGACGATTTTGTGGCCAGTCAACGTTTAAAGCGTTTGCAGTACAATTTTCAGGGACGCGTCAACAGCAACAGCAACAACAACAACAACTGTAACATTGATTGTGTAAAGGCATCCTTGAAACCACAACAACAACAAACAATAAGCACAACAAAGAAACTACCCCCTCAGGCAAAAGCGTCAACCCCCCACCAGCAACACCTTCACAACTCTACCACCTCCCCCAGCAACCCCATTTACCCCAGCAACCCCGCTCAGGACAATAAACCAGTTAAGGCCCAGCAAGAAGCAGCTGTAAAAGTCGAGGCCGCTGCCAGCAGCTCAAGTGCAATTCAATTAAATGTAAATTGTATTCAAGTCGAGCAATTGCCAAATGAAAACGAAAAACCATCCACAGCGTCGAGACAAACAGCTGAACAGGATTTGCTGAATACGCTGCCAACCGTCTGCCCACTGCGCCGGTGCGGTGAGAGCGACCAGGTGGTAATTGAAATAGAATCGGATAGCGAGGAGACAACAACAACAATCAGAAGCGCATTTGTGCCCACACAACCTGCACTTGAAGCCAACGGCCCAAAGGACCCCCAAGACAACGAGTCGTCGTCGTCGTCGTCCAATTTTGTTCTCAGCGAGTTCGATGTGCAACGCTTCAGCGAGTATTTGCGTGCCGCCCGTCAACTGAAGCTACTCGATCACAATCAGAATCTCCAGCGAAATCGAAATCACCAAAACATTCAGTGCTACGACGAGTTACTCGCCGAATTTGTTAGCGAGCAACAGGAGGAGGAGGACGAGTACGAGGAGTACGAGAGCGATAACGACGTTAGCCCCTGCCAGTGCCATGAGTGCCTAGCCACAGACCATTTGGAGTACACCCATTACGCCCAGCAACACCGCATTAACCACTCGCTGACAACAGCCTCACCAACTTCCGGCTTAGCCTCCGTACACCAAGACGTGACCAAAATGCGTGAGGTTAATGGTCAACTGCGCGGTCTTCTCAAGAAACCCAATCGACCGCCCCCAGCACGCAAAAACCGTGTGGTCTTCGATGAGACGCGCAACGAGTTCTTCGAGGCGGACTACATCATTTTGATACGCGAGGATTGTGCCTACGATGAGGAGGATGAAGAGCCCTGCACCTGCGGGGAGCATGAATTGGTGCGTCTGTGCTGCGAGGAGGGTTGTCAGTGCAACTATGCGGTAAATGCGGCCGATGCGGGCGATGGACGAACGCCACAGGTGAGTTTGAGACAGAGTGTAGAAGAGTATAAGAGGATTAGCAGTGGGTGAGGGGCTTAACTCAAGTCGTCGCCCACACACACACACACAATTGCAGGTGCTTAACTCTCATTTGGCCCCAAAGTAGGCAACAGAAATGGCTTAAGCCTCAATGCGAAAGTCATAGTGGGAGGAAGGAAAGGAGTGAGTGCCCTAAGACTAAGGTTTGAATGATTTCCTAACCAGTGCTTTGAAAAATATTTTAAAATTCTAGGAATCACTTGGGTTTACCTGGAATTTAGTCGATTTTTAAACCCCGCAGAATCCAAATCGAACTTTCTATGATATCTCTGTTTTAGAATTGCTTTCAAGGTCTGTACTCGGTAGACAAAGGTCACGTTGAGTATGCTAAAAATTTTCAAGTATTTCTCTAAATACATAATTTTCCGTTAACAAATCTTTACAGACGCTAAGAATTCATTTAACCCAGTTGTATTAAAACAGAACGACATATGTAGGAGCTATATTCAGATTAAGGTCTTTATCTTTTGATCAAGTAGGTCTGGAAATGGTCCTTAACGTTTGAAACATAAAAAAAGGTCAAAATTCTTAAAGCACAATACAGGTTAAGGGGAGCATTTAAAGCCCAGTTTTATTTACCTGGATCGGCGTTTGTCGGAGTTATTGGAAATTTTAGACTATATGTATTGATCTTTAATGAAGTTGATACACTTATTTTAGACCCCGAAAAGGTATTGTACGTTCCGGCAATTTTTTCTTCCAGACTCCGAATCTGAACCAAAGCAAAAATATAGTTTATAGTTTGCTATATATGTCAACATTGCCTTTTCCAATACTTCGTGATATTTAGTATCGATCTGATATTTATACCCGTTACTCGTAGAGTAAAGAGGGTATACTAAAGTCGTGCAAATGTATGTAACAGGCAGAAAAAATCATTTCCGACCATATAAATATATTCTTGATCAGCATCAACAGCCGAGTCGATATAGACTTGTCCGTCCGTCCGTCCGTCCGTCCGTCTGTCTGTATGAACAACTAGATCTCAGAGATGGTAAGAGATAGAGGTTTGACATGTATGGCACAAATGCTTCTTTTATCTGCACGCAGATCAAGTTTATTTTCAATTTTGGACACGCCCCCTCCCGCCCCCGCAATTTGGAAAAAAACGTTATATCTCCTACAGTTTTGAAGATAGACGATTTGTACCTTCTGGATATAGTTAGTAATTAGCAAAATTAATCGATTTGCTGAAGAAATGATAAAGATCGCATAAACGGTTCTCAAGTTATTAGCAAAAAAGTGAACCATGCTTCCCCGCTACGCCAAAAAATGTTGCATACTTTTCGGATGCTCACCCTAAGGAACGCAGAAACACTGTTTAACATGTTTTTTCATGAGTAACGGGTATATCGAAGTCGACTTTAACTTACGCTCTCGTTTTTAGTATCAAATTGGCCTTCATCTGAAAAATATCCAGATGATATGTTTGAATATATAAATTTTACATTTCGAACATATCAAAGTGATATTTTTTCAGAGCAACAACTTGATAACATGTATCAATGATATATTTTTAAAGTATCGAAGCTATATTTTCAATATACCTGTAGGACTTGGTATTAGTATCAAAGATATATTTTTACAATATCAAAAGGGTATTTTTAGGTGTAGTATCAATTTTTTTTTAAAAATTCTAAGCCATATTTTTATAATCATATTACAATTCTTTTTTAGGAAAAATCAGCTCAATGTCGCTGGAAGAAATGTATTGAGAAGAATAATTATTTCAATACAAAACTTACCAATTAGTTTTTCGTATACCAAATTTTCAAGCTGAAGTTCCATTTGAGGGCTTATATTCAGAAAGCTAAATTTGTATACAAATTTGTCTGGAATCAGGCCTTTTAACTGTAAAGGTTTAAAAGTATCTAGTTTAATTTGAATTCGTAAAAGCTTGCAGCTTTGCGAAAAAAGTCAAAAGGAAAGGCAACGCAAACACACGATAACTGTTGTTTTCCCATTTTTCTTTCAACGCGGGCACACTATTTATATACTCTGTACCAAAGATACACAGAGTAGATTAAGTTTGTGCAAAAGTATGTAACAGGGAGAAGGATCAGCATCAACAGCAGGCAGATCAAGTTTATTTTCAGTTTTTGACACGCAGCAGCAGCACTGCACTCAACTCCTACTCCAGGTACAGAGTATGTTAAAGTCACTTGTTTTTCACTTACGCAATAGCACAGACTGAATTACGAAAATCACTCGAACAAACTAGAAACTCGCTGATGACCCGACGTCAACTTTTCGATATTGACTATAGCTGCCTCACTTTGATTCAAGGATCTCTATGTGCCTCTTCCTGCTCTCAGAATTTCGATGTATACTTTGATCTCAAATCATATCTCCAGAAAATTTTGCATTTCACTTTGGTCATTTCACAGTTCAACCTCATGCTACAGGTTCATAATGATATTAAATATTTAGGGTGTTCACCAGTCATCAATAAGGAAGATACAACTTTGTTTACAGTAGATGATGACGGCTCTCTGGGTGTTGTTACAGACAGAGTTTATGGAGCTATTAATTTTTTACTGGTCAGATGCAAATAAACTGATAAAAATTATGATTATTGTAGGTGTGACCAAGTATTTTTTGGTGATACTTTAAATACTTTTGCAACACTTCAACTATTTACTCTTTTTACGCTTTTACGCTTTAAGCCAAAAGAGCGTAATTATTTTCTTATATGTTTTGTTGCTGTGGCGTAAGCTTTTGAAGTTTACACTTTTTGCTTTACGTTTTTACGCGGGCTGGTGAACACCCTAAGTATCACTTTGATATGAAAATATTAATATTATTGAAATTATATTGGAATACCAACATGATATTTGATATTATGTTTTTTTTTTGTGAGCTTGCAAAGAAACATTTTGCCTTATTGTATAATATTCAAAAGGACCAAATAAATAAAAGTTTTAAGAATGGTAAATAAGAATATAATAATGATGAAGATAAAGATGAATCTTTAAACTTTAAAGTTTTGGAAAAACTATCATTGTATTAGCTGTTCCTGCAACACAAGTGAAGTCAATAGCTTTTTCTACTCATATATTTGTTTTATCCAGCAATAGAGTCAGTAATGATAAAAGATGGCTGAGAGACACACTAATGATAAACTTATGTTAAGAGTGTTAATTGACTGGTAGATAATTTCCCCTATTTATCCAGAATGGTCGAAGTGGGAGCACACACATACACAAAGTCTGCTGTCAATTTGAAGACTTCTGTTGTTGTCAGTTTTTACACTTGTGCTGCCTTTAGGATTCCCAAACAGTCATAGCAATGCTGGAAAATAACACCGGGAGGTTCTTGAAACAGCTGTAGCGTTGACTATCCTTTGTGGTGTGTTTTTAAAAGTTTTTATATAATTTTTTGTAAAACATATAGACTGAACAGTTGCTTCGTTTCTTTAACTGAGGGAGAGTACTTGCCCTACTAATACAGAAAGGCCGAAATGGGTGCACACACATACAAAAAGTCTTCTGTTAATTTCAATTCAATTCCCAAACAGTCGTAGCCATGCTGGCATGAGATGGCCTCTGACAACTTGCAAAAGATAGGTAAAGCCTGCTGATGATAAAACCGTAAGGTTCTTGAAACAGCTGTACAGTCGACCATACTACCTTAAGGGGGAAATATAAATCTAGAAAATGTAGACTGAACGATTGCAGACGACTGCATTTCTGTCAGAAAATAGTCAGTTGTTTGAGTTTGAGTCCATTTAGGAATATATTCGTCTTGCTCTATCCACTGTGAGTACCAATTCCAATGCGAACTAACGCTCAAGATCGCTCAGCCTTAATACTCATTGTTCCATGACTTATGGACCTGGAACCTACTAAAACATTCTATGATTTAAGCTCGAATATTATAATATCAAGCCTCTAATCTTTTGCTTGTTTCAATCCGAATTTCGGTTCCCTAACCCAGGTTCACATTCTGAACTCGAACCCAAAAAGTTTCGCTGTCGATTTTTATGAATCTCTTAAAATATAAAAAATCTTTTAAGCTATCCTCCCTCATATTTTAAAGTTTCACCAAGTATGTAGTAAAAATGTGTCATGCGTGGACTCAACGTGACAACTTTGTGTTGCATTTCTGGTTAATTGCTAAATATAAGGGCCAACGTCACCAACGTCGTCATCAGCCTTTTGTTGTCAATGTGCCATCGAAAGAAAACAAAAGCACACACACAGACACATGTCTAGCTACATATGTATAGACGTGTCCTGATTCCCGTTTATCTAGCCAAGTTTCGCTGGCTCTGGGATAACCCAAAGTGGCAAGTCAAGTAAGAGTCAAGCCCCCATTCGTTTCTCCTTCCAGTTCGATTGGCCAAAGTGTGTGTATAAATCACTTAAAAACTTTGCAACATTGTCCCTCGATTATTGTTGTTATCATATGAAATTTGTGCCTCGAGTGTTATCATGATGTACGCGTTCTCGATGCACTCCTCGCATCGATCCTGCTGCTGCTGCTGCTGCGTTTAAATTTCAATTTGATGCCACATAAGGACACGTCACTTGAGTGTGCCGCTTTTTCTTTTGTCGTTGTAGATGTTGTTGTCTTCCAAGCCATTTTCCTTATCCTGGAAGGGGTGGCAAATGCACTTGACTTGGCGCTGCTCAAGTATATGTGTGGGGCCCAAGTGTGGGTGTCGCTGAAGAGTTTAATATGCATTTAGTGTATGTAACAAGTTTAGAAAACGCGTTGCATAATGTCCGACCCCTTGCCCCTCACCCCTCGCCCGAAACGTGACTATTTTTTGAGTGTGTGTGTGTGTGTGAGCCACTATTTTAATGCAAAACCCAGAATTGTGGCTGCCAACTGAATTTGTATTTGCTGCATGCGGGTGCAGCATCAGCTCCTTGAAGTGCACTTAGAAAGGAGTTGGTAACTTGATTGCTTTAGGAGGTATATGTATATGTATGTATGTGTGTGTGGCCTTTGTGTATGTGTGTGCTTTATATCAATGGCAAAAAAGGGACAGATAAACTCCATTTTGAAGCAAAACAAATTTCATATAAAAACAAAAAAGAAGAAGAAATAAATCTGAAATTGTGTCCTTCTCCATCTCACTTGGGCTTTAGTGCTTTATGCTTTCAAAAAACACATTTTTTATCTTTTCTTTCACAAAAACAAATCAAATTTAAAAGCGATCATTAGTTTTTGCTTTACTCTAGAAGACATTTTTACTTTGTATACGATAAGCAAGCCGGCTCAAGTTCACTTAACGCCAAGCTTTTACTTCACTTTACTAGTTCAATGGGGATAGAATTTGTGCCGTTTTGTACTTAAAATAAGAACGAAACACTTTAAAATCAATAGAATTAAAATAAGAACAAACGTTCTAAATCAAAAATCTTAATGTATTTACTGTCAGACCAAAATTTTTAAAGAATTGGGGTTTGTTTTTCGGACGGAGGACGTCACTGCAGTTAGGGTTACACTTTTTCTCAGTTTTTCTCCTACGCATTTCGGCAGATATATTGCCTTCTACAGGGAGTCTGTATATTTAATGGGCAAGCTCCAAAAAAGAGCTTAAGCCAAAGTGCAAAAAACAGTCGAACTTTCATATGGCAAATCTGAAGAGGACAAAAAAAAATCTGTATTATAAAGAAAATTCTTAATATAGAGCCACAAATAACTATTACGAGTTCGTTCTATGCAAGACTGCAAACCGGCCCGGACCGAATCTTTTAGAACCGATTCGGTTCGGGTTTTGTTATGTCCGACGAATCGGACCATGAATCGAACCCCTTATATCTTAGACTCCTCAAACCTGAACCCGAACCGGACCCCCTTTCAAAAAACTAGGTTCAGATGAAAGATTCCTTGTTATCTGACTGCTATTATTCAATTAGTTCTACAATCTTATGACATTTTAAGGTCAGAGATCAACGTTGATAATGGAGCGAGTACGGGTCAAGCAGTACTTTTCAATGACAACTGCAGATCATAAAAGAAATGCAACTATGTTGATGAACGTTGCTCATATAAATCAAAAGTATTTCTTGATTTGGACAACGATAGTGGACTCTTTAATAACAGTTCGTTGTGCTGCACACACTCTAAATTTTGTAGTTGACGATTTTTTTTAGGGAAGTTCAGTTTTACATGAGTAAACCAGTGTTAAGCACGGTACGAAGTAGAAAAAACTTCATATAAAAAATCGTTGTAAAACCACTCGCAAAATGTTTGACGTCAAACATTTTACGGTGAGTACGCTGACAAACAAAAAGGCAGGCACTAAGATCCACACGAACATCGAACTCGAACGTCGAACTCTGACAATAAAAAGAGGCAAATAAAACTGGCGCTCATATTTAAGTTTGAAAAGTGTTGTCTCGCATTATTGTGGAAAAGTACGTCTCAAAAGGGCCATAATGACAAGGGGCATTATGACGGGCCTGACAACTGTGCGGACCCCAGTTTTTACTCTCTGAACCAAGCTTAGTTTCAAATTGAGTCTCGAAGTCTATTTCTGTATCAACTGACGCAAAGATCAGTAGAGGTTAAAGTCACCCCCGGCAGTTTGGTATTCAAATGTGTATCTGGGAGAGTCTGGTCTCCTAGGGGCGCTAGTCGTGAGCCACGAACCACATGCGTACCCTGTACGTGATTTTAATCGTATCTATGGAACATGCCATTCAGTGTGAAATTACATTAGATCTTACAATCTGTCTTCATATTATCAGAATACTCACATCGTTGGCAAAACTTCCCTTATTTTCCATTTGCCAATGTGTCTGCTTTTTGCATTCTCCTCTTCCTCCTCTTTTAACACGATTTGTGCGGGAGAGAGCCTTATCTATCCGAATTTCATATTAGGATTTTTTATTGGTTCTTTTAAATCCTCATAAATTTCTTGTATTCAAATCCCAGCTGGAAAAGAGTGTGAACTTACCTTGAAAATTCCGAACTTGGCCATTTTTTGTCGTTTTTCGCAATTATTCTTTTAATGACTTAAAGTCTGATTGTGAAGAGTAAAAGTTTTTGAGAGCAATATAAAGAAAAGAAAAATCAATAAATAATATTATAGATTCCTTCGAAAATTGTCAAACAAATGTACTTTAATCAATTAAACAAGCCTCTTCAACACTTAAGTTTTAATCTTTCTACTGAACCATGGTTCGAACCAAAACCTTGTGTTCGGTAGTTCCAGGAACAGTTGACTTTACCATCAGTTCGAACCCCCGGACCGAAGCTTCTGTGCTGCCTTAGTTGTATGAAAGTTCGACTGTTTTTTAAATAGGATTTTTTTTTCACTAATGAAAGATCGTCATCAATTTAAGCACAAAGCATGTTTATCTATAGATTAGCAAATCCAATAAAATATTATCTGATTTTATACACCTGCGAGGCCAACTTTTTCTATTCAAACTAAGCAACGGTCCAAAAACGAACTCTGTGGGACAGATTCTTTACAGTTTTTAAAATGGTCCTTCGAGCTGGATTCTAAAAAAAACCTTTTAATACAACAACTTGTTTTGGAAAATGGTTTTGGTTGATCTATTTCAGCAATTTCATCTTAGATTTTGTGTTTAAGGGTACTGTATACCTTTAGCAACAATTTTTGAAAATTTGTATTAATTTAGGGTCTTATGAACATCCTGTAAAAATTTCAAGCTGATCCGAAAATATGTTTCACATAAATGTAGAAGAAATTTTTTTTCATCGACCCTTGTACTTTAAAAAATTTTAAAGACTCTTTTTTTTGTCGAAAACTTCAAAAAATATTAAAAAATCTTTGCAATTTTCCAAAAAGTGAAAAAAAAATTGACTCTAAAATTTTAGGAGAATTTTTTTACCATGTCTTGAAGCACTTTGACCAAAACTTCTTGAGAAATGTTTAACCGATTTTGATCTTTTTTTTTTTTGTCTTTTATTGGGCCAATTTACTGGAAATTATGATGGTGGCTACAGGGAGCCCGCATTAATTCGTTTACATTAATATATTGACAAACAAATATTAAAATAAATTTCATACATGTTTCCTATAACATTTGGGGTATTCACTTTGTTAAGCACTTGAGCAGTTTTGCCTGACTAGTATTGTGAGCAGCCCTCTGTGCACGAAATTTGTGCACGTTTGAGATATGATTCGGCAGTAATCCATGGTTCATTCAAAGTTGGCGCTTTTTCCATACAATTTATATGAATGTTTGATCACACATTTGATTTTAGCTTGTACGTATAACACTTATAGCACTAAGGTACAAGTGCCCGACTTTTCGTAGTCAGGGTCTGGGTCGAGCAAGCTGTGCACAACTTGTTCAGAGTAAATTGTTGTTGGAAATGTTTTCACTTTTCCCCAAGTGCTCAAGTGCTCAACAAAGTGAACACCCTAATTGTTTTCTCTTTCTTTTTCGTTTTGTCAAATGTGTAATTTTCTAGTTATTTTCTCCCGCGATCGCTGCAGCATACATGTAGTTAATTTGGTCCACGAAGACTTTCTAGTGTCAGACCTTTTTCTCTCTTTTCTATGTTCAGCATTTTGACAATAATGAAATCAGCTGAGTGTTCAGATGTTGTTGCGCTATCGCTGTGGTTGTTTTCTTTTTTTTCGCATTTCTCCATTTTGTCTTTTGTGTTCGTAAACAGTGAGTTCTTGTAATTGTATCCTTCTGTTTGTCATCTTGTATACAAACGATCCCTGTTTAGGATTAGATATTTTATGATTATAATTGAGCCCAAGTTGAAGTTGAAGTGATCCTCCAGATGCTGGAAAATATTCAATATGTTCAATAAATGTGCTTTATAAAGGTCATAGTCACTACTGGGGGTTGAGTGTGTGCGGCTCAGTCTATCGATATCATAGTTTGTTCTTGTTCACTGAAGCTTTTCGCCCACGCTACACCATAACAATAAATAGCACACAAACACAAACCGTTCATTAATTTGGACAGTTCTGCTTCATTTTTTTCTGTATTTGATGTGTACTATGCTGAGTTAAAATAGGTTGATAGTTAATATTTTTTAGACTTGAATAGATTCTACTGATTTAAATCCGAGTCTGTTGTTCAAACAGGAATTCCAGTAAAAGCTTTCTTCTATTTAGAATTTGTGGGCTTTAACGGATTGCCAAATATTGAAGTTTATTTGGCCAACCGCCAATCCTTGTTAATGCTGAACCCTGGCAGCACAGTTCATCATCATATATGTAGGCCTGCTTAGGTCACCGTCTGCCTATAAAACTCAATTAGCTTAATTGGCGGCCTAACATCTTAACGTACTTTACCCACCGACAACCCTCTCACTCACTCATGCCTTCTCTCTCCCTCTCTCTCTCATCAACCACAGAGCCCCAAATACCAACCGCCAATTGAATTTGTGGATGATGCTGCACTCAGTCCGCCTGATGGTTACAAGGATAATAGCCTCAAGAACACGTTGGGTGGTGCACTTAGCGGACACATCTTTGGGGCACAGCATCTGCAACAGTTGCAGGTGATTCAACGCTTGCAACAACAACGTGCCGCCATGTTAGCAGCACGTAACAGCAACAGTCAAATACCGCCGCCACCACCACCCGTGGGCAGTGCTCAACAGCAACCGCAACAACAGCAGCAGCAGCAACAACAGCAACAACAGCAGCAACAGCAGCAACAACAGCAACAGCAGCAACAACACCAACAGCAGCCTCATGGCATACAGCAGCAACAACAAGCTGATGAGGACCTTCAGGGCGTTTGCACTGAGTGTGCCGAGTGCGCTGAATGCGCAGCCAAACAGCTACAGGAAGCAGGTAAACGAAACTAACACATTTGCAATTAGTACACGGAAGAAAAATAGAGTGAGTTGCTCAGTACTTTATAGTCGGTACTTGATACGCAATTTATACTCGATACTCTTAACTCGTTTCTCAGTACTTAATACTTAGTTCTAGATACTCATTACTCCATACTCAGTGCTCAAAACTCGATACTGAGTATTCGATACTCAATACTCTACTCTACTTAATCCTTGATACTTCTACTCGCTACTCAGTACTCGATACTTACTTCTAGATACTTGAAACTAGATTCTTAGTGCTCAAAACTCGATACTTAGTATTCTATATTCAATACTCTCTTCTCAATACTCGCTACTCAGAACCCGATACTTAGTTCTAGATGCTAAGTTCTCGATTCTAAGAACTATGTACTCAGTGCCCAGAGCTCGATACTAAGTAAACGGCTCTCAATACGCTTTACTTAGTACTTAAGACTCCATACTCAGTACTCTATACTTAGTAATCACTATTCCATGCTCAGTATTCGATATTCAGAACTCAATCCAACGTACTCGATACTTAGTATTTGATACTCTATTCTTAATACTCTCTAGATATTACCCCATACAACCATCTATACTGAGTAGTCGATACTCAGTATTCAATACTCTTACACGCTACTCAGTACTCGATACTTAGTTCTCGATACTGAGAACTAAGTAAACGATACTTGATTCTCAATTATCGATGCTCAATACGCTTTACTTGGTACTATATCATTTTATTCCATACTCATGACTTAGTTTTCGATACTAAGTGCTCAATGCTCAGAACTTAATACGAAGTACTCTATACAATACTTCATACTCGATTCTCAATATACTTGCTACTTATTACTCGGTACAATACTCTTTACTTAGTACTCGATACGCTATACTCGATTATCAAAATTCGATACTCAGTACTCCCTATTAAGTACTCGATAATTAGTTCTCGATACTCATAACTCCATACTCAGTGCTCAAAATTCGTTACTAAGTATTTGGTGCTCAATTTACTCAGTACTCGTACTCACTACTCAGTACTCGATACTTAGTTCACGATACTTATCCGCAGATATACTCAGTGCTCAGAGCCTGATACTAAGTACACGATAAACGATACTCAATACGCTTTACTTAGTACTTAATACTCCATACTCAGTAATCGATACTTAGTGCACAGTACTCAATAATCATTACGCAGTATTCGATATTTCGATACTCAGAACTCAATGAAAGAAACTCTATACTCAGTAATTGATAGTCAATATATACTTGCTACTTATTACTCGATCCAAGACTCTTTACTCAGTAGTCGATACTCACTATTCGATAATCAATACTTTTTACTTAGTACTCAGTTTGCGATATTCAATACTCGCTACTTAGTACTCGATACTCAGAACTAGATACTCAGAGCTCGGTTCTAAGTAATCGATATTCAGTAATCGATACCAAATACGATTTACTTAGTACTTGATACCTAATTACTCAGTATGAGATATTCGGACTCTTTACTTAGTGCTCTAAACCCAGCTTCCCACAGTCAGAATTTATTGCGAAATACTCGACTCTCCCTCTCTCTTTTGCTACTAAGTATTCGGTACAATACTCAGAAGTCGATACTAAATACTCGATACTCTGTCTTTGATACTCTGAACACGGTACTTAGTACTCTAGTCAGCTCTCGAAAGTCAGAACTAAATGCGAATTACTCTATGTACTCGTCACTCAATACTCGATACAATACTCATTAGTCAGTACTCAGCATTCTATAATGATTACCCGCTACTTAGTAATCGATTCTCAGCACTCGATACTCAAAACCGAGTACTTGACACTCAGAACTAGATACTAAGTACTCGATACTCTGTCTTTGATACTCAGAACACGGTACTCAGTGCTCTAGTCAGTTCTAGATAGTCAGAACCTGATGCTAATTACTCGATATAATCGCCACTGACTCGATACAATGCTTTAAACTTAGTAATCGATGCTCAGTATTCGATATAAACTACTCGCTACTTGACACTCAGGCTCTTAGTGCTCTAGTCAGTTTTCGATGATCTGACTTAGATATACTCGCTTACTCAGTACTCGATACTCATTATTCGATCAAATTTACTCACTTTTTAGTACTCGATACTCAAAACTTAGTACCCGACACTCAGCTCTTGATACTCTCTACTCGATACTCAGAGCTCAAGACGTTTGAAACCAGAATATACACACACAATCTACCTGCTGCTACGGCAAATGGCAGCTTTTCGAATAATTCTTATAACCGAGTTCTGAGAACAGAAAATGTAAATCTGTACTTAAAAATTTTCAACAAAATCAGTACAGAACCGTTTCGGGTTAGGTTTCTAACATAAGCTACATCTTATCTAATTCTTAACTATTTTGACTCTATTTCATTTCACATCAAGCACAATTTAGGTTTCGTTGAAGAATTTTAAGGTTTTATATTCGGATCAATTGTTAATTCAAGTACAAACTATTTACATAAATTTTCCCCAGTGTATTCATCCCACGGAAATTTCTATTCAAATGCCTTTCCCTCTTGCCTTTGTACAAATCTAATTATGAAACAATTTTTGGATAGAAGAAAAAATATTTGTAAAAATGTCGTCGTGTAATTTTCTAGTTAATTAAAGTCAGCAGGGATTCTGTGTATTTTTTTTTCTTCAACAAACTCAACTTTTGATGGCCACCCGCATGACATGAATCGATTGATTGATTTATGGTAAACTCAATTTAAAGAGTTTGTTGTACGAAAAAGGACTTATCGAATATGGCGGAGGCAACATTTACATTAATGGCTTGTGTGTTGGCTGGTCATGGTTTATTGATTGTCAAGCAACAAGCTGAACGGAACGAAATGAAACGAAATGTCTGGATGGCTGTTTATTAATTTGTTGGGTCTAACGAAGCGCAAACAAAACAAACAAAAGCCCCACCCTATAATGATGATCCTTCAAGCGCGCTTCCGCTTTTGAGTTATGCGCAACAGGCGAAGTTAACTCCCCTCCCCCCACCAAGTGAACTCGTAAGCGAGCGTATCAGTCCACCTTTCCCTTGATCGTTTAGTGGGGGTCATGATATACACTCAAAGACTATTTTTCAAAATATGATATCAAGTTGACTTCAGTACTATCATCATCGACTTATTTCAAATGCTTTCTTTTTTCCCACAGAATGCAGCTCCCCGCAATGTCAAGAGGAGCTAACACCACTCGGTGTACCAGCTGTGGCCATACTTCCTTTGCACACCAGCTCACCAGAGCGTCGCATTACCCAAAAGAGATCATTGCCGGCGAGGAGAGACCCAAATATGTGCTACAATCACAATATAAACCATCACCCACAGCAGGTAACTTAACCATTGACCACTTTTCAGTTTTGAAAACAAAATCTTCGTTACGTATTGACCCCGAGTATCATGCACAAACAAAATGCAACATTTTGCACACATATTTCATAAGTCTTATCCCTTGACTTGAATTTTTCAAACGAGCATCGAGCATTGCATATAGATTGTAAGTTCTTTCATGAACATTAAGCCACCTCGTAATCAGTTGTATATATAATTGCATACTTACATAGCATATATGCATTTGGTGGGCAATAGCTGGGACACGACAAGATTTTCTATTTTAAAGGCGCTTTGCGTACTACTCAACGTCATCATGCAAAGTCGAACGCACTTTGGTAAACAGGGCTTTAAAGAACATTGACCTTATCGGTGTATCGCACGCTGTTTCACCTGATTTGTCTCCGTGTGACTTCAGGAAACTCAAGAGACCGCTCCGGGGACAACGTTTTAACTATATTGAGCTGATAAAAGACAAAACGCAGCAAGCTCTGAAGGCCATTCTGAAGAGGAGACTTTGTCCAGACAAGAGTGGGATCAACTTCCCGTAGAAGTGTAGTTTTGAGGTGTTTGGAACATTAGTGGTATTCCTCTAAATTGATTTACTTTCGTAAAAGCAAAAGCAAAGCCGTTGGTGGAACGACCCTGAATTCATTGACTCAGAAATCAAACAATGCCAACCGAAATTGTAAAATAAATTTTTTTTAATCTTATTTAGGACTAGTAGACTGTAGTTTTAAGAACTTTGCATTTTTACTAAGGTGAATTGTGTTGTATGGTCAAAGAAAGTGAATTATGCAATTTAACAGATCAAAAGAGGAAGAAGCCGGCTAAAATTGTGGAAGAATTTGTAACTTTAAACCTTCTAGGAGAGCTATGCAGATATGTAATCCGGAACATCTTTGACCAAGTCAAGCTCAAGCTCTAAGAACTTGAGCATTTATGACTCTGTACACTTTAGGACGCTGGACTTTTTTTCAGTAGTCTCGTATGCTGTCTAAGATTCAATAAATAATTATCATTAATTACTTAAATATGGAATGCAAAATAACCCTTCAACGTTTCTAAATATATTAAATCACAGCAAAACTAAAACAAACACCATGCGCTTGGAGCCGTTTTTTCTAAGAGAACGGTCACACTAAAACGAAAGCAAATCGAACTTTCCTTACATTTTCTGGGCACACTGCTCACTTTGTACGGAGCAGCTGTAATCAGCTGTTTCGCGAAATCAAATACCACTATTTTCTACATTTTAAAGAATCTTTAATTCGATTTTTCCATCGATAACACGCTTTACATGCCCACAAGCTTGAAGTGTAGATCAAATCTCTTCTCGAATTCAATGAATTTTTATCAAAAAAATTGGTCCTAAGTCACTCTTGAGTAATTGTTTAGTCACGGTGAAGTCACTGTTTAGTCACTGTCAAGTCACTGTTTACTCATTGTCAAGCTACTGTTTAGTCACTGTTAAGACACTGTTGGTCACTGTTTGTTCACTCTTAAAAAATGATCTATAAAGGATAAAAGATGAAAGTCTAGTTACTTTTAATTCACTTTTTAGTCACTATCAATTCACAGTACCCGTAACTATTTGGTAACTGTTTAGTCAATGTTTCATCACTATTTGGTCACTGCTTACTCACTGTCAAGTCACTGTCTAGTCACCGTCAAGTCACAGTCTAGTCACTGTTTAGTCACTTTTTAGTCACTGTTTAATCACTGTTTTTCCTATGTTTACTCACTTATAAAAGATCAAAGATAAACTATGAAAGATAAAAGATGAAAAAAGTAAAGTGAAGGTTGGAAGATAAAAGACAAAAGATAATGATATTTTAAATATGAAAGATGGAAACTAAAAAATTTGAAAGATGGATGGTAAAAGCTAAAAGATAGAAGACAAAAGATGAAAGATTTAGGAAGCGAGAAAAAGATAAGATGAAAGGTAGAAGATGTAAGTTAAAATACGGGTTTCACGTCTATTCAACACAAAACAATTTCAGCACGTCAATTCAACACACGTCAGTTCAACAAACGTCAATTCAACACACGTAAATTCAACACACGTAAATTCAACACACGTAAATTCAACACACGTCAATTCAACACACGTAAATTCAACACACGTAAATTCAACACACGTAAATTCAACACACATCAATTCAACACAGCACAATTATAACACATATACAATTTCAACATAATCAATTTCAACACAAAGCAATTGAACATCGGCAAATTTCAACATATTACGATTTCAACACGGTACAATTTCAACACTGGAAAAAAAAGAAAACAATTTAAAAAAATTATATTTTCAATCTTGCAAGTGGCAATGACAGTCGAATTTATATCCTCCGAAAGTGTATGCACATTTGAAAGCACCAGAGATAACATTCTTTTGTTCACAACTTGAATAAATTTCATCCGAATGCAGTCGTTGTAAATATCGTAAAATTTTTTCCTGCCGTTTGTGTCACCCTTCTTTACCAACATAATTTTTTTTGTGTTTAATTTGTTATTTGTTGAAATGACGTATGTTTAAATGACTTTTTGAAATTGATGTGTTGATTATACCGGGAATTGGTATATTAAATCGGCGGGGGACTGCGATTGTGGAAAAATTGCGCCACAGGCTAAATTTTTTTTTGTAAAAAATCGCGCGATTTTTTCACTTGCATTATATTTACTATCACTAATAAAAGTCATTGTTACTCAACTTCAGGTTCCACGTCTATTCAAAACAAAACAATTTCAACACGTCAATTCAACGCACTTCAATTCTACACACGTCAATTCAACACACTCAATTCAACACAAAACTGTCTTCACAAAAAAAAATCAACACACGTCTATAAGTCATTTCAAATATAAATTTAATAATAAATTAATTTATTTGTTTTGTGTTGAATTGACGTGTTGAAATTGTTTTTGTGTTCAATTAACGTGTGTTGAATTGTTGTGTTTGGTGAAATGACTTAGTGTTGTATTGACGTGTGTTGTAATTGTTTTGTGAAGACTTTGTTTTGTGTTGAATTTGTTTGTGTTGAATTGACGGATTGTTGAATTGTGTTGTTGGGTAAAATGACTGTATGTTTTATAGACGTATCACCTAAAACATGATGAAAGTTCAAATATGAAAGACGTAAGATAAAAAATGGAAATAAAATTTGAAAGATGGAAGATAAAAGTAAATATGAATGTTGGAAGATTGAAGACTGAAGATGAACGATGGAAGATGAAACATGGAAGATAGAAGATGGAAGGTAAAAGAAGAAAGATGAAAGCAATAAGATGGAAGGTACAGGATAGAAGATGAAATACAAATGATGGAAAATAAAAGCATATAGATGGAAGATAAAAGATGAAAGATAAAATATAAAAAATGGAAAACAAAAGATATGGTAGAAGAAAGAACATAGAACATGGAAGATGGATAGCTTATAGATAAAAAAAGTGTAAGCGCATGTAATGTCACTGCCAAGTCACTGTATGTTACTGTCTTCATTTGCTCATAACTTGAGAATTGTTTATCCGATTTTTGTCATATTTTCGGCTCATCATTTACTAACTCTAGATGTTATTAACCATCCAACTTCTAAACCTGTTACATCTTTTAGCACCAACTTTTGGCACAGAGTATTACAATATCAAAATTAAGTCCAATTTTAGGCTCGCCTCTTTAGTAGATCCATTTGACTCTTAGACTACTAAAATGGGCGTTCAGGGCATAAAGGGCGACTACCTGCCCATCGCTAGCCCAAAATACTCGGTATAGTGGTTCCACCAAATGCATATATACATGTACATATCAATCAGTCCATTCTCCCTGAACATCATTTGGTCACCTAGCTTAAGGAACCAACAAATATACAACTGATTGTTACCTCTCTTTTGCCTCTGCGCTCGCTGCTGTGACCACGTCCTCACTTGAATGATTTGTTTGTGTATTGGGTGTATATATACATATATATATATATATATAGGGAAGGTTAGAAAGGATACGGGCGGTGGCAAGATCGCCTCCAGCAGTAGCTCTACCAAGAATAAACGATTTGTTGTTGAAACTATTACCACTATGACCACAGTGACCGAGCGACGGATCATACGCGAAGCGCACGAGGATGCACCAGCGGGGGCTTTGGATATAATGCCACCAGCCTTGCCGGCCAAGGCGAGTGCAGTGGCTGCAGCAGCGGCGGCTAGTGAGGCCAGTGAGAAGCCGCCACCCATACCGCCCAAGGAGACTTCACCCACACAGATTAGTGGCATTTTAAAAGGAGGCAAACTGTGGAAACAGGACTCTATTTCCCAGGTGAGTGAGGGGTAAGGTGGTGGCGGTTGGATACGACTTTCAATTTATGGAACTTCACTCTTATAGCAATCCGATGACCAGAATAACACCACCTCTGAGGATGAGAGTGGCAATACCAAACGTTCGGTACGCTTTGTCACCGAAGATCAGGCCAATGCGGGTGTGGACAGTGATGCTCAGTCCCTGGGCGGGGAATTGGATGACAGCGAGAATCAAATCAACGAGTTGATACCCATCAAGAAGCACTCGACGCTATTTAATAATGCTTTACGTCCCAATTCGGCGGTGCGCCAGCTCTTCCCCAGCGTCTCGGCTCAACAGGCTCCGGTGTTGACCTCGGAGGCATTGCGCGCCTTCGATGAGTCGAAGAGGGCGGGCTGTTTGGTCACACACTTACCCGGCAGCTGTGGCGACTCGGA
Organism: Lordiphosa clarofinis; assembly: GCA_018904275.1. NCBI lineage: Eukaryota > Metazoa > Arthropoda > Insecta > Diptera > Drosophilidae > Lordiphosa > Lordiphosa clarofinis. Next base: position 105,032 of record JAEIGQ010000166.1, on the reverse strand, counting down.
AACCCTGCGACGCAGCATGGAAAGGAATATATTGAGACGTTCGTTGATCAAGTAGGTTTTGCTTCTCACCCACTTTTTAGCCAACTAAAGAGTCCTCTTTAATCTTCTAGAAAAAAGGCCGTCAAGTCGGACATCTCCTTGGAGGATCGCATTAAACAGTTGACCTGTGACATTGATGAGGATCTGGTGGAGGAGTTGTCTCTCACACGTGCTTTGGAGGATGAGGTGGAGGCCAGTGAACGTGGCTCCGATGAAATGGCCCAACGCGATAGTCCCGCCGGCGAGGAGAATCCCAATCCGCATCCCAATACTCAGGCCCAAAAGTTTATGAATGGCGAGAAGAGTTTCTCGCCCAGCAGCTCGGTGTCCAGCTCCTCCAGTGGCTCATCGGCCTACAAGAAAATTGCGGATATTTTCAACCGGGACAAAAAACAGGACAAGATAATGGAGCTGGAGGAGAATCCCATAGTTATCATACCACAGGTAGGTGGAGCCCAGGATGAGGTTGAATTGCTGACTGAGATGTACGACTTTCGACAGGAATGCCGTTGCCCGGCTGCCCCGGATTTGGGCATGGGCATTCAAGTGCCGGTGGTGCATACCCAAATACATCGTACTCCGCCACGTCAGACGGAACCCAAGCGTCAGTTCTTATCCACTTTGGCCCCACTGACCGCCTGTGTGGCGGGCAATAAGGATGATCTCTCCTCCTATTACACTTTGGCCGCAGCTGCGGCTGCCCATCAGCATGGACATAATCATGCGGCTCACTATGCAGCCGCTGCTGCAGCGGCTGATTTTAATATGGGTCAACTGTTGGGAGCTAACGCAGGGGATCCAGTTCAGCAGGCAGCTGCAGCTGCCATGGCGGCTCAGGGCTTGGCTGGTTTGGCCTTGGGAGCAGGAGCAGCAGGCGGCGGAGCCAATGGGGAAGAAACACGCAAAGTGGCTCCGGATGTTATAGCGGGTACCCCAGGTCAGGAGGCTGCCGGTCAGCAGGATGAACTGGCCGCCTTTGCCCAGGCCGAGGCCAAGCGCACGGAACAGCTCAAGAAACGCTATACCGGCGGTGAGCAGTCCCAGCTGAGCAGCGACGATGACGAGCAGAACGACTACGGCTTCAATAAGCGACCCTCGGTGCGCGGCATCAAACCCAAGTTCAGTTCCACCAACGAGATCTTGGCCCAAATGCAAGAGCAGCTAAGTGCTTCCATACCCACAGTGGTGAATAGTCAACCCGTGCCGCAGGCAGTCAAAGGTTATGCCATGCCCAATACGGCCAAACAGAATCCCTCACCGCAGAATGTACCGCAGCAACAGCAACAGGCAGCTGCTGCCGCCGCTTTACAGCAGGCCCAACTGCAACAGCAGATGGCCGCCGCCCTGCAGGCCAACACCATTGCCCAGCAAAAGACCGAGCAACGCACCTGGAGCTTCTACAGTGAAACCGGTGAACAGCAACGTTTTCCCGTGGATGCCGCCTCAGCCGCTGCCATACAACAGACCTACTATCAAACGCTGCCCGCCGGCACCATGTTCCGTCAGACCATGATCCAACAGCAACAACAACAGCAGCAACAGCAGCAGCAGCCCGGCGATGAGGCCTCACTTCTCTATGCCGCCGCCCAGAATTGCCAAAGTGTCACCACAGCCACCGCCACGGTGGAGCAGAGCAAGCACAGCAGCTACAGTTCCCATTTTGCACGCAGTCCCACCCGACGGCCGGAATCACCGCCTCCATTGCGGAACTATCATCAGACCATGGTCCTGATACCATACAATGCGGAGACCTATTCACAGTTTGCCACCAGCAGCAGTGTGGATCCCAAAATGGCGCATCTGCAGCGACAGAATATACTGGAGTATCAACAGGTGAGAGTTACTCGATACTTTGTATAACTATAAACGGTACTCAAGACTCAGTTTTCGATAAGATGTACTCAATTATTGATACTTCGTACTCGACACTCGATTCTTAATATGACACCTGAAACATTCTTGATATTTGATTCTCGATTCAAGAAACTTAATTATTGATACTTAGTACTCAGTTCTCCATACTCAATACTCAGTACTCGATTCCTGCCACTCGTTCCTCTTTACTCGATTCTTATTTCTCAATTCACGACACTTAAAACAGACGTGATACTTGATTTTCGATTCACAATACTTGTAACATACTTGTACACATGATACATACTCGATTCTTAATATTCTATTCTTGATACTCGATTCTCGATACTCTATTCTCCGTTCAAGAACTCTATAAACAGTACTCAGTAGTCGGCACTAAGTACTCGATTTTTAGTGCTTTAGTGTTTCTTTATGTTCAATTCACGATACTTAACACATACGTGATACTCGGTTCACGATACTTAATATAACATACTTAGTTCTCGATTGACGATACTTGAAACATACTCGTTCTTGGCACTCGATTCTTGATACTCGGTGCTCTGCTCGCGATTATCGGTATTCGATTCGATGCTCTATAAACGGTACTCTGTACTTAGTAATCAGTCTTCGACACTAAGTACTCGATACTCAATAAGTCAATACTCAATACTCGATTCTTACTGCTCGTTCCTCATTACTCGATTCTTAATTTTTCACGATACTTAAAACTTACGTTATTCTTGATTCACGATACTCTATTTTTGATACTCGAATCTCGATACTCTATTCTCCATTCAAGAAACTCAATTTTCGATACAAGATACTCCATTCAGTACTCGGTATTTAGAACTGAGTTCTCGATACTCAACACTACATACTCACTACTCAGTATTCGCTTCTTCGATGCTCTATAAACGGTACTCTGTACTTAGTACTCACTTTTCGACACTCAGTACTCGATACTCAATAAGTCAATACTCAATACTCGATTCTTACTGCTAGTTACTCATTACTCGATTCTTAATTTTTCACGATACTTGAAACATAAGTTATTCTTGATTCACGATACTCTATTTTTGATACTCGAATCTCGATACTCTATTCTCTATACAAGAAACTCAATTCTCGATACTAGATACTCCATTCAGTACTCGGTATTTAGAACTGAGTTCTCGATACTCAACACTACATACTCAGTACTCGATATTTATTACTCGATACTCAGTATTCGCTTCTCAGTGCTCGATTCGTAATTTCAAGTCTCAGTACTGAATTCTCGATTTATGATACTTGAAACAAACTAGTTTTTGATACTCCATACTCTTTACTCCCTTCAAGAAACTTAATTTTCGATACTGGGTAAACGAATTTCGGTTCCGGTTCCAGTACCGGTACGTTCCGAAATAAATGTTTCGGTTAAAGGTTCTATTTCGGTTTTCGGTTTCGATACGGTACCTACTTTTTTTAATACCGGAAAATTTAAATCGGTTTATTTCGATTAACAGTTCCGCTTCCGGTATTGAGCACTGCTAGGTACTCTATAAACGGTTCCCAGTACTTGGCATTTAGTACTCAGTTCTCGATACTCATTAATCCATACTCAGTATTCGATTCTAACTCGATACTTGATTCTCAATCCCCGATACTTGATTCTCGATACTTTATTCTCGATACTCGATTCCCGATTAAAGAAACTCGCTTATCGATACTAGTTGCTCTATAAACAGTACTCAGTACACGGTACTTGGAACTCTCTTCTCGAGATTCGGTACGCGTTGCTCAGCTATTGATGCTCAGTACTCTATACTCAATAGTCGATACTAAGTACTCGATGTTTTGTGCTCTATCCTAACTACACGATACTCATTACTCGATTCCTTATGCTCAATTCTTGATATATAAAACTTACATACTCGACTCTTAATACTCTACTCTTGATACTCGATTCTCGATACTTTATTCTTCATTAAAGAAACTCAATTTCTTGATTCTAGGTACTCAGTCTTCGGTATTTAGAACTCACTTCTCGATACTTATTACCCGATACTCAGTAGTCCATACTCAGTATTCGATACTTACTCGATACTTCACCCTCAATCCTCGTTACTGGACTCTCGATACTCAATTCTCGATACTCGACTTTCAATGCACACTCGGTTTTCGGAGCTTAATCATCTATACTCAATTCACGTTCCAAGGTACCCTAGGATCGATACTCAGTTCTCGATACTCAGTATTTGTTCTCCTTACTCAGTACGAGGTAATCAAACCGGAGTTAAAAGTACCGATTTTTTTCGGAACCGAAAATACCAAAAATAACCTAAAAAGCAGAACGATTTGTTCTTAAAAAACGCTCTTGGTTTTATCCTATTTCGGTCCAGAATTTTTCGCTCTTGAAAATTCTTACGTTGAGTACAAATCTCTTTTAAATTCGAAACTGATTGATCGAAATCCTAAATCGTGCTTAACATATTCAAAACGTTCTTGAAATTAAGAATTTAGGGATTCTAAGAAAGAAATTCCGTACTCTTTTTAAGATTTCCCACGAGTGTTAAGCGATTCCTAATCCTTCCACATTATCTCAACCCTCTTTCAGGTCACCCAGCAGACAATACGTGTGCCCATTGGTTATGCCTTGCCGGGCATGCAATTGCATGTGGTTAGTGGTCGCGGTCATGCCGCTCACTATGGACAGCATCCGCATGCGGCCGCTCAGCAGCAACATCAACAGCAGCAGCAGCAGCAGCAGCATCAACAGCAGCAGCGTCTCATGCCGCAGCATTATCAATTTGGTTCTGATGGCGGTATGCCGGGATTTAGTGAGCGTGGCGTACCCGAAGGAGCAGCAGCCGTTTCGCACAGTGATTGCAATGCCATGGTCTCGCCCACAACAGCAGCAGCTGTACAGCAGCAACAGCAACAGCAACAGCAGCAGCAGCAGCAGCAACAACAACCTGTGATGGGTGGAACCACCGCCGCCCAGGCACAGGGATCGGTGTATTATGCCATGAATGTATGACCCGCGTTGGAATAGTCGCTGCCCGCGGCGGTCATTGTCGAGCGCCGCCAGTGTCAACGCGTCGAGTTGTCAGCGACTTCAGTGCATTTGGGTAGCGGTGGTATGGGCGGCGGTTGCGGTAGATGAGCGACCGTGGTCAACACCAATACAACAACAACAACAACACCAAATGGTGTCTAAAGAAACCTTTGAATTCCAAACGCTGAGTTACTTCTGTTTGCCGTTGAGTTGACCCTAGCGAGCGATTGTTTAAGTTGTGTGTGTGTGAGATTGTGTGCGTGTGTGTGTGGGAGTGTTTGTGAAGTGTTGTATTGTGAATGTTTGTGTTTTGCTGATTAACTTCTACCCGTTTTTACCCCAAAAAGTATGCTACATTTTTAGGCCATGTAAATTACACTTAATGAAGAAATTAAGAAATGTTAAAACAACAAAAAATACTAACTAGACTAGGGCAGGGTTTCTCATTGAAATGGCAGGACAATACAATTTTGTTACCGAGATCAAGTGCCGTTGGTTAATTGCCTACAAATTATTGTTTTTGAACTTTTGACCGAACTGTACTTAAGCGAAGAAGCTTGGACTTTGTGAAACTGCAAGTCAAATTTCCTTCAGACTTGCTCACTTTGGGCCAAAGACTCATATCTAAACACAGTTCTTAAGCTTGAGCGAGTTAAAGTAGATTACGGTCGCTTAAGCACCCCACAATCCGGGCACTAACTCTCTCGCTTTACTTCAAAACAAATTGAAATATTATTCTTCCAACCAATAACCAAGATTGAGTGAGAGAGAGAGAGCCTTTAGTGAATCTTCAGCGAGCCTCCAGTAAGCCCCTTAAACAAAATTTTTGTTTTTCTCCCAACAAATAAAAGAGAGAGAATATCTAAGAGAGAGCCTCCAACAAGCCTCAAGTAAGCTATCACGCAAGACTTGCTTTTTCAACAAACAACAACCAAGAGTGAGAGAGAGACAATAAATTCAAAGTGAGCCTTCAGCGAGTCTCCAGCGAGCCTCTGGCAAGCCGCTCTGTAACAACCAAGAAAGAAAGAGAAAGAAAAGAACTAAAAATAAGCGAACCTCAAGCGAGCCTCAAGCAAACCTTAAGCCACCCTGTAACGAGTCTTCAGCGAGCCTCTAGCAAGCCTCTAGCGAGCCTCTAGCAAGCCTCTAGCAAGCCTCTAGCAAGCCTCTAGCAAGCCTCTAGAGATCCTCTAGCAAGCCTCTAGAGATCCTCTAGCAAGCCTCTAGCGAGCCTCTAGCAAGCCTCTAGCGAGCCTCTAGCAAGCCTCTAGCGAGCCTCTAGCAAGCCTCTAGCGAGCCTCTAGCAAGCCTCTAGCGAGCCTCTAGCAAGCCTCTAGCGAGCCTCTAGCAAGCCTCTAGCGAGCCTCTAGCAAGCCTCTAGCAAGCCTCTAGCAAGCCTCTAGCGAGCCTCTAGCGAGCCTCTAGCAAGCCTCTAGCGAGCCTCTAGCAAGCCTCTAGCGAGCCTCTAGCAAGCCTCTAGCCACTAGGAGCCTCTAGCAAGCCTCTAGCGAGCCTCTAGCAAGCCTCTACCTAGAAAGCCTCTAGCGCGCCTCTAGCGAGCCTCTAGCGAGCCTCTAGCAAGCCTCTAGCGAGCCTCTAGCAAGCCTCTAGCGAGCCTCTAGCAAGCCTCTAGCGAGCCTCTAGCGAGCCTCTAGCAAGCCTCTGGCAAGGCTCTAGCAACCCTCTAGCGAGCCTCTAGCAAGTCTCTAGCGAGTCTTCAGCAAACCTATTGAGCCTCTAACGAGCTTCTAGCGAGCCTTTTGCGCGCTACTCGTGTGCCTCCAGCGAGTCTCCAGCGAGAGAGAGAGTGAAGAGACAGAGAAGATTTAAGAACAAGCGAGTCACAAGCAAGTCTTCAGCGAGCTTCCAGCGAGTCTCCAGCGAGCCTCAAGCGAGCGTCCATCGATCAATTAGCGAGCTCCATGCAAGCCTCTATGAAGCTTCTAGCGAGAAAGTTTGAGCTTCCAGCGAGCCACTAGCAAGCCTCTAGCGATTCATTATCGAGCCTTCAGCAAACTTAGTGAGCCTCTAATGAGCTTTAAGCGAGCCTTTAGCGGGCTTCTCCCAAACCTCCAGCGAGTCTCTTGTAAGACTCCCACTAACAACCAAGAGAGAGATGGAAAGAGAGAGAGAGATAGCAAGAGAGAGAGAAGAATTTAAAACAAGTGAGCCTCTAGCAAGTCTTTAGCGATTTTTTAACGAGTCTTCAGCGATCCTCAGGTGATTCTCCAGCAAACCTTCTAGCGAACCACTGGCAAGCCTCTAGCAATCCTTAAGCAAACCTAGCAACCCTCAATCGAGCTTCTAGCGAGCCTTAAGCGGGCTCACTCCAAGACTCCAGGAGAGAGGAAAAGAAAGCAAACTGTAAAGCAATCAAGCTCCCTCCACAATCTCAAACCGAATACATATATTTTTAGCTCCCAATAAACCCAATAAAAACTAAAAGAGAGCGTGAAATTAAAAGCATTTATCTCTTTTACTCTCACAAGTTTTGTGTTAAGTTCACTTGGGTTGTTTACTCTCTCGACCCAGGAAAAAAAGTTTTGCATTAAAGATTTGTCTACAAAATTAGTCTAACTTAAAATCTCTAAATGCAGCCAATTCTTCAGAAATTCTTCTCTTAAGTTGTGTCGTCTTGAAGATGTGCTTACCAAACAGTATTAAAACACAATATCAAGAATTGAATTCCAGTCTGGTCCAAACAAAGTTTTCTCCTTCCACTTTCCATTTAGTAAAACAACGAAACTTTTAACAGAACGGCACTTTATCGACACCCTATACAAAGTTGTCATACTGACCAGGAGAAACCCTTAAGCATCCTAGCAAATTAGATATGTGTGCAGTGTGTATGGCACAACATTTTCCAGTGACACTGCACAATTAACATAAATACTCGTATTATATACTATTATTATGATAAATATTTAAAAACAAAAACATAAGAAATGCAATTATTTCCAAAGTCAACCCCCTTAAGGGGGCTTGAGTTTATTTTAAGTTGTAGAAAGACACAAAACTAAAAAACCAAAATACAACCAAATCATATGAATTTATTTACGTGCTGGGTGCTAAGTAAGGCAGAAAAAACAAACAAACAAACAAAAAACTTAAGAAAACACAAGTTGAAAAAATGTTATGGAATTAAATTTTTTTTTATATTTTAAATTTAAACTCTATTCAAAATTATTGCTCAATAAAATAATAAATATGTTTACAATTTGGTCTATAATTAAAGTTATGCTGTATTTCCAAGTAGTGCAATTTGTTCACAATCTAAAACAAAAAACTAGAAATCAATTGGTCGAAGATTGTATACCCTGGCAAAGAAACATGTATTACTTCAACCCACTAAACTGAATAGGTTCAAAACAAGTGAAATTGCTTTATCTTTTTTTTTGTGTAGACCATTCATCATTTTTTGTTAGATCAAACTTATTAATGAAACTAAATATTTAAGGTCTCGATATATAACAAAATATGATCAATTTTGTTGGCTCAACTGAATAGGTTCATAAAATTATTGTAATCGAAAAGGCTACAAAACTTTTGATGGGTAGCTGATGGCCCACTGACTTTTTTCTCTAATACTTATTGCACCATGAATCAGGTTCGTTTTCATTGCTGTCCTTATAAATGGGACAGAAAAGTATGCTTGTGTTGGTGAACAAGAGGGATCTCTCTTCATTCGTTTTAACGACTCACACATTCATATGTTCGGCTCGCGTTTGCATGAAAACACAATTGACTTTGTCTGGTTGTAGCTATAGCTGGCCGAAAGAGAGAGAAGAACTTGCCTGGCATTTTAAGCAGGAGAGAACAGAAAAATGTGCCTTGCAATCATGTTCAATCAGCTGACTCTCTTTCTCTCTCTCTCGCTTATGATCAGTGTCTCTGTCAAGTCTCTTAGGAATTCTCAAACGACTATGACAGCTCTGGCATGGAGAGGTAGCTGTTAGCTTCAGTACAAAAGATTGGCAAAGATTGCTGATGATTTGGTAGAGATACCAACGCATCAGTGTTGTGTTCCTGTCTCTATAGTTATGTGTAAGCATAACGAGACCTTGAGCCGGCATAATATTAAAGATTTGACTATCATAAAGGTCGTTAAAGTACACATATATTTTTCCCACAAGATCTAGCTATTTTGTTAGGTCGATAGATGGAAACTGTTCTGATCACATTCGAGTCTTTTTCGATTCCTCTGTCTGACCAAAAAAAGTCATAAACGCGCTTGTTTTGTGATCATAAATGATTCTTTTGTGAAAAGAAAATGATACCCTAGCCGCATCTATTCATTAAGAGTCATTTTTATTCTGCTTTTCTGATCCATTTTGACTGCATTCCGAGTCATTTGCGAGTTTTCCTTAAGCCGCCCATGAAATAAATCTCTTTTAATATCATCAAAAGGTCTCGAAAAAGACACATCATGTTGATTCTTGTTAAAATGATCTTCCATATTGCTAGGTGGGTACTAGAGAGCAAAATTAGCTTAGTCGACACCGCTTCTGTCAGAAATTAGTCAGCTGTTCGCTTTTACTTACGCTCTCAAGATTAGCGATGGTCTTTGGTTCTCCTCTAGAGTCGAAGACATTTTGCTACTTACACATATACGAACCGAACACTCGGAAAACTCGCAAAGTGATTAGGTCGAAGCAAATTCCCGGCGCTTTATTTTCGCACTCTAATACACTCTCACTTTTGACCTCGCTCTCAGTGGCCAACGCTGCTCTATATCAGATGCGGCCACCTTCAGCTCATATAAGCCGAAGTCAGTCGTGTTTTTAAGCAAACGCGAGCCGAAGTTAGGGTTGCAAGTAAAACGCGTGTTGTTTGGAGAGAGCTCTCTTGTTCACCAACACAAGCGCAGCTTTTTGTCCTCTCTCATTTGGCCACCTCTGCTCTAGATATACTTGGGTCAGCTGTACGCTCTCACTTACGCTCTGGGAATATGGTTGTCTCGCTCTAACCACAGTGATTTCACACTATAAAGTATCTTTTTGGACAATATCGTTAATTTGAGAAGCAGCGCGGAAATTTGATCTCTAATATTTATTTCTCCATGTTGGAAGTCCGATTGTGTGTTACGGCTTTCCTGGACTTATTGTTGCTGTCTTCGAATCACTTGGAATTCGGATCTTTTTTTCAATTCTATCAATAGGAATTAGGTTTTTATTGACAGTTTCTATGCAATTTCCAAAGCAGTTAATGCTGACTTGCTGTAGATAGGCACAGATCGCTGATGATGGGACCGGGAGGTTCCTGACACAGCTGTACAGTCTACCAGCCTTGTTCGAAGTGTTGTGTTTTTCTGATTTTAAGTAATGTGGAAACATTACTTGACCCTGATCCTGCTTAAACTAGCTAGTTTGTTAGTGGCCAAAAATAGCTAAATCGATAATTCAATATAGCTAGAAATGGCCGAATTTAATATAAAACGGCTAAAATTGCTTATTTAAAATTATTTATTATCAAATAGCTATTTTTAGCTATTTTATATTTAACTTGCCCATTTTTAAACTATATTGGAAAATTTATTTAGTTACTTTTGGGCCTCAGCAGTTGGCAACTCTGCCCATGATTCAACTTATTAAGTTATGGCTTTCAGTCTTGCATACAACATTTTAAAAGAGAGAGAGAGAGAAAGAGTGCACTACCTGTTTTAGTTGTATCCATGGTGGAATTAATAAGGTGAAGTCGAGGGAGACAGAGTTCTTACTGTTTGTAGGGCCAAAGGGCCAGGGCGAAGCGAACGGCAATACACAAGCAGAGAAAAACAAATGTTCTGCCGTCCAAGACATACATCAACTGGCTCTTAACAGGCTGAGGGCTTCACCTAGTTAGTTCCACCATGGTTGTATCATGCTCTCGCTCAACCGCACAATCCGTTACGATGTCATGACATTGATTGTATTCAAAGCTAAGTTTTCTTAGCTCGTTTGATGCGTTTGGCGGCTTACAGCAAATTGTATTCAACGCTGAGTTTTGTTCTTTGATTATATGGGAGTGGGAATTTTTGAGTATGAGGCAGGGTTCCCAAAGAAAAGAGCTCGACTATGTAACAGGGTCTTTCTCTAACACATAATGGCGAGTATATTCGTCCTCCACTATGTGGTATTATGCATTATGGTGAACCTTATAATACGAATTCATTGAAACACTTGATGGGGGACCAAAATAAGGATTTTGTACTTGAACCAAGTAAATTTTTAAAACATTTTCCGACATATATAATTTCAATTGCCTTTAAAGCCGTAGGGTATACAAATTCAAAAAAAAAAAAACTCACACTTTCAACTTTCAAGGCTCTCTCCAGCCGTCTAGTAAATATCATTAAACATTAAATCTAGTTGTATTATTATTTTATAATGTTGTATATTAAAAACAAAAAATAAACCAAAATGATGTAAAAAAAATGATTTCCATTTGTGATTATTATCAGTTGATGTTGAAGCAAAAAAGAAACAAAAGAGAAAAAAACAATGAACTCGGTTTGGTTGGGTTTCATTCATTCAATACAAAAAAAAAAACAATAAAGCATCTCCATTACTTCTTAAGACACGTGCCAAAATGTTGGGCCACTTGAAACAGGCATTACATTATAGCATTATAAACTCTATATATATATATGTATGTAAAGAGATATTTTCCAAATATACATACCAGCATACACATACACATATTTAACATATTATATATATATATATATTTCCGATTTGCATATTGTGTTGAATGTCTATTATAACTGAAATTGAATTGAATTGAAATACTTGACATTGAACAACGCAACGCAACGCAGTGAGAGCGCTCGAAAGAGAGCGAGTTAGTTAGTGTTTTTAGTGCAGGTTAGACAAAGACAACATGCGACAAAACGAACTTAGCCATAGTACTAAATACATACCCACGTACATACATACATACATACATACATACACATGCAAACACATGTATAGTTAAGCAGAAAAAACACTAAAGCGCAGTTTTAGGCGCCACATAAATTTTATGTTTCATTTGGATCAAGCTGAAACTTAACCTAGAAAGCAGCCGGATTTGCATATTATATATATATAATGGATATATAACTAGATGATTATGTAATACATTAATTGAAAAATTCCAAAATTGAATTATTGATATATCAGACATAGCTCTCATTTTTTCTATGCAATTGTAGTGAAAAATTTATTTGAGTTTCTTTCTCCAATTTTGTGTTTTGTTTTACAACAAAATGTGTATTAAATTAGTAAGTAATCATATGTATGGACAACAAACAAATATATATATATATATATATAGTGAGCGAAAGACACAGCGAGATGCCCAGAGAGAGAGAGAGAGCTACATGTGTGTGTGTGTGTGTCGAGCAACAACTTGGCCTCAAAAAGCAAGTGAACAAATTACAGAAAGATTATTAAAAACAAATGGTATATAAACAAATTTAAATATATGACTGAGCCAATGACTCAAAAATAAATTTTAAACAAAAGCAAAAATATATGAAAAATGACAAAACAAACAACAACAATGTGAGATTTTTAATTCAAGTGTGGAAGGGTAAAAAGAGCTGAAGGGTCAATTACATTTGAGCACGTGGCGCAGTGGGCAGTCATTCCATTTTTAAGCGACACGGCTGTTGATGCTGACCATGAATATAAATACCTACTTTATGGGGTCGAAAATGATTCCTTCTCACTGTTATATAATTTTGCACAAACTTCATATACTCTTTGTACCTTTGGTACCGAGTTTAAAAACAAATTTTCTAAGTTCATAGAATAGAAATGGTGGTTTCTGGAAGAAGCCAGACGACGGAGCGTAATGGATAGGTCGTGGAAGAGCAGGAATGCAGAGTAACAATTGGTGATTTTAGTTCACGGTCCTTACGGTCCTTAGTGAGGCCGGGTGCTTTATGGTACCATTTCCTTTAGAAATCCTGAAGGATTCTTGACGTTTTGGCAAATGCCAACAGTTGTTTGGGGGAGCTCTTGGCTGCCTCTTCCAGAGTGAGCAGATACTCATTGGCTTTGGTAGTTTTGATTCTACCGTTCTAAGGTAATTCACCCAGTCTGTGTTCCGGGGGTTCCTATAGGACGTTGTAGTTTTGTGACCTTAGCCCTGAGACCTTGTTCCCTGCCGCAATCCAAGGTTCCTGAACTAAGGCCACTTCGGCGGGCCCTGTCTCAAGGGTTAATTGGAGCTCCGCCGACGCGAGCTTGCTTTTATGCAAGTTGACCTGGAGGACCTTCAACTGCATGGTCGTTGTCGGCGTCCCCAGGCCTGGATGGGTCAACTACTATGGTTGCGTCCACATCCTCATCGTCCTCCATACTGGGTGGGTCAGCTACTGTGGCTGATTCCTCATCCCTTTCGGTCTCTACCTCCGTTATATCGAGGCTGCTGGCTTTATCGACCATCTCGTCGATGCCCAGGTCTTTCTCGACCTCTCCAGCCTCTAGCGTGTGCTCGTTCTTGTCTTCGGGATGGCGCTTTTTGAGTCGTAGGTGCACGCCATCTTCCCGAATCTAGGGTAGAGCAAATCATCGGCTTTCTTGTTGATCTGGAGGACCATGTGCTGCCCGTTCTTGTCGGGCTTAGCAACATGCAGTACCTTCCAGTCAGCTGTTGGCACGTCTGGGTTTTGCCACCTTAATAGTTTCAGCGCCTGCTCCTTTGGTACAACCCTTGGGAAGAGTACTTTCGCTTTCGGCACTGACGGAATACATGTTCTATCAACTACTTCTAGCTGGGCACCCTCCCATGGGCTTCCCATGTCTGCAACGACGCTAGTGACCCACTTGAGGGTAGGGTTGTCGATATTTCTCAAAATATCAATATCGATAATATCAAAAATCCAACTTTTTAATATCGATATTTGATATATCGCCTCCAAAAAACATCGATATATCGATATTATCGTTATTTTCTACAGCTTAAGTAAACTGAAAGGATTTTAAAGAACGTTCTCACTACCATATCACCATTTCTAGTGGCTGTTATATTATATCTTATCTTTATAATGGGATAAATTTAAAATTTAAATGACTTAACTTTGTGAAACTAGAATATAGTTTAGGGAGGGTTCGATTTGTATACGCGGAAAAAAATCAACAAGGCGTATAGCAAAAACGAAATCAATGGAAAATTCTAAAAAAAAATTCGACAAAAACCCATGGGTCGATCTCAAATATTAATAAAGATTTCCTTTTCGAACAGCACTGAAATCCTCTTTTTATTTATTCTACTTAGAAATCGCACTTATATGAAGAAATTACGTTTAAGATAAGTAAATCTCTGCCGAAATACCGAATCTGGATCAAGTTAAATGGAGGAATTCATATTAGTCCAATGATTTCTGGGCGAAGTTTTTCGGAGATTTTGCTTTTTCCATACGTTTTGTGCAGAACAAAATCGATCCATAGTAATTTTTCTTGATATATCGTTTTTAAAAATATCGATAATCAAAAAATATCATATCGAAATAACCCTTATCGTCCAACAAAAATATCGATATATTGATATATCGATAAAATATTGACAACCCTACTTGAGGGTGAGGTCGTCCTTACATTTAAGAATTTTGACTCCAAACAGCCAGCCTGCTCCGTCGAACGTGACAGGTTGCGCTGCTGGGTCGTCCATCCTTTTAAAAATCTCCTCGAACAGCTTCCCCTCCACTAGCTTCCACTGTTCCAGGGTCATTTTGCCGAAAGGGTCGCTTTTGTCGACGAGGGCTACGGTCAGATGCCGTTTCGCCACGTCACTGGCTGACTCCTTTCCCGGCGTTTTCCCCTTTGGAGTAGAGCTTGGTGGAGCCTTGCTCTGCGGTCTTGGGCGTGGCCTTTTGCTCGCTGGGGCCTCCGCCTTCGCTGGCTCAGTTGAGCGCTGCCGCTTGACAGCCAAGCTCTCCTCCACTTTATTGGCGTATAATGCGGAGGTGGCTTGCATCGCCTGTCTCTCCGCAAAGTGTTTGCGACCCTCCTTGATCTTTTGCTCGGCCCACGCCAGCTTGTTGCTCTCCTCTGGGATGAGCTTACCGCTGCCATCGAGCCTCGCTTTGATCTTGAGGGCCGCCTTATATTGGGCCTTCGCTCGCATGCCTTCCTTCGTCCTTTTGGGCCTTACCTTACGAGAGGTGCTAGAACCCGACAGGACTGGGGAAAGCAGCAGCTTTTCCTCGGCCTCCGTATTTATAGAGCCGCCCTGCGACTCGCAGTCCGAGTCTGTATCGACTGCGGTACCACGCCACACTTTGGCTTTTGACGTTGGGTAGGTATGTCCTAAAAATTAGGACCCCCATTGCCTTGGCGTCTTTTTATGTAATTCTTCCTAAATTTTTAGTGTGAAACAACCTTACCTTTCACTTACTATCAAGAATCCGTGCTCATTTGAATTCGTCAAATCTGTTCGAAAGTGAAATCCGAAATCGGCTAATGCATTTCAATCTATTACAGCTCACTTACACACTCGTCGTCTTTCCATTTCATCGAAATCAACCTTTCAGGGTTATTATTGTTACACAAACAAAACACAACCTGATAAGAAACATTTACAAATATTATTTTTTCATAACAAAATATCATTAGGTCAAATTCATTAAATCTGATGTCCCACACTCCGATGGATTAGCTTTTTGCGTATGGATTCGTCGAGCGGGGGAATAGCCTCGCGTGGTATCAAAAACGTTGACAGATTGAACAGATCCAGAAATACTTTATAACGATCGCTGTGAATTTGAAACTTAAATGAAATTATCTAGTAAAAAATGAAGACCACCAACTCACCTCAGTGTGGAGCGTAGATATTGATAGCCGGATGAGCCGCCAGTGCCCAATTGCTGGGATCCAATCATGCGTTGCACCATGATGACATGGTTGTCTGTGGCGAAAGTAAAAGTTACCACGGATGAACTCGTTTCAGAAACAACAACAAAACTCACAGCGCCATTTGGTGATCAGCGAATCAATGTCCATGAGCAGAGTCAACAGCTGATGCGGTTGACTAAAGCGCGGCTCATCCCGATAAAAGGTGATCATGATGGCACCCTGCAAAGCGCGATGACTAAACCGGCGATCGCCACGCTTGACCAGCATGTCATGCACCACAGGATCAAAAATGGAACGATACACCTCACGCCGTTTCTCTATATCCATGAGACGATAGTTTTTGGCCCGTTCCACGGGCTCCTCCAAAGCACTCTGCACCTGGGCGGCTAAAAACTGATCGACACTTTGCTGAAATTTATGCCAAAAATTAAAACCATCCTCCTCCAGGCCAGGGGTACGCTCCAGCCAACGTTGGACCAGTTCCAGTAGAGAAGGTTCATGTTCCGAGTTCTGTATGGCATTCAGAGCCTGTGCATCATTGCCAAAGACATCCGAGTACTTTTGATTATACTTGACACGATGCTCGGTGAGGACACCAAGTTTATTTTCAATCAGGCGAAATTGTAAAGATTGAAAGCCAGAGGCAGGGGCCAGATACTTGCGGAAATCCATAAAATCAAGGGGAGTCATGGTCTCCAGTATGGGCACCTGGTCGACAAGAAGCTGGGGATTGGGTGAAATGAGTAAGTGAGCAATAATTGAGCTGGATAAGTGAGCTGGTAATCTTTTCTCTCAACTGAAGGAAAAAATCCAAATTGCTCTTCTATGTTCAGTTGTTCATTTGCTCTTTCACTTATTCAGTGGTTCGTTTGTTCGCTCTGTAGCTTATTTTGACCAAAAAGAGCAACTAAATAAACATACATAAAAATTACTCTATTTCTGTTTTGTGTTCAGTTGTTCAGTGGCTCATTTTGTAGTACTTTTTTGTTCAGTTGTTCAGCTTTCTCACTTAATCAGTCTAACTCGCTGGCTCATTTGATCACCTGAACAAATAATAAGAACTGAGCAACTGAACAATAAATGGGACTTAATTGCTCTTCTTTGTTCAGTGACTCAGTTAGTGTTTCATTTTGACTGAGTTGTTCAGTTGATCTTTCTTGAATTACCCGAACAATAAATAAGAACTGAGGAATTGAACAATAAATGGAACTAAATTGCTTTATGTTCAGTTGTTCAGGGACTCACTTCTTTTTGTTCAGTTGTTCAGCTGCTCTCTCACTTGATGAGTGTTCCTCTTTGGCTCTTTTGATCACCTAAACAAATAACAAGAACTGAGCAACTGAACAATAAGTGGGACTTAACTGCTCTTCTTTGTTCAGTGACTCACTTTATGTTTTATTTTGGTTCAGTTGTTCAGCTGCTCTCTTACTTGTTTCGCTTGATCTTACTCGTTTGCTCACTTGACCTCTTAAACAAATAATAAGAACTGAGCAACTGAACAATAAATGAAACTAATTTGCTCTTCTTTGTTCAGTGACTTACTTTGTGTTGCATTTTGGCTTGGTTGTTCAGTTGATCGTTCCTGAATCACCTAAACAATTAATAAGAACTGAGGAACTGACCAATAAATGGAACTAAATTGCTCTTTTATGTTCAGTTGTTCAGCTGCTCTTTCACTTTTCACAGTCTTACTCTCTGGCTCTGTTGATCATCTAAACAAATAATAAGAACTGAGCAACTGAACAATAATAGGGACTTAATCGCTCTTCTTTGTTCAGTGACTCACTTTGTGTTTCATTTTGGTTCAGTTGTTCAGCTGATCGTCTACAATAACTGAGTAGAAAAGAGCTAGAGAGAAAGAGCTGCTCTCTTACTTGTTTCGCTTGATCTTACTCATTTGCTCACTTGACCACCTGAACAAGAAATAAGAACTGAGCAACTGAACAATAAATGAGACCAGTTTGCTCTTCTTTGTTCAGTGACTCACTTTTGTGTTTCTTTTTAGTTCAGTTGTTCAGCTGAATCGAGCACTTAATCAGTAGAATAACTGGATAGAAAAGTGCGCAGTTGTTCAGGGACTCACTTTTCTTTTTGTTCAGCTCTCTCTTATATGATCTATGGTTCTGAGGGACCAGTTTTAAGTCAACGAAATGCTAGAGAAGCGGTGCAAAAGATATTGGCAAAGCAGAATTGAAGTACATTTGAGGTGGTTTTAGAGTACGGTTAAAGCGGTGCTACAGATACCGTCGATGCAATGCTAGACTCTATCGAAACGGTTTTAGAGTCAAAAGCAGAGCTAGGAGTACCGTCTATGAAATGCTAGAGGCGCAATTGAAGCAGTGCTGGAGATACCGTTGAAGTACAGTCAAAGCGGTGCTAGAAGTACCATCGAACCAATGCTAGAGATACTTCGGAAGAGCGGCTAAATGCAACAGATGCCGTAGATGAAATGCTAGAGTTCTCTTCAAAGCGTTGCTAATGATACTATGAAAGCGGTGTTGGAGGTACCACGTCGGTCAAAGCGATGCTAAAAATACCGTCAAAGTTACTCTTAATGCGAGAGACACCGTTAAAGCTGTGCTAGACATACAGTCAAAGCGGTGCTAGAGGTACCGTCGAAGCGGTGTAGGAGCCACTTTGGAACGGGTTGACCCGTTCAAACGGTCAAAGCGTTGCTGGAGATACCGTCGAAGCAGTGCTAGAAGTATAGTCAAAGTGATGCTAGAGGGCACCATGGAAGCATTGCAAAAGATATCGTGGAAGAGCGGCTAGAGATACCTTTCTAGAGGTGCTACAGATGCCGTAGATGAAATGCTAGAGCTACCTTCGAAGCGATGCTAGTGACTACTACTAGTACTACTTTCTTCGCGACGGCTTTAGAGTACGGTCAAAACGTTTCTAGAGATACCGTCGTAGAAGTACAGTCGAAGCAGTGCTAGAGATATTGTTGAAGCGGTACTGAAGAAACCGTTTTAGAAGGGTTTTGATATATTGTCGAAGCAGAGTTAGATAGAGGTGCACTGAAAGCGGCTCTAGAGATACAGTCGATGCGATGAAAGAGACCCTATTGAAGCGGTGTTGAAATACCTTTTATTCGGTTCTAGAGAACAGTCAAAGCGGTGCTAAGAATACAGTCAAAGCATTACTAGAGATACTGTCAATGCGAGAGATACCGTCAATGCGGGGCAAGGGACACTATCTAAGCGGTGTTGAAGGTACCGTCTCGAAACATCTAGAGTACGGTTGCTAACGAAAGGGCTGACCACTGGAAACCAGAAAAATCTCCAATTGTATTCTAAGTATTCTGAACCTTTTCTTTAAAAGGTGATGCAACGTCCAAAGGGAAAGATACAATACGTGAAGCCGAAAAGATAAGAAGTACACAGATAAACCAAATCCAATCACGAGGGTTACAAGAATTGCTTCTTACGCTTTCAATAAAAACGCTTGATATTTCTCTCTTGCTTATTTGAGAAACTGAACCAAAAAACGATTAAATTACTCTTTTTTGGTTCAGTTGTTCAGTGACTCTTCTTTGCAGCAACTGAACAATAAACCAAAGTAAGTGAGCTAAGTACATACCAAGTTCAAATTTCCCTCACTCACCTTCAGAATCAGCACAACGCGATTGAGTCTCTTCACAATTTCCAATGTTTTTGTCTCATGGATTACCTCCGCATCCAGCATAATGCGTATTGAATCAAATTCAAAAATGATTTGTTTGAACCACAGTTCATAGGCTAACAAAGAGAGAGAGGAAGAGATTAGCTTTGCCTTTCCCACTTGATTATATTTCCCTTACCCTGATGCGTAATTATAAACAAATGCTCATCGTGTACTGGCCTCTTATCCTCCTGTGACAGCATACACTGTGCATCCAATAGTTTATCCAACATTAAGTATTCTCCATAGATTTTACCCACTTCATTGGACAGCGGTACAGCAGATTCATCGTGTTCATTTCTAACAACAACAAAATTTAATCAATTTAAATTTTTATTAGTTTTACATCCGGTGAATCTCTTACCCATTTCCTGCATAGGGACAACTCATGGTGCGACAATATAAACTTACAACTCAACAGACTCTAACAAACTAAATGCCAGTTGAGAGACAGCGGCGAGATAAGCTGCTGATGTTCCAACCGATTGCACAGCAAGCGATCTCTTAGCCTGTCTCTTGGGTAAGCAAGCCTCTGTCTATCAAATTTCGTTTCGTTATCAAAACAGCAAAGTGCGTGTATTTTGAACAGCCCGAAAGCTGGCTAAGGGATTTCTTTAACACAGTGAAAACTCACTGTTACTCCACCGCTTACTCTTGTGCAGAGTATTAAACAAAATATATTTATCTCATTTGTTTTTTTACACACACCATATCATAACAGTCGGTAACTTTTACACCTGAGTATGTGTAAGCGTTGAGTTGAAAAAAAGTTAACCGCAATTAAATCCCACAAAAAAAAAAAAAGCTTCCATTATATCCGGTTCTATTTGGTTGTGGTTGCATAGAGAAATTTAATGGAGAAACAAGTTCATTTTTGAATGAAAAATATGACATTAATCCCACGGTCTTAGATTTGTAAAGGGCTTCCGCATAGAGTATGTTCGTAGTTTGTAGTGAAAATCGTTTACAGTTTAAGTTAAGGCTCGTTAGTAACAAGATGTCTGGAGAGGAATAGCTCCTTCAAATATTGCTCCTTAAGTATCCCACTGGTTTCGTGCGAAGATTGAGCTGTGATTCATTTGAAAAAGATTTTATGGGAATCTCAGGTAGAAATCATCTGTGACCACACCCGGCTGTAATAGTTTGCCGAACTGGCTGATATATCTTAAAGTGACTTTCTAGTTTTTATACCCTTGCTGAATAAAGGAGAAGTAGGGTGGAAAGTAGAGATTTCTGTGGCACACCCGATAACAAATGGTCAGGCATCTTAATCGGGATTGCAATTACATCGAAATATCATAGTAGCAAATAGAGTTTGAATGTCCAAACAAGTCTTGCAAGGCGTCATTACTGTTTAATTTTCAGATTTTGTTGCATGTGATGAAATACGCAAATAATGCACTGCAAATTTCGGTCAAACTTGATCTGGGGCTTATTCCTCAGATAATTCAATCAAATTAACTTGCAAGTGAGTGTGTGTGTTTGATCTTTCTAACAATCAAATATGTTCAATTTCGTTTAACTAAGCATGCATCATGCTGAGGGCCAATAAATGTATGCCTAGCTTCATCTTATTAATTCCACCATGAGCACGCATACGTCAAAGTGCACAGAGAAAAAAATTTCAAAAGCTACACGGAAATGTAAAATTTCTACACGTTTCGACCGTGATTTTCAACCCACTATTTTTGTGTAGCTTTTCTAAAAGCCGCGTGTGGCTTTCTGAATTCTACACGGCGCGTTTAGGTTTTCCACACGCGCGTGCGGCTTTGTCATTTAAACACGCGGCGTACAAAAAAGGTACACGAAAGTAATGGGTTGAAAATCTCGGTCGAAACTTGTAGAAATCTTTTAATTTTTTTTTTTTAACAAATTCATATTTTTTTTACTTACTCTGGTAGATTTGAAATCCCGGCCTCTTAGACTGAAACACGATTGGAGTGTTGGCTTAGACGTCTCCGCCACGTCACGCGTGTAAGGCAAGGCCTCTAAGACATTACTTGTATTGAATCTACTGAAGACACAATCCCATATTTGCTTGCTTGCAGTTCTCAAGTTCTAACTCAAGGCAATCGCTATTTATATACAGACAACAGAAAGTCGCGCATGATTCGTGTAGATTTTTTACACGCAGCATTAAGGCTTTGTAAATCTAAACATACATTTAGAAATCCCACACGCCACGTGTCGAAACCAGTTTGCTAAACGAAAAATATAAGAATTCAGTACTGATGTAGAGCTACATTTTTCGTTTAGAATTTCCACACGCGCGTGTAGCATTTCAATATCCAAACGTCAATGTAGAAAATCTAAACGTCCGTGTGGTAATCAAATTGCTGCATGAAAAATTTAGAATTATTAAGCGAAACAAGCTGATTTTCAAATGTCACACGCAGCATTTAACTTTTCTACATTTGCATTTAGATTTTTAATTCCTACACGTCGCGTGTAGCTTTTCCACACGTCCGTGTGGCTTTCTAAATTATACACGCAGCGTGTGCAATTTAACAGGGCGAAATACGTTGCGTTTAGGTTTGACGTTTCTAAACGCGCCGTGTAGCCAACTTTGTTTTCTCTGTGTATGTATAAAAATTACTTCAAGCATAACTCTACGGTTAATGAGGGAGGAAATGTTAATCAAAAATAATCTACTAAAGAATGATGGTAAATGGACCTCAGGATTCCAGTTTAAACCGCGAAGAGCAAACAATTTAAACTGCTTTTGCACAGATTCAAGTCTATCTTGATGGCTCAAATATTGCAAAGACCACACACAGGATCCGTACGATCGAGTACAGGACGGACAAGAATCTTCGTCGTATATGGATCATCAAATTCCTTCGACTAGCGCTTAATAAACCCAAGAATACTCCTGGCCTTACAAATAGTAGCCGTTATATGTGAGTCTGTGTATAGAAAATATTTTATTTGTGTGCGTCGATTTATAGACTATGGACACTATATCTTTGTTGTAGCAATCGGAATGGAACAAACGATAGGAAAAAGTTGCTATATAGACAACCGATTTGTAAATCTTAATTGATGTTATATACGGTGCACGGTTCTATGGTTTTCTGTACTTCAACAAATCGTATATTGCCGTATATCTATATCGTCCTGTCTTACTATAGCTAATAAGTCATCCACATATTTGGTGAGAAGTCTCTACATTGAAACCTGGCTTAAATAATATCGTCGATAATTGGTGATGCTAGCGATCCCATAGGTAGTCCTTTAAGTTGTGTATAAATCTTCTCGTCAAAATGAAAGTACCTGTTTTCGTTGATGCAGAAGGTCAAAATATCTATGAACTACTTCTATGGCATATTGCCATCTCTTTTGAACCACCTCCAAGTGCCAAGTCTGTTAGGATGCTGGGAAAAAGAAGTCAAATATGTGGTGAATCCTGGCGGTATGGAATCCATGACATTATATTTGAAAAAAAAATATCATGCATTAGACTGAGTACCAGTATTAGCGGCCGAAGCCTAAGACTTCGCAGAAAGCGAACATGTAAAAACAGAACTTAAGTTAGAGTACGCCTAATATATGCATACTTTTGTTGCTGTTTAAGTCTGGCAGAAAAAATATGTGCTGTTACTCTTTCACGCTCTACACCGTTGGCTTTGTTAGCAGCTCTGAATATAGAGATGACACTCTCTAGCGCAAAAACAGCTGTAAATAAAGCGATGACAAAAATTTAAAAATTTTTCGAAATAAGGTTCCGGTTTCGGGTTGATTTCCTGTTTAGTTCATTTACAAAGAATTTATAAAGAATCTGTCCAAAATATTGCTTTGCCAGTAAAATCGAAAAAAGAATTCTAAAAGTCAGTGGGGATTGTGGTTTCTCTGTTATGTATTCAGCTACGAATTTCGTTTGGTCCAGTGGTTTGCGAAAAGTAAAAAGTGAGCTATTTTATTCAGAAAGGAGAACACAGGAACGAAACAGAAGTGGAATTGCGTTCGATTTTCTTTTCAATAAGAATTTGTAAAGGAATTTACCGAAATTGTCACAAACTTAAAAACTTATGCTCAAAATTTGACTTTAGTTTATTATGGGTGTTGCATTTAAAGTAGCTGCTCGAGTAACTGCCCTCGTATATAAAGTATAGTTCTATTAAGAATATTCCTCCTAAAAGCATGCCACAAATACCTAACGATCGATCATTAGGAACAGCATTTCAACATCAAGTTTCTAAATGTTCAAAACTGTCTTCCAGTTCACAAATTCTAGGGTGAAATTAATTAATTTAATCAACTAAATATGTATGTACGCACGTATGCACCCCACAAATAAATAAGACGCAACCTTTCCCCGTGGCCTTTTGATAAGCAGCCAACAGTTTCAAGTTTTCAATTTCACAAAAAGCAAACTGAGTGCAATTAACAATTTATAATCATTCCAGCGAATTGAGGCCGCTCCATTCCGATTCCGGAGAGCCTTAGCATAACCCTCTCTGGCTGTGTTATGTAAGCTGAACTCAATTAGCGTCACGTTACGTAGTACGGATTTAGTTTTGTCATTCCATAAATAAATCAAATCTATGCTCGTTCTGCTGTTGGCGAGGCAATTAAAGTGCATAATGAATCAGGAGGCACAAGACAGACCCGACCCGTAATTGCAGACAGAACAACAGCCCAACAATCATATGAACCCCTCTCACCAGGGACAATGGACAGCGGACATAGGCGGCGGGCCAGTGTCAAGTTCAAATGAATTTAGGTAGCGAAATCCAAGAAATTGTTAGGCCATAACGACTTGAGAGGGAGGTACATGAAATTTTTACGGGAAGAACAGATTGGTGAAAAAAGAGTGTGAAGCATAAAAGACCTAAAACCTTCGTCGGAAAGGTTACCACTGAGAAGAGGAGAGATACTAGTGGAAGCAAAAGGAAGCCTCAAGGAAATACTGTTTCGTGTTTATCTTGAAGGGACATTGAAATTTACGCATCTATATTACCATTTATTAGTTTGTTTAGAAACATTATAACTAACATAAGCTTAAGTCTGGAAATAAAGGGGGGAAATCTCAACTGTGGGTCCTAACCCTGGTTACGAAGAGCAAACAAAAGGAACTAATACACGAACCAAACTTCAAAATGGGCCTCACAAGGAATATAAACAAGAGCTTGGTCGTGTAGGGATCATTAAACGTTTAATAAAACCTACCAAGCCCATGGCTTCCTATTCCTAGTGATACTGACTAACTCACTAGCCACGACAGGTGACAAAACGATTTATAAAACACAAAACTAAAAGTTCTTTGATTTAGATAGTGAAAATCTTTGGCAAACAATCTTGAGGAGGTAAATATAAGTATGTCGTACAGGTACTGTGGAGCCTGGTTCCACTTCTATTCAACACAGAACAATTTCAACACGTCAATTCAACACACGTCAATTCAGCACAAAACAACACAAACTTCACAAAAAAGTCAACACACGTCCATAAGTCATTTCACCCAACACAACAATTTAACACTTCGTCGTTTGAATTCAAACCAAATTTAAATTTAATAATAAATTAATTATTTTGTTTTGTGTTAAATTGACGTGTTGAAATTGTATTGTGTGGAATTACCGTGTGTTGTACTGTTGTGTTGGGTGAAATGACTTAGTGTTGTATTGACGTGTGTTGAAATTGTTTTGTGAAGACTTTGTTTTGTGTTGTATTTGTTTGTGTTGAATTGACGCATTGTTGAATTGTGTAGTTGGGTGAAGTGACTGTGTGTTTTTTATAGACGTGTCACCGTAGAGCCTTCGTATTAATAATTTTGGGTAAAAGTTTGAGGGCTCTCATGTCTATCCATCTATTCAAAGGCAGTCAAAATTATTTATAGCATTCAACAGTATTGCCAGATATGTCTTTGACCTCAAAAGAACAGACCACGTAACCGCCTTAACAAATAAAATGTTTGAACTTGACTTAATTTCTTGGATTAGCTTTAGAATGTTAATACTTCTCCACAAAGTAATATACACGAAAGAACATGCTCGTACCGAACCAATAACATTGTTTGCAAACAAAAAACTGCACGTTCAACCTAAACACTCTCTTCTCCAACATCGAAGCCTGGTGTCTCCAATCCGGAGCTGCTCTCTCACCAAACAAATGCAAGCACATTCACATATGCAAGAAACACAATTGTAACGCCCAAGTAACAACATACAACTATACAATACCCAAGGTGCCAAATATAAAAATTTTAGGACTGACAATAAACCATAACTATAAATGGAACCTTCACATAGAAGCGATTATACCAGGACTCTACAAAAGACTAGAAATAATAAAATGCCTCTCATCCACAAGATTCAATTCCAATACAGTTATAACACCACTTTATCTACACAGACGGTTCTAAAACCAATAACTATACAGCATTCGCCATTACAACAGAAGATACTGTCCTTAAAAGAGGCATCCTCCCTACCTACTCGTCCATATTTACCGCAGAAATAATTGCAATCCTTGAAGCTATAAACATAATTAAATCAAAAAAAGAAAAATATATCATTTGCTCCGACTCGCTATCCGCACTCAAATCAATACAAAACATCGAAAATCTCAGTTACTACCCAAAAACTATCAGGAAACTATTAACAAGACACCAAAACAAAATCAAACTAATGTGGATCCCAAGTCACATCAACATAAGGGGCAATGACTTCGCAGACATAAGCGCTAAAAAGAACCAATACTAACATAACAGACATTAACAGATACTTCACAAACCAACAAGTAACCATAATGCAGGAACATTTTCACTCCTGCTCAAATTGGTACAAAGATATAACATAATTATATCACACATCCTGAAACCCACAAAACAAGACGAAATATCTAGACTGGACCAAATAAGACTGATAAGACTACGACTAGGACACACAAAAATCACACATGGACATTACATTGACAAAAATATATCTAAATTTTGCCCCGACTGCCAAAACGGCACCATCCTAAACATCAAACACATTTTAACCCCGTGTCCATCCTTAAGAACAGCCCGAATCCAATACCTCCAAAATAATAATCCAATAGACCTTCTAATAAACCCATCACCAGAAAACCTTAAACTCTTAATAAACTTCCTCAAGCATACAAATCTGTACCACAAAGTATGAAAAATATAGACACTAAAATACCAAAACTTTTACTCTCGATACCTAAACACAACAATTTAAACATCTATGTAAGCAAACTCTGTATATACACATAACTATTAATATATATATCACTATATCATAAGCTGAAGGTCCTAGGAGCCATGCTTTTCCCTACTAGCTCATAAGTTTGTAACTTTAAGCTAGTCATGTTAAATTAAATAAATAAAATCCAAACTTACAACCGTGCTTATTAAAAGTGTATAGTTCTATAAATTTTTTGGTCCTTCTAGCCGGATCTACTAGAAGGATTGGTAGGTCCGTACAGTGTTAAGCGTCTTCGGAATTCTATGTTTTTTACAAACAGGGTCTACTTGGTGACCTAATTAAACACCAAAAATCAAAGGCGAAACAAAGTTTTATACCTTTTTTTTGGTCCTTCGAGCCGGATGTTCGATCTTCGCAAAAATTGTTGTAAGCGCTATACTTTCTTGGTTCATCGAAATCCGCGAAGTGGATGCGAATATGGGAATATTCTACATAACTATGGCGCAAATCAAGCCTTACGAAGACGGCGTCCATGCAGGACGCCGGGCCATCTGAAGGAAATGATGCCCTCACATACCACCAAAGCGGACAGCTTTGGCTCTGCAAGGCCAATATACAAATTGGCGCAACTATTGGACTCAGTTGCAAGAAAACTAAGTCTAGCTATTGAAGAAGGTAGTAAATGCTTCATGGATTTGTACTAGGGTTGTCGAAAATATATCAAAATATCAATATATCGATAATATTTTTTTATACTGATATATTTATATTGTGATTTTTTTTTTGACCAAATATCGATTTTTTTTTCGGATATTTTATGATATTTGTGCGTTGGTAACTTTTTGATCTGGGTAGCGAGCGCAAGCGCATTTAAGAGACAGAAAATGGATTCAAATTTCATAAAAGCAAATTAGCGCTACATAAAAAAAAGGCACAGCCAAGTGTAATTTGTGTGGAAAAGTATTTGAAGCAAGCGTTTGCACGACCAAATGTCCCGTGTGTTGACTTTATGCAAGCCCAAGAGTCGCAAAATAGCGGGCTGAAGTTATACTTTAGGTTGCCACAAACATCATGGGAAAGTTATCCCTTAATATTCTGGAATTCGAATAAGGCGGCCATGACGGGACTATCCAGACTAGCCGTAAGGTATCTTATTACTCGAGTGCCTTCGGAGCGACTTGCTTCTGCTATAAAAATGCGCCATATGCGTCAAAGCGACGCGTCTTTTTAAAGACTTTTAAGGCCCTCTTCTGGTCTAGAAAATTTTTTTCCAAAATTTTTTTTGTTTTTTTTTTTAGGATTTCTAAAAATGCGAAATACTTTAGATTATATAGCTTTTTTTGTCGACCAATGACTTCTGTAAAACAAGCAATTTTCGAATTACTTTAAACTCATTTATCTCGAAACCGAGTTTTTCGGACTAGTGCCACATTTTCTCAAGTTCTACCGAACCGATTTTGATGATGTAAGGCTTTATTGGCGCAGAATTAACGTGGCTATCGTCCCTACCAATGTATGTAAAAAAATATATGTTGGAACGACAAAATCCAAACTAACGACAAGACTATCTGGACACAAGTCAGACATTAAAAAACGCCGCATCATCAATACACCAAAAACAGCGCTTGCGGCCCATTGCACTGAGAGAGGCCATTCTCCAGACTTTGATGCCACAAGCATTTTACAACAAGAGAGCCACTACAACAAACGCTTTACTCTGGAGATGTTGTACATAATTAACTTGCCATCCGAGATCAGGCTGAATTTTAAGAGCGACACAGAGAATTGCGCTCACATATACAGACACCTACTTGACACAAACATTAGACGAAATTAGTTGAATATCAAACTCCGTGGCGAGCACTCGTACTTGTCCCGTAAATATGTATGTATTTTTATTTATGTTTTTTGTTTTATCTTTCCGCCCTTATAACTCTACTCCAATAGCGATTAGAAGACTAAAAATTTAGGAGCTTGAATTTCTCTTTGATGGTAACAACATATCTAAATTTGGTGCTGATCGGAATGGGGGCAGTTTTTGTATGCTTATTCTGCTATGCCCTTTAGCCCAAATATTGAAACTAAAAGTATTTAATATGTATAATACATAGAAAACTCGAGTCTCATGGAAAATATTGTTATGTTTGCTTAATATAGACTATATCTTTTTATTTTGGGGCAGAGTATTTCCTCTTTTTGGTAAAAACAGAAAAAAAATTAAAATTTCAATTATAACGATATATCGATGTTTTAAAAGTAATATATTTAATATCATTTGATATTTTTTCAAATCAGAGAATATCATCGATACGATATTTTGAAAATATTCGGCAACCCAAATTTGTACACTGGACACTTCATGGACATATAGTGAAAACTCCAAGGACGGCAATCCACGAGAGAGCAGATTTCGGGGATGCCATAAAAATGCATTACATAAACGAGTGCCTAAAAGGGGAAGCAAGAACTTCACTTACTTCCTCACTGATGCAAGAACCTTCTTACTATACAGCTGCTTGGGACCGTATATGTAAGATGAATAAAGAAAAAGACTGGAAGAGACTTTCAGAACAGAAAGTCAGGAGACCACATCTGGAACCAGCAGGTACACTCCCAAGGAGACGACTTTCTCTTTGCCCAAAGTCACCCCGAGGCGGGTAAATAAAAGATATGGGCAGACATTGCCCAGGAGGCGCCTTTTACAATTCTGGCTGAAGTGGCCAGCAACCGAAGTCCAACAACAGGATCAGCACCTCCATGGCAACGATAAGGACAGCCACTCATCCAGTATATGTCTTCTAACTCAACTTTAGGATCGTGGTCGAGTTCTATGTTCAAATTTTGAACAATTAATTAAACACTTTTTTTTTTGTTTATATTTTTCAGTAATAAATATGATTTCTTTCATTACAATTTGGGCAACTTTGATCAAAATCGAAGCTACTCAGTTTAGGAAATTCAGTCGAGTCGTAGTAGGCTTTGTTTACCGCCAAAGATTAAAATTTCCAAACCAAACTACACCCATTTCCATGGCCAACTAATAAATTTTCACCCCAAGTGTAATTGCAATTCCCAACCAGTTAACGAAAGTCTTGAATGAGTTGGGCCTCAGTTTGGTTCAGTTGGTCACTCGCTTTCGAGTCGTGCTAGCGGCAGTTTGTCGTCAGCGAACAATTTTTATTTTATTTTATTTTCTTCTTTTTAAATATTTTTTGGACTTCAAGCAATTGCCTTGAGACGTACAAAATCCATCAATGAAATCAACGGAGCAGTTTATTTAATTCTGCAATTCGCTTTGGTCCTGATAGAAGCAATTGCCCTGAGACACCGGGGTAGTTGGAGATGCAGTTATTTCTTTTTTATTTATTGATGCTAAAATTACCAACAGATCTGTTCGGTGTACACTCGGGTGACCCCCAGTTTGAATTTATTTCTAAAATATGGTAAATATTTTTTATTTTATTATGTAAATGACGCAGCAAGCCCTATATTGCTAATAACCCAAACGGTTTTCTTTTTGGTCTTAGTTGGGGAAACTTACTTTTGATCAACCTTCTTCTTTGATTTCTACTTTTTTGTTTTTATTAATTTCCACAAAACATTTCGATAATCGAAAAAAGATAAAAGTTGGAAATTAAAGTTTTTCTCCATATTTTTTTATCTTCATCGCCTTCTTCTTCTTCAGCTGAATTAGATGTTGGAAAAACTCTGTAGGAAAATGTAGAAATGTCTATAGGAAAACAAGCTGATCTGGTAAGCATTATTCTGTTATATAAATTGTTTCTTGTAAATATTCTGGTGAAAAAATGGCATAACCAATAGCTTTATTGCCCCGTTATAGTTAGTGCATGTATGACTTAAAGAAATTTAATAACGTGCTCATTAAAAAGGGAACCCAGCTCGCCGACGACATGGAAAATCATGCTTTAAATTAATTTGTATTCTATCGTTTAAGCCAATCGGGTGAATAAAAGTTTTCTTGCTCGCCGACGATGAGCTTGGTGTTATGCGAATTAAGGTTATTGTAGCCGCAAGGTGCATCCACACGATTGACGTAAAGGGCCTAGGACAGAGACTTGAGGCACTCCACGTTTAACATGGAATAACAAGGAATTTGAAGACGGTAGAACAACTGCTTCATAAAATGTAGAGCTGTGTTTGAAAAGTTGTACAATTGGTCAAGTTTACAATGTCAAAAGAATTGTAATCCCACAGGGCTAGTAAAGTCACTTTACCATCTTCCAACTGATTTCGAATATTTTGGAACACATTTAGGATTGCTGTGCTAGCAACCATAAGATGTTCCAGAACTTTTGATGGGTATGGCAATATAGCTATTGGTCGATAGTTATTGCCTGGCTTTAAGCTAGAAACTATTTTGGCAGATTTCCATATTGCGTGAAAGACAGAAGTTGTAAGTGATGTATTGAGCACATGAGTTAAGAGAGACTAATGAGAAG
The DNA here is from genome assembly GCA_018904275.1 of Lordiphosa clarofinis. NCBI lineage: Eukaryota > Metazoa > Arthropoda > Insecta > Diptera > Drosophilidae > Lordiphosa > Lordiphosa clarofinis. Next base: position 74,002 of record JAEIGQ010000166.1, on the reverse strand, counting down.
ACTGAAGATTTGAGTTTATAAATACTCAATTGAAGTTGTTTTTTTTAGAGTTTTCTTTTATAGCTTATTATTTTACCTTGTCTCGTATTCGAAGCACATTCGAAGTTAAGAAGCTTCAACCTCCTCCTCACTCCTTAACAAGTGAGAAAGTCGGTCAAGCACGACTATAACATACTCTGTACCTGGAGTAGAAGCTGAATGCAATGCTGGTGCTGCGCTCATCTCCCGCCCCCGCAATTTGGAAAACGTTATATCTCCTACAGACGATTCGAACCTTCTAGAGATAGTTAGTAATTAGCAAAATGAATAGATTTGCCGAAGAAATGATCAAGATCGGATGAACGGTTCTCAAGTTATGAGCAAAAAAGTGAACCATGACCCCCCACTGCTCCCCCTCTCACCCTAAAAAAAATGTTGCATACTTTTCGGATGGTCACCCTAAGGAACGCAGGAACACTGTTAAAAAAGTATTTTCATGAGTAACGGGTATATCGAAGTCGGTTAGAGCCGACTTTAAACTACGCTCTCGTTATATATAAAACTCAGGAAATAATCATCATCAGGCCTGTTCCCGTTTCCGAATCCGATTAATCGAAATTGGTAAGAGTTGTGATTTCTAAGAATCGATTAAACAATTCGACCGAATCTGTTTGCCATCCAGAGGTGAGAATATCACCTCAAAAGTTTTTTTTGAAATTCGAAATGCTTTAGAAGATATAGCCTTTTTAGTAGAGCAATGTTTTAGCTAAAACGAGAAATTTTTGAGTAAATAAATTTCCAGTCAATAAAACTGTGATGGTTCTTGAATTTGAATGGCAAGATATTGTCGCCCAGATCGATATCGATTATTTATCGGCTTTTAATCAATTAATTTCGAAGGCTCTGAAACTACGGCTGCGGCCGCATCTAAAGAATGCAAAATGGCACTCAGAGCAAAGAGAGCTGCTGCTGAAAACAGCTTTTTTGAAGATGAGGAAGGTCCGCTGTATATATATATGTAATATCTGTAAGTATATAATATTTGTAAAATTTTTGGTTACTTTTAAAGCAACTTTTTCGGACTGCCAAGCTACTTTTCTCCAGTTCTACCAAACCGATTTGGATAAAGTTATATGCAATTGACGCAGAATTGTCACTATTCTGGTCTGAACCTCAATCATAATTTTAAAAAAAATTTTACTATTTTTTTTTACAAAACACAAAAAAAAAAGGCCAAAAATCGATTTTTCATGTTTTAATAGCCGCCATTTTGTCAAAAAAATCATACAATTTTTTTCGAGTTTCAGACCAGAATTACATCTATTCTGATTATAACCCCGTTTTTACTTTTCATTTCAGACATCCTGAAGACCTTGAATCTCCCTGGACACCCACTTTAACGGCCGATAACTTTTGGAACAGCCCTCGCATCAAAGCAGTAAAAATTTGTTTCTTTCTACTCTTCTGTTTGTAACATAATAAAAAAAAAACAGAACTGGAAAAAGTCTTTGCGTTTTCAAATAAGATTTTTTTTTTAAAAAAGGTCCAAAAAACAGACTTGACATGGAGAATACCCCCTTAAGCATTGGTACATTATTATTTTAACTCGAGCCGATATGTGCTGTGAGTAGAAAAGATTTCTATATATGTGAAATGCTTTAGTTGCTCTTGCTAATTGTTTGTTAACGTGTGTGTTTGTCCAAATGAACTCCCAAGTATTTAACTGTACTATAGTTTTTAAATTAATTTGTCGTTTATGTTTGATTTAATGCCAAAGATTTTACAATTTTTTCCGGTCTGAAAAGAATGGTTTCACATTTTTCCGTGTCAATTTTTAGGTGCCTGTAAGTGACTGTGAATCTTTCGATCCAATTATAGGTTTTTGATGTGAAACATCTTTAATTTCGGTACGAAGGATTTTAGTAGGAGTAAAATTTAATTTCAGCGTCACGTGACGCTACAGCGCTGCGCTGACGTCATGCATATTTTGTGTTGTTTTAGCAGAGCGTCACAAGTGGAAAGGGGGAAAGAGGAGTGAAAGAGCCAGAAAGTGGGAGGACAGTGATTGAACAATGACTTGAAAGTGACTAAACAGTGACTTGACGTGACTTAACAGTGACTTGAGATTGACAAAAAGTGATTTTACAGTGACTTAACAGTTACTGGACAGTAAATAGACGGTGTCTTAACAGTAAGTTAATAGTGACAAAACAGTGACTTGAAAGTGACTAAATTGAGTGACTTTACAGTGATTTAAGAGTGACTCAAAAGTGATTTGATTCTGACTAAGCACTGACTTGACGTGACTTAACAGTGATTTGAGATTGATAAAACAGTAACTTAAAAGTGAGTAAACAGTGACTTAACTGTGACTGGACAGTGACTAAACAGTGACCTGACAGTGCCTTAACAGCATTACAAACAAGTGAGAAAGTCGGCCAAGCCCGACTATGTCATACTCTGTACCAAGAGCAGGAGCTGAATCCAACGTTTCTGCTGCGCTCATCTCTAAGTTTCTCTCTCTCTCTCCCTCTCTCTTTCACTCACACGTTGTTGAATAAAAATGCGGTGTTGGTTGTGAGCGCGTGGGAGGGGGTGGGGGAGGCGGGAATTTATTTTTGGTCATAACTTGAGAACCCCTCATCCGATCTTTATCATTTCTTCGGCAAAATTATACATTTTGCTAAATACTAACTATCTCTAAAAGGTACGAATTGTCTATCTTCAAAACTGAAGGAGATATAACGTTTTTTCCAAATTGCGGGGGCGGAAGGGGGCGTGGCCAAAATTGAAAATAAACTTGATCTGCCTGCAGCTATAAGAAGCATTTGTCCAATACATGTCAAACCTCTATCTCTTACCATCTCCGAGATCTGTTTGTTCATACGGACGGACGGACGGACGGACAGACGGACAGACGGACAGACGGACAGACGGACAGACAGACGGACAGACGGACAGACGGACATGGCTATATCGACTCGGCTGTTGATGCTGATCAAGAATATATATACTTTATAGGGTCGGAAATGATTCCTTCTTCCTGTTACATACTTTTGCACAAACTTAATATACTCTGTGTACCTTTGGTACAGAGTATAAAAAGAAGGAAGAAAACAGCAGTCAGTGAACTTGTTCCCAGCAAGCTTTTTATGAATTCTCTGATTACATTTGAGTCTTTCATTAATTCCTCAGTTTGATTATAATAGTACACTCAGAAAAAAAACCAAGAGCTTTGTACTTGAATCAAGTACGAACGGTGTCAATAGAACGGCAAGTACGAAAATACTTGATTCAAGTACAAAATCCTTATTTCAAGTATTTTTTCAATCCCAAAATACTTGTTTGAAGACTGTTTCGGGATATTTGAAGTAGATTTCGAACTGTTATAATATCTTTTTGGTCATGTTATTAATTTGTTAAGGTCTTAAATGCAGCCCGATTTACTCTCAAAATAAGTGCAAAAAAAATTCTTCATCGAAGTCTAATAATTCAAAAGTCAACCCCAATCCTAGTTTGAAGCAAAAAAATACTTCAAAAAATAAGTACAAAATGTTCTTGGTCTAAGCCTATAAAGGTCTCTATATAATATCAAAATCCAAAGGAAATGAATTAACCAAAGACCAAGATGTTCATACTGTAAGTCGGAAATCTACCCACACTCCATTACCAAAGTGTTAGAACCAGGAGGGAATGAACAAGAACTGAATCAACGTAAAATAACTCGCAGCTTTTGAAGCACACTTTTTGGAGCTCGCATAGTAAGTCTATTCTGTACTTAATCCAAGAAATTTTGTACTTGAACTAAGTACGATCTTTTCTTAAATTCTTAGGCTAACTGTAAGTACGAAATGTACTTGATTCAAGAACGTTTGTTCTCATTTTGTTATTCTAGTATGTTTCGTACTTAATTTAAGTACATTCAAGAACAAAGCATACTTAAAATTTCAAGTACAAAACGGCATAAATTCTATCCCGATTGGTCTAGAACTATCCCGGTCGTTTTTTTCTGAGTGTATAAATGCGCTCGTTTTCTGCTCGTAGCTAGCTCCTTGTATTCTTCTTTTAAAAGATTGTCATTACCCTTGAGAGAGCTTGTCCTTTTAAAAATAAGCCCTTAAATTTAGCATTATGTTTCACATCAAAGCCTCATGAGTTTTTTTACAAGAATAAAGAACCCATGTACTCTACATAATCAAAGGTAGCGCAATATTTCATAGGCAAAACCCACGCTAAATACTGCGAATACTGAAGCGACGACGACGACGACGACGACGAATCTGACGATGTACCACGACGTAAGCTCATTAATAACAGCAACAACAACGTCCGTAGAGATCAAGCGGATGATGTTAGACGAGGCGATCTGACTTTGGGCTCAGTCGTGCGCTGAATCTTCGACCAGTTAGTTGTGGTGCTGTCGTCGTCATCGTCGTCGTCGTCGTCTTCCGTCGTTCCAACGAAAAGTGATAAAGTAAACCCTGAGAGTAAACGGAGCCAGAAAAATGCGTTACCTGGCATTGAGTGCTTTGGTTGTTTGCATTGTAATTGCGGGCCAATGCGAAAACACAGGTAGAAAGGCCGAAAAATAAAGACCATCTCATACTAATACCCCCTCCCCCCGTCTTAGCGGCCTACAAGAGTGAGGTGGAGATAACGCCTGCCCCGGCATTGGATGAGGTGGAGGTGACCACCAAGAAGTCGAGTTGGTTTGGTGGCTTCAAGAAATTATGGGGTGGCAGTAATGAGGCTACCACCACGACGACTACCACCACAGTTAGGCCACAGGTGGTGACACCCACGGTGGCACAAAAGCCACCACCGTTGGTAATCTCTCATGCACCCTTAATGCCTTTGGGACCGCGTCCCGATACGCCCGCATCCACACCCATAGGAGGCCCTCCCCAATGGCCCTCTGCTGGGGTGGGAGTATCCACACAGGCGAATCACAAACCGGTTCAACCCACACCTCAAGCTGGAGTACCTGTTCCGGGTAATGCACCCATTTTGCCACCCGGATTTGCCCCCTATCGTCCACAGAAACCACAACCGAGCGGATTTGACCTCAGCTATTCGGGTGGGGCGGGGGGTAACAGTGCCAGCGGACAGTCAGGACGTCCTGGATTTGCCTTGGCTCCCTTAACCAGTAGCACCACTAGCACCACCACCACCACCACCACCACCACAAAGCGTCCCCAAAAACCTGCTGGCATAGACTTGCGTATGGGTGAAAAGGGTCCTTCCCTTAAAGAAGAATATCCTCCCTTGCCTACACCCAAATCACCCACACTCTCACCTAGTTCTACACCCAAATCACCCTCCGCCTGGCAAGCTCCTCTGCCCACACCTGTACATCCCGCTGTGCCCATACATCCTGTTCATCCCAACAGCAAACCAAGTCCCACTCCTTCGGGTGTTTCATTTGTGCCTCATACAGACACCACCACCACAGTGCGTCCAGGTTTTCAATCTTCAGGTAATTCGGTGGCCACCGATGATGAAATACGTCATTTAACCGAGCAGCTGTACACCAAGGAGACCAACAGTCAGTTGAGCCTGATCAATGTGAATCTGCAAGGACGTACACGCTCCATTGACAGCGCCGATGAGGCTCCTTTGCCGTGAGTGGAGTTACTCTTTATTATTCAGTTGTTCACTTCTCTCTCTCGTCTAGCCTTTTGAATGTGGATGCCAAAGCCTTGGAGCCTTCTACCATAGCCAAAATGCGTTTGCTTTTCAATAACTATGAACAGGACACTTTGGTCAATGAGCATGTCACCGCCAATGAGCGCAAGGAGGAGAACGATTTCCTGGATGCCGTCATGGCCACTTCGGTGATGCGTCAGGCCATGTTATTCCTTCAGCAAAAGGGTCTCCTCAGTCCCGATCCCAAAACGCATCGTGATTTGGTCAAAGAGCTATGGTTCACCCAATATTCGCGTGGTCAGGGCAAGATTGGCAGCTCTGGGTTCGAGCATGTCTTTGTGCATGAAGTCAAGAATGGCACCATCATTGGCTTTCACAATTGGGTCTATGTAGGGGAGGAGGAGCAGGCCGGACGCTTTGATTATAAGGGTTATATGAAAGCTTTGGACTTGGGCACGGCAAGTTATCTTTCTTCTTTCTTTTCTTTATTTTCAACTAACTTTCCTGTTTACAGAAAGGCAAAGTTTTGAAAATACGCTTTTCGCATCAGGGTCTTAACAAGCCCGTGGATACCATGTTTGTGGGCACTTCCCCCGAACTGGAGTTGGCTCTTTATACCGTCTGCTTCCAGCTGCGTCCCGATCGCACTTGTCCCGTTTCCTTGGGCAATAACAAATTTGGCATTGTCACCTATTCGTGGCGTTATCGGGGCAAGAATCTAATTGGCTCTGCTTATCCAGAGATTTGAGATTATGGACAATTGTTTATTGTTTTCGAGTAGTCTTAGTGGCTATTTACTATATTTTTTTTTTGGATTTAATTAATAAAAACGAAAAACATTGAATGAAACACTGCTTGTTTGGAGTTTTGAAATGAGCGGTATGAAAGGAAAGCAGTGCGTATTGAACTGCTTGAAGCAGTTGAAAGTGTGAGTTAGAGATGACAAAAAGTGAGTGTTGATGTTTCAGTATTGTTAATAATAGGATTAGTAAATTAACACAGCGTATATATCCAGTGCTTAAAGTCGAAGTAGCAAAAGTCACAAAATTTGACTTTTTTCAACTGATCAAAATGAACCCCCTTGCTTCTGCATCTAATTCTTAGAAAAACAGAAGCTGGAGTGGAAGCATCAGTAAAAAGGATTCTTAAGAAAAAGCGGGGCAGCTGCAGCAGTCGTCGTTTCATGTTTTTTTTTGAAACTCTGATTTTGGTCTGCTGCTGTTTTCGGTCAGAAGATCATTGGCACATTACCGTGGGCTTAGCTATATGCAATACTAGCTGAACCCGACGCGACTTTGTGCGTGTTCAAGCCAAATTTTGTTGTTCTATATTGTACACAGTTTTAAGTTCTCCACCATCCCGACTATTAACCAAATTTTCTAGGCGCTCGAAAATCCCTGCCAATCAAGTGGATGCTGAATACATACTTCTGCCGCACAACCACAACATAGTGAATTTCAGGTCTAGAGATATTATATGAAGAGTAGCATCAGCATTCTTAAATTCAAATTGGCTTTGCCGTTTTTCCCTACCTCTCTTCACCCGCTCACCACTCTTTCCCCACCCCCCTCATTGTAACACATGTAGCAGATGTCATTTGTCTCAGAGAACCAAGAGATGAATGGCTCTCTAAACTCCTAAATTGAGTGAATGTAATCCAGAGTTCCCCAGCGATAGCCCCGGAAGCACGAACTTACTTGCCGAGAGACACAGTCACGTTTTTAGTGCTCTCCCATTGGGGAAACCAGGTGTAATCCCTCTTATGCTCTTAGAAAAATATTTTATTCCAAAATTATTTGAGCGCCTCAGTTCCGTTACTTTTCTTTGGCTTCAAATGTAATTTGTACATTCCAAAATTTAACTTTATTATTTTTATTCTATATTTTTATAACAATCGGTGTGTTTAGTATGTGCCACAGGATTTAATGTGATCGGATGAGGCTTTTCGCTATTTGTTTTAATTTTGTTTTTGTACGTAAAAAACACACACTTACACTCACACAGCACAGTCTCACTCTCTCTCTCTCTCTCTCTTTCGCGCTCTTAGCAAAACAGCTTAGTCCACAACAACTTTTCCTTGGCCTTTTCACACATTTTCTGAAAAAAATCCAAATTATTATATTTATTCCAAATTGTTTCTTTCCTAGTGCGCCCTTGCATAACTAAATGAAGGTCCATGCCAAATCTTAAATCTGTGGGATAAGCAGTTTAGACTGTGAGTTTATAATATGTCAGTCGGGCGTACAGATTTAAATCTATAGATATACAAAAACAAGCTCAAAAGTAATAGACTCTCTAATTTAAAAAAAACATTTATAGTAGAAGTAATTTTGTTTTCAAAAGTTGGGTACAAGTTCGCTTTTTACAAAATGTAAGAGTTCGATTTGGCTTGGCATTTGCCATCAGCCCAATTAAAGCGAGTAATAGTTTTTTTAGAATTTGTATTACTTAATAGTAGTTATAATTATTAATTTAAAAATATCCATCTATGATGCGCTGTCTGTAGCCCAGCGCGGTTGATACATATTTGGCCAGCTGCTCCCATGTTCTCCCGGAGTTACTCAGCTCATATTTGATGTCGGATCTTATTTCTTTTACAATGGGGCACCTTCCCAAAAAATGGCGCACATCCTCTTTTTGTCTACTGTTACAAATTGAACAGTTTGTGTCTTGCTCCGAGATGTGGGGTATAAAATGCAGCCTGATACACTCGCTCCTGACTAGTAATATGTTTCTAATCGTCGTTTCTAATAATTTAGGCTTGCTAAGTTTAGCTCCAATTTTTGTATATCAACCTTGATGTACTTGCTTCTGTTTCTGCTCTCTATTTGTTTCTATGCGATTGATCAATTTAAATTATAATCCTATTTCTCCATTCACCAATTCCGTGGGTACTTGATAGGTCCAGTGTTTCGTTGTGCTCTGTTGCTAAAGCCGTCCAGCCCTCAAAGCATTGTTTTCGCTGGTTTAAAAGGAGCGACAATATTGGGAATGCGGTAGCTTGGCATGTTGAGTGCTTTTATTATAAAGTTGACATTCGTGTCGAATGTGTATGTGTAGAGCGGTGACAGTCCAGTTTCCAGCATCAAGATACGATTAGTTATATATTGTGGGAGTAAGAGTTTTTCAACCTCTTCGTATTCTACGTCCCCCCAGACTTGGCTTGCATAGCACATTACAGCTCTCGCCGTGGCCTCAAAAAGTCTGTACTTTACTACTGTGCTTAACATCTTTTCTGCTACCTTTGCCTGCACTAGTCTTTCTTCAAGGTGTTTTTTGAAGTTAACATTGTATGTGATTAGAACTCCCAGATATTTGTACTCCTTAACTACGTCTAGCCGTTCTCGTCCTAAAAACCCTTTTTTCATTTCTGGCAAGTCTTCTCCAATGCTTCTTAAATACTAGCACTTTTGACTTCGATATGTTTATTGTCAAGGCCCAAGCATTACAATAGCTCTGTATTGCGTTAATCATATTTTGAAGCGAGCTTGGAGACTCCGCCATAACGACGACATCAGAGCCTTTATTTTAAAGTTGTTGAAGATTATGCCGCCTGATAAATATAAAGGAGGTTATCAAAGCGAATCGAATTTCGGTTCCGGTTCTGTTAGGAACCGAAACTTCCGTTTCGGTTAAAGGTTGTGTTTAAATTCTACATTATTTCGGTACTCGGTTTCGAGTTTGAATTGGTTCTTTTCGGTATACGGTTCTGGTTTCGGTTTGATTCCCTGTTTTAATTTTGAAGCTTGAATCGTCATCGTCAATTTCCTCAGCGAAGCTATAAAGAATCTTTCGAAAGAAAGAAAATAAAAATTGAAGTGAACAAAAATGTGTTCTTAAGATCATATATCGGATAGACAACGGAATACACAATCAAAAATCTCGATATTGCAGTCAGTAAAGCTCTAAATAATTATAATATTAATCTAAATCAAATAGTCTCTATAACATCTGATAATGCCGCCCTTGGCTTCCCCTTGAATCGTTCTAAATGTTTAACTTTTTTCTATAATTAAAGTCAACATCAAAAACTTCTCTTTAACATAGAAGGACGTACTCAGAATTTTGTTTAAGAAGAAAAAAGACCTTAATTGTTCGAGGTGTATTATTTTGCTAAAGTAGACATCTGAAAGTATTATTGGAAAAAATGATTAAACTATTAAATTTATAAGAAAACTTTTTTTTCCGAAAAAGCCGCAGAAACGTTTTTTCATACATAAAAAAAAGTAGACTTCGATGGACCGAAACAAAAATTATTTCGAGGTCGAACAAGGTTTTCTGGGTTGATATCAAATTGATATATTCTGCCTGCAGAGGTTGGTACTTAAGGCTGAAATAATTCGACGAAAACATAAAGTAATGCTTAAAGATAAAAGAAAACTGTGAAAGTCAATTCGTTCGATCTCAGTGGCAAAGATGTTTAAGTGTAGAAAGAGTACCTACTAAAAATTTTCCTGCTCATTGGGCGTCATTATAACCAAAGAAATTGAAAGTTGTATAGAATAGTATTGTAAACCCCAAAAATTCGGAAAATATTTTTTCTCGATGGATCGCGAATTATGAAAATGTTATTTAGTGTTTGTTAATTGACACCATAAATTTGGTTGTTTTTTTGTAACAAGGAATTGAATAACTCATTCTGTAATGATTAAAAAGTCTATTTGAAAATGCAAAATGTGGTTATTTTTTGATAAAATCGATTTTATTTTTTAATTATCGTTGACACAACTTTTGTTTCATAAAAAATATTCAAAGCATACACTTAATCTACACCCCCTTGAAAAGTCAATTCCGCTAGCGGAAGGTTTAGTTTGTTTGAGTGCTTGGACCTTAGACCTAGCTAAAACAAAATTTTGAAAATCGCTTTTCAAGATCACCACGGTAAAAACGGTTATTTTTGGCTGTGGTGTAATAAATTTATATGTGATCATAAATAGTGTTTATTAATGCACGTGAGCACGGTCCTTTGTTTTGCCATCACTAGGCCCCATCGTTCTGAGCAGTAGATCGCCAGTGTTGCAAATCGATAGCGTAAAAAGTATCGATTAATGGTCAAGTGCTTATAAATTTGAAATAGGGAAACCTGTTTTGGCCCCAACTACAGCTCTAAGCCAGGCCTGCACCCGGTTCCGTTCTCTCTCTCTCTCTCTCTCTCTCTCTTTTGCTCTCTGTGTTGTGTTTGTGTGGTGCTTGCTGAAGCAATGATCTTTGGCAAAATACAAATATTTTGTGGCTCAGTTGCTGCTTGACTGTCGGAGGAGTTTGTTGTGTATTTTTTTTTTGGTGCGCGGCGTGCCACGACACACACACACACAACTACAATTCACATCTAATTATTGTTTTGATTTACTGTTTGTGCCGCGCTGTTAACAACAATTTGTTAATGTATATTGAAATTTAATACAAACGTCGTGCAATTCAACACCGATTAATGAAATGTAGCAGAGAATTCTTCTAATGTTCTACGAGTCGGTGACGAAATGACGTTGAAAGCAACAAAGTAGAAGGGAGAGGCCGAAAGACGCTTGAAAGCAAAGAGCACGAAACGTACGTGCACAAATACCAACAAAAAGCGTGGAACTGTTAACGTTAACTGGAAACGAAAAGCAGCAACAACCACAAAAACAACAAAAACAACAACAAGTGAGTAGAAGCAGAGACATCATCATCAACAGCATTAAAATAAATACATAGTAAAAAAAAAAAAATAATAGATAGAAAATAACCTTTTGGTATCGAATTCGACTGTGTTGAAGTGGAATGTCAAATGACAGGAACCACGGATTGATTTTTAAGGCAAGCTTTCAAATTTGATCATATCTATTAGAGATGTAAGTATTTTAGAGCAATTTTAGTGGAACAATATCGGCTACTGTTAGTTCGAAAAGCTGTTCGAAGAGTAAAAAGAGTAAAAAGAGAAACTTTAAGCCACAATTCTTCCAAATTATGAACGAATTTGAAAAAGATCATTCAAAATCTTTATCCAAACTAAGGGCTTGCAACTAAACCGGCTCCTGACCCGGAAAGAAGATATAATGAATCATACAAATTGTTCATAAGGTTGTTTCGACCAATCACAGAGTTTGAAAACGATCAAATTTAAATCAAACAAATAGAGGGAAGCAAACTTCGGTTCAACCGAAGTTTTGATACCCATGAAGCATGATATATGTATGTATGTTTCATCCGATTTTGTTCAAACTCTCCAAAATTGTGTTGAATAAGATAATATTCATAACTGCAAAGTATAAAGACGCCATTATTAAAAACAAAAAAGTTTTTCTCACTAGAACCACTTTTTCGGCCTTACGTTCCTATGACAGCTATATGCTATAGTCATCCGAATTGGATCAAATATTGATCAGTAACAAGTTTGAAAGCGAATAGCATTGAAAACAAAACAGTTTTTTCTTACTAAGATTTTTTTCAGACCTTTCTTTTATATGGCAGCTTGTTCGATTATGTGACAATTCTCACTAAAACTAGTTTTCCGATCGATTGGTCCCATGGTAGCTTTAAGCTATAGTCATACAATCTTGCCGGTTCCGACCGGTTTGTACCCAAACTCTTCGTAAAAAGTTTGGTTAGGAAAGCTTAAAAACTGATGGAGGAGATAACATAGAAACGGAGGGACAGACTGACGGAATCAAATCCACATGTTATGACCTTGAGTACACAGTACAAAACATTGCAATGGTCAAACGGAACAGCCGCCGATCTGATATCCGAAGACACAAATATTACAACGATTTCCCAGTTTCATTTACAAATTCTAAGAGAATATATATTTACTTTATGTGGTCGGAGATGCTTCCTTCTGTGCGTTACAAACATCCGGACAATTTCAATATAAATAAAGGATTTCTCAATAAGACCCATTTTCCGACCCATCACTCCTATGACAGCCATACGATATAGTCATCCGATTTTAAACAAATTCTTACAAAGTTTACAAAGTAATACAAATTTTGCAAACCCGAACATTTGGTAGCAATTTCTTATGTAAATCCCTCCGCTAAGACCAAATATACGTTGCACAATTTTTTAAGTGTGCCCGCTTTCGACAATTCGCGGTAAAGCCAGATTGCTACAAGATTATATTTCTTTAGCGCACCTGAAACGTCTAGGATTAATTTAGAAGCTCGACGAAATTTGAAAGAAAAGGAAGAAAAACGTTATGTTGTTTGTTTGTTTGGTTTGGAAAGGGATCATTGGTCTTGTTCAGCAAAACAACTTGCTCCCTAATCAAGTATAAATTCGCACTGATCCTTCTGCTGAACTGATAGCCAATTTCAAGTATCATGATACAGGAGCATGTATCGAAGAAATAGTACGCTACATTGAAGTGATACTGCTCCCACCAACAATAATTGCCTATCGATAAAAATATGCGCATCTTGTGCATTGATTGCAAAAATAAGGCTTCTATCGGCCGTAAATAATAACAATAAATTCTAAAAAATAATTAAACCTAATTGTGACTTCCTTCATATATGCGGACTTTATGTTAACACGGATCGAAAGTGTGGATATACCGCCATTGCAGAATTCAACGCCCCGCGGAGGTGTTAAGAATGAGGCAACTCGTTCAGCAGAAACTATTTGATGCATAATCTTTTTCTAATACCTGCTCAGGGATCAATTATTCTGCTGAACACGCCCATTTATTTTGAGCCTTTGCCCGACCATACCGCGATTAATTTTGAATTGTATAGTGATCAGTTGGACAAACTGAGTGATGCATTCATGAATAGAAAAGGAGTAGTGTTCCATCAGGATAATGCGTGATCTCATACTAGTTTGATGACACGCCAAAGGGTAAGGGTGCTACCACACTTACCATATTTTCCAGACTTTACACCCTCAGACCATTACTTTTTGGGAAAACCTTCACCTCAAATCAGTAGGTCAAAACACTGGAATCTATCTGTTGCCGGAAAGATGGCAAAAGGTATTGGATCAAGAAGAAAATAGTTTATGCGGAACGATACTCTAATCGTCTTTATACAGTTTGCTCTTAAGAATTAAATAAGGGAACTAGATCTATCAAAAACGAGAGCGTAAGTTAAAGTCGGCTCTAACCGACTTCGATATACCCATTACTCATGAAAAAACATGTTTAACAGTGTTGCTGTGTTTCTTAGGGTGACCATCCGAAAAGTATGCAACATTTTTTTTAGGGCGTGATTCACTTTTTTGCTCATAACTTGAGAATTGCTCATCCGATCTTTATTATTTCTTTGGCAAATCGATTAGTTATGCTAATTACTAACAGTCTCTAGAAAGTACGAATCGTCTATCTTCAAAACTGTAGGAGATATAACGTTTTTTCCAAATTGCGGGGGAGGGAGAGGGAGTGGCCAAAATTTGAAACAAACTTGATCTGCGTGCAGATAAAAGAAGTATTTGTTCCATACATGTCAAACCTCTATCTCTTACCATCTCTAAGATCTAGGTGTTCATACAGACAGACGGACTGACGGATATGTCTATATCGACTCGGCTGAAAGACAAAACACTCGGCAGAAAGTATACAAAATCCAAATTAGATATAATCCAATGAGTTCTAGGTTCATGTGAACCCTTCACAAACCTCCAGCATGAACTGCAAATGTAGGAAATATTTGAAACAGTTGAAAATAATGTCAGGGTGTCGCATGCAGCACCAGAAAAGTTTCGCTCTTGAGTCCAAAGGGTACACAGAGCTAAAATTAATCTCAATCTAGACCTTTGGATTGAAATTGAAATGAGAATGGAAATAATTTATAAAATTTTCGAAATTATTTCGAAATTCCATTAATAATAAAAAGTGAAAGGCAAATCGAAACTGAAAGCAAGATTAAATCCGGCACGTTCCTATCTACTGTGTATACAAGAACACACTGCGGTAGCGACGTGGACACACCGACAGTACATGTACTTATATTGCTCTCTTTGGCAACAACAAAGAAGTGCTAAATGAGCACGCTCTCGCGTGGCTAAACACACACACGCAACGCCAAAATGAGTTAAGAAACTAAGAAAATCTCTCTGCTACTAATACGGTTACGTTAAATAGGTACACACACATACACAACTTGGCGATTGTTTTAACTGAATTCCCCACCAGTTAAAACGCATCTGACATAAGGTGAAGTTTACTGAAGTCAGCGGTTTTCGGATAAACATCGACAAGTGTGCAAGCATTTCAATCAAGCTCCAATAAAGGAGATAAAATCAATCTTGTGTGTTGTTGAAATAAGCCTACATCGATGTAAAGTCAAGCCGTCCCCAGCTAAAGTCAAGACTTCAGGGATTCAAAAATTCGTACTCAAGACAAATATTTTGCTCTTGGTTTAAGAATATCCAGGATTGACCGACTTCATCTTGAGCCTCTGTACCCACCTCCACATTCACATTCCAATTAACCAGCTGCAGTCATTCGATAGTAAATGAATATAAATATCTGCACGTTTCAAATGCTGCTCAATTGAAATATGTTTATTAATTGCTTTTTGTTGATTGCCTCCTCCGTACAATGAGCTCATCGTACAATTGCAATCTCCTCCAACACACACACACCAGAGAGCCACTCGAAAGGTTCATGGCCGATTCGGTTTTGAAGTCTCAGCTGGACCTGTGTGTGTTGTCTTTGGTGGTTTTCTGTGGCGATCGATTTCAGTTTATTGTATAACGGCATTTGCCCCGCCGCCTTGCAGCAAGTTGCATAAGTCTGTGCTGTGCTGTGCTAACGGTTGAGTTTGTCTTGGCCTGGTCGGTTAGGGAGCGGTCAAATTCGTTTCGCATGGCAAATGGACGAACGTTTTTGGACGCTGGCGACGACGTTTTGGCAAATCATGCCAAGAACCAAGGCAACGGTATAAGACGGCAAACAGTTAGCCGCGAAAAAAAAAAAAAAAAGCAAAGCAAAGCAAAAAAATTTAAAAAAAAAATTGGTAGTAGCTCAAAAGAAAACTGGTTCCGGCCAACGAAGAATGCCGCAGCGGCCACTTGGCCATGTCCAGGGCTCTCTCTGTGTGTGTGTTTGTGCCACTTCCGTACAACAACGCCCTCTCTCTCTCTCTCTCTCTCTCTTTCTCTCTCTGCACACATTCTTAGTTCACGTTCGTTGCTTCAGTCTTTTGTTTTCTCAAAGAAAGAGCAACAAATGCGGAAAAATGCATAACAAAGCCAACAGATACCCGTGAACAACAACGCGACAGCTACAGCGTCTCATGCTAATGCGACAAAGATGTTAATTGACTTTTACTTTATTTAAACAAAACAGAAAAAACAGACTTCAAGCCCAAACAACAAACCCAATTGAAGTGAAATTTTATTTACTTCTTGACATAGATGAGCCCATCCATTTGCATGATCAATCGACACTTTCGGATTAGCATATGAAATTTTTGATGATGGATAATGGAAGGGGGAATCCTCAATGAAACCATTCTTCATAATAATGGGATACTAAAGGCGTTGGGTGTAATTGTTAGGTTGCGTTGACCCACAGCAGAGATGCCCAGAATGAGCTAACAGCCAAAACGCACAAAATATATTTCAAGCAAAAATAACAACAAGAAATAGAAAGAGAATCCTGTTGTTGTTGCATTTAAATTTGCCAATGACATAGGAGAGAAAATTGAGAGTCACAACAACAACAACAAAACCTTAGCTCAGAAAGTAAGAGAGAATTTTTTTTGGCTTTATATAGGCTTATGGCGCTATACAGCAAACAACAACAAATGCATAACTTGTGGAATGGGCTTGGGCACCCCTGCCCTAGAGCCATAGGAATACTTAAGAACTTTTCTTCAAAGTTTGGATTATATGTAAACATAAAACCGCCATCCATGCGATACACCTAGAGACTGGTCTACCTATCCTCTACCACCATATGCTAGACGGACATTTTAAATATAATAGAAAAATCATGGATTTATCTCAGAAGTGGGTTCCCAAATTAGTCGCTATGCAAATCCTTCGGGACCAATCGCAGTGCTTTGCAGTATGGAGAGAAATACCTAATACCTCGGAAGAACGCACGACACTGTACTGGAAAGAGTTGATGAAGGTCACTGCTCGAAGGAACTAAGCTAGGATTTTGTATAAAGGCCTTAAATCAGTGTTCGGCAAAACACACATGCTTATTTTGCCTTTGTATGAGTGCGTTCAGACACGCGAGAGCGCTCTCAGTTAGCACATGTTTGTTAGTGTAAAAGAGAGCAGTGTACGCTCGTATAGTGTCTGTGTATCGACGCCGCTGCTACAGAGGATGGACGTCGCTACTTGAATACACAGAACATTAAAAGGTGCCGGACACTGCCTTAAATACAACCTGAGTCAAATGCATGCTAATAAAATAATATTTCAAGCGAGATCCAATTATAGAACCCATATAAACGACGAGAAGTGCTCGTTTTGCCACATGAGCGCCAGGGAGGATATCTTCCATTTCATCTCACAGTGCCCAATTCCGGGAGAACTCACAATGGAAAAAACTAGACAACGACTCAACGGAGAAAATAGGATTACATTTGCGACTTATCTCTCTGCTGCTCTTAAATATAGGCTCCAAATATGTCACAGAGGATTTTTAATAAAATATATATTAATGTAAGCTCCTTACTCCTTATACTATACTTTTGTCAAGTAAATACCCACTGAACCAAAAGCTCGTAAAAAATATCGCTGACGATACTTTCGCGAAACATCAACGTGCAAAACTATCGAGAAAACATTCGCAAACGATCTGCAAATTAATCACCCGTTGCTCAGTTTGTGGCAGAGAGAGTTACGTGCTCAATAGCTCGCAAAAAATTCGTTTGCGAGCCTTTTTCGATAGTTTTTGTGAGCCTTCTTCCGTGCTAAGTGCAAAGAACGTACAACAGGCGAAGAAAACGTACAAAAAAGGAACGTGGGCTACGTTCGCTAGAGCGCACAGAGAACGAATTAAACGACAAGCAAAAAACAACAACAAACGCAAAGGAAACGATCCTCCGAGAATGGTGTGGAATTTTTGCTGTGCTTCGTTCGCTAAAGCGCGCATAAAACGATAGCATAGGTTGTTCGTTTTTCGTCAATATAATTTTTCTTCCTATTCACATATCAAGCTCGAGTGCGATTATTTGACGATACTTTCGCCCGTTGTATGACTTTTGAGCTCTAATGCAATAGTTTTACGATACTTTCGATTTGCATTCGTTTCGTGATGCAGTGGGTATTGAAATGAATCTACTCTTCTACTACTAAAACCGCCATCCATGCTACTCCAATTCGCGTTATTATTAGACGTTGATTGTGGACTTACCTTCATGGGCTTTATGTCCGAACATAAGGTCCAAAATTGTTTAAAGTTTATTTTCAAGATGTGATTGAAAATTTTCATATAGGCTTTACGTCCCTGGGCTCTTTCTTATCTTCAAATAAAATAAAAATCAAATGGAGAATCGTATTAAAGATTTTTTCGTGCTCTGGTCTCATTTCCGGCTATATTTTTTCAATCGGTGGGGAAGGGGCTGACTTATAGAGGGGGGAGAAAAGGTAAAATGTTAAAATTATCAAATTGGGTATCGTTTTATAGGTTTTTGGGTGTTCCGATTTCATTTCTGGCTATATTTTTTCGATCAGTGGGGAAGGGGCTCACTTATAGAGGGGGGAGAAGAGGTAAAATGTTGAAATAATCGAATTGGGTATCAATTTATAGGTTTTTGGGTGCTCTGATTTAATTTCCGGCTATATTTTTTCGATTGGTGGTGAGGGGGCTGACTTATAGAGGGGGGAGAAGAGGTAAAATGTTAAAATTATTAAATTGGGTATCGATTTATAGGTTTTTGGGTGCTCTGATTTCATTTCTGGCTATATTTTTTCAATCGGTGGGGAAGGGGCTGACTTATATAGGGGGGAGAAGGGGTAAAATGGGGTAAAATCAAATTGGGTATCGTTTTATAGGTTTTTGGGTGTTCCGATTTCATTTCTGGCCATATTTTTTCGATCAGAGGGGAAGGGGCTGACTTATAGAGGGGGGAGAAGAGGTAAAATGTTAAAATTATCAAATTGGGTATCGTTTTATAGGTTTTTGGGTGCTCTGATTTCATTTCTGGCTATATTTTTTCGTTCAGTGGGGAAGGGGCTGACTTATAGGGGGGGGAGAAGGGGTAAACTGTTAAAATAATCAAATTGGGTATCGATTTATAGGTTTTTGGGTGCTCTGATTTCACTTCTGGCTATATTTTTTCGAAGGAGGGTTTTAGCTCTAGAGTAGGGCGATTAGAGAGGAATTGTGCTACGGCCTCGTTGTTCCGAAATTCCCATGCTCGAAAAGAGCTTTCTTAGTCTGACTTGAACAAAGTCGCATCGGGTTTAACTCTGCCCTACCCGTTTTCCATCAAATGTAACTTTTTGATTGATCTAGAAAGTGTTTTAACACCTTGATTAGCCAGTCGATCAAACAATATCAGTTACACTTGGGCAAATTCTTGTGAAATCTTTTGCGGAGATTTCAATCAATTAAGATCAACCTCCTACCCAATGGCAATGGCAAAGTCAACAAACAAAGTTGCTGTTGCTGTACAAACTGACTGACAGTATGACTTGGCTCTTGTCTAGGGAGTGACTAGCCAGATATTTGTTGCTGCTGCAGTAAGCCGCTTAATTGCCATGTTGCCTGTTGGCTGAGCAAATAGAAAATTTCATGTAAGAAAGAAGAAATGTACAATATATTTAGCAAGAAGTCCAAGTCAAAGTCAGTTCACGATTTCACTAACCAAATGGTATAAGCCAAGTCCAAGAGCTGAAATGGCGACACACACACACACGCACGCACGCGCAGAGCAAGAGTAAGCCAAAAGGCCAATAAACCTTTGGAGACTCTCAAGTTGGCAGCCAAAGCTCACAAATATTGTTGCTCATCGATCACACACTCACACACACGAGCACAACGTCCATATATGCAGACTGCAAACAAAAAGGGAAATTTTCAAAAGTTGTTAACATTTTTTTTTTTTTTTTTGCATGGCAAAGACAATTGAAAGTGCCAGGCCATTGTTGCCGTTGCTGCGCGGCTGTCACTCTTTGTGTCGGCCCTAAAATATTCTACAACAAAAATCAAAATCGTCTCTCTAGCCATCTAGCCATCTAGTGAACTGTCAGTCTGTCTGTCTGGGAGGTGTGCCGCTTGATTTGCCAAACTCAGTTGATATGCGTTGTCGCCGACGCCGCACCCACCAAATGGAGCGCCCACTAACCCTCAACGGGAAGCAGCTGCATTTGGCATGAAGGCGACTAAGCGAAATCTGGGACAACTGTTTGTGGCTCTATGGGCAAAGCTCATGGGCAAGAATCTAAATACTGATTTTGATACCCTGGCAAAGAGTATATTAGAATATTAACTCGATCGGCTTTACGTCAACTCAACACAAAACAATTTCAACACGTCAATTCAACACAAAACAAATTAAACACGAACAATGATATGTGACGTGTGTTAAAATTGTTGTGTGTTGAATTGACGATTTGTTGAATTGCTGTGTTGGGTACCGATTGTTCGCTAGTTTGCCTAGTTGACAAAGTGCTTATCAGTACTTAAGGGCGGAACATCTTCTAAGCGAATCGTAAGCGATGTTCTAGCGATTGTTCAACGATATCACTACCCTATACTTGAAGCTGAAGCTGAAGAACTTTCCAGGGTTTATCAAGAAAGGAGAGTGTGTTTGCCATTAGCTCTGAACTATTTTTTCGACCGTTGGCCAGCGACTTAAATGCTCTTTGCTGTCGCTTCGTGTCCATGTGAATAATAATAATAATGTAAACTCTTTCGTTTTCTATAAGCCTAGGAGGTTCAACCAGGTCTGTGCAGACCTTTTTCATATAAAAGTGTGTATAACTTCTTTGTTTTGCATGTTAGAGACAAATCCGTCCATGACTTCCTAGAAGCAGGTATTGAGAACACAATGAGCTTGAAATCAAACCGATTCTGTGTTTGTATTCGGTTTTATTCAAGATCACAAACGGCACAAGCAGGTCTGTGCAGACCTATGTGAAATAATGAATGGTGTGGCATGCGATTGAAACTCTGAATGTCGTGGTTGTGTTCAGAATGTTTATGTAGAACGTACAAATCGATGATGATGTGTTGGATGTGGTGAATCGCACCAGAATATCCCCAAACTTATCGGAAGAAGAGAGGAATCAAACGGAAGAAAGGTTAGCCGAATGGTTTGCCAGTACTGTTGAAGATATTATGTGCCCCCTTTAGAAGATGCTGCTTCTGATGCTAAAACAGACATCATCATAGAAGCCGAGAATCCATATGATGATGATAGTTTAGAAGATCTCTGTGAAGTCGATGCAACTGCCACCGAAGCGCATAAAGCCGTCGATATGAGCAGAGAGCAACGCTTGTAAAGCTCAATTATAATAGCAATTATATAAAAAGTCGAAAGCCATCGACGAAGTTTAGAACATGCTTATGTAGCGTCTATATGTTCCGGCTGCTGAGATAACTATTGACGAGCAATTGTTCCCGTACTTAGGCCGCACGCTGTTGATATGGCAATCCTTATATGTAATCAACATAACACGTTCAGCCTATGTGGCAACGCTGTACTTTAGCTGTTAGTCCTATGTTATGCTCATGAATAAATTAGTCTCAATTGATCATCCAAACGATGTAGTGCGACTCGTCTTTTACTCTCTGCCATATTATAACCACCGGCTAAAACTGCCACACCTGTCAACACACGCGCTTTACCCAGTATAAATCATCGAAACCTGTCAAATACGGAATAAAAATCTGGTGGATGTGTGACGCCATTTCCAACTACCCACTGAAGGGATTAATAAATGTTGGAAGACAGACAACTGAAGAGCGTGCAGTAATTCAAGAAGAGAACATTGTTCTGAACGAATAGTATATGCCGATAATTACTTCTCGTCTTATGACTTGGCAGCGGTTTTGATGACAAAACGTTTGGCATATCTAGGCACCATACGCAAATACAAAACCTGTTTACCATAAGAGATGTTGGGTCAATCTGTGTTCGACTACCACAATAATAATATCTCGCTATGCTCATACGAACCAGAAAAGAGCACCGTCGACTTATCGAAGTCTTCGAAGAAGTCTGGAAGAGAAACGTCCGGAGACGTGTCTTCCTTACGGAATTTGCAGACCATCTGGTGTTCTCCCAGGGGTATGCAACAAGTCAAACAGGCAACAACGTTATTCGGGGTTATCCTGCTCGAATTCTAAAATTAACGTTTTTTCGCAGCTAGCTACAGGTCCACCGATAGATGATCAACCAGCCATTCTGCTTTCTCTACTACTCGACTATCGTGCTGGCTCTGCTTAAAAGATTGATTAACGGCAGCGGAAAACGCGTTACATTGCATGTTGTGCAAAAACCCTTCATTAAAATAAGAATATATTGTAAGCTTTAATGTAGAAATATGTTTTTATTGTTCACCGTGTCGTTTTTCCAGCATTAATCACATTAACACACTCTATTAGGATATCTGCCTATGTATTCCCATACAAACCCCATATAGGTCTGCGCAGATCTGGTTGTGCCATTTAGCGCGAAAAAATCCCTGAACCTCGTAGGGTTAAAGTCTCCTAAACGATGTCTGGTCTCATTTTGAACCATAATCTATTTGGCGTTCATTAAGCAACGAATAAGCTAAAGCGTCGCACAGTGGCCGGTTTCGCGAATTTAGGGTTGCAAAAATTTAAAAAAATTTCAAAGGGACGATTATAAAGAATTTCTGAAACTTTAATATGAGCGTAAGGATTTCATTGTAGGTCTACCGGGTGACTCAGAATCGACTGTCAAAGTGAAAAGTTTAAAATGTTGCAAAAATCGCATGCAATAAAAAAAACATATTCATTTTTTTTAACAATTTATTAAAAACGATGTTGTTAAACTAATTAAAATCAACAAAATTTAACAAGAAACTAATTAATGTTCTTTGTTTGACAGTGCCTTAACAGTGGCTTGACAGTGACTTGACAGAGACATTACAGAGACTTAACAGTGACCCTACAGTGTCTTAACAGTGACTTAACAGTGACTTAACAGTGACTTAACAGTGACTTAACAGTGACTTAACAGTGACTTAACAGTGACTTAACAGTGACTTAACAGTGACTTAACAGTAACTTAACAGTGACTTAACAATGACTTAACAGTGACTTAACAGTTACTTAACAGTTACTTAACAGTGACTTAACAGTGAATTAACAGTGACTTGACAGTAACCTAATTTTTAATAATTTAACATTTATTTATAGAGAATCCAAATGTGTGTTTTGCCATTACCTAAATCGGATCCATCGACGTAAAGAGCTTCGCTCGTTCCGGGCGTCTCATCACGCACACCCTTTTTTTTCATTTTAATTTAGTCCTAACTGGGGAACGGTTAATTTTCCTTTAAAATTCTGTCAATATAGGTATTCATATCATTAGCACTTAATAGACTTAACATTTCTGGTGAATATTCGTTGAATAAGTGCTCAAGTGATCTGATTTGTCTAAGAGATGAGATACGGGGATCAGAGGAGGCCGACAACATGTTGAAAAGGTCGAGATATTTTGCACGTGTTGGCATATCTATATCTTTTGTAGTCCTTGTTTTTGGATTCCTGTGCTTCTTCTGACAACTCTCCCATCGATAAAAGTTGTCGTTGCCTTTGTAACAATCGATTTGTTGCTTTCCTGGGCTCTTGAGTATTTCACCGACAATGTCTCCGATAGATGCTCGGTGCTGATTTCCGTTGTGGCACCCTGAAGCTTCCTTTTCCTGGTGAAAGTTGAGCACTCTTCTACCGATTTCAAGGGTCGGCCCTTTTGTCTCGCAGCAGTGCTCGTGCTTGGCTCATCCTCCACATCCACGAATGTCGTGGTCCCATCTAGCCAATCCTTTACGATGAGAATTGTTCCACATAGTTTTTATCCTCCGGAACTTTCGGGTTATGGTTGCATCAATATTGCTGTCTCTCAAATCCGCTAGTGCTAGTGCATTTTTTACCAACGAATGAAAACCTTCTTGACTTTCCACACTTTTAAAGAATTCAAATAAATTTGTATTGTTGACCGACATTTTGACTTTGAATGTTGTTGCTCCTTTTAGTATTCGGAGTTGTGTCGTTATCAAGGCTGTTGGACAACCGCGGCTCATATTTATATGAATGATCTCAGTAATTAGGAACAAGATCCTACCTCCCAACAGGTACAATTTAATTTAGCCGATCTTATTGCCTACCCCATAAAGGTGTGTACCCGAATTGAATATTTTGCATCACTCGTTTTATTGCCCCCGTCTAAACGAGCCAGTTTGATTTATGGGTTCCCTTAATCCCAGTCGCTTTGGTTTTATGACACTGCACGTGTTGAAAGGATGCACGGCGCATTTCCATTCAGGATATGTGTTTATTTTAGCATAATGTTGTAATATTATTATATTATTATTATTATTATTATTATTATTATTAATATTATTATGTTGTTGCATGCTTTGATTTCACCTAAATACGTAGAATATTCATGCATTTTAATATGTTCAAGTCGCTCATGCTCGCAAGGCGCATTTATGCGCAAGACCAAATAAATATATTTTTATTAAGAAATATGTATTTTAAAAAAATTTTCACTCTAGAAGCGTGAATGAGCGTGAATGTACTTTTCGCAGTCCACCAAAGTGGAAAAATGAGGTACAAAAGTAGTACTTCAGTAAAACCACAATAACTCAAAAACTAAATAAAAAAAAAATTAAATTTTCTAGTTCATTTTTCTTTAGAATTGATGTATCTTTAATAAGCAAAAGACCTTTTTGCAATCGGAACTTCCGTTTGGTTTGTATACGTTCCCAAAGGTAACATTGGAAACCAAAAAAATACAAAAATTTATCAGTTTGAAAATTTGTTCAAAAATAATTGACCAAATTCAAAAAACTAAACACTTTCGGGCTATCTGGGGTTTCCTTTATTAAATTAAATTAAAGCGGTCAAAAAACTGGACCATCAATTTTTGATTTTTGCAACGCTAAATTCGCGAAACCGGCCACTGTGCGTTGCTTAAAAGAACGCTGAATTCTCAGCTGATGGTAAAAATGTAACCAAACGTCGCTGAGGAAACACCTTTAGAAATGCTTCAGTTACTAGCCCTGCCACAAAACAACTGCTAAGCGATTACGCTTACTGTTTAAACTACGATTCCTGAGCGATAACTAATGAAGTCTTAAGGGTCTTTCCATAGATTACGCAGCGATTTCCTCACTTTTTCTTTTGATTTTTTTTTAGCTAGATTAGCTTAACCATTAATTGTAATCCTTAATTAATTACACAGCGATTTTCCAGCGATTGCTGATAATTTCCAAGCGATTTCCCAGCTATTTATTATATTTCTTAATTGATTACACAGCTATTTCTAAGGGATTCAATTAGCGACTTTTAAGTGATTTGTTAAATTTTAAGTGTATTTTTTCTAAGGGAATCGATTTCTTAGCTGTGAATCTTGAACTTTAATTGATTAGATAGGAATTAGGATAGGAACTGATAACACAGCCTACGATTCCCAAGCAATTCATAAGTAGTCAATCGATTTCTAAAAATTTGCTTAACTCTTTCAAAATTGCTGAAAATTCAATAAATTTGAAAGCGAAGCATCTAAGCATCTATGTAGACATTCCTGAGCGACTTTTGGTTTGTCCCATTTCGGACTACAACTTTATTGCAATTTCTTAGCCCACAAAAATTTGCTACGTCAATTTGCTTATTGATTACTCAGGCACATAAAATCGCATAATCTTATTATTTGTTGTTGTCGCTGATGCTGTGGCTTAGCATAGACGTCGACTGCAGGCACAGGCTGGCAACGTCTTAGCTTTGGAATGCGGTCGAACTCGTAGTTGAGCGAGCGAACGAAGCTGAATGAATGACTGACTCCGACTTACACCTCCCCTCCCTCCCTCCCGCCAACTCTCTTTGGGCCGAAACGAGTTCTCTGTTGACTTTTTTAATTCGTCAGCACTTGGCCAACGACCATTTAGCAAATAAATTTTTGGTTACTATGCCAGGGCCCAATTTCAAATTCCAAATTCTAAATTCAACTTTGTCGACACTTGGAAGAAGCAAAAAAAAGTGCAGCAAAACATTTGCTATCTTCTTGGGCATAAATATTTATGTTAAAGGCCTGCCTTTGCGCGCAAAACAGGTGAAAGTTTTTTGTTTTGCCTCATCTGTTTAATATTCTTTGGCCCACAATTTTGGTATGAATCTCAATGAAGTGGAATATGTTAATATTCTGGCAAATTATTAATTAAACTGAACGACTTTAAAAGGGGAAGAAGATTTCTAAAGCCACAAATGGAAAATAATTATAAAACGTTTTAGAGTTGGACCATAAAAGTGTGGATCAATAAGCAACATAGTTTCTCAAAAATAATGTTCAGAAATTGTTTTAAGGTTTCATATTGAATCAAAGAAAACTTTTCGCTCGAACAATAAGCTACATAGTTCTTTTCTACATTTCGCTTTAAATTTGTTCAAAAGTAAATTTTGTGAAGGCCTTGAAAATGCTTGGAAATAGTTTTAAAGTTATTAATTGAATCTTGGAAAACTTTTGAAAATTTTCAAAAGTTGTTCAGAAATCGCCACCAAGGATCTATGGACTACCCAAAATCCATAAAGAAGGAACCCCACAACGACCGATTTGCTCCTCGATAGGTTCACCAGCTCACGAACTATGTAGATACTTAGCTAAGATTCTTAACAACATAACATAACACGCTACAGAATTCAAAGTAAGAGTGAACAATACCTTGTCCTTTGATGTTGTGTCCCTGTTTCCTAGTATACCAATAGATTTAGCAATGGACACCATTAGACAAAAATGGCCAACTTTTCATGGACATAGTAAGATTTTGCATTATGGAAAGTAGATATTTTAAATTTGAGGACAAAATATACACGCAGCTGAAAGGAATGCCCATGGGATCCCCAGCCTCACCCATCATTGCCGACATAATCATGGAGGAACTCTTAGAGAGCACTGTCTGGAAACTAAAGCCTCAACCCAAAGTACTCACAAAATACGTTGATGACTTGTTTGCTATAGTGAGGGAGGACGAAGTGCAAACTACTCTGGAGACGCTGATTAGCTATCACAGAAACATTAAATTCACATTGGAACTAGAAGAAGACAAAAAATTACCTTACTTAGACACCACAATAAATAGACACACCAACAGCCTCAGGACGGATCATCAGCTTCAATTCAAGACATCCAAAAAGCATGATAATGAATACGGCACTTGGGCACAAATGAATGACCAATATCAGCGACAAAACATATCAGACAGCCATATAATCAGAAATAAAAGTAATTTTGTTAAATATTGATCTCCTATGTGGGTAATTGAGTTATTATTGAAAAGACACAAAATCGTAAATAACAGAATAATAAAGGAACCTAAGAAATACCGATCACTCACATACGTACCTAACGATTCGCACAATCTAATTGCTACGACAAACAAAGCCTGCAAACACAATGAAAGGATTTTTTAACAGGATCACATCAAAGATAGACAAAGCGGATGTCATCTACAAAATACCACGCGAGGGAAATAAAGACAACATTTGCCACAAAATCTAGATAGGAACGACAAAATCCATGTTGAGCCCAACATAAATCGGACTACAAGAACAACAAGAAAAGTGGGTAAAGCTGATATAAATACTCTGTACCTGGAGTATGAGCTGAATACAGTGCTCCTGCTGTGTCTCTCTCTATCTCTATCTCTGTCTCTTACTCTCTCTCCTTAAGATTATGCGGTGTTAGTTGTAATAGGGTGGGAGAGGGTGAGGGAAGGGTGATTCACTTTTTTGCTCATAACTCGAGAACCGCTCATCCGATCTTTATCATTTCTTCCGCAAATCGATACATTTTAACAATTACTAACTATCTCTAGAAGGTACAAACCATTTATCAACGAAACTGTAGAAGATATGACGTTTATTCAAAATTGCGGGGGCGGCAGGGGGCGTGGCAAAAATTGAAAATATACTTGATCTGCCTACAAGTATAAGAAGCATTTGTTCCATACATGTCAAACCTCTATCTCTGACCATCTCTGAGTTTAAGGTGTTCATACAGATGGAAGGACAGACGAACATGTCTATATCGACTTGGCTGTTGATGCTGATCCAGAATATATATGCTTTATATGGTCGAAAATGATTCCTTCTGCCTGTTACATACATTTACACAACTTTAGTATAGACTTTTTACTCTACGAGTAACGGGTATAAAAACTGCGCCCGCAACACATTTCGTGCCAAATTTGGGGGCAGCGACAATTCTACAACAGAAGCAGCATTACAACAAACGCTTCACATTAGAAATGTATGTACTGAGAGAAGACTCAATTTTAAGACTGACACTGAGAACTGCGCTCACTCATACAGACACTTACTCGAACACTGACAATTAGTTGAAGACTCCACGTCACACGGTGCCCTAAAGACGGTAGCCGAAGAGCAACCATAATTAATCGGAGAAAAAAGAAACATAAATCGTTTTTTCTAGCAACCTGACCTCAAGTCGAAGAACATACGTATTCCGTATTCATTTTAGATATTCGAAATGTCCCTCTGAAGTTGCTTAGAAGAAATTGAACCTTAGAAAGTTTTTGAAAATTGTTCAAAAGTCGCATAGAAATCGCTCGTCCTGTTCTACATTTCAACATACTCGGAAATTGATGAAAAGATTCTTATCGAATCTTAAAAAATTTTGAAATTTTTTCAAATGTCTTTTAGAAATCGCTTGTTTTGTCTACATTTCGCCTTAACATTCAAAAGGTCGCTCTGAAGTTGCTCAGCAGAAATTGCTTAAAAGTTTCTTGCTTAAGGCCCGCACACACAGACAGCGGAGCGGAGCACAGCCTAATCGCTTCAAGCAGATAAACAACTCTCAACTTTGTATACACCGCAGACAGAGAGCAGATTGCAGGCGAAAAGCTGATTCAAAAATATTTTTAATCCATGTTTTTTTTTGGATTAATACAAAAATTTACCCTTTGTTTTATGGTTTTTAAAAATTTTTCATTTTGGTAAGGCCAAGACACAGGCAAGAAGGCGTCTGCTAAGAGAAATGGATATATTTCCCCATTTCAAGCTAAGTGGTTCTAAGTTCTAAAAGTTTCTTATTGCATTTTGGAAAACTTTTAAATTATTTTTCAAAATCGAAATCAGAAATCGCTGCTCAGAAGTAAATTTAGTGGAGGCTTAAAAATGCTCAGAAAATGTTAATTAATTGAATTGAATCTTGGCAATTTTTTCAATAGTCCATATTTTTATGTATTTATTCTTTTCCAATATTCAAAAGGTCGCTCAGAAGTTGCTGAGAAGTGAAAACCTTGAAAATGTTCGGAAGTTGATTGAAAGTTTCTTATTGAATCTTAGAAAACTTTTGAAATTTTGTTCAAAGTCGCTTAGAAATCGCTAAGACATTGCTTGTTATTTTCTAAATTTCGCTCTGAAGAAATTTTTGTGGAGGCTTTAAAAATTCTTAGAAATTGTTTAAAAGTTTCCTATTAAATCTTGGAAATCTTTTTAAATTTTTCCAAAAATTGCAAAGAAATCGCTTGCTTGGCTTTTTTTTTGTACATTTCGCTCTGAAGTTGCTCAGAAGTAAATCTTGTGGA
Source organism: Lordiphosa clarofinis (assembly GCA_018904275.1). Taxonomy (NCBI): domain Eukaryota; kingdom Metazoa; phylum Arthropoda; class Insecta; order Diptera; family Drosophilidae; genus Lordiphosa; species Lordiphosa clarofinis. The sequence goes on along the minus strand of JAEIGQ010000166.1, from coordinate 44,692 downwards.
GGCCTTGAAAATGCTAAAAAAAAGAGTGTTTAAAAGTTTCTTATTGAACCTTTGAAAATTGTTCGAAAGTCGCTTAGAAATTGATTCGACATCGCTCGTCTTGTTCCACATTTCGCTCAGAAATTGCTTAAAAATAAATTTTTAAAGGCCTTGAAAATACTCAAAAATTGTTTAAAAGTTTCTTATTGAACCTTAGAAAATTTTAAAAATTTTTCAAAAGTCGCTTAGAAATCGCTTGTCTTTTTATTTACATTTCGCTTATTTTAAGTTGCTTAGACGTAAACTTTTTGGGGGCCTTGAGAATGCTCCGAAATTGGTTAAAAGTTTTTTATTAAAACCTAAAAATTAGTGTTATTTTTTTATAGGTCGCTTAGAAGCCTTAATGTTTTTTTTTTTTAGAGGTCACTGATATTGCTCTAAAATATATTTTGTAAAGGCCTTGAAAATGCTCAAAAGTCATAAAAATGTTTGAGTTTTTATTCAAAAGTGGCTTAGAAATCGCTTAGTTTTTATTTTTACATTTTTAAGAATACTTTTACGTGAAAAAATCGTTTTAAAAACATTTTGAAATTGTTTTGTAAAAACTGAAAAATTTTGCTTAGAATATTAAAGTTGCTTTTTTTACAATCGCACAGAACTTGTGGGGAATAATAATTAAATAAAAAGCTAAATAGACTTTGAAGTTCCTTAAAAAAATGTTCACAAAATTCTCACGCTGCTTAACAACAACGTTTTTTCGGGCATATTAGTTTGTGTCTTAAGTCATTTGATTTCATATGCAAGTTTCTTGCCTAAGTCTTTTGTTCAACAGCAACGTTTTCATGTTTTGATTACAGTTTCAATATTTTTCTTTCATTCATTTCCATTTTGAACCGATGAGAATCGTTTTTCAAAGATTTCTAAAATGATTTGTAATCAGCTTTCGGTGGGTTGGACCCCGCACCTGTTTAAATGTTAAGTTATGCATGAGCCGAGACGAAAACAAGTTTCTTGCCACACACATTCTTGGCATAGCTGTGAAAATGTGGCCCGGCTGCGCCCTAGCCAATAACCCAAAAACAGGTGAAAACTTTTTATTGGCACGCACAAAACTAACACTTAATAAAAATATTAATTACAATTTTAATTTAACAAGACAACAAATCGTGTGCGATTTTTGATTTGGATTTTCTGTTATTTCTACTCCTAATTGACGCAGTTTGACGAACTATGCAATTTTGCAATTATTCACTTTCAAACTTAGGTTTTTTGATTTCAATTTGATTTGTTTGCTTTGGTTGTGTGTGTGTTTGTATATTTCTGGCATTTAACACATTTGATTTCATTTTGAGGCGCGTGTTTGGGTGTGGGCAGTGAATTGAAAAGCGATTGGAAGTTGTAAAATGAATATTTATGTGGTGTGAATTCTACAAGATAAATCGCATCAATTTGTATAATAATTTTTAACAACTTTCAAGTTGGGCTAAAGATATTCCGTTATTATCATTCCAAATAGATACAGGGTTAGTTCATCTCTTTACTTAAAGTACCATTTATAAATAAGCGGCTGGCTAACGTGAGCGGCGGATGCTATATAGAGCAAAGAATTAAAACTGTTCTTAATAAAATCGAAAAGAGTTGTGATTCCTCAATATAATTTCAACATTTTGTCTTCTAAGACACTTTGCTTGCCTTTCCAAACATTTCCCCAGGCACACACATTACTTTCATTCATCATTGCCTGGCCTTCGCCGCGTCACCATGAGGTGTCTTCGATAAGCCCACTGGCAACTATTTTTTAATCCATGCTGACAACGCGGCATTTGTTGTGATACGAGAAAGGCATCAAATAATTACGTGAATTTTTCGTTGTAAACTTAATTTTTCTCGTAGTATTGTGAAAACTTTTGAATTCATAAATAAACAAAACCTTTTTGTTTTTTTTTTTTGCAGCAATGTATCAACAAAAACCACAACAAGAGCTGCAACCACATCAACTAGTTTGAAGATCATTTTGCAGTTTACAACAAACGAATCAAAGACAAGTTCCAGTCGAGCAAATACAAAAATCAATTAACTTGGATACTGAGTGGCTAAACCAGACAATTCGGACTGAGGAGGAACAGCCGCAGCAGCAGCAGCAGCATCATGGACTGGGCCGAAGGCGATTTGGTCTGGTTCGATCCGGGTGTGGGACATCCCATTCCTGGGGAGATACAGGAAGTGCATAGAGCGGCACAAGTAATTGTGGTGCAGGCACTGATCAAGGGCAAGGTGAGTCAAGTTGATTACAAAAAATTGTAAAGCTGGGTCGATGTGAGCTTTGCATAGAGTATATAGACTGAAGAACGAGACGGACATCACTATCACCCGATGTCTTAAGACTTTAAATTAGGAAGGACAATAGCAAGGATCGATCTCGGTCCGATTCTCAAACCTTTTTATAAGTTAAACCTTGGACTTACTTTTGGTTTGATATAAAATAACTTTGGGCTTTTTCAAGGTCAACTCGATATATTGCTATAGTGTGACCAGAGATTGTCAAACCTATCGAACAGATCTGTTATATTAATTTGACCTCTTCTTAATGATTAACTCTCTGAGCTCTTTAAAACAACTCTGCAAACCGGCCCTAAACCGAACTCCGTAGTACATCGAACCGTACCCACAACCAAACCGTAATCCCTCTAATTGAATCTAGCCAGTTTTTTTCGAGCTCATAAAGCCATTAGAATCAGCCTTGCTCCCATTTTTACTTTCGCAAAACTTTTGCAACTTCAACTTGTTTTTTGGAGCAAATTTGGAACCAATTTCTACCACAGTGAAAACCCTGAACGATTCGATCTTAAAACGCTCTTGATTTGATCCTGTTTGGGTCTAGCATTTGGTAAGAACGGTTCGGTCTTACAAATTCTTACTTTAAGTACAAATCGTTCTTAAATTAAAAATGGACCCTTAAACATTAAAAAATAGAACTAAAATTCTTGATTCGAGAATAAAAAGTTTTAATTCAAGATAATTTTGTTCTTGATGTAAAAAGGAAAGGCCTAGCTAACATAAATAAGTCTATACCATGCTTATTTTGAGCTCTTAAAGTTTTTAATGAAATCCCAAATCGTGTTCAACATATCCAACACTTTTTTCAAATGAAGAAATTAGGGATTTTTAAAAACTTTCCTAAATAAAGAAACTCCGTACTTGAATCAAGAATATTCTGGCTTATTGAAGTTTTTAAACTCAAAATTCACGATTTAAGTACGTAAGTTCTGGATTTTTCCTTCAGTGTGGGAACATGACTGAATATCTGAGTCTAAATCATACCGAACCAAATTCTTAGGAGCAATACGTCGGAGAACTTAACCTTAGACTTTCCAAGGGGTTCAAAACCCCGGACCGAACCATCTCCAGAATTTCAGAAGGTTTTAGACTTGCTTTAAATTCCATTTCCTTTCCAAATAGGCAATTTCCGATGATTTATCGATAAATCTAATTGAAGTCTCTTTACTAATGAACAATTACTCTGTAAATTAGGCTAAACTCCGGTTAATTTGTCCAAACTTACATAGAGAAACCGGTCCTATATCAACGCGGTTGACTTGACTTGACTTTCTTGTATGAGAGAAGGAAGACCAAATAGAGTTGACGATAACGATAACCGTAGTGATAGCGATAACGGATAAGGGATAACGAAACCAGAAACGATGACGATAACGGATAATAATTACGATAACGATGACGATAACGGTAATAAGAACGTCAAAAGAAGTAGAAGTTAGGAGGAAGCAAAGGCTTAAGGAAGGGAGTCAGAAAGGTAGAATGGTAGAAAAAAGAAAAAGAAGAAGAGGAAAGTGTAAATAAAGTTCCCATTAAAAAAAATGTAGAATGAAAAAGGTAGAAGAAAGAAAAATTATAAAGGCAGAGTGAAGAAAGGTCGAGGAAAGAAAGACAAAAGAAAGAAAGGTTAAAAAAGAAAGTTGGAAGAGATAAAGCTAAAATAAAGAAAGGTAGAAGGTTGGAGGATGAAAGTGAAAAGAAGATAAACAGAGAGATAAAAGATATTTTAAATTAAGAAAGGCAGAAGAAATAACGTAAGATGAAAGAAAGTAGAGAAATAAGGTAGACGGAATTAAAAAAGAGTAAATAAAGATAGACGAAAGAAAGAATGGTGGAAGGAAGAAAGGAGGAAGAGTAAATAAAAAAGACGGAATAAAGAAAAAAGGTAGACGAAAGAAAGGCAGAAAAAGAAATTTAAAAGTAAATAAAAAAGTAAGAGAGAATAATAATAGGTTAAAATTAGAAAGGTAGAACAAATAAAAGGAGACAGGATTAAGGTAGACAGAAGAAGGAAGAAATTTCATAGAAAGAAAGTAAAAAAGATGGTTCGCAACTGTGAGATCTTTGAGATAACCACGGCCGCATTCCGACTCTTTATAGAGTTGCCACAGTTTACAAGTCTCCACCGGGTAAGGATTTCAGCGCCCACTAAGCTCGCTGCCCGACAACAAAGCAGCTGGTACTGATGTATTGTGTTGACCTGCGGAGTTCTTCAAGTGCCAAACGGCAACTGCGCAGGACTTACTTTACTAAGCTCCCACGGAGTGGTAAGAGGGCATATTGGTGAAAATTCCCAAAAAGGGCGACCTACCCGAATCTGTGCGCTGTCCACTATTTCAAAGCTCATAGCAAGAATTATTTTGGATCACCTGAAAGACATCAAAATGGACACCAAAGGCAAAGAGCAAACCGGGTGCAGAAAACACTGTCCGCATCTTGATCGAGCTATGCACGGTACACAGATAAGACCTACACTTTGCTTTCGTAGACTTCGCGAAAGTCTTTGACAGCGTAAGCAAAGAGAGCATTTGGCAAAGGTTGGGAAGAAAGGGGTTACCGGAAAAACCTATTTCTCTCATCAGAGCGACATACGACAGAGCCCAGTGCAGAAATGTGCGAAAAGTTAGAGCAATATCGCTAGGAAGGCAAAAGGAAGGCTGAACGGACCCAAAAAAGCTTGGAAAGCGGAAAGCATCAAGAAGACCTGTTGAGAACTCTAAACGACGGCCAACAACAGAGTTCGTTTGAAGAGTGGTTGATGCCCTATGTCCCTTACGGGATTGGAACTAGAAGAAAAGTAAATAAAATAGCGAGTAAAGATGGAACTGAGAAATGTATAAGGAAGAAAGAGAAGACGGTAGAAGAAAGAAATTTTAAAAAAAGAAAGCTAAAAAGAAGGAAACAAGGAAGAATTAAGAATGGTAAAATGAAGAAAAGATAGTAAATGAAAGGAGTGCAAGCTAAGCGCGTTGAGTTAAGGTAGAATGACTAGGGGTACAACGAAGAAAGGTTAAAGTAAAAACGGTACAAAAAAGAAGTGTTAAATTAACTTTCTTAAGAGTGAATAATAATAGATGAAACAAAGATAGAACTAAGAAAGATAGTTGAAGAAAGATAGAGCAAATAAAAGAAGACAGAATTGGAATAGACAGTAGTAAGGTAAAGGAAAGAACGGTAAAAGAAAGAAAGTTTAAGAGCAAAGGTAGAACTAAGAAATACAGAAGAAGAAAGGTTGAGATAGTTAAAAGAAGACGGTAGAAGGAAAAGTTAAGGCGAACATAACAAAGAGGGGAACAAAATAGAATTAAGAAAGGTAAAGTAAATAAAAAGTGACGGAGTAAAGGTAGAATGAATAAGGGTAGACTGAAGAAAGGTAGAAGAAAGAATTGTAAAAGAAAGAAAGTCAGTACAGGCAGGACTAGGAAAGTAATAAAGAAGACAGGTAGAAGAATGAAACTAGATTGGAGACAATGGCAAGGAAATGTAGAGGTAAGGTACAGGTATCAATAAGTAAAGAATATAAGGTAAGAAAAATTAACAAATTGAAGAAGCAAGACAATAGTAGAAGAAAGAAGTCAAATGCCGGCAAAGAAGGATGAAAGTAAAATAAAGAGAAGATAAATTCGCCATGCAAATTGAAGGTAAAATGAAATAAATGGTCAGAGAAACTGGCAGAAGGAGGTAATTTCCTCTGCTAAGTCTATCAAACGTCTCCTTGTATCCGATCAAAGTATGATTCCCAAAAATATTCATACCCTAGTCATAAACTAGCAATGATAACACAAACTAAATCCAATCCCACATTGTTAAGAAGTGAAGGAACAAATATTAAAAGTTTTTGATAGATTTAGCTTCAAGCTAAATTACAAAAGAGTATCATCACTTGTGTTAAGCCAGCATTCTCTCTCTCTCCCTTCCTCCCTTTTCTCACACTTCCAATTTACCTTTCGGTAGTCAAACTTTTTCAGTCAGTATCTCAAGTATATTCACACCTTGGACAACTATTTGAGTTGAGGTTTTTTATGAATGCTTTTCACTATTTTCACTTAAAGTCAACAACAACAGCAACAACAACATCTGTTTGTGTTTCATTTCTGTTGTGTTTAGCAGGTTGGAGGGCCTATGGAATTTGTGGAATTTTGGTTGTTGATGCCAATTTTGGTTAAACAACGGAAAACATAAGCGAAATTCGTCGGCTTCAAGTGGGTTAACTGGGTATGCCCTGGCTAACTGTAATTGGACATGGCCAGCAGCGTTTCCTTTTTCCTATTTGCAGCAATTATGGTTGTGCCAACAGAAGAACAACAACAAAAAAAAAGCCCCAACGTGCCAACGTGCCAACGTTGGCCATTCGCCTTGAACAGGTAGTAGCCGGTGGCTGTAGCGGTTAGCGTTTAGCGGTACCAACAATAAGCGCCACAAAGCTCCACATGCGACCAACTGACAATGTATCCTGTTCCATGGCAAGTGTTGTCTGACCACTTTGTTTCGCCAGTTTGCCAGTTTGGTTGCGGTTATGTGGACCAAAAGAAGACCCTGCTCGGCTAGGCTACTTGCATAACTGTTGCCTGGATTCTGTTAAGAGTTAACATAAGCCTTGAGCTTGTTCTAAGGGATGAAATAAGCAAAAAAAACAAAGCTCGTAAATAATCATCAAAGCAGAAAACCCCGTTGCAGAAGAGTGTTGAATCAAATCTGGGATCTGTTGAACAGGACACTTTTCGTCAAATAAAAAGAATAAGGAATAGGAAACAGAACTGAAAGTATTTCTTGTCATGCAAACATTTGATAAAAGGAGAAAACCAGAGAGCGCATGTTTTATTAACCATTTCAAAGCCATAATCCCCAGCCGTAACCCTTAGGGGGCCGAACATACTCGTCAATTCACTACGAATACTTGCCGAAGGCTGGCAGTACGTCCTCTCTTCTTGTTCTTATGCTAGATTCAGGCAGGATCTGATCGGAACGGGATTGTATTGAAAGTTTTAGGTCGGAATCAGGACCAGGTGGAATACACGTGGGTCGCAAAAGTATAAGGACGAGATAGACGTGGGTTGGGAACGGTACTGGATGGCATTGAGGTCTTACAGACTTTAAGGGAATATCGGTTCATCTAAGAGGGGTGTGTGGTGAAACTACTTTGAGGAGAGAGCAGAACTGTGTCGTTGCAGAGTACGCTTAGCTGTCGTTGTCTGTGAGTGCTTCTTCCCAGTCTTCTGAAGTCCCGAGTCCTTTATTTTAGGAATATTCCTTTTTGGATTTGGAATTTCTTATTCTTAACGTACTTTTAACCAAGAACACTCTTTGATTCTCTGAATGTAGGATATACCTCTCATCGAGAAGATATATTTGGAAGTCCTTTCAGATCAGACCAGAAACTTTCTGTAGCCTTTATTGAAGGCATCTTCCAGCAATGCCCAGAGGTAACTCAGCGTCCAACCCAGCAATTGTACAGAAATATTTTGGGTGATCGTTTCTGGAGTGGACCTTCACGTAAAGGCCGCTGGACCTTTTATATAAACCTAAACATTTTCTTTCTATTGCTTGCCAGCACACTAAAACTTCTTTTAATAGAATTGGACGCATCACTAAGATGTACTTTCAATGCATTAGTGAGAATGGAAGATCGTTTCAGAGTGTCTGCGGAGGATTATTGACAGAGCTCACAATAAAATAAATTTCTTAATGAAAGAGAAGACGCTGCTTGCTACTTTTCCACTTCGTAGGGAAAATCTTCTTGGCTCACTCTGAGCGGAGATTATGTTGGACTGGACTGGAGTGTTGACAAACACTTTACTTTCGACTGTAGCTCATATTGTAAGAAGATGATGTTCAATGATCTCTATACAAAGAAATGACCTACGCTTTTCTTGTTCTTAATATTTAGTAGAAGTAGTACACAGAGGAAATAAATTGCCTTCAACTTAAAATATGGTTTATATGGTTTTAAAATTCTTCAGAACAAATGTTCCAAATGTTCCTAGAATAGGTAAAGTTGTTCTCAATTGGATAATATTTGCTTTAAAGAATAACAAATCCGGTTTTCAACAGAGAGAGAGCGAGTAGTCACCTCAACCAAGCATAGACCTATAGATTTGAATCTGCACAAGTGTACAACGGCTAAATGTGTTAGTGCATAAGGTACCGGGGTTTAATTCCCAAACAAACCCGAACAAATTTTTCTGTACTTTTCCGAAAAACTAAAATGAAACGAGTCAGGCGAGAGCAGAGAATTTTGTGAGTTCATTCTTCTTGTCCTTTTGGTTTCTTCTTCTCTTTAAGATGGGCTGTAACTATTGAGGACAATATGAAAATGAAGTCGACTGTTGAAAAATCGTTTCAAAACCCAAGCTGGTCTTGACCCAAAAGATTTTGTACCACTTTCCAATCGCAAGAAAAGCGTAGATGCAAACATCCTTATGGTCGAATTGAGAAAAGATATGCCCTTATAGTTGCTTGCCTTTGTTTGTATACTTTTTGTGTAAATGGGGGAATATTTCGGTCTTTTTGCAGGTATCAGGTATAGCAGCAAAATCATAGATGGTATTAAAAATGCGTGTAAGCTCTTCAACAAACGCTGGGGTTGCTTGCTTGAAAAACTCAACTGGTGTTCGATCTTCGCCAGGAGCTTTATTAACTTGAGCCTTTTGTTTATAGCTGGTGGAGGCCTCTGATACATTAATGTCCAATGGAGATGCGTTTTATATGGGACTTAATTTTTAAGTCTGTCGATTTCGGAAATTGTATGGTTGCATGGTTGATCAGACGAATCGCTAGAGCCACGTCCATCAGTCTACATGAACGCACGAAACTTCTAGACAGATACTAGACATATAAGTGAAAACCATTTCGAGTGATCATTTGGGCCACCATGGGCAATTCGCTAAAAATAGAACCCGAAACGAAGAAGGAATTAAAGACTATACCGCAGAATGTTATTGAAATTGAAAAAAAAGGCAACATAATTTTTTGTTGCTTAAATAGACGATAGTCAATTATTAGCATCATACAAATAGACTATAAGCAGGAACGGCCGCAACCGTGATGCGCAGAACTTCAGTTTAGTCTTTTGGTGTACAGCCAAACTTGCTTTTATTTAGAAGTGAACAGCGCTGAATAGTATATGCGTTGGCAGTAATATACGACTTAGCATAAATATATTATTTACAAATTGTCTTTGTTATATTAAAAATGGTCGTGGGACCTTTTTGTCAAATGTTATGACTTCAAAAGAAGTCTACGTTATCTACTTAAAATGATAAATTTAGAATCCAAGTCTCAGACCCTAACACTCATTATTTTTCTTATATTATTATTCTCTTTATGAACACAATACACAATGGTATTGCATGTGCAGAACTGAAAAGTCTCTACTAGAGCTGGAGAAACATCGATGGTTACATCAAGGCATCGATGTTTTTATCTAAGCTGCAGACATCGATGATTTTTGATGTGCAACATCTTTAATTTCGGTACGGACGATTTTAGTAGAAGTAAAATTTGATTTCAGCGTCACGTGACGCTGACGTTGTTCATATTTTGTGTTGTTGTTTTGCGGAGTTTCCCGACAAACACACACAGACCTAAGAGGATGGGCAGATAGGGGAAATGAAGAAGTAGGAAAGATGCTGAAAAGGGGCAACTGGGTGGGTTCTGGCAAAGATCTGCACAAAAAAAAAAGATCACGATATTTAGTATCATACGGGTATTTTCAGTATCAAATCGGCCTTCATCTGAAATAAATATCAAGATGATATTATAGCGTCCATATGTTTTGATGGAAATAGTATCACATCGATCTGAAATATTGATATTTTTTCGATATTATTAAAGATAGGGCTGATCTTTGATCTTTTTTTTTCTGTGTGGGTAAGATTTTGGTGGGATCTGGTGGTATTTAAGAGGGATTTGGGTAAAGTCTTATATGAGCGAGATCTGGGTGGTATCGGGGTGAGATCTGGGTGGGATCTGGGTAGAATTTGACTGGGATCTGGGTGGGATCTCGGCGGGATCTAGGTGGGATCTGGAAAGGATCTGGGTGGAATCTGGGTAGGATCTGGGTGGGACCAGGATCCGGGCGGGATCCGGGAAGGTTCTGAGTGAGATCGGGGTGGGATCTGGGTGGTATCTGGGTGAGATTTGGTTGGGATTTGCGTAGAGTCTGGATGGGAATTGGGTGGGATGTGGTCGGGATCTGGATGGGATCTTGGTTGGATCTGGGTAAAACCTTTGTGTGATCTAGATGGGTTTTAGGATCTTGGTGGGATCTAGCTGAGATTTGTGTGGTATCTGGGTAGAGTCCGGGAGAGATCTGGGTGGGATCTGGAAGGGAAATGATTGGGATCTTGGATTTTACCTTGGTGGTATCTTAGCAGAGAAACTTCCTGAAAGTCTGCAGCAAGTGATCTTGTTTCTGGTCATTGCTCATTTCAGCCCTTGCTCATTTATATACAATTGAGAGAGCCTGTGAAGCCTCTTAAGCTAAGCATCCAGTTTCACATCAAAGACTCGTGAGTGCTAGCGACACTCACTCCTTTTTTTTCACAATCGATGATTTTGCAATCCAAGACACGGTCACACTATTTTCTTATCAAATTTACTTGGCGTCCTTAAGAAAGATAAGATGACCAATTTGCTGTACAGTCAAGATGCCCAAACTCGATTGTATATGAATGTTGTTGATGGTTAGATTAGATGCTACACTAAAAGGTCGCGATTTATTAAAACTCATAGATTTTTCAAGAAATTTCAGAAAGCCTTAGCTCTTTTTTAAGATGCCTCTTTGCAAATTTCTGGGAGAAAATATGCCTCAAAATATGATTCTGCGAAGTGACCTTAAGTCCATCCAAGCTGTCTGAGCCCACTATAAGGTTCCAGCAATGTACAAAGCTTCTGAAAGGACATTCAGTAAATCTGGACAGACCCTGTAAGACGCTGGTTCTAAACAATTTTAAAAAAACTTATTTGATCTAGAGCACTACATAGAAGGAAGATTGGTTTTATAATTTATCAAATATTATCGACGTGGACAACGATGTTTCTCCAGCTCTAGTCTCTACCATCCCTTAGGACCTCAATCTTCTCGTCCTGTAACTTTTTACCCATTTAACTTGTAAGAAGTCTCTGTTCTCAGTTCGAAAGCTCCCAGGCAATGAATGATCCTAGCTCTATGGTTCATTTCTTCTAGAATTTGGTACGTGTCATTGATTCCATTTGAGTCTCAATCGACCGTTACCAATAGGCCACATCAAATTAAAGTTAATAAATCGAATGCATTGGCCAAGGTTCCAAGCTTTGTCAAGCCTTGCCACACAATGCACATGCCCCACACGTAGTGGTTGCAGGGGAAGACGCACACACACACAGACACAGACACAGAACTCAGAGAACGACTACTTATAACGGAGACGAACTTGAACTGGTTGAGACGAAGTCAGAGAAAGTCCCACACACAAAAATAAGAAAAAGAAGAAGCCCCCCCCCCATCCCCTGCCCTCTCTTCTTTTAATTGAAAGGCAATCATAGAGATCAGCGATCGGGTTTCCACTTTTTGTGTGTGTTCTGGTGGCCCAAACCTGGCTAAACAGGAGTGTCATCAGGCGGGTAAACGTGTTTTTGTTTAGAAACTGTGGTTTGGGGAAACTGTGGCAGTGGCTGGGATAACTGCCAGCAGTTGCATTCGAGACGGCGGCCATTAAACGTTGCAGTTAGATGCGCATTGTACGGTTCCATTTGGAGCCATGGCAGAGGGGGGGAAGCAGCAGCTCATTTACACCCAGTCCGGCTCAATCGCCTTCACTGGCCCTGCTGTCGCCCCATGTGATAAGGCGACAACGTCCGGCCAGTTTGGAGGAGATGGAGGTGGATGAGATGCAGCCACTAATGACTAGCCAAGAACAAAAGAGTCGTCAATATCGTCGCTTGAAAAGTCGCTATCCGCAGGTGGTGAAAAGATTATCCACCTTGTGTAGCGATGTGATAGCACGGCATGTGAGAGGGGAAGGGGATGATGAAGATAAATCAAGTGATGACCTATTCTCTCTGTCTTTACAGCCACAAACCTTTGCTCTGCAACCGGGCGAGGGCAGTCTACGAGCACGTCAGGATTTGGGCAGCAGTGGTGTGGAGGACATGACCTTACTGGATGATCTACACGAGGCTTCTTTGCTGTGGAATCTCAGGCTACGCTATGACAAGGGTTTGATCTACACCTTTGCGGGGAGTATACTGATAGCAGTCAATCCTTATAAAATGTTTCCGGATGCCTATGGCCTGGAGGTGGCCAAGCAATATGCAGGACGTCCCTTGGGCTCTTTGCCTCCACATTTGTTTGCCATAGGAGCTGCAGCACATGCAGCCTTACCCTCACCCCAGGTGGTGGTGATATCTGGAGAATCGGGCTCGGGCAAGACAGAGTCCACCAAACTGGTGATGCAGTATTTGGCAGCAGTGGTGCCTGGAGGAGGATCCGCCTCAGCGGTTATAACCGAGCAAATCTTAGAGGCAGCTCCTTTATTGGAGGCCTTTGGTAATGCACGCACGGCCCGGAATGATAACAGCTCCAGATTTGGCAAATACTTGGAGGTGTATTTCAAAAGTGGAGCCATTGTGGGGGCCAAGATTACGCAGTATCTTTTGGAAAAGTCCCGCATAGTGACCCAGGCTCCGGGAGAGCGTAACTATCATGTGTTTTATGAAATGCTGGGAGGTCTAAGCGAAACGGAACGTGGCAAATATGGTTTACTGGAGGCGGACAAGTACTTTTACCTGAATCAAGGAGCCACGGATTGTGCCAGCGGAAGAGTAGACTGGGCCTCCTTGCAGAGTGCCATGCAGGTTCTGGGCGTAACCGAAGGCGAGCGAGAGGGCATAGTAAGAGTCTTAGCGGCCGTGTTACATTTGGGCAATGTGTACTTTCATCGTCGTCAACTGCGTCATGGCCAGGAGGGCGTGGAAGTGGGTTCGGATGCCGAAATCAAATGGGCTGCTCATCTACTTCATATAAGCTCGGAGGGCTTTACATCGAGCCTTGACTAGTCGCACCACGGAGGCAAGAGCGGAACGCTTGCATACCCCTTTGGGCATAGATCAGGCCTTGGATGCACGCGATGCCTTTGCCAAGGCTTTGTATGCGGGTTTATTCAATTGGCTGGTGTCCCGCATTAATTCTATAGTACAAAAAAGGAGGCACCCATGATGCCCATCGTATTAGCATTTTGGACATATTTGGCTTTGAGGATTTGGCAGAGAATAGCTTTGAGCAGTTGTGCATCAACTATGCCAATGAGAATTTACAGTTGTATTTCAACAAGCATGTGTTTAAGCTGGAACAGGCGGAGTATGCCCGAGAACGTTTGGAGTGGACTCCCTTGGCCTGGGATGATAATCTGCCCGTAATACATTTACTGGCCAAGAAACCCGTGGGCATTTGCCACCTACTAGACGATGAATCCAATTTCCCTCGAGCCACGGATCTAAGTTTTTTGGAAAAGTGTCACTATAATCATGCCCTGAGTGAGCTGTATGCACGTCCACGCATAGGAGCCCAGGAGTTTGGGGTCACCCACTATGCGGGTCAAGTGTGGTATTGTGTGGATGGTTTTCTGGACAAGAATCGTGATGCCTTAAGAGGAGATGTTTTGGAATTGTTGGCCTCCAGTCGCTTGACTTTGGTTAGTGAGTTGACCAAACAGTTGAGAGCCCAAAGAGATGCGGGTAAAACCTTGCCCAAGGGTAATAATGGACGTTTTGTAACCATGAAGCCTAGGACCCCCACCGTGGCTGCACGTTTTGCGGATTCTTTGCAGCAGTTACTGCAGTCCATGGGTCGCTGTCATCCCTGGTTTGTGCGCTGCATTAAACCGAATCAGGAGAAGCATGCCTTACGCATGGATATGCCTTGTGTGTTGCAACAGTTGCGCTATTTGGGCATGCTGGATACCATTCAAATACGTCAGCGAGGCTATCCAGTGCGTTTACGCTTTCAGCACTTTGTGGAACGCTATCGTCATTTGTTAACCTCGCCCTTGGCCCGGGGTACTCCCTACCGTGATTTGTGTCGCGCTTTATTAGAGGCCATGCCGCGTACCGGGGTGGAGGGTCCCGACTACCAACTGGGAGCCACTCGCGTGTTTCTACGTGAGGCCTTGCATCGTGCTTTGGAGAGTGGACGTACCGAACGTTTGCGTCAGGCAGCGGTGAATATACAACGTCAGGTGCGTGGCATGCTGGTGAGACGTCATCTGGCTCGACGTCAAGTGGCTGCCACCAAAATACAATCCCGCTGGCGTGGTCAAAGTCAACATCAAAGCTTTCAGCGTTTGAGACGTGGAGCTGTGACCGCCCAGCGTCTTTGGCGTGGACGTCAGGCCCGTCTCTATGTCAAACAATTACGTTCCGATCATCGTCGTCGGCAGGAGGCTCGCGAGGCAGCTCAACGCTCACGCGAGGCTCGAGAAGCCAAGCAGTTGGTTTTGGAAAGAAGTCATCTTAGCTATTTGGACATACCCGCTGAGCTAGCCTTTATCTACTCTAAGCTTCAAGGATGGACTCCTCCTCATGGCGACCGTAACCTGGTTAAAGTCTTGGGTACTGTACCAGGTCCCCCAAAATCAAGTGTTTATCTACCCGAGGACTTGGCTCAATTCTCCTTTGGCAAATTCAGCAGCGTTTACTGCAATGGCTTGAGACTTCAGCCCCGTCGTGAGCCCATTTCTGCTCCTTTGCTTACCAGAGCCGCTTCGCGTGATCAAGATTTCCAGGATGCTTTGGCTGTATTCAAACTTATCTTGAGATGGTCTAATGACAAGGCTTTGGAGGGTGCCAAGGAGAAATTATTGGCTGACTATATCATACACAAGGCCTTGAGCTCTAGAGGCCTAAGGGATGAAATCTTGGTTCAATTGTGCAATCAGGTTTATGGCTTAAACTCCAGTCATACGGAAGCCTTACGCCTGTGGCAATTAATGGGACAATGTTTATGCTGTTTCCAGCCCAGTCCTGCCTTTAGCAAGTATTTAATGAAATTTGTGGATGATGAGGCTCCCATGCCTTTGCGTCAGCTGCTGCTACGGCAAATGCTAAGACAGCAAAGCTCTGGTATGGGTGGAAATGCCTGTCGCAGCTTTGTGCCCTCCTGGTTGGAATGGCGTTCTTGGTCACGTAATTGCGATATGGCTTTAGCTTTGACTTTACCCGATGAGGCCAGTCAAACTGTGGCCATTGATTCATGGACCAGCTGTGAGGAGGCAGCCGCTTTGGCCGTGTCTTCGGTGGGTGTCAGCAGTCGTGGTTGGACTTTGGTAATGGATGATGGACAACATTTGACCGATAGCTGTGGCTTGGATTATGTTTTGGATTTGATAGCAGAAAAGGAGTTAAGTCCTGCCTTCCCCGCACCCAGAAGTGATTTGTTACGTTCGGGGGCCAAGTTTAACCGTACCTCCCTACCCGAGGCAGTCAAGCGTCCTGCCGTACCACCACCAGCTCCACCCTCGGCTGCACAAACCAAAGAAGAGCAGCCACAGCGTAGAAGCAGTCGAGAGCTTTTATCACGCAGTTCGGCCTTGAATGAACGCTATTTCGAAAGGGTGGAAAGTCCAGCCCAATCCAAGTCACGCTCCAAGTCTTTGGATGATTTGCTGGCAGGCGACATAGGTCCAGGACAGAGTTTGCCCTTGCCCGACTGCGATTCCCAGGAGCCTTTGCATACCTTGGGTTTGTCAGAGAGTCGTCTAAATGAACGTTATCATTCGGCCGAACGCTTAGCTCCCATGGGCAAAGAGTCGGCTCCCAGATATCAAAAATCACAAAATGCAGGACGTCGTTCACATGCAGCCTCACATGGCTCTCACTCCAGCAAGTATATGGACAAGTCGGAGTATGCCACACGCTCTTCGGCCATGTCAGACACCAGTGAGGCCCCCAGTTTGGCCAGTCATGTAAGGCGAGTGCGCGTACCCTCGCAGGCCTCAGATGTGGATCAGTTTTTGGATGACTTATTTAGTCCCGTACTCGATGGCTCTTTGGATGAGCTATCCGATGCGCGATCCCTGGCTGCTAGCATACGTGGTGGCAAAGCCAAAAACCTGGAGGAGTATGTGAACTCCGATTTGCTACTAGATGAAGGCTTAGAGAATTTAACTCAAAAGCAAAAACTGGTGGAGAGTCTCAGGGGAGGAGGTCATACAGACACTAGCAATGCGGCGGATCCTTTGATGCATCAAATGATGCAACTGCCCCAGGAAACGGACTCTGCCCCCGCCTTGTATCAACAGCAGGTACAACGAGCCTTTCTTCAATCAGCCATGGCTCAAAATTTGCAAATCCAGCAACAGCTCTTGGCTCAGAATCAGGCTTTGCAGACTCTACTTACCCAGCAGGCATCTGCAGCAGCGTCTCCTCCACCACCAACTGGCTCCATTTCGCCTCCTCCGCCGCAGTCTCCCCTACGTCTAAAGACCACACGCAGCAGTCTGGTGGTTATGGAGTCGGTGCAACCACCCTTACCGCCTCCACCACCACCCATGCCGCCACCACTGGAGTCTAAGGATCCCTCAGAAACCAGACACTTCCTGGATCCCTATGGGCGAGCCAAGACCGTGCGCATTGGTAAATGGCGTTGGCCTCCCCCACAAGGTGAGCCGCAATTCCAAACCGAAGAGGACTTTTTTTGCCTTCAAGCTGCGTCAACAGCAGCGCAAGACCACCCCACAGGCCCAACATCAGCTAGGGTCCACCAATGGTGGGGGCAACTCGGCCACAGCCATTGAATGGGAGGAGTTTGAAATAGAAAGTCCCACCCCTCCTCCCGTGACTCAACTAATGCGTAGCAGTCTACGTCTAGAGTCTACCACCACCACCACCTCTACCCGAGATGTGCAAGATTCGGTGCAGCCCTCTACCCTAGTGACCACCACCAAATTGGCCAAGAAAAGCTTTGAAATAGGAGCAGATCGTCCTCCTCCTGGCAGCGTAGGCAAACTCAAGCTCAGCTCGGAAATGCGTCAGCGTCTAGAGCAGGTAACCGCTGGACACTCGGTGCGTTCCACCGTATCCAACAAATCAGAGCAGCGTGCTCCCGCCAAGCTGGAGGATACACGCAGTTAATGCTGCAACAGCAGCTGGGTGGTCTCTTCGCCAGCGTCAACTCTCAAGCTGGAGCTGCCCCCGAGTCCACTTCCCAGGCCACGGTACGCACTCAAATAGAACGCATGGAGGGTAAATTATCCCCTCCTCCAGCTCCTCCTTCCACCTCCTGGCCGGGTGTTTTGCTTCCACCCGTGCCCAGTGTGCCTGCTCCACCCCCACCCATACGTCCGCCCACCATGGCTCCTCCAGCCCCACCGCCTGCTCCTCAGAGTCCGCCCGCGGAGCTGAGTTCCGAACCCGAACCGGACTACCGCAAGGATCATGTGCCCGCCTTTATACAACGTCAGGAGCGTGATACCTTTGGTTCAGTGCATCAACAACATCACCACCAACACCATCAACATCTAGAGGATCAGTCCTCCAACTCTGTAACCGCCTGGGACCAATCCGAGCGTGAGCGTTCACGCAGTCGCAGCCGCTCGCGAGATCGTGAGGACTACTCCGAGTCTGTGTGGGATCGTGCCGAGGTGGAGGGTCCCGCCTCTGGCAGCGGCAGCGAAAAGGAACGCGAAAAGCGTGAACGCGAACGTGAGCGTCTCTACGAGCTGCGTCAAGTAGAGCGCGAAAAGGAGAGTCACAAAGTCTACCAGCCCGCACCTCCCAGAGTAATCCAGGCCAGTCTAGAGACCATAGTCAAGTCCTCCACCCCGGCCACCTTCCGCACTCACATGGCCCAAAAGTATGAACACGAGCGCAAGCGCAAGAGCTCTGCCAGCTCGGGCATGCGTGAGGAGCTGGAGCCCATAGCCACCCCTCCACCTGTGTTGGTCCCTGCTCCCGTGCCACCACCCTCTCTGACTTCCACCTCCCTTAGTCCTAGTGCAGGCCAAGGAGCCTCGGCTTGTCTCACCTACAATCGCGTGCCCTGGAAGCTGCGTGTACGCAAAGAGGTCTTCCAGCCCCACGAGCCCATTGGACCACCCGTGGCCTTGGATCTTCTCTTTGCTCAGGTGTTAAGCGATGTCTTTGGCGTCACCCCTTGTCTGCGCATCACTCCCCAGGAGAAGTCATCCGCTCTTAATATGCTACATGGTCATGGTGTCAGTGTGGATACCTTAGCTGCTCGCAATCAACAGGTCAGGGCTTTGGTCAAACGCCATCTGGTGGACATGGCCCGGGATTGGCCCCTCTACTTTGCTCGCCTCTTTGCCGTGCAAGGTGCCCCCCTCTATCCGGATGTCAGCATTATGGGTGTCTCGCACAGCGGTCTCTATTTGGCTCGACGTGATGCCGACTATCTGATTGTGGTGCAGGCCATTTCCTTTGCTGAAATTCAAAATGCTGTCACCCTACCACGTCCAGCTGCCCTCCAACTGAATCTGCGCAATGGCAAGCATTTGGCGTTGCATGCCACCCGAGCGGCAGCCATCCAGTCGATGATCACCAGTTTTGTGCAGGAGTTCCGCAAGGTAAGTCAAAGACTAGACAGGTTTTTGGTTTTTTTTTACTGTTGCTCTAGATTAATTTTCCGGACTCTTAGAGAGTCTTAAAGCTTACTAAAGTATAACTAAAAGCTTTAAGCTTAAAGCTGGTTTTGATGGAAGCTTACTAGCAGTCATATGTGAAAAGTCAAGTGTTCCAGTTCAGGCAGAATAGCAACTTGACTTCCACTTCCTTTCCTTTTTCCTTTTCCCACAGCAGCGTGTCTTAAGAGCCTGTATCTCAAACATTACCGTTCAAATTCGGTGTTTAACTGTAGGACTCTTTCCTTGTGCCACAATCCAAGAGTAGCTTAGTCTTCGAAGGTTGTTTGTGATTGCAGCTTCTCCAGACCTCTACATCACACGTTCGTCTACAAAAACGTTAAATGCCTTCGTATATCACCAAGAGAGGTCTGTGTTCAAATCTGGAACTTCTTACCTCTATTACTGGTTGTTTCATGAAGTCTAAAGCGACCCACAGTCGTGCCAAAACTTCTCTATGTCGTGATCGGTCAGCGCTTTAATGGTCTTTTCTTAAATTTTTTTAAGAAAGTTAAGTGGAGGCAGGTAGGAAGTCTTGTAATTTGTCACAAAAAGAATCTTTGAAGTCTTTCTCTGGTTTTGAAGAAGTCAGTGGTGAGCTCGCTAGACCTTTAAGTTTCTCAAGATTTCCCACAATTAGGAATTGTATCTCCCTCTGCAGTTTTATCGTGCACATGTTATTGGGTAGATCACGAAACTTCATCGACCATCGATAACCCACGCAGATGCAATGATTGCCTTATACCAGAGATGGGCGCGTCGCGACGTTCCAATGCACACACCAAGCAGCGCGTGCATTAGGCCTCTGCCGCGGCCGACTGCAAAAATCACACGTACGCTATAAGCATTGACAGCTACTTATATTTGCTTGTGCTTGTATGCGTGTGAAAAGTGTGACGGTATGTGTGCATGCCCATCTCTGCCTTATACACAGTGACATTTTTCATTTTTCACGGACGTTTGACTTCGATATTTTTGTCAAAGATTTGGGAGACGGATTCCTCCTCGTCCCGATAACTTCTGCAGAAGCTAATGCCCTATAACTAAAGTTGCACAATGAGAAGTCTGTTGAGCTCATTTGCGAGTCTTCAAATTGGTTATGTATGTCTTTCGAAAGAACAGTTTGAGAGCTTTCGTCATTTCTGGTTTGCTTTAAGCTTGAAGTATTCTCGTTAAAAGAGGCCCATTGGGAAGAAGTTTCGAGGTTAGGGTGTTCTGCGCTAATTTGTCTGCTCTCCAGTTGGCCCCGATATCCCCATGACCTGATACCCAAAAGCGCGTTTGGTACTAACCACTTAAGCTGCCTTGAGAACTATTTGCCAAATCGAGATTCACGTTGGGTACTTACTGTTTTCTTTGGTTTACCAAATAGATACGTAGGGTATTAACCGCGTCCTCGAGAGGTTTTAGATTATTCACTAGGCACGTGCTTTGTCCTGTGTATCGAAAAGCTGTGAGCAGAGTTGTCTTTTTTTCTCTTTTTTATCCCCGATATGGAGGGTTTGCTGCTCACGTTAGCCAGCGGATGCTTCGCTTTGTTACCATGATTCACCAAAAGTGAGACGTCTTGAGACGCAATGAACCAGAATTGCGCTGGCTGGTCAAACCACTTCTTATCCCTTGAAATTGTGGGAGTACATTTCTCAAAGTTAATCTTTATCCCTTTTCTTTGAAATTCAGGAGGTCAGCTTGCACAAAAGTTTAAATAAGAAAAGTATATTTGTTCCTAATGCCAGCCTAAACCGTACATCAGATTGTGATGAAACTTTGAAGAATGGTTTTTGGGCGAAAAATTTTCCAAAATAATACATAATAATGAAACTTTGTGGATTGGTTGGACGCTTGCCGGGAAGCTAGAGCGGGAAATGGTCAAAAAACCGCGAAATTTGCAAAATTTGCGATTACGATGAATCTTTGGGGCATGCAATTGGTACACAGCTAATTGATTACCTGGAGTTGAAAATAGGCTATATAACTTTTTTTTTATAAATTTTCCCAAAAACGCCAAACTGTCAAAAAATCGAGAATTTTCCAGGTTTTTATGAGGACCATAAAGAATTATCAAAAATTTTATTACTAATATTAATATTATTTAAGCACGTTTTTTCCATTTTTTATGAAAAAAAAATTTTATTTTACTTTTATTTTTTTATTTTTATTTATGATCTCAAATATGCGATTAGGCTTTAATATAATCATGATTTGAAACTCAGAATACGGTATTTAGGCCCATTTTTCGGTTACAGCTTTTCGAAACACTTCAGTCGAGTTGAACTTTCGTCCGCCAGCATAAACAATACGTGCAAGGTTTCTCCACATGTTTTCAATTGGATTCATGTCCGATAAACGCGCAGGGCACACCATAAGCTTGATATTCTTCTTAGTGAACCACTCACAACTGGCCCTTGAAACATGAATGAGCGCATTATTTTGCTCAAAGATGGTGTCCGGATCCGGCTTTTGCTTCATCCAATATGTTTTAATAGCCCTCTTGCATAACGGGTTCCGATAGTGATAGCTAAAAGCAACCCAAAACGGCACAGAGCCGCCACTACAATTTTGGGAAGTGCGCTCAGATGCTTTAATGTCGTGTGCCTAGTAACTTAAACCATCTGGCCCATTGAAGTTAAGATTTTTCTCATCCGAGAGTAACACATTTTTACACTCCTCCCTCTTGGCCTGTTTATCAGATGCCGTCAATAAAGGCTTGGTCTTTATTTTCTTCAAAATTACAGGTCGCATGAATTCAGAAGGTTACTTAAACTTATTGGATAAAGTGTTAGTATACTTTTGAGGTTGTCATAAAAGATGGGTAAATAGACGGTTAATTTTGAAGTGTTTTTTATACTTTACAGGGTGGTCCATTTAAAAATTGGAATTTAATTTTGCAATAAAAAAATGGTTCGATTTTTCAAACATATATTGGAAGGTTGGTTCATGTCATTTATTTATGAAAAACAATTTTGGTCAAATGACCATCACGGCTGTCTTGGCAATGTTTTCGGTCGAGCGCACCGGATGAGTACGTACACGGGTTGGTTTATCCACCAACATTTTAGTTTCACGAACTCGTTTCACGAACTGAACCACTCACCACTTTGGAAATATGTTTTAAATATATCCAAACTTTCTTCATACGAATAGCGACCCATTTTGTAAATGTCAAAGCTTTTACTAAATAATAGTCGCTTTCCGAATGACATTTGACGTTTTTAAAGTCAAATTATGAATAGTTCAAATTCCAAACACTAGATGGACCTACAGGGTGGTCTCTCAGACCACCTTTATAGGAATGAGGTGGGACGGGAAAGAATGGGGAGCGCAGGATGAGGGAGGGGGGAGAAGAATGATATGGGACAAAAGAGAGTGGAGAGCGTTGTAAGAGGGACAGGATGAGGGAGAGGGAGATAGGACGGATAAGAATGAAGAGCGATGGAAGAGGGAGAGAAGCAAGGGGAAAGAGTCGAAAACTGTAGAGGAGGGCGGGAAAAATTTGATAGCGCAGGATGAAGGAGGGGGAGAAATGAATGAGATAGGACGGAAAAGAGTGGAGAGCGTTGTAAGAGTCAGAGGAGCAAGGGAAAGAGTCGTAAGCTGTAGAAGAGGGCGGGAAGTAATGGAGAGAGCAGGATGAGGGAAAGGGAAAATGGAATGAGATAGGACGGAAAAGAATGGAGAGCGATAGAAGAGGGAGAGGAGCAAGGGGAAAGAGTCGAAAACTGTAAAGGAGGGCGGGAAAGAATGGAGAGCGCAGGATTAGGGATGGGGAGAAAGGAATGAGATAGGACGGAAAAGAGTGGAAAGCGTTTTAAGGGGGGAGAGGAGCAGGGGAAAGAGTCGAAAGCTGTAAAGGAGGGCGGGAAAGAATGGAGATCGCAGGATTAGGGAGGGGGAGAAAGGAATGAGATAGGACGAAAAAGAGTGGAGAGCGTTGTAAGAGGGAGAGGAGCAGGGGGAAAGAGTCGAAAGCTGTAGAAGAGGGCGGGAAGTAATGGAGAGAGCAGGATGAGGGAGG
Organism: Lordiphosa clarofinis; assembly: GCA_018904275.1. NCBI lineage: Eukaryota > Metazoa > Arthropoda > Insecta > Diptera > Drosophilidae > Lordiphosa > Lordiphosa clarofinis. The sequence goes on along the minus strand of JAEIGQ010000166.1, from coordinate 21,751 downwards.
GGGAAAATGGAATGAGATAGGACGGAAAAGAATGGAGAGCGATAGAAGAGGGAGAGGAGCAAGGGGAAAGAGTCGAAAGCTGTAGAGGAGGGCGTGGAGAACATGGGCAAAAGCCAATTTAAATTGAATTATAATTGAACAGTGACTGCCTTGAGATCAGTTTGTTTTGATATTTAGTTTGTTAACTTTAGTTCAGCGAAACAAAAGTTTTATCCACAAATATTCACTCTTTAATAAATACGTTCCCAATTATCACCAAGGAGTGCTGATCCTGCTGTGAAATTCACTTAAAATGGGCACAAATTTTGGACGCGGCCAAAGTCGCTTCGGTGATTTATAAAATTCCTAAAAATCCCACACGGTAAAGCTAAATTTTATGAAGTTTTCTCAGTAGGTGAGAGTAGGAACCAAGTGGAATTCCCTTCCCTTTATGAATATTTCCAGTCTCCACCCCCTTAGCCGTCTCTCCTGCAGCTCTTGTCAACTCATCCTATGATCTGGTTTTGGTGGCATTGTGGATTGTTTGGCTCGTGCTTTAAGCTCAGTGGAGCCCACTGATTCAGTTAGTTGCCATATAAGAGAGTAGGTATGAGCTGGAGTGGCCCACGTCCATCATTTGGATTTTCTTTTCTTTTCTTTTTTTTTCTCATCTTTCTTTATTTCATTTAGTTGTTAATTTAATTCATTTTATGCGTGAAAACTCGTCAAATGCCAAAGTTGGAGAGCTGAAGAAGAGCTGGAGACTGACCAGGCAGAGATGAGACGCCAGCTTTAACAGTTAGTTGAAGGGGGGCGGAGAGGGGGGAGGGGGGACTTTCTTACTCTTTCTCTTTGGCTTTCCGCTCGGTTGCAGTTTTCACTCAACTTGCTCAGTTGGCTCAAGTGGCTCTCGGCTGGTTGTTCTGCTCCGTTGCGAGTGAAATGGCCAGTCAAATGGCGTTGGCTCGTTTTGACCAGTCTTGCCCAGTTTTCAGTTGTTACAAATGTGCGGTAACGGCATCACGCAGCGAGCTCCAGCTCCGAGCTCCCAGCTCCACGAATTCTTTTGTTATTAAGCCGCGGCGTCGTCTGCTTTAAATGTTGACCAACTTATTTTTTGTTTTGTGTTTTGTGCCTTGTGGAAATGTGCCTAGCTGTAATATTGACCCATTCAGAGTTCTGCCAAGTGGTTCAAGATGTGAAAAAGTATTATTAGTTTTGCGCACCGAACTTATCGAGCCGTGGCAAGTGAATAAGTGAATTGCCAATTGCAACAAAAAAGTTGCCACAACAATGTCCACATCGTTGCGGGAAACGTTTTTCCTCGAATTGGTGGCGAAGTGTAAACAATATTTAGCATTCATTATGGACAAAATGCACTAACAACTTTCACTGGCACCCGCCTGTGTGTGTGTGTGTGTGTGTGTGCGTCATGTCGCAGAGCGTGCGTAGCAGTAAATCCTGTCAGGCGCAGCAGCTGTCAGCTGGCGGCAGTGTGCCCCATAAGTTTAGCAGTATTGTGAACAAGGTGGAATCATTGATCAACAAAATGCACCACGACAAGGTCAACAACTTTAAGCTGCTCCAGCAGCAGCAGCAGCAGGATCAGCAGGACTGCAAATGCGCCTCCCTGGACTCCCTGAACAATCTAACCGATGACGAGCACGAGCTAATCTATACCGATTCCGATGATGCGGAAATTGCTCACATCACGGGCACCACAGCTGCCCAGGTGCATCATCAGGTGCATCGTGGCAGCAATCTGGATCAGCTCACCAATGAGAGCATACGTGATCTGAACGAACAGTGTTGCGCCTCTCTAGGAGCCGAGCTAAATGCCACCGCCTCTGACCTGGAGCATGACAATGCCTGGAGTGTTGAGGAAGATATGGTTTATAAATGCTGCAGCAACTCCACCAGCAACACCTCCCATACCTCCACTAGCCTCTGTGAGCAGTGTTGTTTTGAGGAGCAGCTTAGCTTTCAGCTGCAGCTCAATCAGAGTCGGGACAACAACAACAACAACAACAACCATGACGAGCAACCTGCCACCACGGATATGTTAAATAAATCACCTGAACAACCTGAACAGCCACAACATCCATTTCTTACGCTCCACATGGGCCAACCTGCTGCTGTCCCTGCTCCCGCCCTGCTCTTGGGCAGCAAGACGAGACGTGTGAGCAATGCCAGCAGCGGTTCAGTAAGTCGCATGGAAACCATTTTGGAGGAACCAACGGAATCAAAAATATCAGTCAAAGAGATTCTAGCCCGCTTTGAGACCATGAATTCCAATGAGGTGGGTTAATTGTTAAGGCTAGGGATTAGAAAATGGTTAGAGAAGCCTGGCCTGAGGCTAGACATTTGGGAGGGGTAAATCTGACTCTTGGAGCTGGATTAAGAAAGAAAGAAGCTTTTTATTTCAGGTTCGGTACATTGGATCTTTAAAACCTTTTAAGCTTTGGTGCAGCCTTAGGTAAAATAGTTTATGGGCTTAATAGATGTTACAAACTAAGTAGCTTTGTATTGTTGTTCACTTTACTTGGTCTATTTTGCTCTGTTTTGTTCAGTTGCTCACTAACATCTTCTTCTTTTCTGCAGGTTTCTTCTTTAATAAGTTTTCTCCATTTAGTAAGCAGTTCAGTTAGTTCAGTTGTTCCTTGCAATCACTTAGTAGTTGCTTAATTTTACTCATCTATCTGAACAGTTTCAGAAGTTACAGAAGCTCAAGTGCATGATTATGTGGCATAAGACCGCTTAACTTAATTTGGACTCTCTTTTTTTTGGTTTGATTACAATAAACCCAACCGAGCTCTGAAGATTCTATACCTGCTTAAAAAACTAATTTTACGGTGGTGTGCAGGAAAAGTTTGCGGGAAAGTTTACTTTTCTGCTTAACACCATTAGATCTGCCTCGACAAGTGTGGGATCATTTAGACCGCTAGTAAGCAGGACTGTGTACTCCCAGATGTGTTACTGGGTCTGTACCCAGCTTCAAATGGGGAATGTGTCCTCAAACGCTGTGTGACCTTATGCAGACAACACTGACAGCACTTGCTCAGTGGACAAAATCTTGTGGCTTGTGCGTGAACCCGGCTATGACGGAATTAGTTCTATTAACAAAAAAGTACCAATTCCTGATCTTGTTCCTCCCAAAAGTCTCATTCTAAGCTCGACGAAAAATCTAGAATTTCCGATCATTGTAGTGTGTACCAAGCAAACCCTAGCCGCCTCGAGGTCAAAGACAGAAACGTATTTATGTCCTCAGGTAGTGAAGCCGCCCTTAAAGCATTTGACTCACATACCAACAATGCTAAAACACTTACGGAATGTCGCTCATCTCTGTATGAGATAGCACATTTCAGAATACACCTTATATGAATGCCACATAAAAACTTCTTACAAAAGCAGAAACACTTCGTCTCTCTATGAATCAGTGAAAAAGCACAGCGCAATTCAACATAACTTAATTGCGAAAGGCAAGATAACCTAATTTTGCAACATGTCTGGTCAAAACTTACCTTAAAACGCTGAAATGCGAAGTCCTTCACCACTAACCGTATAGCCGTGACATTGCCCCTTTCGACTACTTGAGAATAATGAAAACTCAAAAATCTTTCAAAGCGTTTAGAGTTATCTTATACATTTCTCCGACCAAGGTTGCAAACCACTGAAATTCTGAAGAGAGTTCGTTTGTTGTATTCGCTTCTCAATCCGGTTCCTTTAAAGCTATTTTAAAGCGAGAGGATCGGTTCGATTGCAACATAATCGTTTATCAAAACATAATTTTCAGTACGCACCAGAACCGGTGCGTTTACTTGTATGGGTAATAATGCTAGCACAACTTTTGATAATTTGAAAAGACCTTAAAATTTTGTTTCACATTTTTCCCACCGTTTTAATATGTTGACCGTGCTTAGCAATCTTTTTGTTTCAGAAAAAATGTTTTTAATAAAGATGTCATATTATTTTTGATTATGACTTTTATTTCTGGATTTTTCTGGCACATGACAAAACAAAAGTGTCTAAATCACTGCAAACTTCCTACAAACTTGGTGTTGAACTCTTTTCCTCTGATAATTCAATCAAATTCTTGTTAACCATTATTTGATTGTGCAGATTTCGTAACAATTTAATTCATTGAAAACGTTTAATCGAAAAAGCTTATATCTCGGATCAAGAAAAATTCCACATAGGTAAGCATAATTCTCAAACAGATTAGGTTCTTTAAATTCTCAGTCGTGACACAATGCTGAGGTGTAGTGCATTTGTGGATTGGCTAAACTAGACAGCATCCAGTAAAATATCACATATATATACCGGCCCAAATGTTGGAAAGAGTATGCCAAAATTGTACCATTTGAGGCGCAGTCATGGTCAACATAAAATTATATGGAACGTTCTATCGATTCAACGAAAGATTTCATGCCTTTTTCTGAATTTTATGTGATTTTTTTTAGAAAAACTTTCCTATAGCTCTTAAAAAATCACCCTTTATAAGGAAAGATGATGAGGGTAAAGATTTTGGTTAGCTGCACTCACTCTTTCCCGTTTGTCCTTTTTTCTTTTCGAATGTAATGTTCATTGTGCATTAGGTTGAAACCCATGAATATGAAATTTTTTAAGGTCAAGCTCTCACCTCCTATCTATCGGTCGCTAATAGCCTCTAACATGTATGTAACTCATACGCAGTGTTGCCCATTAAAATATATTTTTTATATTCCATGTTCGTGTCGTACGAGTAATTTTTTAAATCTTTAAGGCTCTGCCGCGCCTATTTAAAATTAAAACAGAATTGTTTGATTTTCATATGCACCAAATATTAGCTTTGTGCCGTTTTGGGGTCCGGTTTATTCTGCATATATCAAATAAGTTTAGTTTTATCAAAAATTTTACAAATAAAAGAAAAACCGAAATTAATCCGTATATTTGTTTCTGTTTCTGTACTGATAACCGGTTAGGTTTTTAAAGGTTAGAAGAAGGTTTTTTGGTTACGGTTTCGGTTACAAATTTAGCGGTTTAGGGGTTTTGGTTTTGAACTTTAATTTATGGTTTTTCTTGGTATTTTCTTTTTCGGTTGGGCGGGAGGTAGGCTAACAAGTCTGGGCTTGGATCATGCTTTTTGCCCCGAACTTAAGGGTACTGAAACTAGAGCTATAACTAACAGTGCTAAAACGGACCTTATAAATTTGGAACTTGGCCTTTGCACTGTGTGATTTGTTCCTGACACACTCAACTACAAATTGTTGTATGTTAAATTTCTCTTGGTCAAGCTTTGTTCCTCTTTAATTATCCCAAGTGTGGCATTACTTAAACAATTAGACAATCACAAATTATACGTTTTATATGCAAAAGAGAAGAAAAACCCATATCTTGGCTGGTGCAAGTTAAATCAACACATAATCGCATTATTAGCGTGCGAACAAAAGGCGCACAGTCAGACAACCGAATAACTAGCCAGCCCACAAACTCAAAAGGCGCTTACATCATTTGTTTGTTTGGGCCTCATCATCATCATCGTCATGCCGCTTGGTGGGCTAATTAGCAAATTAAGTGACGATCAGAGGTGTCGATTGTGCAACAAACCAACTAAAGTGGGTCACAGATCCTAATGATCATTGTGAAGATCCACAACTGTTTCCTCGTTTTGTGTGTGTTCTGATCCACTTTGAGCCCACTTGAGCCATAAAAACTGAACAACTGTTGCCCCAAATAGAAATTCCAACTAAATCATTATTTTTTTTTTTTGTTTTTTTGTTGATTGTAATTTAACTGTAATTTGATTTCAATAATTTAATTACATTTTCGGTTGCAGCAGAGGCAGCTGTCTCTGTTTCTGTTGTTTATGGCTCTTCTCCGTTTTTGGCCGTTTCCCCTGGTAAATTACTTTAATTTCGTTGCTTTGTTTCGTCGTGTGGCGCGGAATTAATTTCGAATTTTTAATTAACTCGAGCAAAAACAAATCCGAAAAGAAAGTTGCGTTCGCTTAGAGATAAAAATATATTAACCAAATCCTACTTGAAATGATACTCGAATTGAATCGCTGCCTGCAGGCCAAGCCAAAGAACTGGAGCAGAGTCCGAGTTGGAGTTGGAGTTGGAGTTAAACAAAAACAAGTCATCTGACCCAGTTGCGTGCCTAGAGAACCTGTAAGACACGCTGTTCCATTTACATGGACAGATTTAGCACATCAACTGGCCAAAGATCGCACGTTCCTGGGCAGGAGAGAGAAAGAGACAGAAACAAAAACAAAACCAAACTGACATGCGCAACGAATGTTTTTATGGCCAATTCAGCTGTCAATACTTGAGTGTCGAGATCAGCTATCAAAGCTTTAAGCTCATAAAGAAGTAACTGTTTGTGTATACCCTCTCTCTCGATCGCACTTGTGCTTTTTAAAGGCTGCTGCTGAACCTAAGGCATCGAATTTGGTTTTGCGTATAACCAGGGCATAATTCTGAAACGAATTTTGGTTCCGTACGTCTCGTAATTGATGTTTCGGTTAAAGGCTCTATTTCGGTTTCGATACGGTACCCGGATTTTTATTTTGGTATACCAGTACGTACCCATATATGTAATACTTAATTTAAATACTGAAAAAACTAAATTCTGAGATAAATATAAATCATTTTATTCCTGTTTATTCACTTTAACTAGTTTTTCAACCGATCGTTCCTATGGCAGCTATATGCTATAGTCATCCGATCCGGCCGGTTCCGACAAATGTGCAGCGTATTTGTACTAAAAGACTTCGTGCAAAGTTTGGTTAAGATAGCTTTAAAACTGACGGAGCATAGAAACAGACGGACAGACGGACATAGATATATCAACTCAGCTCGTCATGCTGATCAAGAATATATACACTCAGAGAAAAAATAGAGAATTTCACTCTTGAATCAAGAGCATTCGTTCTCAAAAGTAGGGTAAGAGTGAAAATTCTTTATCCAGGAGCAATATTCTTGATCCAAGAGTGAATTTTTGATCCCGACATTCTTGACTCAAGAGTTTCAGTACTTGATCCAAGTACGAATAATTCTCAAAATAAAAGACTAAAAATAATAGTTGAAGGGGGTGGGGGTTTGGGTGTGACAGACACGACCGAGACCCCGGGACAACCCGTCAGACCGACGTGGTGTTTGTTTGCACCGCGCTGTTTGCCACTCACCATCAGCCACCCCACCCACTTTTTTCTAAGATGTGATTGATTTTGAGTTAGTCACATACCAGATAAAAATTTTTTATTTTACTTACTTTACTGGGGGACTTGAACTCGGTACCTTCGAAGACTGAAACACACACAGTTGGACGAGCAGCTTAACCGACTCGACTATTGTCGATAAGCTACAAGCAGTGGCGAAAGCATATTTATGAGGCAGAGCGGTTGGTATTTGGCCAGCCGCAACAGCTCGACCGTGGATCAAGTCCCCGTGGCAGCAATTATTTTTTTTTTATTTTTATTTCATTTTATTTTTTTTTTTGTGATGTTTTAAACATTTTTATTATATTATACAGACGTTTAATCACTTACTTTTGCCCAATCTTAATGTTCAACTTTAACATAATTATCGGCGCGGCACGGTCAAATGACAATGACAAACTGCGCATGCGCTGTCTCTCTTTGAAAGATCGCGGCCAACGTTATTCTCTCAAAGTTTGCGTTTCCTCACTCCCCTTGCCTATAGAACCACATTGAGAATGAATTTGTCTCGATTCCAAGAGCGAAATTCTTCAAAATTCAAGTGCGACTAGATTTTTTTTTTCAAGAGCGTTCGTACTCAAATTATTCGTTCTAGATTTTTATGAGTGTATACTTTATGTGGTCGGAGATGCTATCTTCTATGCGTTACAAACATCCGGACAATTTCAATATACCCTCTCCAAGGGTATAAAAACACTTGTCGAACTCGCGTACTATGCTTACAAATTTAGTATTTAGTTAAGAGGATGAAAAACTATTTTTTCTCCTATATAATCTTTGTCTACATTGCCTAATTTTTGGAAAGGATAGTGAAATTTCTCCAATCCAATTAATATTACCTACATATCGAGCTCAAGTTAAGTTAACAAACATACTTAGAATGATAATTCAGATTTTGTAATATTTTTATTATTATTTGTTGTTGGGGAAGTGGTGCACCGCGACCAATTTTGGTCTATTGTGCCGCCCTACTGAATTTACAACTCCCCTAGCAGCCCTAATTCCTGTACAAAAGTAAGGATTTTTGTGGGTTCTAAGTTACTGATATTGCTTGGGTGTAGAGTGTGTTTCCCAAATCTGCTGAGTCTGCGCCTCGCTAGGGCATCACAGTGTGCTAGTATATGCTCAGAGGACTCCTCCTTCTCTTCACAGTATCTGCATAGATGGGTGTTTATTATTCCCAACTTGTACATGTGGCTCCTCAGTTTGCAGTGCCCCGTGTAGAGTCCTGTCAGAATTCTGTGGGCATTCTTTCCTTGTTGGATTAACTTTTAGAACCTTTTGAGGTCGTGGTTCACTATTAATGCTTTAGCTTGTCCCATACCCAGGAGGCTGTCTAAGTGTATTCTCTTCGTTTCTTAAAAGTCCTTTTATTGTGTGTTGGCCTATGCCGCAGTAGGGTTCTGGCCCTACCATTGCGTTGGCTGCACCCTTGCGTGCCAGTTCGTCGGCCAATTCGTTTCCGGGGATGTTGTTGTGTCCCGGTATCCATCGTAGGGTCAGGTTGTTCCTGCTGCCTAGTTGGTCCAATTTGTTCTTTGTCTCTAAGACTAGCTTAGAGGTGTTGCTTAGCGCTGCTTGGCTATCGGAGAGGATAGCTATTTCTCTATTATGGTAGTTCTTCCCCATATTACGGTCTGCACAACGGGAGATGGCACATACTTCAGCTTGAAATATGCTTGTGAATTCTCCCATTGGTTCAGATATTTTCGTTCCTAGTCCTGCTACCCCAAGTCCGGTTCCTTGGGGCGTTAGGGACCCGTCTGTGGACCACATAATTGTGTGTGGTTTCATTTTATGTGTCTCTTCAAGTGAGATCCATTCTCTCTTATTACTTTGGTGTACAGTGAAATTCCTGTCAAAGTAATACTCGGCCATCATTTCGTCTCTGGGTTGGAGGATTAGATTTGTAATAAATCGTGGTCAAACTTTTTATGAGATTTACAGGGAAACCTGTTCCGAAGTTCAATTACAAAGCTCGGAATTATTTAAGTAGATGAAATCCTATGTGAAGACAATGACTTTGGGTGGAATGTTTTCGTTTTTGTAAGCGTCTATCTATAAATGTTGTATAAATGAATAGATCTGGAGTATTGATTGCCCTATTTTTCTCCAAAAAAAGTCGAAATTAAAATTGGGTTTTAGAGATTTTTATTATAAATTTTGAGAATTTTTGATGCTCTTGTTGGGCTTTACATCCTTTTTTTTTAAGGACTTTTCTTTCTTTTGAATCATTTTCCTACTAAAAACCAACTACAACAAAAGTAAATCGGCTCTAAAATTCTAGAATTCTTCTTTTAAATCTATATACTCCATTTGCTTTTTAGTTACATAACTCATCATAGACACATTACTATGGGTTTAGAGCCATAGATTGTTTATCCGGCTGAAGGTCATTGTTAAATTATAAATCAACTATCAACACAAAACAATGGAGATTAATAACAGTTTGGATGGCAATTTTATGTTTTTTAATCTCTCATCAGCAGACTTTGTTTCTTTTAGTCCAATTGGACTGACGACTAAACACTTGGGAATTCTAAGGGTGTAAAAATTCAGCCGAAAGTTAGGCAATGTGTTTTGAAGATTTTACGAAGTCTTGTTGATTATTGAACCATAATTAAACGACGACTTAAAATTGAAAATTGGCTTGGAATTTGGAAGTAGGCTCTTCATCTTTTTAGGATTTCGTGAATAACCTCAGTAGATATGCTCACAGTAAACATGCAGTTTCAAAAACAGATGGCAGAAATGAAAAGTATTGCCAAAAGCACTCAGAAACGATATTCCTATATGAGAGACCAGCTGAACTCGCCGTAAATTTTTCCGCGAAATTGTCTTGTTTTATCTTGTAGACAGTTTCGAGTTTATCCCGTCATCCCGGATTCCGGATGCTGAAAACGTACTTCTCCTGCTCGACCATATAGTAAATTTCAGGTTTAGCTGTATTATATGAAGACTGTGCATTTCCTTTCCATCTTCCACCGCTCTCTACTCCTTCCCCTCCCCACCTCATTCTAACATATGTAGCAACTGTCATCTGTCTCAGAGAGCGAAAAGATGAATGGCTCTCTGAGACCTAAATTGTGTGAGTATGAGCCCTCTCAAGCTCACTCTTTCTCTCGCGCTTTTAGCTAAACAGCTTAGCATGTCACGTGCTCCGTAAAAACTTTTCTTTGACCCACTTTGAGGACAAATTTTCTATCTTAGTGCACGCCTGCATAACTAAACGAAGGTCTATACGAAATCTCAACCCTGTAGTATAAGCCGTTTTGACTGTGGGTTAATAATTTCTCAGTCTGTCAGTCAGTCGGGCCTACAGATTTATAAGTATGGGTGTGGTTAAGTCAATGAATTTTACAACTTTTGAGTAACCACCCAGCCTATGTGTTTCGAAGCTGCGGCCTGTATGAATGGACTATAAGGGACGAACCTAGTTTATAAGCTCTCAGTGATTGGGATATTTTGTATGCGATATCTTATGTGACTTCGGGAATGCAAGGACGTGTCCATTGCCGCCTAGGCAATGCTTTGCCAGACCGAGTTTTCCCACATCCAAGTGGCTATCTCTTAAAACAATGCAGTAGCGATTCAAAGCAATTGTTTAATGATATTTATTTTTGGGGAATTTACCAAGCTATTTTCATGCCACTCATTTCCCCCCCCCCCCCCCCCTCTTTATCGACACACACAGATGAGCGTATAATTTTTCATTTATGGCAAGTTGATTGATTGGTGAAAGATTTCCGCTTTCATAAACAACAAACTTTTACTAAGCTTCTTCTTTTTGTTCGCATGACTGTGCAAAAATGCAACTGCAACATGGATTTGGTGGGGCAGGGGGACGGGGGGGGGTCTTAAATTTGAGTGGGCGGCAATAGAAAGAAAGCAATTGCAAACAAATTGCACCAAATAATTAAATGCAAGACATAAAAGTGAAAAAATAAATGGCCAATGCCAAAAACACTTTCGTTGCCAAAAACGCAGCCATCGATATAAGCCACGCCCACAACCGGTCCGCGGGACATATGGGCAACCAGTTGGTTGGCCAAAAAGGCGCCCAGCAACTCTACATGCCATTGACATGGCATATGAAATATTTGTGCGCCAATTAGCTAATTGCACCACTTTCCTCCACCTCTCCTCTCCTCTCCTCTCTTCCAGTCACAATCGAAGGCCTCGACACTATCCTCTGGGGCGCGAGCCGCCGCTCAAACTTTGAATGTGCCGCTAGAGCGCCTGGAATCACGCCAGGCGCATGCTCAGCGCAACGAACACATCAACTCGAATGGTGAGGCGAATCGACAAACGGAGGGTCAGCTTACCGAGCTGACCCATCATCACAGTAGTCATCATCAGCAGCAGCAACAGCAGCAGCATCTGGAGGATGCTGCAGAGGAGCAGCAATTGGTGGAGCAGCAACGTTATTTGAAACAACAAAGCTATCTGCACTCCTCTCGGAAGTCCAATGCTGGCCAGCACACACAACCCTCATCCCTGAGCAATGGCCAGCCGGAGTCGCTGCAGCAACAGCAGCAGCAACAAATGATGCATCATGATCTGGATGCGAATTACATGCAGGAAGAGAGCAATGGCGGCACTCCACCCTCGGTGACCAAATACTCACTCCTGCAGTTTGCCATGCAACACTTTCGCAATGAGTAAGTATAAGAGAATACTAACCATAACGAACTTTATTGACCAAATCCTTTCCTCCCCCCCTTAGTCAACTGCGTGAGGCAGATCGTCATCAGGAGCGACATCAAACGGCTGCAAATCGTTCGTATGCCGAACTGGTCAAATGGCAGGGTCATGCCATACGTTTACCCTTGTTACGTCTACCCAATGATTTGGCACCTTTGGCCTTGGAGTGTTTCGATTGCATATTACGCTATTGCGGGGATATACCCTTGGATCCGGAATTGACCGAAGTTAAATGTGTCTACACGGTGCTTATGGTGAGTGGAAGGGAATATGGGAAATGATGAAGGGGAAGTGGGGATACATTCCAAAAGTCCAGCTCCATCACCAGTAGACTTTGCTTTTTCTTTCTTTGAAGAAGCCAGTTAGTTTAATATGAGCTCACTTTGTGGACAACTGCTGGTCAAGAAGTACACCTTGATCCAAAGAGCTGGCCAATGGGTCTTGGGTGGGTAAACTCACAAGGCAGAGCTCTACCACCAAGCTTCTGTCCTAGAGTCAAGTCAAGGTTCATTATAAATATATTACTTCTAGGTCCAAGCAAAGTGGTGTGCTAGGCCTATCAAGCATATCACCTCGCGCCTTTAGGATACATGTCATGGTTCATTGTTTGGTGACGTTGTTTAAATGTTTCTATACGCGCTTTAATCTGTTATGACTCTGAGAAAAGATATATTTACTTTTACCCATTCAGAGTGAGTTGCACGGTCACCTTTAGTAGCTTTCCAGCCTTCTTATCATGTCCTGTAGTATCGAGGGCTGGTCCGCGTACATGAGAACCCGTAGGCTGATGTCTTCAATCATAACTCCACCTTTCAGGTGCTCGTGTATGTCATCCAAATAGAACGCAAAGAACAGCGGCCTAAAGTTAAGTCTAAGAGATTTAAGACTTAATGATGTGAAACTACAGATTAAGGTGGTCATGGGGCAATGGTTGCCCCTAGACAAAAGTCTTTTGCAAATGGTTATAGCAGCAGGTGCCTCCACCACATTAAATGACAGAGGAAAGAGCTGAAAGATTACTTTATTCCGTTACCCAAAGAAACTTTTGCTAAATGTGAGACCCAGAGTGAGCAAGTCATAGCCTTTGTGTCCAAGATGTCATCGGTGCATATGTCCCATTTGCCGCAGAATCAACAGAAACGTTTAACGGATCAAAAATTAAGGCAAAAAAGGAAAAAGGGTCGTCGTAGAATAGAAGAAAGAAAGCTTTTAAATTAAGTGGAGGACATTACTCAAGGGGTAGAGCAACTAAAAACTTCAGCTGAGTCTGTTCCAATCGCTCCACCTCCGATAGACTCCCTCGACTTTGAGTTCATCGCCTTTGCCCGTGTCTTCAGTGGCTCTTTACGCTCGGGCATGGAGTTATTTCAGCTCTCACCCAAGCATGATCCTCGCTTACCCTTACATCTCTTAAAAAATCAAGTTCCCTTTGCTTCCAAAGTCATTCTCGCAGATCTCTACATGTTTATGGGTGGTGAACTTTTACCTATGAATGAGGTTCCTGCCGGCAATATAGTAGGCATTGGAGGCCTGCAACCTCATATACTCAAAACAGCCACCTAGTCAAACACCTTATATTGAACCTCCTTTTCTCCATAGAGCCTGTAATTCCCTCAGGCATGCCCAAATTGATCAAAGGCTTGAAACTCCTCAACCAAGCAGATGCTTATGTTTAAGTCTCTTTGGCTCCACGGGTGAGCATGTCATCAACCTGTTGAGAAATGAGTCTACGACTTGGAGCATAATTATGCCAAAATCAAGGTCCATGTCTCCAAACCCATTGTTTCCTTTCGTGAAACCATTGTCCCTGAGGCTTCGGTGGATATGGTCAATGAAGCTATAGTAAAAACTAACCAGGATAAACTCATCTCCCAGAAAATAGCCACGCATTATACCCTCAACAAATTGGGTTGTCTTAAGGTCATTGCCTTGCCTCTATCCTCGGAAATTGTGGAACTCTTGGATCAACATTTTGAGTTTTTAAAGGATTTGGCTGCCTTGCCCCGTCATCATCTTCTATCGGAAAAGTTTTCTTCCCTATTGTCCTCCCTGAAGCTTAAACTAATTAATGCCTTCCCTCATTTTCCTTTATTTGGCTTAACTTCTGAGTTGGTGGAACGCATTTGGTCTCTCGGTCCCCAAAATTGCGGCAACGGATTTCAATAAACCACCAGCTCGGGACCTTTGTGTGAGGAGCCCATGCAAGGTGTTTGCTTTGCTGTACTTGAACCTTTTTCGGGTCAAGTATTGACAGCTGCCAAGAAGGTGTGCCGACAGGCCTTCCAGAATCAGCCTCAACGTTTGGTCACGCCCATGTATAGCTGCAATATGGTGGTCAATGCGGAAATGTTGGGCAAAATGTATGCATGGCAAAATCTTATCCAGTGACTTGACCCAGGGTAGTGGCAACTTTTCGGTCACTTGCCTGCTGCCGGTGATCGAATCGTTCAACTTTGCCCACGAGATGCGCAAACAAACATCTGGTCTGGCCTGTCCCCAGTTGATGTTCTGCCATTGGGAGGTGATTGATATACATCCCTTCTGGCTGCCCACAACCGAGGAGGAATTGGTGCATTTTGGCGAAAATCGGCGAATCGGGCCCAGGTCTATATGGACAGCCGTGCGCAGGTGCAAAGGACTCTTTGTGGACGAGCAAGAGCCCTTTCCAAAAACAAATAAACTTTTGAGGATTTGTTCCCTTTCGTTGTGTGGTGCGATGTTTAAACTAAATACAATTTCAATATCTATTTTTGTACTCGTATATGTATAAATCTTTCACGTAAAATATAAGCCATACCTTCAAATTCTTCCGATAGACTGTCACCTGTCCATACTGTGCAGCAAGTCTTAGAGTCTATTGTCGAGTGCAAGTACTATTAAATGTTTCAATATAGAGTGTACTGTATGTAATGAAGGCTTTCGATGCTAAAAAAAAAAACTATTGAAAACTATTTTTCTTTGTAGCGCCCAACAGAACTACGAAAAATGTTCCTGATATCATTGATAAACGCAGCAATACGTAGCATTAATGCTACACGGTTAGAAGGTGGAAGAACAACACATTCAGCACTAAAGTAATGGAAATACAACAGCTGCTCTATTCTGCAAAAAATTTTTATTTTATTCCTTGTAGAGGTAATTTATGCTTCTAGGACATTATTAAATGAACAGTCCAAGTCACAGGAATGAAATGATCCCTATAGTTCGGAAGGTTGCCGCCTATCTAAAGAATGCCACCCGGTTTCTGACTATGGCTAATCTCTGGTATTGTTGTGCAGATCGGTCTTTTCAATGGTTAACTCTAGCTGATTGCCGGGTGGTTGATGGAGAACTGCCTGGTGGATGGCTGTCCTAGAAACATCTGGTGGGCTGGCTAACAATTTAAATGCTGTGCTTAGAGCAGACTGCCAGATGGTTGACTAAAATTGTATGAGCGTCTGGGAGTACAGGGATGTAGACAATTTTCGATGCCTTGCTTCCTGCTCTGTGAACCAAAGTTAGGTCCCTTAGAACCCTTAGCAAACTAAGGCGATGCGCCCCATATACGCCTTGACGCCTCATTTAGTAGACACGGTTACGTCAAAGTTTTAAGCTCTCAACAGATCTTACTATTTAGTTGCCAACTCTGTGGAAAGTCTTCAGGACGAGTTTGAATGTAGTCCGTCTTCCACTTCTTCTGCCCTCCTTCCCTAGGTTAAGTTTCGTATGGTTATGTAAACCGCTTGGCTAAGACCAGAGACCCTATGTAAGGGAAATGGGGTGATAGGTGGGGTTGGTTGGGTTCTGTCGGTCAGGCACTATTCATGCACTACCGTGTCGTAAATATGTGTTTATTTAATCCATCCTTTGGAGTGAACAAATAGAGCCAGGTTCTTCAAGGGTTGATCTGCCTGACTGTTCATATGTACAAAGAATAGTTATCCCAGCTGCTGGGTACGCTTACCAAGAAGTTTAGTTTCTCGTTCCCACAAGTACGAAAAGTCAAGGTGTTGGAGTGCCCCGTTATGACTCCTATGCCTGGTTTCATGGGCACTTCCTTTGCAGTTCGAGTTGATCCTTGAGACGAAGCTGTTAAGGAAGCAGAAAAAGCCCGATCTGAGTTGAGCAAGGGTGGTTCTGGTGGTCCTAGGCAGCTAGTTTTATGGTGATGCTGATAAGTGGTGGTAAACCCCCAAGAACAACATTGTTCTTTGGCCCATTTAAGGGTTGCTCAACTATGATCTTGTGGATTTCCTCCCGCACATTCTGGGCTTCGAGAGCTGACAAGTTGTTGGCGAGGTTGACAGTTGAGCGAGCTGTGTTGCCAGCCGCAGAGCCCTCTTCTGTCTTCTTCTTCTGTAATAAGCTCGCTCTTCCCTCCCTAAGTTGACCTCAACAAAAACCTCTCGGCTTTTTACTTGTAATGGTCGGAGACTAAGCCTAGAAAGGTTCCATTGAAGTAAATCCAAACTTTTCAAAGGGTTTAGATTGGCGATTGTTACGCTAGGTTTGACACGAGCAGAATGCAAGCCCATGGCTTGTGCCAAGAGAGCAAACTGCTTGTCTGTCACTGTCCGTTGACCTTCTCACTGTCCTCGCTATTCTTGACAATCCCAGATTAGATGCCGTTTAGTTACTCTCTAGACTCAGACTCACTTTGGTGTAAAGCGTAAAAGGAATGGACATATCTTATATCCAAAGTGTGTTGGGTGCAAACCATTCCAACTTAACCGTAGTTTTTGACCAATTTTTCTCAATAAGTACGGAATATTTTTTTTTTTTTTTTTTTTAGCTGAATTTTTCGTTTTCGTTTGTAGACCTTTCCAGTTCTTTTTGCCTTTCGATCCAAGTTGCTAACATTCTTCTCCTTCTTTCAGCATTGTCACAAATATTTGGCGTTGCGCGATGAAGTCTACTGTCAGCTTATGAAACAGACTACAGCGAATCGTTCACCCTGTCCGGATAGCTCTCAGCGTGCTTGGCGTTTGCTTAGCATTTTGGCCGCCTACTTTGGCTGTTCGGATGCCTTGCGACCATATCTAATGGAGCATTTGACCTCGGCTGCGTCGGATCGAAGGCGTTCTTGTCACGGCACCGCTGCCGTTTGTCTTACCAATTTAAGGAAAACCGCACGCTGCGGCGGACGCAAGAATGTTCCGAGCGTGGAGGAGGTGACGGCTGTATCAGCCGGACGTTCGGCAAGACGTCAGATCTATCGGTTGCCGGGTGGAGCCGAGCGTGTGGTTAATACCCGCTGTTCCACGGTGGTGGCCGATGTCATTGCCGAGCTGTGTGCTCTGCTGGGTGTGGAGTCGGAGGCGGAGCAACAGGAGTTCTCTCTATACTGCATTGTTCAGGGTGATGCCTTCACCATGCCCTTGGCCGCCGATGAGTATATTTTGGATGTGACCACCGAGCTGCTGAAGTCGGGACAACCCTTCTATTTGATCTTTTGTCGTTCGGTTTGGCATTTTGCTTTGAAACGTGAACCGGCTCCCATGCCTTTGTATGTGGAGGTGCTGTTCAATCAGGTGGCTCCGGACTATCTAGAGGGTCTGCTGTTGGAGCTGCCCGGCAATGGGGTGCCCATGCCGGAGATGGTCAGGGATATGGCCAGAATAGCGGCTCTGTTGCATCGTGCGGCCGACTTGAGTCATGTGCCGGCCATGAAGGAGATCAAGTTTTTGCTGCCCAAACCGGCGTTGGGCATACGTGAGATACGGCCCGCTCAGTGGGTGGGTCTGGTGCAGTCCGCCTGGCCTCAGGTGGCGGGTCTTAGTCCGGGTCAGGTGAAGGCTCAGTTCTTGAATGTTCTCGCCGCTTGGCCACTGTTCGGCAGTAGTTTCTTTGCGGTCAAAAGAATTTGGGCGGAGGAAGGGCCGCATGTGGAGGACAATCACAGTCCCATGTGGAGGGATTTGATTCTAGCTTTGAATAGGCGAGGAGTTTTATTCCTGGATCCCAATACGCATGAGACACTGCAGCATTGGAGCTTCATGGAGGTCATATCGACGCGCAAGGTGAGTGAGAAACGGGACCTACTAAAGCAGACTAATCTTTAATGTCACTCTGACTTAGGTTCGCTCTGAGGATGGGGCCCTCTTTCTGGACATGAAGGTGGGCAATCTGATGCAGCAGCGCGTCATACGCGTGCAAACTGAACAGGCTCACGAAATCTCCCGCCTGGTGCGTCAGTACATCACCATGGCACAAATCAGTCAGCGGGACAAGCGGGAGCTCAACTGAGCGGAAGGCAACGAATCATAATGTTTATTCTCGAATATATTAAAGTAGTTATTATTGAGTTTATTGCTATTATTATAATACTTTTGGTCAGATATTTATACCCCCTCCCCATTCCCTCCCTCCCCCCCTCACTTACTCACTTTGGCGGTGCCCCCGAAGGCCATATTTCCTCTTCAACTTTACACTCTTTTTTTTTTCTTTTTTTTTTTGTGGACTAGTTTTAAGCCAACCAAGTGCAATCCTAGAGCAGGATCCTAACTCTAACCACAGTGCGAACACTAACAGACCCTTCTTTTAGCTTTTAAGGGTAGTAAAAAACAAAACCAATCAATTTTTTTTTTTTCGGTAATTTTGTTGAAATTGAAATTTTTTGCAGTTGTGTATGTAGAATTATTCTTAAATTATCATAAATAAATACAATTATATATCTATCAATGTAAATGAGGGAGAGTTTGACTTTAACGGGTAGAGTAAAGCTCTGGGGTTGTGGGTTGGGGGTGATTTTTATACCCTGTACCCATTGAAAATGGGTAAAAGGGGATCAAGAAGTTGTGCAAATGTATGTAACAGGGAGAAGGAAGCATTTCCGAACTTATAAAGTATATATATTCTTGATCAGCATCAACAGCCGAGTCGATTTAGCCATGTCCGTATGAACGCGTCGATCTCAGAGACTATATGAGATAGAGATACAAATTTTTGCATGAACATAGGTGTATACTGTACGCATATCAAGTTTGTTTCAGATTTGGAAAATTCCCCCTAGGCGATACAGAGAACCGCGAAACAATGCTTCGCAGGGGGTAATGCAACCCTTATACAGCGTTCGCTCCTTGCCTATCCAGTCTCCGAGGGTCGCTCATAGTGTGAGCAGCAAAGTCGTTGACTGCGTCTCAAGTGCATTCCGAACCGGTACAAATAGCCTCTGAAGCCCCCGTATACTCTGAGCATTTGGGTAAGACAGTAGTTGACATCACCGTCTTCGCCCCTGTTTTGCATGATCCTGGACCACCTTTCTGCTATTAATAATAACCGCCTCAGTCTGATGACCCGCGAGATGTAAACCAACCTGCACTGTCCTGGCAATTACATCATTGCACCTCCTCTCTGCAGTTGCTAGCTCACCACTAACACCACGTTCGATACATCTTCGGGAATCTGTTACAGGTGGAGGACTATCCATAGTTCTATCGCCACTATCGATGGTTGGGCGCTCCCGAGCCGCTGACAGACATGGAGAGAAGAAGCAGGCCGACTGCGGCAAGCGGCTCTAAAGAAAGGATGGGAAATAAGCAAGAGATGGACGGAGGCCTATTAAAACCCATACTGAAAGCGATCAAGCTGCAAGTCAGTATCAATTCGGAGATTCAAAGCGAGTGCGTTTTCGTCAGCATCGGTCGAAGTCAACACCAGTGCCAGCAAAGGATTTCACAGGGACTGTGCGGGAGACGAAAGTCGCAGGAGCAAGGAGCTGAATAGCGGATAAGAGCTAGTATATATAGGGGCAAACAATACTAGGGTGGACTTGCGGCAAGCCGGCGGTTATAGAAACAGGATCGAGTTAAGCCAAACCAATAAATCGTAATCAGGTCGTAGAAACAATTGCTACACGAAAAGTAAGGGTTGGCTAGTCAACAGACAGCACGACGGAATTCCGGGTGAGCGGGAGATGTGGTGCGACGAGAAGTGGAACCTTGTGCTGGACAAGGGAGTCCAGTTAGGCCCATTTTCTCAATGTCCGGTTAGGCAAACTTACCGGCAGGTTAGCCGAATTTGAGTGTCTCATGCTGTCTTTGGAGAAAACCAGTCGGCAACTTTAACCGCAGCCTCATGATGGGGTCAAATTTTAACCGGCCGGCAAGTTTTGATAAAACTATCGATACTAATCGGTGTCTATCGATGGTGTGCAGTCTATCAAGAGTTCTCCACCTCTAGTATCTTTCGATGTCGTGCCGATCTCTCTAATCGTTACTACAACAATTACTTCAGACATTACAACAAACATTTCCAAAAAAATATAAAAATTTAAGAATTAGTTTCATTGATTAAAATCTGCTAGAAAATATTGTACAGAAAATGGAGAATAGCGTGCCGTAAGCAATCAATTGGTAAGGGATTATATTGGTTCTTAAGTAGTCTCCTTGTAGACTTAATTTTTAACCTAAAGCTTCGTACGGAGATACCCGCGAAATGAAAAAGTCCATATAAAACAAATGAT
The DNA here is from genome assembly GCA_018904275.1 of Lordiphosa clarofinis. Taxonomy (NCBI): domain Eukaryota; kingdom Metazoa; phylum Arthropoda; class Insecta; order Diptera; family Drosophilidae; genus Lordiphosa; species Lordiphosa clarofinis. The sequence continues at coordinate 1,427 of JAEIGQ010000166.1, read as the reverse complement.
TTCGCACGGATTTCGCAAGTTGCTGTTTCGTGGGTTGGTCTTGAGTTCACGCGCGAAATTGACATATCGATATCACAGCGTTGCCACCCGACGTCAACGTGTCACGCGATAGTCGCCCGACAGTCACTCTATAAGAGATGATTTCGTAGGTGTGAAATATATCCTGAGAGGCATCCTGAGTGAAAGTGTGTGTTAGAGTGAAAGCGGTGGTGGAGTATCCATCGCAACTCAAGGAGTGAAGTGGCAGTTAGCCCACTCATGTCGTTTTACCAACTTGTCGGCACAAGGAATGTGTTCATATGCCATGCAAATAAACAAATAAGTGCTGATTCTATTTTTAAGAACCTTAACTCCCTTTACGAGAGGGCTGTTGATGAGGAGTTTGGCCCAGCACAAAGTGATTCAATTGTGGATGACGGCGATTCCGCATGTCGAAACGGATGAAAAATTTTAATGGTCAGACTTGGGACTTATAATATTGCCGTTGCATTATAAGTACATAACATCGAGATGCCATGGCCAAAAACACTCGATTCAGCCCTTTCCCTTGACGTATCCAAAGAGCAATGATTGCCAATTAGAGCAAATTATTGAAAGATTACAATTAAAGGTCACGATGAACCTACAAACGATTTATTTATTTGCAATTTATTTACGTTTTACATCTGCCCCCACTTGGATCTTCTCTGCAAGTAAGGATTAACCTAACACTGCCGAACCCTAGGTGCCTTCACTACAGCTTCTTACGAATCACATAAAGCTATTGTAGCAACTATTGCATCATTAAAGGCCATCATAACTATTCGCTGTTAATTATTCTAAATTTTCCCGCCAAGTTAAATTTGAAAAGAAAACAACTAGAGATGAGCGATTTATTTCGCACTTGCAATCGACGAAATAATGTGCAGAGATTTCGCACACTTTTCGCAAGTATCTCCATACCAAGCTTAAGGGCGCGAGTTATGATATCGAACTGATATCGGATAACAGTCGACCCGAAGGAAAGGCCGAACGGCTTGGTGCCTGGTGAAATGTTGGTTAAAATAATGACTGTTCTGTTTGATATACTAGCTGTGGAATGGAATGGAAAAGGAATAATTGAAATGGTATGTTGGGACTTGGACTTTTGGCACGTAGTCTTGTGGTCAGTATGGGCCATTGATCTGGTACTCTATCGAGCTGGCTTTGTCGGTGGCGTCGTTAGAGGGTATGACAACTCGCGCGCACACATGCGTCTGAGAGATGAACTGACAGCAGAACTTAATGTTCTTGATGGTATTTCTATGTCTACAATTACGTCTATTGGCGATATACTATTTCATTTGTGACTGGTAGCGCAAATTTTGGCCCCAGCGATAATAACCATTTTCTATCGGCTGGAAAGAATTAGTCTGTCTGGTTTACGAATCATTCCGTGTTGTGTTTTT